>JANRGV010000001.1:122129177-122150610 GCA_024734035.1 Alethe castanea
GGCTCGTTAGCATGATAATGGGAAAAATTCCTTAAACTCACACAGTGAAGGAACAAAAAAGACCCAACCCTCAACATCCTGCAAGACCAGATCAGGACAGCTGGGCTGGGGGAAGGAGTCCAGGCTGCACTGCACACAGGGAGCTTGACTGGCCAGGACACAAAAGTCCTTCGAGTTCTTTCCAGTGGAAATAAATAGTTAAAAGCAAAAGAGAAACACAACTGGTAGGTCAATGCTCAGAAAAAGCCTTTCCTCACCCTTCTGCTGAACTGCCAGAAATCTGTGGGTGTGAGTCTTTCCCTTTTGTCATCCAAGGACCCTGTAAAGGAGTAGTGAGTGAATATGGTGAGGGGCAGAGATCTCCTCCTCTCAGCATTCAAGGTGATAAGTGTGCTGCCCATGGGTTTTTAGGGGTTTAGTGAGATCCTTCTTTGGCAGAAAGGAATGCTCTCGGGTGGTTACTGACTTCTGGACAATAGTTCATCATGACAGAAGAGAGAGGGAGACCTGTGCTGCTCTGCAGGTAAGGACAAGACACTGATCTGGCTTTAGCCCCTCGAAATGTGTGCTCCCACCTCCATCTGGCTCTAAGAGCACACACCTTTTCTTGACAGAGAGGAATCACCTCCATTTATTCAAGCAGTCACTAGACTGCTGCTGTTTTGAGACAATAAATTTTGTCCTTCTTCAGAGAATAAATTCCGAACATGTCCATATTCTAAGAAAAGCATCACTAATACTTCCTCATGGTGCTGTCCCTGTTTAGGTTTATAGACAGAATGTCACTTTATTGAAATTCCTAAAAATTGAAGTTTTAAGTGTCTTGATTAATTCACAAAGTTCAAAGTCATTCACCAGGTACCAAAATAAATGGTGATGCTTTTAGAGGAAATTACCCTTTGTTGAAATACTAGGCTGTGAATGTTACAATTGTAACTGCTGGCTGCAGAATGTAAGATATCTGGAAAATAAAATCTGCTATATGAATATTGAAATGCTGGAAATTTTACCTCTGACAGAGTATTTCCAAATCTGGGGATGATAGAATACTATGGGCTGATATTTAACTCTATATGTAGTTAATTTAAGTCAATGTTTCTGCTTCTGACAACCATCACTCTCATGTAGATTTTTTATCACTAAACTGTAGTTGTATACTAGCTTTCATAAATAACTTTGGTTTTGTTAAGTGCTAAGTTTAGTACTGTACATATGGGGTACTCTGAAGCATTCTTCATCCCATATGCAACTGCTTTTCTCTAAATTGGTGAGATTTCACAAGCAATGAAGCCAAGGTTGAAACACAGGGTTGGTTGTTAGTGGTTATTTCAACATTCTCAGCAGAATTTAGTCTTTGGCATTGCTTTTAAATAACTCATCAGCTTACGTACAATGTAAAAGTCCTTCCATTTCCCTATCCGGTTGTATAAATAGTGCAAAAACTTGGGAACAACCTGAGTTATGCAGAGAAAAGTTCAAGTGTGTGAGAGGTCTCTGCTGCTAGCAGTAGGGACTCAGCACCATCACCTCTGACAGCTGACTTGGGGAAGATCAGGAATATGTGGAATTTGGTTCAGATCTTAATTGCTCAAGATACAGTCATTTCCCCATTTAGTGGTTAAGATGCATATTTTTATACTTATTGTGCAGAATTTCCCTAGAAATATCTATTTTATAATTTTCCTCAATTTAAGCCCTCCCAGGTGTAGAAATCATGACTTCTGTAGATGCAAAGTTTTGAAACAGGAGGCCTGTGGGCAGTAGAAGATGGCAGTTCTTGTTAAAATAAGCAGAATTGAAAAACATGGTGTCCCAAAGGGCTTTGCATCTCGAAAGACTCATGTTCCCAAGACTGATCAAGCCTAACAAGCTAATAGAAAATGCATGTAGGTAATAAAGGAAGTTGTACTGTCAGCAAACTTGCACAAGCTTTTAGTAAACCTGAGTATTTTTTAAGCTATGATTTTTAATTCAAGGCTTTTAGCCTATCTAGGACAAAATGAGATGTTCAAGACAGGAACATTGACAAAATAATTACAGGTTAAAGCTCTAACTGCTGCAATTTCACACTTGATGTGGAAAAGGACAAGATCAAGCTGCTTCAAACGGTCCCCAGGTTTAAAATTGTCTGCATTTATGCATGGAGGAGGTGCCTGGTAACCCTGCCCATGTTTGGAAGCCAAAACTGGGCATCCACAGATCATCCTCCTCCATGTCCCAGGAACAGCCACCTGTGCTAGCAGCTGAGAAAAGCAGCCCTGTTATTCCCCTGGCTGTGCACAGAGTGCTTGCAGGGGGTGGCTCACACACAGCACTCACCAGATGCTGTTCTGTGCTCAGGTGTCCCTCTGCCCTGTGGCACAAGTGCCACTGGCTGGCCTGGCTCCGATGCTCTTTCCACAGGGAAGGGGTGAATGGCTGAGTGTGGTCCTGGCTGTCACACAGTGCTTTCCTGCACAGCACCCCTTCCCACTCTGCATCACCCCCAAGCCTTTCTGACAAACTCCAGCATAAGCACACGTTGTAGAAAGCAGAACATTTTATTGAATAGGCATGACAAATTAGACTAAATGCATGTAACTGCTTTGGGATATATCTGAAAAAAAGTACAGTTCTCTTTAAAACAGATTTTTGGGGCTTTTCTCCTTTGGTTACGTTGTTTTACTCCAGCTTTAAGCATTAGTCCTGTGTGAAGATGGCTTCTTCATGCTTTTTCATAAACTCTTTTGCAGAAAACATTATTCATGGTGCATTCCTGGAAAGAAAAAATTATTCAATAAGCTTTTAACTCTTAATAAATATTTGTTAGTCAGAAGGTAGAGAATGACTTATCGATTGGGAACCAGTTTAAGAAAAATTATCGTTTCCCCACCTCTAAAGGCAATTGCTAAAAGAGTGGAACTCAGTTTTGAGAGCTTCAGAAACCAAAGACTGAAAAACAAGCAAAGGAGTGAAACAATTTTCAAGAACTGCTCAACTGACCCCTGGGAGATTTCTAATCCTTTCTTAAGAATCTCAAAAGAAGGCACCTAGGACTTTTTTCCTTCACCTTGTGCAGCTGTGGCTTGTCTTCACACACGTGAGCACAACACAAGAACACACAGAGAGCTTTCAGACTTGCAGCTGCTAGTGTCAGCCTCTGCAAGTTGGGCTCTGTCCTCATCTATTTTTCAGTTAGATCGAACTATGTTTTGTTCAATCTTTCTTAATGAAGTTGTTATTAAAAACTATTTCTATTTCTTCTCCTCTGGTCGCTATCCAAAGAAATTTAAATATTGAATTTATGGATACATTATTTTTCCCTAGGGGAGGGCAGAACTCTTCAGGAATTTTGTGTATGTGTATTGTTTTGCAGCATGTAGGAATCTCAGCTGCCTTTTATGAACATAAATTTAGTCCTGTCCCAGATTCTTCAAAGTGTGTTTTCTAAAACTGTAGAGCAGAGCTGGGAAGCCCCAGACTGTAGGTGGGCCTTACTGGCACCAAGTCAAGCACAATAGTCTCTGACCAGATAAAACCAACCAACAGAGCTTGGACACATGTTTCCTTGCTCTAACATCCTATTATTAAAGCAGTTGTTGGTGAAGCCTAGCAGGACTCCCACAGATGGCTCTAAGCCTCTGCTGAAGATCAACAGGAATATTCTGTATCAGCCTAAAGTGGGTGTATTTATTTAATGTGGGCTTTCCTCTATACCATCCAGGGCTTAGGGATTCTCATATATAAGTTTCCCTGATAGGGGTGTTGGGTTTTTCTTCAGAAACTTACCCAGTCATGTCTTGCTATGGAGAACAGGCACCTCCATACCATTCTATAATTTTAACAGCTTTCAGTTTTAATCTGCACTCTAGACTCAATCAGAGACTTCTCAGCGAGTGCACAGAGCCCTTTCAGATGCTTTCCCTCCCTTGGTTTGAATCCAAAGTCTTGCATAGCTAAACATGAATTCTGCACACTGAATCCAGCAAATAAGTAACAAAAATTAACTTACCACCACCAGGTTCCCCTCCACCACTTTTCTCTTTATGATAGTCTCTTTACCATCCCACTTCTGCACCTGGGTCAGCACACCATTGTCTAGGGTTATGACATTCTACCAAAATAAAAAAACAAAGTGTAGCTGTTTCATCAGGGTGCTCTGGTCTCAGAAGACTCTCCAGGTCCAAACAGTACTAATCACAAAGAACCCATTACCTGTGAGGCAGCATTTCTGCACTGGATGTCAAAATCATAGCTCTGCCCTGCTGCTCCCACACCCCTTTTGAAAGATGTGTTTGCAAAATGCCATTTCGGGACTCACCTTTGTTTTTCTGTCATCTGCTGTGGTCTCATCAAACTCTTCACCCAGCTTGAAAGAGACCTCTGTATTTTTGAAGGTGCTTTCTGTTTTGATGGTTATCACATCACCATTGATGCTGATAGTTACATTAGGCTTGGCCACACCAGCCATCTTCCTGGTAGCAAACCCCACACCTGTAAATAAGATAGGGCACTGCTGAACTTTTATATTTCCTCAATTTTTTTGTCTTATACGTTGGAAAAAAACCCCTCAGTGCTTTTCCCCCTATTGCTTTCTGAGTATTAATAATTCTGTGCTACAGAGATTCTTTTGTAAAATCTCACTTGGTACTGCACAGACCAAACTGGGTGGGTTGATGTAAGGAAATTCTCTATCCTGTCATTGTCAAAATAGTAAAAGCAATATTTTGAAGACTGAGATTATATGAATGCCAGATATTTGCACATAGATGTGTTCTAGATTTGTAGCTTGTACTCTAATTTGTATGCTAATTGTATCTAAATGTAAATAAGCAGGAATATATCACAGTTTCTGAGCCACAAAACCAGCGAAACAAACAAGGAAAAAAACCAAGCTTTTTATATTTACAAGGGGGTAGGTTGAATATAAGGAAATGATTAAGAAATAGCTGGCAATGGTTATGTCCTGAGTAAAATCTGGAGTAAAGATTAAGAGTGTAAGAGTCTCACTCATTGAAAGCTGTCAGAATAAGTCACATAATTTGCCCTAAACTGCAAAAAAAACCCCCAGCTTTTTAGCATGTACTAATTGAATCAGTACAAGTTACCCACTGTTTCCTACACACTAACACAATGCTGAAACCTTTTAAATCCCAATTTTAATTCTAAGCCAGAAGTCTATAACTTTAGAGAAAAGTGTTAGACATCAAATCTTGCAAGTATCTGCATGAATCCATGCAATTGTCTTTGTTAGTGTTCACTGGAGGCAGCTACAGAGCTTCACTCAATATAATAGCCATGGCAATTAACTAATTTTCTTAATCCAGTAGCATTTTAAAGTTATTTAGGTGTGCTGCTCACAGACCTAAGGAAACTTAATACTCTCTAGCATCACACAGATTTCGTGTCCAAGGATAAAAGCTAATTAACACAAAATAATACAATGATGTGTTTTATTTCCATTTATAATTCTTCTAATAAGGCATGCATAACTTGTCTTACCTGAAATTATTCCCATCAATCAAAGTTTTTCTGCTTTATAGGAATTTAACACCACATATTGAAACAGACTAATTCTCCAGTTTAAGAATATCTGACCAAAATAGTGGATTAAGCCCCCCTTAATAAACAGCAAAGCCAGAAAAAGCAAGTAAAAAGTAAAGTTCAAGATTGGCATTCCTTCCCTGCTCCAGATACAAGAAGTTGAAATAACAATTCTCACCCAGTTCTTTCATATAGTCCTCAAAGTTTTCACTAGTAAGGAGCTTCCAGGTGCCCACAAATTGGTCGCACATTTTGTCAGGCTAGAAAGATGTCTTCCACAGGATCAAACGGAAATGCAGGACAGGAGAATATTATGAGCTCCAGGAGAAGAGTACTTATCTTTAAAAAGGAGCTGTGGCCACATGATGCTCTGGGATGGCCAATGAAGAGGGAGTCCCAGTGCCCAGTGTTTTGCTTCCTCCCCTACCCCTCCTCTGCCAGTGGGTCATAGTGCTATTATTCATATGCCCTTACTAGCACAAAGATCACCGTCCTGTTTCTATTTAATTGTTTTTTTTCATTCAAGAACACTCTGCCCTAAAGGCAAATAATTAAATCAAATTACCTTTCAGAATAAAAAGGGAGGCTCAAGCTCAATTCACAAAAATTAATGTTCTTTCCCCTACTCTTTCATTTTAGCCCACTATATCAAATGGACACAGCTCAGTTCATGGACTTTCAGATCCAAAAGGCTCACTGAGAACATTTAACTTGCTTTCAGCACCCCTGTAATCAGAAATTTCCTCTAGAGAAATACAGAACTACAGGAAGAAGTGGACTTGGAGCACAAAGAGAGAATGCTGGGGTTATAGAAGGCTAAGTCAATAAAATTGTTTCCTTGATTGGGATCTGCTTGTCCTTGGACCACCTGAATTAATTTAACAATAGGTCTGTAATATGTTTTCATGTAATGGAGACGGGATATGGGGTTCTGTGAGAAGACAAGTAACAAAACAGAGGATTTCTCTCTCTTTTACTCCCATGCTTTCAGAAGAATTATGTTGCAATGACATTTTGAGTAGTTGTGGCATACAGCTAGGCTCTAGTATCAACCTACCAAAGGTCCCTGGACACTTCATTTCTTTTCTGTTTTTGCTGTTCAGGCATTAATTTGTTTGAGGCAAGTTTGAGGCACAGGGCTGACGTAATGGGTCCATTTTGACTGATCCTCTAAGCCCTGCCATACTTCACAAAAAAGCTATCAGAAAGCAGTCAAGCAAGTTCTTAGACCTTCCTTTGTCTGTAATATGCTATTCCAATGGCAAAAAGCAGCTAATAAGTGCATAATCCTGGCCCTGCAATTCTCTTCAAGTGGATTTCCTGGAATTACTCTGATGGTTGCTAGGCATCGATATTGTGGACTACATGTTTTTCTACTTGTCTTTGTAAGTAACAATGCTATAGAAGAGTTACTTATATAGGATTGCAAGATCATGGGGGTATTTATAAGGCAAGGGAAGTGAGGAGGTCTCCAGTGCATCCTTCCACCTCTGAGCCCACATTGGGCTGCTTAGAGCTGTGTCCTTTTGTGGATCAGGAAACTCCCAGGATGGAGCCAGCACAGTTTCCCCAGGCAACACATATCCCTGCCCAGCTATCCCAAGGGGGAAAGGTTCTCCTTATCTTCTCTCTGCACCTCTCTGCTTTCAGCTTTTATTCACAATTTTTCACCCCCACCCCCAACACTCACTGCCTGGTTCCCACTCCTTGGTCACTTCTCCACAGGTGTTGAGGGCTGTTTTTAAGCACTTCCAAAGCTTAGCCAGGATGAACCACACCAGTCTCACAGCCTCTTCTCACAGGGCAAGTGCTCCAAACCCCTGAGGATCCTGTGGGTCCTCTGCTGAGCTCACCTCAAAACTGGATGCAGTACTCTGGAAACGCCCTAATGACTGCTGAGATGAGGGGCATGATCACTTCCATCACTACTGCATGTACTTCTGACCATAAAGTGTAGGATTTTTTTGACATTTCTGCTTCCAGGTCTCAGCTCACTGCCCACCAGGACCCTGAGAGCCTTTTCTGCAGGGCTTTTCTCTAGGCAGTGTATGCCCAGCCTGGACTGCTCTGAGAGCTGAGCATGTTTGTATATGTAAAATTAGTTACCCCCTTGTGCCTTTAACATGTCAGTCCATGGGGACTAGAATAGCTAATCTTAGATTTGGCCTATTCTTTTAACTTTTTTTTGCATATTCACTGACTTTGGCCTAATCTCAAAATAAATAAAACTACATTCTAGTTATGAAGCAGCTGATGCCTTTCCTGGTTGGTTTTTGCAGTGTGTCACATGCTCCAGTGTTCTTTAAAAGGAAATTCTGAGGTCCTTCAAGTTTGTGTCATTATCTTGAGGTATTTTTACTTCAGATTTCTGGCTTGAGAAATTCTGTATTGTGTGTGAGCAGATGGTAGGAACACAAAAATTCAAATCCACCATTTAAATAATGAGAACTGAAAGTACCGAGGATAGTTGCAGTGGCCCAGATAGAAAGGCTGTGGTGTGGGTGAAATCAGTTCCTGTTTTTACTTTTCTTGCCTTTTGGGAACTATTCTGTGTGCAGCTTAATACAACCAGCACTCATTTGTTTGGAGGGGAAATAGGGCTTTTGTATTCAAAACTACAGTCTGGGAGAGGCAAGTAGCCTTAGTCTTGACAGCTGTCTGCAATGCTTGTGGTATTGGAAGAGTTTTTGGGGAGAGCAGAAGCAGCTTTCCATGCAAATCAATTTGGAGCAGACAAGTAGAGCCTCCTGAGGCAGTTAATTACTTGCACTTATTTAAAGTGAATATGAGCTATTTGTAGATATCTTGTGCGTGTGATTACTCAAAAATGCAAGAAGAAAGCCAGCTTGTGGGTTGACTTGCATGTTTATTTCAACAAGCAGCTATCTGGAAGCACGCTTATAGCTCTCTCTTGGAAAGTATCCTACCAATGGTATCCCTTCGCTCAGGAGAGACTTCCAGTAACAAGAGATAAACTTATGGCACTGATGTCATCTGATACAAGTCATGCCTGCTCTCTGGGGCAAATGCACACAGTCTGCTGATAAAGACCAGAGTTTTTAATGGTCATGAAGAAATCAGTGAGGGTTCTGAGCCTGGAAGTTTGAGCAAGTGATTCATGTCATTTGTAGAAGCGTTTTGATAGCAAGAGCTGGGAAATCTGGCTAAACAGCCCTGTGGTTATTGACACTGATGTAATCTCATACCACCAAAAACAAGGGCACCCTCAGAAGTGTAGAAATCTTCAAAATGAGCAGAAATTTTGAAGAAGACACAGCAGGCAAGAGGTAAACCAAGAAAAGGAAGATGTTGAGGGTCCAGTACAGGAAATGCTGACAAAGAAAATTCATCTCTTAATCCTGATATGAACTGATGCAGCTCAAGTCTGCAAATAACAATGATCACTGTCTGCAATGTGTTCTTGAGGTGCTGTGACATTTGAGGATAGCTCCTGATGCAGGATATGCAGAAGTGATCACAGAATTCTCTGGTTCTGTGAAGTGTAACAGCAAAGCGCCAGCTGTGCAGGGGAGATCAGGAGATGGGAAGGTAGCAGTGATGGGTTAGATCTCACTCTGTGACTCAGACCAAAGGTGGAGATCTACTTGAGATAAACTACTTTTTACAAAAATAAGCACAATAATAACCTCCCTTTAGCTCTTTCAGGCTTGCAGAAGCAATGACGCTCTTTCACCAGAGTATGTGAAAAAGAGGATGTTTATTCCTGAAGTGGAGATCTGCCACTTAGGAGACCTTTGGATTGAGAATTGTGCTAAACCTTCCCTGGTATTTTATGGTAATATGGAATTGTCACAGTAAAAACACATCTTACTCTCAAGTGTGAAAACATAAGTTAACGTTATGACTGCTTAAAAGGAGGCTTCTTTCTTGAGCTCCTTCTTGCCCCAGAAGGGAAACAGAGTAAACTTCTATAGTGTAAAAAGAGTGGAGAATAAAAACTCCTTTGAGTGCTCTGGCTATCAAACAGGTGACTTCCAATGAGCAGCAGTGTATTGTGCACTTGTCTCCATAGTTCTGCTACTCTTTGGGTAAAAACCAGCATGAAAAGATATCCATGCTCGATTCCATGGCTGATGACATTGACAAGGACTTCTGTTGAACAATTCCTTAAAAGGAACCTGGCCTCTGTATGGGGTCATTACTGGCACAGGTAGCAATATTCATAGTAAGAAGAAATATATATTCTTGGCAAAGCTATAAAAATGGAGATTTTTCCTTATGCAGGAAGGGAAATATGGCTTTGATGCAAGCTCCTTGTTCAGGCACAATAACACCTATTGAGAAGATGGACTGTAACAGGCCTCATGTTAGGAAGGAGGGACCATATCACACTTTCTGATACTGCTGCAACTTCAAAAAAGCAAAAACCTTTCTTAATGCTCATCTGTCTAGGTACCAGACTGGCAATTTTCTCTAAGCCCCAGGGCTGCTACAAGAAAGGTGATCTAATTCTGGAGCAGACAAGAATAGATAAAGGAATGCCATCTCTGCTCGCAAAGTTGTTTCTTTCATTTCTGATTCACATTTGAAACAGGTGAATTGCCTTAGACTTATGCTTAGTCAGGAAAAGGTGTAACTAAAGCTTCAGTACTTTTCAGGTGACACATTGACTTTACAAAATACTGGCTTCAGCTGGCTTGAAAGTTCAAGAGGTCAATTAGTTTTCAGTGTTACTTTTCTCTCTCTTGGGGAAGGAGGTGAGCAGGAGAAAAACCAGGTAATTTTTCCTGTGCTCAGTCACCCAGTCATTTGTGATTGTGGCTTCAGACCTCACTCAGAACTGAGGCTACTACTGCAAATGGTCATTATGTTGAAGGAGTCAGATTTGCCAGCAGCAACAGATCTGCTGTTTCCTTGAGTGGGTATTGGCACTGCTCTACCAAGCCACACTCTGGGCTGTGACATTTGAGGACCTCAGGCTGGTGTGCCCCAGCACCTGGTTTTTTACTTTTCGTGATTCTGGGCTCTTTTATTTCCTCCTGAGCTTTAGGGCAACCAGTGAGTCCCCACACCCTTAAATAGATTTCCAATATCTGAAAGCAGGAATGTGAAAATTAAAACATTTAAAAGGTGGTTCAGAAACACTAAGTTAAATTTGTGGTAAAGCTTTTAAGAACAGAAATGAAATTTCATTACTCTGTGGCATAGTAAGATCAAGCCCCAAACAAAACCCGGTGGTTGACTCCATTACCTTGCAACTAAAATATGCATAATTACGTTTTCTGAACTTGCTTTAAAGATGAAGAAAAAATGCAGATATATCTGAAGGGCACAGCAAACCTCTGGGCCCTTGTCTTCTCCTGGGAGATAGCTGAGATTCTGGCTTTTCTCAGCAGATCACATGGCAATAATACATGCTCTCAAACATCTGTGGGTCATACAGGTGATTGCTATTCCTGAGGAAAACCTGGACTTCTCATACTCTCCTCTAACATTTATGTCCCTCATTCCTGAAGCAAGGCAGTTGGCAGTGTGAATTTTATGAATTGCAGGTTGTGAGTTAAAAGGAATTTCAAAATATCAGAAAAGTAAAAAAGGAAGAGTATTTGCATATTTGGTTTGTTGTTTTATTTCATTGCAATGAGAAGAAATGCAGGTACACTAACTCCTACAGGCATGCAGGTGATGGGCTTCCAGAAGATAATGTGGACATTTCTGTATAAGAATATTCGAAATGTCAGAGGTCCACTTCATATATCCTGTATTCAACAAATGCCATAGTGGGCTTAGTGATAAATTGAACTTCATGACTATGAATGTTTGTATGAGAGATCTTAATTTGCTGGTTATAATGTAGGCATTGCAGATGCTTCATGTTTCTAACTACCTACAGATTTCCCTGATCTAAAGAACAAGTTTAATGTTGTCTAAGGTTGTTCTGATATTCAAATCTGTCCAACTGTTTTGTAAATATGGTGGTACAAGTCTTGCATCTAACATCAGGGCTTCTCTTCTTGAGATGTATAATGAGAGTTGGCCTTTTTCTGAATCCTTCTTTGTCTTGTCCATGGACTTACCTCAGAGCACACAAATCCTCTACCTTCCCCTCATCTCACAAAAAAAGGTGATTTTCTTTTCTTACTTTTTTATCCCTAAACTTTACTATAAATTTAGGTATTGCAGCAGAGTTGCAAAGAAGGTAGTATGTTTCCCAAAGCACTTTTGTGTTTCTTCTAGCAATTTGAAGACTTGCTAATATTATGCTGAAAATCCCTTTGAAGTCCTTCCCCAGATGGTCTTCTGAATTATCCCAAATCATCCAGCTGAAACCCTCTCTCAAAGCCTCCATCTGAATCAAGGAGTAACACTGTTAGTTACATCTGCTTTAGGACTGCCCAAGAGGACTCCACCTCAGCTCTGTCTTGTTACTGCAGCTTATGCAATACCACCTGTTTTATTTCAATACAGCTCTGCATTTAGAAACCTTCCACTGTTTTGTCTGCTTGTTTCCTGTTAAACATATCTTTATCAAGATGAAGAAAAAATCTTCAAATAGGGATGAGAGAGTAGTGCATATTAGTAATGTGTAATATCTTGTAAATTAAAGCTATTCCTATCAGTGCTTGTCCTTCTCTTAAAAGCTGTCTTCTTGTGAAGCAAGAACACTTCCACAATTCCACCTGTTCCTAACCCAGCAAACACAGAGCAAAGTGTAAGAGCAGTATGTCAACAAGACTAAAAAAAAACCTGTAAAAAACATTCAAGCTCTCCTGAACTTGCAGTCTGAGTACAATATATGTGGATTTGGCAGCCTTGTTTATCCGTGTCCTCTTTCTGCAGGCTGCAGTTTCTGGCTTCCTATGCTTTCAGTCTGACAGCTTACTCTGAGACTTTCAATGAACTCCTCCTTGCATTTGCCAGAACGCTATCTATTATTACAGATGTATTTGGATCACATCCAAGACCTAGTGCTCTATGTAAAGGAAAGTAAAAAAAAAAAAAATCCAGATATGAAATGTTGACGTTTTCTCGAGAGCAGCCCTCCCTGCAGCGTGGTGAGGAGCTGGTGGGTGTGAAGGCTGGCAGCTCCCTGGCTCTCTAAGCAGATCTCTGATCCTCTGCAGCTGACTGCTGCCCCCAGGCCCTGTCAGCTGAGGAGGGGGAAGAAGCCAGCAGCTTCTGCCCAGACACTGACCTTGCCCTGGCCAGTGGCCTCTTGCAGCAGCCTTCACTGCAGCTGGATTTCATTGTCACTGCCAATCTCATTCCATCTCACCTTCTACCAGATATAAGAGATTGGGAATCAAAAGCATCTCTGAGAAAAGAAGTGCCAAGGTTTTCTAAAGCAATCCATCATGCTTGCCCTTACCTCTCTGGACAGCTCGCTTGCCAGGAGCTAGTCAATATTGTTTATGTTTGACATGTGAAAACTCGCATCACATCTCCACTAAGGGAGTGTCTGTAAAATGCCTTGGTAACGTAAGGCAGTAATGCAGATCCTTGTGTGAAGGGACTGGAAGCACAGGGCAGCTTGCACAAGGAGAGTTGAGTTTGCTACCACATGTGCTGCATCCCTCCCAACACCATCTTCAGCAGATATGGGACAAGGAATGTCCCTACAGCTTTTTTCTCTAAATACCTAACTATATCCAAGACTTATTTTTGGTATGCAGAGTCTCTAAATCTGCTACTCTGAAGCCCAAAAATTACTTTAAAATGCTCTCTGCCTTCTATTTTTCCCCTGTGGAGGATTCCATCGCAGCTGGCAGGCATGACAAATTGTATGTCTCTATTGGAGGTTCATGCCATGAGGCTAAATGCATGCTTTTTGTAACAGATACTGTTCCTACCTCAGCCCCTGCAGGTTCTTCATTCTCTGATATCATTTTAGTCTTGCTGACAAATTATTTAAGCTGAACATAATTGCTTTTATGGTCTGATATCAGGCTTTATGTTGTACATATCTCTCTTCTAACAGTATTTTCTGCATTAGCTTTGTTAATTTAGCTTCTGGTAAGCCAATACTAACTTGCTGAAATAGTATTGAAGTATCTGAAAATCTCTTCTGTCATTTTTAATTTAGTGCCTGGCTTATTGCTCCTTCAAACTGCTCATCCCAATTAAGGCATGACTGTGCCCAGTCATTGGTCTTGCCAGGTCTTCCATGAAGAAGACCTCTGCCCAAGAAAGCTGAGTGTGTTAGTGGGAGGTGGGGTATGCAGGCTGGAATTCCCTTGGCCTGAAGTGGCTACTGAAGCTACATCTCCTGATACTCAGAGAGTGGGAGGCAGGGAAATGTTGTTCAGCTGTTTGGGTTCCTTACAGTTGTTCTTCCTGTGCCTATATAACACCTCACAGAATCACAGATCACAGATTCATTTAGGTTGGAAAAGACCTCCAAGATTATTGAGTCCAACCTTTGACTGACCTCCACTTAGAGCATAGCACTAAGTGCCATGTCCAGTTGTTTCTTGAATATTTTTCTTGGGATGTTGACTCCACCACCTCCCTGGGCAGTCCATTCCAAAGTTTATCAACCCTTTCTGTGAAGAAAATTTTCCTGATGTCCAAGCTCAACCTCCACTGGTGCAGACTGAAACTCTGTCCACTTGTCCTGTGACTGGGTGCCTCAGAGAAGATATTGACTCCTACCTTGCTGCAACCTCCTTTCAGGTTCTTGTAGACAGTGATAAGCTCTCCTCTGAGCCTCCTTTTCTCCAGGCTAAGCACCTGCAGCTTCCTCAGCCACTCCTCACAGGACTTGTGTTCCTGTCCCTTCCCCATTGCCCTTCTCTGGACATGCTCCAGCACCTTGATGCCCTTGCTGGGTGGCCCAAAACTGAACACAGTATTTGAGGAGTGGCCCCACCAGTGCCCAGTACATGGGAACAGTCACTGCCCTGATCTTGCTGGCCACACTATTGCTGACACAGGCCATTGGCCTTCTTGGTCATCTGGGCACTGCTGGCTCATGTTCAGCTGCTATTGACCAGCACCCAAAGGCCCTTTTCCACTGGACTGCCTTCCTGCCGTTTCCCCCCAGCCTGTAACACTGCATGGGGTGGTTGTAACCAATGTGCAGCACCTGGAACTTTTCCTTGTAGAACTTCATACTACTGGTCCCAGCCCATCAATCCAAGTTCAGTCTACGAGAAGTTTTTAGCTGCAAGCCTAGCAGATTACATAGTTTGGTTCCTTGATTACCATGATATCTGCTTAAGCTGAACTCTTTTTGTCTTTAGAAAGGATGAGGGATAATTTTTACTCTCTCACCCCCTATAGAAACACGCATTTTCTGAAGTGGAAAGAGTGTTGTCCTTCTTGTCTTGCCTTACAACTGTTTCTCAGACAGCACAGTATTAACCATTTGGTCCCATTAGCAATAAAAGAACTGGCTGCAGAACACAATGTTGGAGAGTCAAGCCAGAGAGGTTTATTTGCCAGTTCCAGCAAGTGTCTAGTAGGATGACAATTTGACTTTACACTACTTGCTGACAGTCAAAGGAGTACAATTTGGGAAAGTACTGAAGCTACTGTGTCTTGCAGACCATACTGACACAACTAAGAAAACTCCTTCCATCTCTCTGATTCTGTAGCGTAAGTGTTGGTACACGTCTGTCATGTGCTTGGAAGTGCTTAGCTACAACTAAATCCAAACTAGTCCAGGTCAACATACTGGCTCATTCTTGGGGGAGCACAGCTATCTGTAACCAAACAACTCAAGTTGGCGCCACAAGAACACTATGTGCCTGATATGATCTAATCTAGCTGTATAACATCTTCTGCTCTGTGAAGCAGAAAATATTGGAGACTGCTTTCTCAACTGATACAGCAAATTACCCATATGTTTCCTGAACATTTGCTGGTACAGAACCTAACTCTGTTAACAGTTAAAAAAAAAATAAATCTTCCCATTTGGTAGCCAGTTCTAGGATCAAAGCAGAAGATGCTGAACCCAGTATCCGCATTGGCACTTGGAAGTGCTGTTCATAGATTCACAGAATCACAAAATCATAGAATATCCTGAGTTGGAAGGTCCCCATAAGGATCATTGAGTCCAGCTCCTGGCCCTGCACAGCACCATCTCCAAGAGTCACACCATGTGCCTGACAGCACTGTCCAAACACCTCTTGAACTCTGCCAGTCTTGGTGCTGTGAGCACTTCCCTGGGGAGCCTTTTCCAGCACCACACAACTCACGGTGAAGAACCTTTTTTTTAATATCAGCCTGAAGAGACCAAGTGGCCTCAGCCACTTCTCGTTTGGCTTCCCCTCTAGACCTTCACCATCTTTGTTGTTGTCCTCTGGATGCTCTCTAATACCGTAATGGTTTATTTTGTACTGTGGCGCCCAAAACTGCCTTCAGCAGTTAAGGTGAGGCTGCCCCAGGGCAGAGCAGTGGGACAATCCCCTCCCTTGATCCATGTCGTGCCCAATGACCCCCAGGACACAGCTGACCCTTCTGTTTCAAAGTTATTGGGATGAGGCTGTAAGTAGTCTCATACAGAGGGGACATGTATCTTTCATATACAGTTGGACAAGTGTGGAATCTAGAGTAAAATTCCTACATTCATCATCAACCTTAATAAGTCAAAAGAGGTGGCTTTTGTATTCACATTTACTTAAGTTGAAATTTGTAAGATTCCCTCACTTTGTGGTGTATATGAAAAAAACCAGTGTGTTAAATATATCTGTACTTTAGATTAGCAGAACCTTATTTGAAAGTTATGCATTTGACATCATCCTGATTAGTTTCTACTTATGTGTTCAAGAAAGAATGAGGATGTGGCACTTGGGGATATGGTTTAGTTGTGAATGTGGTGGTACTGAGTTAATAATTGGTCTTGAGGATCTTACATAGCTTCTGCAGCCTTAAAGATTCTGTGATGCTATGATTCTACTTGTATAATATTTCTATTATGAAGATAAATACAAGATTATTTACATTGCATACTAAAAGAACATTTTAATTCTAAAAGAGTCATTTAATGTCATATTGGGGATAAAAGAAGTTCAGGTCTGCAAGCTCACACACCAGGGCAATTCCAGGTTGAAAGTTTGCTTAATATGTAAGAAGAGACAATGATTTTTAGTTACTTGAGTTTGCAGTGATGTCAGCCTGCTGAAGTCTCAAAATTGAATATTGCTTGAATGACTGAAATAATCTGTAGAAACACCTTACTGAGTGTTCTTGTGCAACAACCACCAAGAGCTGTTACCAACCATGTAATTTAGTCTTCATGCTGAAATGGCAACTTTCCTATTCATTCTGGGACAGTGTCAAGTGCAACCAGAATACTTCAATCTCAGACTTCTCTCTAGTGCATTTCAGAAGCAAGATCATCTGCCTCCTGCCTCACCTTTCCTTTTGCCTTCAAATTTGATTGTATTGTTCAAAGGAACACATTTGAACAAGAAAAGCTATGTTGCACATTGATTGAAAACATTAAGTCTGAAGACTGAAATGTATCTCTTTGGATTGCTTGGATTAGTACTATTCAAAGTCACAATGACTCAAATCTCTGTTACTGGATGGCCAAATTTTCAATCTGTTTTTAGGCAAGAGGGTGATCTGTGTTTGAGCAACCTGGGCTAAATTAACACCTAACACAACTTCGGCAGAAAGCACGTCCCTCATACTTCAAAACCTAGTTTCTGCTTCCTGCCATGCCAGACTATGAATGACCCTCTTTGGAGAGCAGAAAGTACACAAGATTCTCTATCTTCTCCTTTTCTTTCCTCTATTACACAAAGCTAGCAGATAAAACCTTTCTCTTTAAAAAAAAAAAAAAAGCAGTTGAGCATGAGATGTGTCTGTCTGTGATCATGTGTGACCTACTTTACAGTGTGAACAAGAGCCAGAGTGCTGCCAGGAGCCAGAGTGCTCAGAGAGCAGAGTGCCTCTCTCTCTCCTAAATTAGGGCTTGCTAATGCCATCAAGATGAATGAAAAGGCAGGCACTGACTCCAGAGAGCTACATTAATGAGATTGATGAAAACTGAGTTACTTGTTTCTCAGACAAGTTTGCGAAAAGGCAAAGGCAAAACAGAAGAGAATTGTTGTATTATTTATTCCTCTCTGGGTATATTAGTAACTTTTCATGCTATAAAGTTATATTTTTAAAATTTGCTTACAATTTCTAGTCTCCAAACCCAAGCCCTTGCATTTTGGAGCCTTTGTCTTTGCTGCCTCTCCTGAGGCCCAGATATTCACATCTCTCTTTCAAGTATTGATGACTTTTTTTTCTCCCTTCACATGCCTATCAAATGAGGAATCTAATTGGGTGAATATATGAAGGTGGATAAAGACAAGGCAAGGCTCCTGAATGTTCTCCTTTTTTTTTTATTTTTTTTTTCTTGACAGAATTAAGGGTAAAATTTGGCCTTTTACAAATTTGAAAAAACATTTCCTTTAAAATCAAGTAACTTTATTCCTTTTCCTGACTCTATAGTATAGGTAAGGAAGCAGCAACTTCCTTTCTCAGAAAAAAAACTGAAAATCAGGTTAGTATTCTGGGACATGCAAGTAAAAGAAATGCCACATATTTGTTCACCTCACCAAAGCATGAAACAAGTACATGGTGGAAGGTGTTTCCAGCTATAGGGACCAAGCAAATCACCCACACCTTTTTCCCTTCCCTGAAAAACTATTTCTACAGCACAAGGATGAAGGTTCTTATTCCTTACATTTTATAATGAAATGAATTTTGGGGATTATCCAGGGATTTATTTCAAAGCAATGTTTAGCTTCTGGCATTTGGAAAAGATGAGCTACTTGCTTGTATCTGACATTCTTATTGGAAAATCTGTGCTGTGATATTGCTGCAATAAACCAGCATATATAAAAGAGTCTCATGATCAGATTAAACTCCAAGATCAATCCCCAAGAATATTTGGACTTTTAAAATAATCCATTCCTCAAAACACTGAAATAAATGTCACTGTTAGTCTGCACATCCCAGTATCAGTATCAGAGTAGTAGCATGTACCTGCAAACCAGAAGGAGTTGTTGGCTTGGATATTCAGCTTCAGTTGTGATAATTAAAGGCAGATAACATTAATTCAGTCATAAGGTTGTCATTTGCTGAGCTGAAGTACAGGCAATTCACCAGCTGTTCTGTGCCCACCAAGAGAACAATCTGCACTTGGACTATGTCCTTATGGCCCCAGCCTATGTCAACTAGAGGATTTAACCCTAAATGTTGCTAAAGGAAAGCTTAATAATTTCATATTTTTTGATTACTGTGATTTGGCTGATATCCTGGATGGGAGTGTCCTGGATAAATGGATGTCTATTGAAAATGGGTATCTATAACAAAGCAAGTCACCTTAGATTCTTCTTTATACAAGTCAAATGGTGCCTTACAGAGTACAAATGCTCTCATTTTTAGGTCTTTGCCTATGCTAGAAGAACACTTTGTCAATTGTGTCAATATATTGTAAAAATAAGCAAGAGTGCTCCAATGTGAAGCTCTGTAACTTCATTTCAAAACCTCAGATGAGGTACATTCTATATGATGACAACAATGATGAGAGTCGGATGCACTCAAGGTTTTCACCCATTTGCATTAATGGAACTTGAGCAGTTGAGGATTATAAAATTATGGCTGTCCCTGTCCCTAGTAATTGGTGTTTTTCTCTTGAATGAGAATCTACATGACCACTAAGTGTAATTTTCCAATCATGCTTTGAAACCCAGGTCAGCATCCAATCTTCTGTGTATAAAGCCACCAATCCTTTCCTTGACTTTCAATGTCTTCTCTTTGTAATTCTAATATCGAGATGACATCTTAGTCCTAAGTAACTGCTGCTTTGTATCCCTGGAACCACCAGGGAGCTAATAAAGTATAGGAGTTGAAAAAATCTCAGCAATGTAACATTTAAGTCAACAATGAATAATAACTATATTGCAAAGACTGACAATCCTGATTGCAAGGATTTTATGTACTTTTGGGAAAGAAGTATTATTCCTAATAGAAGAATGTTGTTTTTCACACTCTCCTGCCTAATTTTGTTTTGCTTCTTAACAAAAGTTGATCATATTTTTTTTGGTGAATTGAAAAATAGCCTTCAAATTGATAGAAAATATGCTGTGAATCCCTATAGTGGAAGTAGAAGGTTTAATATAGTACATCATTTCCACAGTTTTGGGGAAGTGCTGCAGTGTTTAAGAAACAATGTCTAATGTCTGAACAAGAAAGCACCTTAGCCCTCAGCCACCCTCAGCTGTAGAGGCACTCAAAGAGGGAGAAAGTAGTCACAGAGCCCCCCTGACTTTTCTAGAATTCCAGGCAGTGTCTAAGAAGTGTCAATTCCAAGAAACTCAAGTACTCTCCTCCTACTTCAGACCTTGATGTTATTGATATGCCTGCAGCTTCTTTTGAATTTTCTTCACCCAAGAGGGATATGTGGATATGCCACAGGTCCAGAAAATATTATTTCAATTATTTTAGACTTGGTTATAAATCAGGACCTGTTTTTCATAATGTACATCCAATTTTCATTTACTCCATCATGTTAATTTACCTCAAACTTGCCCTTCAGTGGATCTTGTTTGTGGTGTATGACCCCACGATGCAGACAAGATGAATCACGTCAACAAGGCACATGCAGAGCCACTTTCTCACTGGACTGGAGGCTGAAAAAAGGCTTCTGCCCCTCTGTTATCTGTCCCTTGATTATGTACTTTGTGTTGTCCTGTTTCTGGACCTGTTTAGGTGGCCTGCTCTCCACAGACACTTTGCTGTGAGGAAATGGAAAGGTAATCACAAGCCTCCTGCTACAGTGATGCTTGAGATTACAGTGGTATTTACAGTTTGCTTCTTAGGATGGTGCTTCTGTTCTACTGAATTACAGAGGTTTGGGTTCATATCAATTTCGGCCATCTCACAGTAAATTAGTCAATTTAGCCAAGTTAGTCCACTAAGCTCCAGCTGCAGACAAGGTGCAGTGAGACAATCAGGTCCAGAACACATTCTAATGGGGTATATTTTACAGCAGGATGCCTGTGGAAGTAAATTTATTTTTCCATTGGCTGCAGAGGGCACGTGAATAAGTATCTCAAAATTAAACCTCTGTCCTGCACAGATTTTGGTCTTGTAGAATCAAGGAGTGATTATCCAACACTTGGAAATGCCCATATGCCACAGATCAGTCACTCAACTGGTTTAGTGCAAAACTGCTGGGCAGCAGTCAGTATTGGCTCAATCCAGTAGCTTTATTAAAAATAGAAATAGAAATAGAAATAAAATCCTTGCCAATAAGTCCTGTGGGTAACACAAATACTGGCAGAATGATAAATTATGACAGATAAAGGGCTGGTGGTGCAGCATGAGCTGGACTTGGTAACAAACAGTATGCATAAAAAGTGGAATACTGGAAAATGGTACATTTGTAAAGGATTTTTACCAGACCACCAAATATTAACACCAATCAGAGCTAATATGGTAATTGAGGCTGTTAAGGAGAGTATGATACTTTTTTTGGTATAAAGATATCTGGATGCAGAATGAGCTGAGGGATAGAAAAAGCATACATGGCTTGAGTTGCTTATGGAAGCAAGGACTGAGAAGGAAGCTGAAAGCAGTAGAGTCATGTTGCCTTCACTCAAACACACAGCAAAAGGTTACTGTTATGTTGATACAGCTCCTCACCCTAAGGCGTGACAACAGCCAGTGTCTCTGAGCAGAAACTGGACAAATTAAAAATAGAATTTAAGTACACTCCCTAAGCAACTAAGATTATTAAAGCCTGAGAGATTTTCTCTGTATCTTGTTTATAAGTCAGTACCAGTTATTTTCATCATCATCATCATCATCATCATCATCATCATCATCATCATCATCAGTCTCCAGAAGACTTTCTAAAACCAAATTCAAATTATTCCGCTTGCGGTCACTACTGTGTGAAGTTGAATGATTTAGAAAATACAGAAGTCTGGCCAGAAGAATG
>JANRGV010000001.1:122150710-122185508 GCA_024734035.1 Alethe castanea
TATTTTCATCATCATCATCATCATCATCATCATCATCATCATCATCATCATCATCATCATCATTAATATCATCATCATCATTAACATTATCGTCATCATTAACATCATCATCATCATCATCAGTCTCCAGAAGACTTTTAAAAATCAAATTCAAATTCTCTATTCCACTTATGGTCACTACTGTGTGAAGTTGAATGATTTAGAAAATACAGAAGTCTGGCCAGAGGAATGCCTTAACTCCTATGAATCTAATGCAGAAAACATACCCCTTATGGTTTTATTAAAATCCTTGGTCATGTCTGCTCCTCAGTATGGAATACTTATTTCCATTTCAGTATTTTTTTCCAAAAGCATTTGGGTTTTACAAATGGTCTTGCTGATAAGCTGCATGTCTTTTCTCACTTTTTTGGAAATATGGGCAATTCAGTGGAAATGTTTCATTTTTACTTCAGTTTTACAGTTGATGGCGTAGTTTGTTTGAGCTCCTTACCCAGTGTGAAGAAGATTGTGTTGCTTTAAAGGCATTTTTGTTTTGATGGTGATCATATGCCTTTCAGCACTAATTATCATGCTGTGTTTGGCTAGTCTGACTGGTTTCTTAGAGGATAAAACCAGTCAAAAAATAAAATAAAAGTAAGACAAAAAATCAAATTGTGTAACCTCTGCCAGAAGAAATAGAAAAATACCGTGGAATTGAATGTTTTGTAAATAAAAAAGTGGCACTGATGAGAAATGCAAACATTTCACAGCATGTGATCTTGAAGAGCTCTTAGCATCTGAAATATCTAATTTCCTGCTGGGGATAGGATGTGATTTGTCATTTATTAAAGTCAGTGACTCTTATTTCCTAAGCAGGAAAGACATTTTCCAACACTGCACTTGCACTGCTGTCCTTTAAAGCTGCAGTAGAAGTGCTTTGCAGGATATTCTATATGTGTGTTGAATGTGACCCTGACCCTGCAGTTGTGATCAGAATGCACTTCAGGAGGGTAAAGGCACACACTGAATCATCTTCATAATATGAATGATTTTTTAAGAGCAATAGTGCGTTCTTCTTTCTAGCTTTCCTAGTGAAATAAAACAGTGCTAAAAAAAAAAAAAACAAAAAAACCCCGCTAAGTGGGGAACTGAGCACAAATAAGAATGCATGCTTTTGGCACACGTACTGACTTCATAAAGAAAAGCATGTGGATAATAATACTTAGACCTGTAAAGATTCTGGCCATCAGCTCCATTTACTGCCAAAGTTGCTCATGACCAGACAAGCTGAAATAGAAGACTTAAACATCCAACAAGGATTAGGCCTGAAAACAAACTAGGGAGAGAGGCAGACTGACTAATTTCTCTAATTTTTCCAGAGTCCAGAGAGAACTGAAGAATGAAGATCACATGATATTCCAACCAGTTGAATCTTATTATCTGAGATGCTGCTTAAATGAAAAATGAATCTGCCAACATTTTGTTGCTGTGCAATATTTACCTGCAGCTTATAAGCAACCCATTCCATACTGAAATGAGAAAGGATCACAAAAGCCAGGAGGGCCAACCCTGTCCTGGGGTGCATGAGGCACAGCATCTCCAGCCAGGCAAGGGAGGGGATTGTCCTGCTCTGCTCTGCTCTGCTCTGGGGCGGCCTCACCTCGAGTGCTGGGGGCAGTTCGGGGTGCCACAATATAAGAAAGACATTAAACTATTAGAGAGTGTCCAAAGGAGGGCCACAAGGATGGTGAAGGGCCTTGAGGGGAAGCTGAATGAGGAGGGGTTGAGGTCATTTGGTCTTTTCAGCCTAGAGGAGAGTGAGGGGAGACCTCACTGCAATGAGGTGGTGAGGGGAAGAGGAGGCACAGATCTCTGCTCTCTGCTGACTGGTGACAGGACACAGCAGCCTGAATGTATGTCAGAGGTTTAGGTTGCATATCAGGATAAGGTTTTTCACCCAGCAGGTGGCTGGACACTGGAATAGGGAAATGGTCACAGCACCAAGACTGACAGAGTTCAAGACACATTTGTACGATGCTCTCGGGCACATGGTGTGACTCTTGTGGTCTCCTGTGCAGGGCCAGGAGCTGGGCTTGATCCTGGTGGGTCCCTTCTAACTCAGCTTATTCTGGGATCTTGAGTCAGAGAAGCCAGAGTCTCACAGAGGTCTGGTGCTCAGGAAAAAAAGGACAGCAGCTGTAGAACCCATGAAGTGTTAAGAAAGGAAAATGCAGCATCCTGCTCGTTCTGGGGGTTGATACCAGCGAAGTTACTGCCAGGCTGCCTGACATTAAAAGAAACAGGAGACTTTATCCTGAGCTTGCCTCTGAGGTGCCTGGTGGGCCAAAGCTGAGCACAGCCAAAGTCATCCCATGCACCACATGCTCTGGACTCAGACATGTGAATGCTTCCTGGCAAGGAGGCTGTGGCAGCTCTGCTTCAGACTGGAGGCTGCTCACACCTGCAGAGATGTCCCTGCCAGTCAGCACCACCTTGTGCAAACAGCTGCATCTACCTGACCATGCATCTGCACAATCAAAATCTCTCCCAAGCCAATTGAAGAATCACAAGCCTGAAGGAAAACGTCCAGGATTTCCCAGAGATGCTAATTAGACTGAGCAAGCTGAAACAACTCCAACTGATCAATCTCACGAAAAATACTTGCAACACGTATAGCTCTGTGCACTCTGTGGTAAGCTGTTAGGAGCCTACTCCAGAGCCTGGTCTATGACATCTGCCTTTTATTTATTTCCAGCATGAGTTTCTCAAAAGTGGGAGATGGGCAAAAATAAAATCTATAATTCCTGCTATGGCAAGTGCCATTATGTCTGTTGTTTGATGAAGTTTTCTCCTGAGCATTGCTAGCATGTTTTGAACCCTATCTCTCTGGCTTGTTCAGGGCTGGATAAAAATATTCTACAGAGACTAGTTTTGCAAGTATTTGTCTCTTGCAAGTACATACATTTTTACAATTCATAAAAATTAAGACAAAATAATCTCTTGAAACTTTATGCCTTACAAAGACAAGTCTTAATGAAGGACCATCACAGGAAAATCTTGCTTGCAATCTCCTAGAGATATTCTGTTACACCTCTAGGAGACTAATATTTTTCAAGAATGAAAAGCAGTTGTGTTCTTAAACTGGGGTACCTAGGTGTTCAGAGAACACCTTCCAGAACCAGATAGATTTGGAAAATTATTATTGAACAAACATATCTCAGGGTAGAAAAGATGTCTGAGATTAGTTACTCAACACTCCCCCACCCTCTCCCTGAGTAATTTACTTATTTCTAGCAAATGAAGAACAAGTGTCTCTGCTCTTATCTTCTATGTCCTTCAAATGTTGTCTCTTTTTAAAGTGTTCTTTTTATTTAAAAGGATTTTTATGAAAACACCATGTCCTTGCCTTCTAGATGCAAAATTTCATTCTTTTGATAAAGGTTTTGATGTTTCCCATCAAAAATATTTCCCATTTTTTCTTATGGAAAATAAAAATGATCCTTATGATATTAAAACATAGCTTACCTTTTAAGACTATTTCTGTGATAAACATACAAATTTTAACCAAAGCTGCTTGTGTCAGAAGACTAACATATGGATTATTAATGAGTGGATGTAACAGCAGAGCTGACATTCTCTTCCAAGTGAGGCAGATTACACAGGCCTTGTAAACTTCACAAAACAGGTTATTCCCTGCAGTTTCATTTCCAGCCTCTGCTGAGTCTATTACTCTTTCTTTGCCTACAAGATATTCTATAGGTATTCTCTGTCTTCACAGTTATTGCCACCTTATTCTTGCAAATGAATAACAAATTATTTCATCCTTTCTCTTCTATCCCTGTTTCTCTTATTTCTACTTTTAAATGTTGTCAATAAGAGTTTTTTAAAAGATATCATATATACTCACATATATTCTATACTTATGTATGTATATATATGTGTATGTACATATAAAAATATACATAAAATATGTCTTATTAAGTTCTTTTGTATATTACATTAATTTTTTTGCAGGAGGTTGATCTCAAATTCCCAAAAGCTGATCAGTGACCTTTCTGAATATGGTGAAGGACAAAAAGAAAAAACTGTTTCAGTATCATGATCCAAAAAAGACTCATTTGCACTCTGTCCCTAAGTGATCCTATCCATGTGACACATAAAACCCTGAATTTTCTTGTGAATGATGACATATGCTACTTAGGCAGAACTGATGTGAAAACGTGTCTCTGAAGCCAGCCCACAAGCCCTTCACTTTTGAATTTCAGTCTTCAACCCACAGTATTTCACTTCTCTCATTAACAATTCAGCTGAGTCTGAATTCCCATTAACAATCTTCATTTGCTTCCCACTCCTCTGCTCCATTCTCAAAGGCATAAGAGGGCAAGTCTAGATAGGGGGTTTGGCAGTTTTGCAGGAAGGCTGATGATGCTGTTATGGCTTCCCAGAGGCAAAGGATATTCAGCGCTCTGGTCCTTGGATAGGCATCAGCTATAGGCAGGAAATATCAGAGGGAGGGAATGGGGAAATATCAGAGTTAGACATGGGGATTCTTAGGAAATCTGAGTTTAAGATATGGCAGATGATGGCTTAAGGTTAGCATAAAGTGATGCTGAAGAAAAGAGCAGAGGAACAAATGAGACTTCAAAGGACAAGAATGTGTGGGTTTGAGAACTTTATTGACAAAAGACTTTTTCTGGAACCATTGAAAGACAAAGCAAGGGTGAAATGTCTGGGAGCACTGGGAAGGAGCAATTGCCATTGAAAAGGAGGTGAGGAGATTCAGGGATCTGCTATGAGTAGAGAAATAATGAAATCACTTCTGTATGTTGGCAGCAAACAGAAAAGCAAATAAGACTATTATTAACAGCTTTACTCAAGTAGTCTGAGTGGTTGGGGGAAAACCTGCCCAATATGAGTTGGGAGTTATCCAGGCAGCATTCAATAACTTCTCTGTGTAATTGATGGAGATGCTGTTGTCAAGGGCTGAAAGCTGTATGTATGTTTAAATATTAACTAAACAACTGCCCTAGCCTTCTGCTGGTGCTACAAAGTTTTGGTCCTTCTTCTTCTTTATGGCATACAAGGGCTGGACCTGGGAAACCAGCAGGTCCCATCAGGCTGTCTGGCCATACCACACATTTTGTACCATGGTGCTTGTTAGTGTTGCCTTTTCTGCAATAGCTGTTGAGAAGGTGAATAATTTAACCTCTGAGTAAGATCCCAATAGAGGAACTGAAGGAAAAATAAGTTTGCTGAGTAGAGAGATGTGCTGAAATTCTCCTTTGTGCTTCCAATTGCTTAGGTCCTTCCTTGGTGTTAGAAGCAGCATTCTCATTCTGTGACCTTTTACATCATGTTTGGGTTCTAATTATTTCACTTAATGTATGTCATCTGGCATATAGCATTTTAAAATTAATTCATACTTAATGTCTGCTGAAGGAAATAATGAAATTGTCCAAAGAATTATTATAGATTGTGGCAAAAACCTTCTTGTTTTTGGAGTGGCTTATTTCCATATGGATGTACTATCCTTAATATCTTTATTATCTGGTAATATAAACCAACCAAGATTGCTGAGGACAAAGACGAGTCTAGTTCAACATTCATAAGACTTTTCTTCAGATCTGAAATGGATGTAAGCGTTGGAAAAACTAAGCTTGGTTTGGAAGCAAAGGTTGTCTCAAAGCAATTTCTTACTTCTGAATGTATTTATCACATTACCATTTTCCCCCCATGTGTTATATTCAGGTTCCAGAGTAATTTATAATCACACAGCACAGCTAAAAATTACTGTTTGCTTGGGAGTCACCTTGAAGAGTTTTCAGACGTCCAAACCTGTCATTGTATAAAATTTGGCATGATATGGTGGTGAACATAGCCCACCCACCACTCTGGAGATTCAGGAAGCTTTGTTAGACCCATGCCTGGGGAGAGTGAGGGTGGGTGACCCTCTGCTTAGTGCTCTGTGCAATAAGAGGACACCCACAGAGGGCTTGTTCTCAAACCAAGAAAATGATGTAAGCAATTACAGCTCCTAAGATTAATATTTCCTGCTGAAAGTCTGTTGCTTCACGATTCTCTGTGAAAGGACCTGGGAAACTCAGGTGCATCAAAGCTTAATCCCAATGAGACATATCCCACTGCAGCTAATGCTGACCAATTATTCAAGCTACCAGTGTGTTATTTCTGGTGACCAGCTCTCCATGCCCTTACCATTTCCCTAATCTTCTTTTCACTAAATCCTTTTCTAAACAATTACTTAAGAGAGGAAAGCAGTACCAGGTAAAGCAGGATTAAAATACTGATCTCAATGAACTGAGACTCTGAAAAATGAAGGTATCTCACAAATATGAAAGCCACTAAGATTTAGTTTGCTTCTGTTCAATAGGATTAAAAGGATTTTGACAACCTGCTGATGTTTCCCCTAAGGCTCTCCTCCCCAACACACTACCCCAGACAATCATGTAGAAACCTATGGAGGAAATTGAAGAGTAGTCTGAAGTTTTAAAATAAGGTCTTAACTGAGTCATAGACTTTGTGTATAAAAAGCATTGAATGATGTTCAAAACCCGATGTTGGATAAATCTTTGTGATGTGGTGAAAACTTGTTATTAACGAAGAGACTCTTTAAACAGTGGTTTTGTCAACATTAGGGCATAACAGTCCAAATACTCTTCCCACATCTTCTTCACAAGATGTGTGCAGTTAGCCCTTGGAAACACATCTGGAAAAATACACCCACCCTCCAGTACCTGATGGGAGCCTTACATGCGCAGGCAGGGCCGGCTGATAAAAGTCGCAGATGTAGCAGCAAGGATGCAGATTGCCGCCACAGCACTTTCTTTCCAGAGAAATTAAGTTTTATTTGTTTGTTTGTTTTTTAAATGTAGCAGGTGCCTTGCTAAGAAAAGTAGTCCAAGCTGTGCCAAAGCCTTGACAGGAACTGATGATGGAAAGAGCCTGTAGCTGTGTGGCTTCACCTTTGGTGAGCAGAACTGTGCTCTGGAATGGAAGCCTTGTCACATCTAAGACTGATCAGCTGTGAATTAAAAAAAAAAGGTCAGAAAACCATACCTTACTACCCTTACTATTTATCCTCCTAGCAAACAGGATATATTATGCTGTGTACAACAACAGAGCATTTCTTGCCTTCACAGAAGGAGATGTGAAATTCTGTTATGACACAGATGTTGATGTTTTCTGCTATTCACCTTATTTTTCTCAATATGAATTATTCTGTGCTATTATCAAGTTGTTTTGAAAAGCATCTAAAACCAAAGCACTATAATAGACCTGGCATTTCTTGTAGCTTTGTTTGGACTATTTTTTTCCTAAGAAATGTGGCCATTTTCTAATTCCTTCAGTTTTGCAGTTATTCTCCACACTATCTTCACAGAATATCTCTACTCTGCTATCAGTGTTTCCAGCTGATGGTTTTACTTGCATTCCTCATTCATAACTTCCTTCAAGTCCCATGGGAGAGGCTTTCATTTAAAATCTTGGTTTATAGCTTTGCTGACTACAAAAATGTCCAAACCAAAACCCCACTAAAGATGTGTACCTGAAAAGAAATAGCACCTAATTTATCAATTTAAAATACATGTATTTAAAATTAGCCATATGACGTCACCTTTATTTGTTGGGGTTTTTTATTAGTGGGGACTGACTACACTGAGTTTCCTTATATACATATTTATTTCTCTATAGTGTGGCTAGTCAGAGGTTGGTGTTGAAGGGCTGACTCACTATGTCTTTGCTAGTACCACGTGGGACCTAATCTCCTCTGGCTTGTACCATCAGAGGATTCTAAATTTCTGCTGACCCAAACCCACTAAGACATGTAAGAGAGCGGTGGGGTTTGTAAGGATAATAACAGGGTTTATAGAAAACCCAATCTGTAGAAAGAAAAAAATACCGTCTGAGGTACTACCTTCTGAGCCCACCAGCTCTCCCAATGTTGTCTTTGATTTTCAGACTTCTGTGTACACAGAACTGCAGGTACATCATGAGGCAGAAGGCCCTCTGCTCAACCTCACACAAACTCTAACAGCAGCTCCAAAACTTGCAGTTTTTCCCAGTGTGTCCATGAGTTCTGCAAGCTGTAGCAAGGTCCTGATGAGCTGGGTTACTCACTTCTGTTTGAAGGGCTTCCCACCAGGCATTAGGGCTGGACACAGCTCATTCAAGGGAAATTAGGGGTCAGGTCCCAGACCTGGACAGGCTCCAGCCACGGGCAGTGTGGTCATGCTGAACAACCATGATGCCCAACAGAAGCACTGGCCACCTGCATTATTGGCATGGCAGTTGTGACCTTGGACTTTGTCCCCTCCTGGCTCTCCAGGCGGCACTCACAGTGCATGGCATCTCTCCCTTCACCCATCACTGGTGGCACAGCAGCCTCTGTGCTCTGTGCTGTCTCTGTGCTCAGCGTCTGTGCAGAACGAGCTCTCCCAAGGACAGGACCCACATCCAGAGGCAGATCACGGAGCTGGTAATGGGAAGATGGCAAGCAGAGCAGATAAGCTATACCCACAGGACCTGCAATGTTATGGACCCATTATCCAAGAAACCTTAGAGTTACTGGTGGTGGAGCAATACTTTTCTGATATCATCATAATGATAGATTCAAAAGGGTTTCTCACCTTCATACATTGAGCATGTATAACAGATAGCTGGGTGGGTTATTTGGAAAACAATTCCCAGGCTCTTTAAACTTTGCCTTGTGTTTGTTACTACGTGAGAAATAAAACTACAGGGTCCAACCTACTGCTCTTTAATTTTGTCCAGTAAGGGGAAGCATTTTATGCATTTTAAAGACAAACTGACAGAGCACACAGCAAACAGAAAAAAAAATAAACCACAAGCCAGTCCCTTGCCTCTCTACTTCTTCCACCATTCCCTAAAATGAATTTACCTTAAAATAAACTCAATTTTCATCATATAGTTTGGTTTTGTTCCATTTGCTTCTGTGCCTTCAGATTCTGAATTTCTCTGCAACTAGGAGAGTGAGAAACATGTTCTTCAGATAGAAGTTTTACGTGCAATTTTTTGGCTTCTGACTGGGTTTTGACAAGACAAAAGTCCTCTAAACTAAGAAAGAAAACACAGAATTTATGAAACATTCTTCAGCTTGGGGTAAGCTTAGTATAGTTAGCAATACAGTTAGCATAGCTGCAGCCATAAAAAAGAAGGCAGAAAATTTTTATGAAGCTGCCAGACTGATGCTGTCAGACTGATGGTTTAGGCAGGACAAAAGGGGTTTACTTTATCTTGAAAAACAAGACGTTTATTATTGTCAAATATATTATTTGAATTATATCAGAAACCAGGAGACAACCAAAAGAAAGGGTCTGGTTCACTGTGGATGAATTATAAAATATCTGGACAGGAACGGCCTCTGAGAATAGTGTGAATAACACCCATCATACTGAGCGAGGGCTGCCTGATCCAAGCAGAGCAGACCCATATAAAAGGGAATTTTGGTGTGATTTCCTTTGGAAATTACTGATGTTGGTTCATTTTAAGAGCACTGAAAATTGAAACATCTAAACTCAGGGGACTCCTATAAACCTGCATCTCTCCCTTCATCTTACATAGTACTACTGAGCATCCATCATGCTCAGCATCACCCACTTGTAATTAAACACTTTGTAGCTAGGAGCAACAGATTCTAGCAGCAATTTTAGGAATAAACAATTTCCTAAAAATAGCAGACATCCAAATAACTTCACCAGCAATTTTTAACTATGCCAGATATGGACATCCAAGGTTCCTTGTTAGCTGTTTTCTGGATGAGCAAGAAATTATCTGACTCCAAGACAATAATTGGTCTTTGACTGGATGAATGAGCTTTTAAACCTTGACCTGGGTAAAAATCAGGTAAATCTGAGCCTGTGTTTGGATTCTTCCACTCCTTGCCTACTTTGAGTTGCCTCCAACCAATGCTCAATTACTCTGACTCTGTGTTCTGGTTTTTATGGGCGCCACCTCTATGACCCTTCCTTTTCCCTCTGTTCCTTGTTCATGCCATCTCTGCTGACTTCTAAAGGAAGGAGACCTGAGACAAGATGCTACGTGCTCCAGGCAGCTGGGGTCAGGGTCCCTGGAGCCTGCTGGGACACTCTTTGGCCACCCTGTGTACTGATTTTGGCTGGCATAGTGCTAATTTTCTTCAAAATGGCTGGTATGGGGTTGTATTTTGAATTTATGCAGGACATAGCATTGATAGTACAGGTATGTTTTTGTTACTGCTGCGTGAGGCTTGCACAGAGCAAAGACTTTTTCTTCTTTTCATACTGCCACACTGGTGAGGAAGTTGGAGGTGCTTGGGAGGCTGGGAGGAGACACAGCCAGGACAGGTGACCAAAGGGATGTTCCAGATCATATGACATCATGGTCAGTATATAAAATGGAGGGAAGAAGAAAAGATGAGGGTATGTTTGGAGTGATGTCATTTGTCTTCCCAAGTCACTGCTATGTGTGATGGGGCCCTGCTCTCCTGGACATAGCTGGACACATACTTCCCATGGGTAGCAGTGAATTAATTGTTTTGCCTTGCCTGTATATGTGGCTTTTGGCTTTTTTTGTCTTTATGTCAACCCAGGAGTTTTCTACCTTTTACCCTTCTGACTATGTCCCCAATCCCTGGTGTGAGTGAGTGGCTGTGAGTTTGGCTGCTAACTGGGGTTAACCAGCATCCCACCCAGGTGTGCACCTTTATTTCTGTGTGTGTCAGTTCCTGCTTTGCAGCTTGGGTCCTATTTCTCCAGCTGCCCAGTGAGCACCTGTGAGCCCTTTTAGCTCAGTCCAGCTGTTCCAGAATACTTGTAAAACTAGTTTCAAGTTTTTTTTTTCAGGTCAGCATAACTCTGGACAATTTTATTTTATTCTTTTTTATTTTCTTACAGGAGCATTTCTTGATATTTTCCCAGCATTGCATAACAGGTAGAGAGTTTGGTTGTATTACAAAATGCCTGGGCTGGGCTGTTTGCATTTTGCTACAAATGTAGCTAAGAGTAGAGAGAGAGAGTCCAAAAAACCTGAGATCAGAAATCAGCAGGTCTTGTTTTAACAAGCCTGTTGAATCCACTACAGGCTTTTTGCTGAGTGTGCAAACAGCAACAAAGGATAAACTTCAGTGCCCAGGTGGTGTAACTGCTCCATTTTCTTCCCAGAGGCTCACCTCTGACAGCTTGATGAGCTAAGCTGCAGAAACAAATGGGGCACCTTTAGCTGCCTTTATAAATGTCTTAATAACATCTTTTTCCCACTTTCATCTGGACAAAACCCAAGTCACTGGATTTGCTACAACACGCTGGTTCAAGATCAGGATTTTCTGTATGTGACCTCAATTCCGCCATTTTGTTAGAGGTTTAACTAACTCCCTAATTAATAGCTAGGGTCCTGATGGTGTTGCCATAATAGATGTTGGAATCTTGACTGCTGTAGTAGTGGTGCACACTGATGATTAGAGAACCTCTCCATTCCCTCCTGGTGCCACTGCAGATGAGAAACCTACTATTACTTGTACTATAAATATTTATGAATCTTCCAACTCTGCAGCAAGCCCTAGAGGAATGAAAGTAGATTTCTGGTTCTGGAACTTCTAAGTTCCAACTTATTTCCAACTTACACTTATCATATAAGCAGAAGTTTTGATTTCTGTTTCCATGTTTGTTTGATTTTTATAGTCAGACACTGTCCCAGGGACTTCCAACCTCCTGAAGCAAAGGAGCAAAGGAGAACAATCTCCTGAAGTTTTTATCTGTATTTTCCTCCAGTTGCTATCTTATCCTGTCAAATCTACATCTGATTGTATCTTATCATAGAAGTTAGGCAATGTGGCTGGAAAGGACTTTGAGAGGACTTTGGCCCCAGGATCAGCACTAACACTGCATTTCTGGTGAATATCTGCATAACTTGTTCTTGACAACTTGCAAGTAGATATTTCCCGCTCTCTTCCAGACTTTTTTTTTCTTATGAAAATTAATCTTTCTTGCTGCAGTTTAAATCTGTGATTTTTTTGTTCTGTCTTTATTGAATGTTCATTCTTTTACTTTTTGCAGAAGCTCCCTAGACATTTCAGGTATTACTAAATATGACCTCAGTTTCTCATTTCTGTTTAACAACTTTCCTCCTTCACAGTCCAAGTCTTTTAAGTGCCTGATCCTTCTTGTTGCCTTTTTCTGACCTCCCCTGACAAACATAGTAAGATGGTCTCTTTTAATTTGCTGCTTCTTTATTGGTTCAATGCTAAGCACACTTTTCAGTAATGACTAGCAAAAAAACTTCAGTATGACTCTGTGGCTGGTCCTTCTGCAGAAACCAGTTTAAAATATACTTTTATTCTGAGATGTATAAAACCAGATTATGAGGATACTTGGAGTCTTTGGCATTGTTTTCTTAGTCATCCTTCTGGCAGAAATACAACATTTATGCAGAAAGAGCTTCAAAATTCTTCCATGTACAGACTTGCAAGTAGGAGGAAAGGCAATTAGTGGCCCATTTATGTGTAGAAAGAGAGGCAGGTTCTTTGTGAGGAAAATGACCAGAATTTGAAGAAATGGCGTTCCAAATGAGGAATTAATGGTCCTAACCAGAGAGATTTGGTCCTAACCAGAGAGATTTGAGGGTTGCAGCATGCAAACACACAGGGTGATGCTTTGAAACTCTATGAACAGTATAGTGAATGCTCAGTCTAAACTCAGCTGGTTAAAAGTGTTCAAACACTACCTGGAACATTTTCTTCATGACCAGAATATTTTCCTTTTGTCACCAGAAAGCAAAGCAGGAGCTTCTGCTGGTTCCATGCCAGTGCTCCTGACACATGCAAGCACTTGGTGATGGTTGAGGCAGATCGAGCCCCAACTACATCAACCACCTGGGAGAAATGCTAACAGCATCCCCAGGATTTGCATCATGTTGTCTCTTCCCTGTAAACGTTTATTGCCTGCATTCCTCTACCTACACTGACAATTCAGCAGACTGTTGAGAACTCAGCAGATATATTCATTTTTCCCAGTGCAACTTGTCTGCTGCCTGGACACAGGGCTAACTTCCTTCTGCTGAAAAGGTTTTAGGTGCCGTTTGCACTAAATAAAGTTTTGTAAAGTGTGAAGCTGCAAATGACATTGTAAGTTTGGATATAATGCTGTTATCAAGATAAGAGGCTTTTATACACACACGGTGTGAAGCAATCTTTACAGTCAGAGGTGTTTGAATCATAGAAAATTATGGCTGGAAAGAGCTTCCACAGATCAGCCATTCTACCTCCCACCCAGACACTGGATAAACTCTACCTACAACTTTGCTGGCAGATATTTGTCTTATGACTTGGTTAAAGTCTCCTATGATAAAGCTTTTCACAGATTTCCTCAGGCAATTTATTCCAGTCCTTAACTATAGCCAGCCATTTTCCTAATGTGTAATTTAGACAGAATTATCTGTAGTGAGGAAAGCAGTATGATCAGAGAAAGGTAATATTTCTATTTATCACTAGTACGTACAACTGCAGTAAGAGACTGACACACATGTATCTTGAAAGCACTAACCCAGAGAGACCTGTGTATAAATATGTGGATCTGAGCATGGCAGCAGCAAAACTGACAGGGAGTTATGTAAACAGGGTGGCTAGAAGTCCTGAGCTCTGATATTTTACTAAAGTTCCTCCCTCTCTGGGTCATTGATGGCTGAGCCAGTGCTATGAAATGGTGCTTCCCTCCATGAAGATTTCACAGCTCTGAGCCTTCACCTGGGGCACCTCCTTTAGCAGCATGTGCAGAGCCCACTCCTGTTCATCAGCACAGATTGGCGGGAGGAACAAACTCTTTCTATAAATCACTCTGTTGTGGAGCATTCATGTGAGCTGAGGAAAATCGGGGTCAATGCCCTCCTTTGCCTAGGGAGTCCTGACTCATAATTTGCACTCAGGTGCCTTATCTTCAGATTGCTCACAGTTTTCCGCTTTTGCAATGTCCAGACTGACATGGAAAAAAGTTTAATTGCACTGGAAAGCAAGAGTGTGACTTATAGTATTGCAATTAGATTCTTATAGTGGAGCTTGGAACAGTTGGTTTGGGTCTGGCCACAAGGATTGCATCAATATTTTATGCAATATTTGTTTCATGTAAAATGCAAACACAAACTTTGGCTGAAAGAGCATCACCCTCCAGCCCAACTGCCTCTCTCAGGAATCATGCTTACTTTCTGTGACTCACTCAGCATTTAACTTTTCCACACAGTGGAACAAGTTCAGCAGGTGAAGCAGAGCCTCGCCTGCCCTTGGTTACACACCCTTTGGAAGGTGAGCAATGGTGGTTTTAATCCTTTCCCACAAAGAGAAGAACAAACCCTGTATCCCAGTTCTTGGTGATTGTTGCAGAGTGTTTGAAATATTTTCTATCTAGCTACATCTTGAAGGAAAACAGCAGCTTCCATTGGGCTTCATGTGGATCCAACAGGCAATTGAAAAACTAATTCTAAGTATTTGGGTGCTGAAAAGAATTCTGTTACTTTCCAAACCATATGTCAAGAGCAAATTATGTCATTTCAACATTTTCTTCTTCAAAAGGACAATTTTGACACTCCCTTTCCAAGTCCCTACAGATGTATTAAGGAGGATGGAACCAGAAGAAAAGGATGAGCAAAAGTGTACTCCTCCATGATTCACTGTCAAAATGGAAGGACTAGTTTTTCTACAAGGTCGTCACTAAGGTTTAATTCATCTTGCTACTTGATATAAGAATAATTTTTGTTTTCCATGCTCACATGGAATGGAACAAGAAATGATGAACTTATATTTTAGAAAGTTTCATTTTAGACATTAGAAGAAACATTTCTAATTGTGTCACAAAGAGAAGGAAACACCTTCAGAATCTGTGTCACTGGAGGTCTGTAATAACACTTAAAACAAACAAAATCACGGAATGGTTTAGATTGTAAGGGACCTTGAAGAGCATCTGGTTCCAGCACCCCTGTCATGGGCAGGGACACCTTCCTCTAGACCTAGGTTTCTCAAAGTCTCATCCGTCCAACCTAGCCGTGAAGAATTCCAGAGGTGGGGCATGCACAACTTCTCTGGACAATCTGGCCTGCTACCTCACCACCATCACATCAAAGAATGCCTCCTTATAGCTAATCTAAGCCTACCCTCTTTCAGACTGAAGCCACTACATTTGTCAGGGATGAACAATTGTAGTTGACCCTGACTCTTCTCTCCCTTCCTTTTTGCTGTGATTAGAGGCATTCAAAGGAAAAAAAAAATTGACTGCAAATGCAATAAAAATAATTTTTCCTAACTCTAGAAAGAACCCTCCCCTTAATTCATGAAGTTATGCACTTGCACACCTTTGAGAATCAAAACCTCTATCACATCAAATATCTGTGATGTATGTGAAGATCACTATTCATCTGTAACTTTCATCTTTGTTTCCAGTAGCTGCAATCATAATTAAATTCCAGCATTGCTGTTGTGGTTCATGTTAAAGCTTCTTGCTTTGCTGTGGCATAGCTGAGACACCTATTAGTCTCTGGTGATGTTAATTAAACAATGAACATTGATGGCAGGGAATATTAAAAATAGTTTGTTGTGGGAGAAAAAGATCTGTATATAAATGCAGGTATTTATCAAGAGCAGTAGTAGCAACATGGAGAAAATAACTTCAATGAGTAAATATAAAAAAAGAGAGCTTCAGTAGATCCAGTTATTAAAAAGAAATGTCAGTGTTGCCTCCTTGGACTCAGCATGTGCACTGCTGCCTGCTGGGATGAAGGGCTCTGCTCCAGCAACACCCCCAAATCTTTGCATGTCCTGATAGGAACAGCCATAAAAGTGGCAGGATGAAAATTGCTGAGCAAAAGAAAATGTTCTGCTGAAAAATACTGACAGAGACAAGCCTGCCAGCCTGGAACTCTGAGGCAGGGTACTAGGCTTGGGAAAGAGAAACATGCTTGAGAAATGCAGATGACATTTCTGAAGTACTGCTGTGTACCTGTAAACCAGAGACATCCTGAGACACTAGTGATAGGCCCCAAAATAATAAGCTGTAACAGCAACTTATTGTCTGAAAAACTGGAAACAGTCTGGGAAAATAAAATGATTCTAAAGGAACAGCGAACAGCATCATCTGTGGGTTGCTACATGTGAAAAACGGAAATTCACAGCATTTATTGGTTGCTTGAAGTGGTGACATCCCACACCCCCTTATGCCTCTATGATCTAAAAGGCATTTTCATCCAAAGTGAAGCCGCTCTCTCTGAGTACTTCTTATGCTTCACTTGTTTTTCTTTCCTAAACAGGTTAAATCCCACAGAAAGCTTCAGTGAGCACTTGGATGCTCACCAGGGATGTCTGGCTGACTCCAGGCTCAGTGACGCATCTCCAAAGTGAGAACTTTGCATAATTATTTTACTGTATTCCCTTTGGGCACAGTTTCGGGGGATTGTCCTACCACCTCTGGGATGGTTGGGTAGCCCTCTGGGTTCAGTTTGTCCTCTCCTTTGGGATGATTTGGTCCCCTCTGAAATCTGCCTAATTCACTTGATACTGGCCACTATTATATACTCATAGAAATAATTTATTGTAATCTATTCACTAATTACTTTAGCAATAACCTGTAATATCATATATCCCCTTTGTTACTACTACACAATTGGCTGCTCATATTATCTGCCATACTAATTAATGATTGATACTATATGATTGCTTACCATCAGTTTTATTGCTTGATAGATGTGTATCTTCATTTTATTAATCATATCCAATTTCTATTGTTGGTTTTTGTGCTATTAGTGCTAACCTGTAATAAGGTAGAGAAATTTAGAGGATTAGTCTCCATTTCCTTGTGTATTGTGGAGTCCCAGAAACCACAGTCATGATCCCTACCCACCCACAAGCCAGGCAGCCCATTAGTTTGTGACATGTTCCCAGGCATGTGCTTAGTTTCCCTAAGCATACTCCATGGTGCCATTGGGAACACAAGTGAACTTACAGGTTAGAATGTGACAAAATGTTTTGCTGGATGTACGTGAAGCTGTAAAAATCAGTAACATCCCACTACAGACAGGCTCACATAGGAGGTTCAAGAAAGGGAAAACACAGCTGCATTAATCAAATGGCTTGTTACCCACTGAAGATGTTTGAGAAGAGGCTGCTCTCTTCATTCAGGTCTGTGGTGTTGCAGGGTTCAGCTGTTGAGCACCGAGCTACTCACAAGGCCAGAAGCTGTGGGTGATCTGAACACTTGTTCCCCCAGAAGCTGGGGGAAAAGGGACTGTTTACCAGAACCACCTCCTCCTCTCTGGCACAGTGTTGGTTTGCCACTGCTGAAAGTGGAGGCACAGGGATGTAAAGCATTTTGGTGGTGATGAGAAGAAAGTATTTGACACAAGGTCTACTAGCCTAGCCATGAAAAAAGCAAATTGATAGGTACAAGTAAAATTAGTATTTATCAAGTAAAAGTCTAAAAACTTAAACTTCATCATACATTAATTTGTACAGAAAATTTAGCTTTTTCCAAACCAGCTTTTTGTTCTTTCTGTATGTGGATAGTGGCTAGGTTATTAATATGTATAATATAGATGTGTTGAATTTGGTAGATGTAATGGTTTGAAAGCAAAATCAGTGAGAGACTCCAAGTCAGAAATACAACTTTAATAGGAAAAAAAAAAAATAAAAGAGAAAAATAAAATACATGCAATAGTACAAAAGAGAAACCACTGACAGAGTCAAGATACAGCCTGACACCCCGCTAGTTAGGGTGATGGTAGCAGTCCAGATGAAGTGGTCTTCTTAAAGCAGCGACCCTATAGAAAGGTCTGGTAGCTCTTGTACTCTGGAAACCAGTGGGTAAGGACTGCCTTGGTGCTCCAAATCTCAGTTTTTATCTAGGTAGGAAATTTTTGGCTCCTCCCCCTGGGTGGAACATCTCACAACGGGATGATGTATTTTATCAGTCATGCAGAGGGATTCAATGGCTCATTAACAGAAGATATCCTCCTGGAGGAAGGGTGAGTGGTGGGAAAGATGAAGAACATTGCCCCACCTGGTTTTTAACAGGTGGCCCATTAGCAGAGGATATCTCCCGTAGAGATAAGAATCACTGCCGCTCCTGGTTTCAGCAGACGGTGCTAGAAGACACACTTTTAGGCACATCTTTACATTGTAACCTAGCACAGTAGATTAACATAACATTTTCTCCTCATGCTACTGGGAGTAACTACCATTGCTCCTGAATGCAGCAGCATGAAATCAGTAGTCACACATAGAACTCCCTTGCCCATCTAGATTTCCTCCCCTGCCTTCGCTCACTTAATCAGTTCAAATTGCATCAACTACAAGCTGGTTTTGCATGACTAAGTACCTGCTGTATGTCTCTTCAGGCCCACCTAAGTACCTACTGTAAATGTGTTTGCTTTAAAAAGCCAGTGAACTGAGAGCCAAAATTGAACCAAACCAAGCAAATTCTGTTTCATGGATCTTCTGTTTACCCAAAAATCTTCCTTCTAGCAGAAAGCTATTGCAAATTGTCCTTTCTATCATTAGCTTACAAGATCTGTGCCACCATAAGACAGCCCCTCAGCCCCCCCCTGCATGCCCTTTTCAAAACTAAATGCATACTGTCAGTAGTGTTGCCATTTGAGTTCATTAAGTTCATGCTGTCTCTGAAGTCATTGATAGAAGCCATTGCAACAAGCAGGGTGGGAGCTGATTTATAGTTTCTGCACTGCATTTGGAAATGCTAGGGATGCATTTTCACAGACTGTAATGGAAGAGTCACACATCTGAGACACTGCCTCTGTGTGTCATCATGCATATGTTGAAAGATATGAAGCAAGTGGGGAGAAAAAAAGCCTTCAAAGGAAACAAAATTTTAATGAGCATGCTCAGGTAAAGATGAACAGAGAAAAAAAAATCTGTCTTCTTTTATTCGATGTGCTGTCCACATAATCTCAATGGGTATAATTTGATTTGGAGTTTTTTATTGTAATTGATGCTATTTTTAGAAAATCATTAGTATCTTTATAGGTTTAACTGTAACTGAGGTTTTCCCACTTTCTTATCTTCTGTTCCGTCTTCTCTGCAGATGGTGCCTTTTCTTGTGAAAGTTCAGCCAATTAAATAGCTTTAAATATTTGTGAAAAACTGACTGATTTCTTATTTTTCTAGATGTTCTGCTAAAATAAAATTATTTGTTAAAGAGATGCAAATATTTGTTTTCCAGAAAGCTAAATCTAAAAGCTTTACTATGGATTACATCAGATCCACAGGGCACTGGGTAGGTACAGACCCTTCTGGACCAGAGCCATGTTTGGAGTTGCAAGTAACTGCATTTAGTGCTCATTTCAAATAAATCAAGAGATGTACTTTTGTGGTCCTTTAAAATTTTTTTTTCTTGAAGTTGTGTCATTCTAAAAGGGAAGACAGGAGGGTATCCTATTCTAAAGAACTCCAGTGAAGAACATATTTACCTGAGAGAGGAAATGGGATTGTGATTTCTCTCTCTACTTCCCATCCTTTGACTGTTTTGTCCATAATTCTTTCTTTTAAATTAAAAAAAAGAAAAAAAAATACCAACAAAAACCTAGACAATCAACTCTCTAATCTGGATTAACCAGGAGACATAATCCACTTGACTTCAGTTGAGATGCACTGAAGATTACAATGAAAACTTTGGGAAGAAGAAATAAACACTAGTAACAGAATCTGCTAAACTGGAGAAGCTAACTGAATATAGAGTTGGGGTGGCATTTCCTAAAATCTCAAGTATTAGGTTTAACAGTTGGCAGGTACAACTGGCAGAAAGAAATGCTTGTGACTAATAACTTCTGACTAATAACTACTAGTTATTAATTTCCCATTATATTTAAATAAGAGATTGGAGAAGTTAACTGAACTGGAATGTGTACTGTGGAAAACAGCACATATTTTCTCTACTAATTTATTAATCTGAATGAATAGCAGTGTTTTTCAGTGTCAGCCACACAAATGACTGTTGATGGGAATCATTATGTCCAGGTTTGCACTTCCTTTCAGTGGAAACTGCTATTAACATCTAAGTGCCTACAGAAGAAAAGCTTTTTACCTCTCTCTGCTATGACAGTTTGTCATTATGAATTCCATTTCAACACAGCGACCTGAACAAGGTGCACAGATGAAGTGAAGTACAATTTACTTTTACATAGCTAATACATTGCTAATTACAACTAAATAAATATTGAAACAGGAATTTCTAATAACATTAACCATTACTCTCTTTTAAATGTGTTTTGCTGGAGGACTGTTGAGAACTGTAACCACAATTTCAAGGATAATGAAGCAGAAATAAAGGGTGTTTTTATTGTTTTTAGCTTTCAGTAGTGAGGTAATTTTTTGCCTACAGCAGGCCCTTGCAAACATCCAGTAAAGTGGAGATTTATGCCATTAATAATAAATAAAGTCATCCTGATGAACTTTTACACCAGAATTTACTTGTTTTAATTCTGGAGGAACTATAGAAAATTTTAAATACCTACAGAGGTTTTCTATATACATCTATAGATGCCATCATGAGAGCTGGAAAAGAATGACATTTTTAAAACTAGAAACCTTCCCTGCAGGTACTAATATAAAGTGGTACCAAACTTGGACGTCCTGGCTCTGCTGCTGTTGGCCTATTCTAGCCAAGTTCCTCTCCTACCTTCCCCAAGATTTCACACTGCAGCAATCCCCAGGTCAACACATCTCATCTGGGACCCTATTTCCACTTCTATTTGTCCTTAGCCAAGAACTCCAGTGCCAAAAAACAGCAGTAGGAGCCTTTCTCTTGTCTAAAGGGAGATTTGCAACTGAGGAAGAAAGGACAATGTAGCAGTATTGCAACACCGTAGGGAAGTCACAGTAGAAAAAAGATATACTATGCTGATCCTCGCTGGAGTAACTTATTTTAATTCACCCTGACCTGTATTAAAGGGCATTGAAGACATTACAGGACATAGCTCTCCTTTCACTACTTGCTTTTGGGAAGCAAAGTACCTTAGGGCCTCCCCAATAGCCTGTGGAGATGTGTCTGGCAGCACACCTTTATGCAGGGCATGTTCTGCTTGGCGTGCCCTGGCAGGGCATCTGCAGATGTGTGACAGGGAGGGCAGGAAAGCCTTGTCCAGAGAAAAGTCTTTTCCTGGGAGGCAGTACCTCTCAACAGCCACACTGAGCTAAAGAGTGAACCTTTTGTCAGTAATGCATTGGCATTTGACCTCTAGGCCAATGCCTTTGTAGGCAAGGTCATAAATACAAATAAACTTTTTACAGGACGCAGCACAGAGACTTGTGAAACCTTGAAACAAGCAGATGAAACCAGAAATAAGCAGGTTACCTGCCCATGCTTGAGCAGATCCTGAAAATATAGTCTGAATATACTATTGTACAGGGACAATGCAGACACAGCTACTGTAGCTCCTTTACATCATCAAAACACATTTGGAGGCAAAATATTGAGCTCGTGTTTGGAAAACAAAACTGTTGTATCTCAAAACTCATAAAGACCTGCTTATTTGTGTCTGTGTTGTCCCAGGGCTGTATCTGCACACAGATTAATACATGCGTGTCCAGAAGATTATCCGGTAGGCTTAAAGAAAGGCTTTAGCCATGTCCTAATTTATGACAGTAAAAATACAGAGGAATACTACAGCCTTAAATGCAGTATAATCCAATGACTTGTATGGTTTTTGTCTTATTTTAGAGTTTGGAATTGTGATCTTTTGTGATCAATACCACAATCTTCAACATACATTGAAAAGGAGGAGCATTAATTCTGTTGGCACTGTTTCACAGTCCTTCTCAAGTCACAGAAAAACAGAGCTAAAATCCTCCAAAAATTTCGGCATAATTCTTCTGAATAGCTCTTAATTATTGTATCCAACAATAACCACAGGGAGCAGAAGGAGGGTGGAAGGGAGGCGTGGGAAAGGGATTGCGCTCTAAATAAAGGAGCCCTGAGCCTCCCGGCGTTTCCCTGGCTCCGGCTGCCATCTAGTGTTGTGCCGGGAGCGGCGAGGGGCGCGGCTCCGCGGGCTTGCGCCTCTTCCCGACCCGCCTCCGCCTGCGTCCGCGGGCGGGATAAAACAGGCGGAGCCGCCTCTGCTGGGACAGCGCAGGGGAAGATGGAACCCAGACAGCTGAGGAAGAGCATCTATGGGATGATGCTCAAGTATTTCCATTACAACCGCTTCTAAAGAAAGTGATTCACGTGGTTGTAAACGTAGTTTCTGCTGAGCTAAGGAGAGAATAAAACGTAAACCTTCATCTTCCACTGCATGAAAAGGGGAGGCTGGCTTACCTATTGCTGTGGCACAGGCATTGCTATTGTATTTTCTTCTTATTTTCCTTCCACTTTAATGGGAATACAGAAGGCCCAATTCCCAACTAAAGCAATATTTGTGTAGAGAGAACCACCTCAGTGTAAAAGTCATCACAACTGGGATTGTGCAAACCAAGAGTAAGCATGACACAGTGTATGTAGGCAAAGTACCAGTCTTCAAGAGAGGCTACAAGCTTCTGGAACAGGATGTGCAGTCACCATTATTTTTACCATCTTAATAGCTTGAATTGTGCTAGAAATTTAGATCTGCTTTGCTTTGGGAGAGAGCATTCCATTTTTAATCCATTCTCCTCCTCAAACAGGTGGGAGTTTGTAGCTCTTTCATACAGTGCCATAATGAGCTCTCGGCTGAGCACAGTCCTCCAATTTATTTGTTCCGAATGCTGCACATGGCTTTGAAGTGTGTCAGGTTTTCTTTGCCCTGTTGTTTTAACAGGCAGACAGCAGATAGTGGGCACAGAGGACATTTCAGAAGCTCCTGTGGATCTTTAAGAAGCTGCAGATCTTTGTGTGAATATTGTGCAAACTGGAGGGTGATGTGACAGACTATGTTCACTATTGCTCTTGGTGCTGGACAAGCAGCAATCCAGAGGTGAAATGGAATTTGCCATTCAGGAGATCTGGCTGACACTCTTGAGGTGTCACATTATTGACATCCTGGTGATGCTTGGCATTTGTGCAAATAAAAGCAGCCATGCCAGCTGCTGTAGATCCAAAACCAGTGTGCCGTTGGAGGGTAGCCTGTCAGCACTTTAGCAACAGGATCAGACTTGTGAAGGAAGTAATTACCTCTCTCACAGGTAGTGAATACAATTGAATCAGCAGCTGACTTTGAGATGATGGGAAGAACCTCAGGAAAAGAAAGAGGGGTCCCTTACTTAAAATGCTTCATTATCAAGGCCACCTTTTATATCTACATGACATTTTATATCTAGTCATAATGCCTAGCTCCCACAGACATTAGACTAAGAAAAATTAAACCACAGCTTTAGGTCACCGATATTATGAGGGTTAGTCCATATTCTGTAAAGGGAGGTGGGGGCAGAGGAGGGATTTTCTGCCAGGCTATTTTAGAGGGCTGGGCAAGAGCCTGAAGCCTTTTGTGACTTTGGCAATATTTCATGCTGGGAAAAGCTCTGCAGGATTGCATCTACTGGAATACTCTTCTTTGCAACTAGAGCAAAGCTCTGCAGGCTGTCATAGGAAACAATCACAAATTATCAGCAAATCAATAAATGGAGAGGGCCAGTGATGGATGATTCCCTGGGCAGCAGATGAAGGCCAGTGCCCCTGCTGCATACACAGCAGTGCTAGAAGTCACTATTACCTAATTTGAGTACTACTTGTTTTAGTGATGGGGTAAAAATCAGTCCCCTACTCTGAAGTAACTACTGACAATGGTTACCACTTAAGCCCTCAAAGTAAAGGCAAAGGGACTGGCTAGATTTGCTTATGTAGCCCTTCAAGCTCCAGTAGTATTTTTTTAATATATTTTTTTCCACTTGCTCCAGTTGCTGACTCCATCTACTTGATCTTCTTGCACCTGTAAGTTTTGAGTGTTCTTCACCCAGAGCTGAGGTTCAAACTACAGTGGAATTTGTCACCTGAAGTCCTGTGTTATTCATTGCAAAGCTATGCAAGAAAGTTTCCTGTATACTTGATTGATATCTTCATGAGGAATATTCGTGACCTTAATTTGACAGTTTGTCTGTTCAATCTGTGATAACTAACTACCCTTCCTTTCCAATTGTCTCATTGCCTAGCAAAAGCTATCTTGTAAACACATAATTTTATCTTAAATTATTAAAAGTAAAATCTAAGAGGATGAATTCTGCCACTCCATCTTTCAAAGCAACAAAACCACACTTCTTACAGTTTTGAACATTCAGGGACTACCTCTATATATATATAAACTCCCAAAAGCATTTTGAATACAGAGCAATCTTGACTTCTCTATTACAAGAGCTCGTCAAAATTGCAAGCTAGAACAGAAACAAAATGTCTTTAAACTTAATAATTACATTTCAGTGTCCTTTCACATGACAAAAGAAGTGGGCACATATTAAAGAGGTATCTGAGAAGTTAATGCTTAGCAAAGTGGTAAACTAGGATTTCTGATCCTCCCGAAAAAGTAGCTGAAATTAAAAAAGCAAGCAGACAGTTGATAAAAACTGCCACTCAGAGTGAAAAAAATTACATTAGTTTCTAACACAAATAGAGTGAAGATGGCCAAGATAAGAAAATCATAAAACATTATATAGGAAAGCTAACATATAACATTATTATATAACATTATTAGGAAAGCTAACAATGAGAAAGCTACATGCTTCAACCAGCTGATGGACCTCCAACACAAATGACTGGCAAGATAATTCAAAAAGTTTGAGTCTGAGATTGGAGTTGATTTATGAACCATGATCTCATTAGAACAAGTTGAAATACTCACTCCAAAACCCAACTGCAGGTGCACACACTATCCTACATCTAAAGGAACAACAGTTTATAATCTGTGCACATCAGAGGCCAAGAAGAAAACGTGTTCAACTCGGGCAGTTTGAGGCTCACAGATCCAGCTTGCTGGGTCACAGCACTGGACCTGATAAATGCTAAGAAAGAAAGCACAGCTAAAGCCACTGCTGCTAAAGTGTATTTATTTCTAACATGTTCTTCCATCTTAAGTACTTTTTAGACATATCTCCATTTCACAAATAAAGTTATGCAGACTTCGTTATACAAAAGCCACGGAAATGGTACAGAGAACATCTCAAAAATAACCATGATCCCACACACATTATTTACAGCAATAAAGTTACAGTGAAATGCTCAAAAGGTTTATATCCTTGTCAATAGGAATTTAAAAAGTAAAGTAACTAAGTCTGGCTTTTTGGGAAGACCTTTAAGTAGGAGGCTGACCTTGTTAACGTTTCTGAAAAATCTGCAAAAATCAACTGACATAAAAACCTGACATTTATAATATGCAATCTGTTGAAACTTCAATATACCATTTTTTAAAGTAGAAATAGTGGAACAGCAGTACAAAAAGTCAGGTTTTCCGAAGCATTGCTGTGTCTCAACTAAACAACCAATGAGACTACTTTCAACACAAAAAAAAAAAAAATCATTCTAAAAACCGATCTGACATCTTTTCTTTAAAGTGCATTAATTATCTGAACAGTGCACTGATGCTTTTAACAACCTTAAATACACACACGCAGAGAACCAGTATAATTTTCCAAGTTTACAACGACTGACACCTAGAATTGAATCACTAGTATTTCTTAAATTATAAACACTTTATGTTCTGGTATGCATCTTCCTCTGCGTACATTATGTAAAACACAATGAAAACCTGGTCCTGGTTGGTCATTGATTTTGTAGCTCAGGAAAAATTATGAAAAATTAGAAAATTATGTAAAAAAATATGGACTATGGTCTTATTTTTTTCCCAGCTGAAGTACTTAAAACTCTCTTGGATTTAATGATTCTTTAGACTTCGAAACACACTCATCCATGAAGAAATCCAACCAAAATTAACAAAATGCAAATCATACTGCATGTTAATTTCAGGTAAGTACATTTGGTGATAAGTATACTCAGAATTAATCCTGGAAGATGCTATATTTTCCAGCACAGTAACTTACTTTTGGAATTGTAATGGACTTGCAAGTGTACTGACCACATACGAGGCTAAAGAAGAGATTGTGTCCATCTACCATTGGAAAGGTAGAATGATGACTACAAAATCAATGATAGGTAAGTAGTAAAGGCTTTAAATTTTAGCCAAAACTACAAGAAACCAACAGATTTGGAAATGTGTAAACCAGCTCTACAAAAACTGCAACGAGATAAGGAAATGGATACACTGGAGACTAGATCGAGAAAGACTGGATAAACAGTAATGCCTTCATCTTTTTGGGTTCAGGATCAGATGTGATGATGTGGTGTTAGGACAGCGGGTTTTGTTTTTGTCACTTACAGAACTAGAGAGGCTTTATTTATCTATACATTAAAGAATCTCTTGCTACGTGTTCCAGTGTAGTATAAAACTTGAAAATACTAGTTGCATATATTGGCTTATTTTTCTAGATTTTATCCAATTGTAATGTTACATAAACACTCAACAGTTAAAGCTCTCTTAGAATGTAGTACAATCTCAAAGCTCTACTTAGCAGCCACACCAGTACTGAAAGACTACCATCTATTCAAGGTGTAGAACGACCACCCTGTGGGAATATGAGACAACATTAGATAAGGACATTTATGGTGCAGCTTTGGTGTTCAGTTGGTTGCATCATCTCTTCTTAGAGGAATTACTTGAAGTGCTTTGGCTATTCTCTCTCCAATAGCTCGACTACTTGCTGCAATTATTCTTCGAGACATCAAATCAAATGGTCCACCTAGAAAGGAAAGCAAACAAAGCAACCAGTTTATATATGAAGAAAATTAAAAGTTGGTATGAAAAATGGAGTGTAAATGGTATATTATTATTTAGGACCAAGTTTTTCCTCTGGACAAAGATGCATTTAACAAAACAGGTATCTTGTATGAGCTGCATTTAAATTCTCTTCAGTGTATGTTTACTGTCTTTTCTCACTTTTCCAGGAGTCCAGCCAAGGGAGTAAAGGTTGCCTTGTTGCTTAAGAACATACAATTAGCCTGTTCTTCATCTGTTAATGGGTTGGGAACTGTTCAGTAGTGGTTGCTTGAAAGAGGATTGAAAAAACTTATTGCCTTCTCATTTCAGCTACATTTTGCTCCCTACTAGGCATTTTAAAGGACAAAAGAGTATTATGCAGGCCCGTGTATTTACCTGTTACATCCAGCAGTACCCCACCAGCTTCAGTAATAATGATTCCAGCTCCTGCCATATCCCAGCAGTGAATCCCCATTTCGTAATAGGCATCAGCTCCACCCGTTGCCACAAGGCACATGTTCACAGCTGCTGTACCAACAGCTCTAATCCTAAAGGAGATACAAGATGTTGTTTTAAGTGAGAAGAGTTTGCAAAAAAGTTAGTGTCCAGGTACACTGCACAGAGAACACAAATATCATCATGGAAGTGAACTGAACTAGAGCAAGCATGATGAAATGCTGCAGTTAAACATAAAAAAATGGGAATGAAGAGTTGCTTACAGAGCTTGAAGAGTTTTCAAAATACAGCAAATTTCTAGAAATTGCATTTACAGATTCTGTTAATCAATTTTTGTTTAAACACATCTGAAGTCATTTCTTAAACTAAAACATATTATGGAAGATTATTTCCTATGAACCAGTAACAGTCTATGATGCTCTTTGAATAAAAGAATTCAAGGAGAGTGTACACTTTTCAGTTCTGAAAACCCTTTTTTTTTTTTTTCAGTTTCTCTGGTGATGCTCAGTAAACATCTGACTTGCCAAACCCTCTAACAGTAATCACAAAAAATAAATTACACAGCATAAATTTGGTCTGGATAACTTCACGAAATCCTTGTGTCACAAATTACAGTTTCTTTTGGAAGTGTCAACGTACTTAGCAAGTAAGAGTGACTTGTACAAAAAACTGTTATTTCAATTACAGTAAACTGTACATTAAATTGTAACTGATAGCAGCTAAACTACTGCAAGAAGCAACTTAAATCAACTCCAGTCTCAAACTACTGTTTACAAATAAAATGCCTAAGATGAACTCACAACGCATCTAAAATGCATTTCCTACTTGCATTTAGCATATATTAACAAAATCAGAAGATTTTCTGGAAGTAGAAAAAAAATCTACAAGTTAAGTGTCAAAACAAGAATCCTGAGAATCTCAGCATAAAACTTGTTAGATCAGAAACATGAATATGGCTGTGTAACGAAAACATGTCTACTGAAACCAACTTTCTATAAAGTGGTTTGTGGAAATGTAGACTTTGGTTTATCTGGAAGAGAAGAAGCAGGGAATGCAAAGTAAGAGCAGTTTATGGACAATTTGAACTACTCAGACAAATTAAAATTGCATGGTTTTGAAATTTGGTTTATATACATATATAAAACAATTTTCATTACTACAAGGAAAGGAAACTAGGAAATGTAATATAGCTTCTGTTCATCCAGTTTTATCTAAGGGGAAAAAAAAAAAGCACAGGATTGTATTTAATTTTTTTAACTAGTAAATACAACACTTTGTAGTCCTGCAAGCCCAAACATGCTTTGCTTCTCAACACTAATTGTTAGGGTTCTCTTCCGCATGTCTCAACTTGAAAAAGTTAAAAACAGTTTCTCTATGGAAGCTGCTAGACAGAAACATTTAAATAGTATTTCATATTTAAGGTGTCAAATATAATGCAACCAAAGCTTTCTAAAAATTAGCATATTTACAATATTAACCACTGTCAGCATATATAAATATATATAAAATTAGGAAGTATCTTACCCATGAATAGGAATACTGAGAAGTCTTTCCATATTAGAAAGAATTATTTTTATAGCCTCTGGATCACGATTTGACCCCAATTCTGTTACTAAAAGGGATTTTGTAATGTCTGGAAAAGAAACAAAACCTCACTCTTCCAACAGCACAACTTAAATAGTCATAGTAACTGGCAGAGTTTACTTCACTGCTTTCTTACAAGACTGAATAAAAGTGAGGTATCTTAATAAAATATTACATATTTCAAACATATAAAAATCTGTTATTATTTGGAAAACGGCAGGAAAAAATACAATAAAGGAAGCATGATCTGCTCCAACTGTGCATATACATTAATTGATGTACTAATTAAAATTCTATTGCTATAAAAATTAAAACAGTCCTGAGATACTTGAAGATCTTATTCGAAGCATGGATTTTATTTGATGTAGGGCTGTAAACACAGAAGAGTGGTACTGACTCAGACCAATAGGTCCCACCTGGGAGAAGCTCAATTGTTTGGCAGATTTCTTTCACTCTAAAGAACAATCTCAAACAGATTGCAAACATACAGGGAAATAAAGAAACAAAATAACAAAACCACAATACATGGGAAATAAAATTTTCAATTGCTGAGTCCTAATTTTGCACAGATCACATCATATGCACCAAGGAGAACATAAAGACGTTTCTCAAAACAGCTCATCGCCAAAAGAAAGTCTTGCAAAACAAAACTATGAGCTAAGAAATACCCATATATCCAGGTCCCAAATTTCTCCTGTCTCACTTGCAATCTGGTAATTACCAGAAAGAAGCTACACAGTTCAGCTTACCTTCTTGGCCCGATACTTGAAGTTTCTGACCATTGCAAAATGCACCTTTTCCTTTTCTGGCAGTATACATCTTGTCTTCTACACAACTATACACAATTCCAAACTCTATCTACAAGAAAAAGGAAAAATACCTTGAGAAAATGTTTTTTCCCTTTCTTTCTATTTACTGTGAAGTAGGAAATTACAGAACTTAGCTGTAACTAGCAGCAAGCAATTAATTTAGATTTGATTAGATATTAAGTAATAAAAAGTATACCTTTTTGTTTACAACAAAGCCAATTGAAACTGCCACAAATGGAAACCTACAAAACAAAACATTTCACTAATTTATAGTAAGATACCAAATTTTTTTATTACCATGCTTACTCTTAATACAGTGTTCAGTTAAATGTAATGTATATTTCAAAACCAAACTTGGACTATATAGAATATAGTTTTCTGGAATTTGAACAATTTAGCTGAACACAGAGCCAACCACACTGATTACCACTTGAAACACAAACTTTTCTACCCACTAGGGGCTGCCATTCCTGTTACAGCTGTTCATAGCCTAGGGACTTTTTTACAGCCAAAGAATGCAAACAAGCCTCTATGCTACTAACCTTTCTCAGAAGGAACAAAATGGTCTCATAAAAGGAACCAAGGTACTTCTTTCCCCACCTCCCCTTTCTCCACCAAAGCCATGACAAAGATAGACACTGAAGAATGCAGGAAGGGTGAAGACAGTGGGACTACGGTGGATTGCATCTCAGTCTAAGTTTGAAACAATCAAGCAATTAATTACTTTTTACCTTTTTATTCTATTCTCAAACATTTCCTTTTATTCTTTATGCAAAAAAATACCAACTTTTAAGCCCATAGATTCAGCAGAATGGGTTCTTTTCTTGTAACTTTCTAAACATGTTATTTAGCAAGATTCAAAAGGTGTTTGAAAGCACATAGGAGTCATTTCAGAACTGAAATCAAGCAGACTCAGAAAAGCTCACTGGGGCCAAAATCTATCACATTTAAAAGACATAAGGAATAGGGTGTCAGCGTTACTCTGTAAGTCCCCTCCTCATCCTGGTGTGAAATACCACTGGTGATATCCTGCTTTCTTTCCTGCTTGGGGCTCCTAGATCTCAATGGATTTGAAATTTCTTAGAAATCAGCACCTGAAGCTGTTATTCCCCTTTCTAAGATGCTGCAACTTCTTATTCTGAAACCTGTTACTGTTAAAATCTGCCCATCTATCTTTGGAACCTCTTCCATGCCAAAGGCTGATGACCCCTGCTATATAATACAGGCCTCATATGGAAAAACTGATGTAGATAACAGAGCATGACTACTGCAATACTCATGGGAATACTGAAATACTTGCAAAAACTGCCCAATGGCTCTCAATAAGTAGCAATTTGTAACTATTAACAACTTCATAGTATCTCTTTCAAAGCAGTTTAAAAATGAAAATCAACCTTTCTTTCATGGAACTGGAAAAAGAGGGTAATCAGTTGAGGTTGCTAACATAAAAAAAATGAAAGACCTGTGTACAAAGTTGGTAGTTCCATCAATAGGGTCTATAATCCATGTGGGGTTATCTGTCAGAATGCTGCCTTCTCCAGCTGCAACAGATTCTTCTCCGATAAAGCTACAGTAGAAACACATTTAAAAGACAGAAGTTGTTTAAAATGTCTGAATTACAACACTGTCCTTGACATTGAAATTCTTAAAAGTGAGATGAAGCTTTGAGTACCACCAGTGATCACACACAAAAAGCTGAAATACATTATTTATCTTGAAAGCAACAGCCATATCTGATCAAGCTTGGATGAATATTTATGGTGTCAAGAATACGCACAACATACGGGGAAAAGAATTTTATGTTTCAACATAAAAATAATACCAGAATTTAGCATTCAGAACATTGAAGTTTTCATAATTTTTTTCCAGTAACAGCACCATCAAATTTTGTTCAAAATACCTATAGAGATTTACACCTTTCAGCTTATTTGTGCTACACAACATTATTTTGCAGCTTGTGTTTCCAGTGAAAAAAGCCTTTGTGGTCTTTTGCACTTGGTTAGAACATTGCAGCAGCTGTTAAATTTGAAGACTGATTTCAACCCAAATATGACCAAAAGTTGTTAACCTCAAAAGTTTAGTTTTACAAGCATGGCAAAATGGCAACACGGTAAAGGGATGAAATTCAAACCAGAGTTCCTGAAGAAGATGGGTAAGTGCATGCTCAGCCACAGTACTAAACCTCAGGGACACAGAAGTCACAGTGCCACAGCATCCCAAACTTCACAAGTTTTGCTGCTCATGAAAGTGTTTCAGACTGCAAAATTATTAGAATGAGTCTGAGTGGGTGGAATTCTCTTTGAGGCCTTTTGCAGGTTGTCACAATTCATCACACATTACTCAACCTACGAAAATATGCAGCAAACAAATGCTTTCCTCCAAAAACATGCAAAATAACTGCTGAGAGGAAACAAATGAGGTCCCTTTAATATTGATTGGGAGTTTTATGATTAACTACAGAAGTGAAGATGACTAATCAGAAAGAAACAGCATGTTTCCAAAAAACAGCAGATTTTCAGAAAAATGAGACTGAATATAGGTGGATGAGTAATTCACTAGGAAGAGAAGTTCAGCACCATTATGTCTAATGTGACATTGGTTACCTAAAATAAAAAGAAGCTAAAATATTCTAAAATGCTTATCAATGTCACAGAAACTGGTGTTTCAAGGTCATTCCACAAGTCTGTATGCTTATACTAATTTGGTTACAGAACTTTTGCACCTCCTCAGTTGTTCTAGCTCTACACAGGTTTCTTACACTTCACATATACAGCTACAGTAACAAAATCTCCAAGAAAATGAAAGAAAAAATAGCAAACTGACTTTAAGGAAACTGTATTAAACTTGAGCCATTATGTCAAAATGCTAGAGACAGGCCCATGTAAGCAAAATACACACAGAATATCCTTCAAGGATACATTTTACAGGGGGTGGGGGATGGGTACAGAGAGGAGTGGGAGAAGGGGAGAAAAACGGGAAGAGCAATTAAGAAAAGCAGTATTTTGTTTGACAGTCATTCTGTTATGCAGAACAAGAAGATCCTGTCTTCTTTTAAGAATGTTTTATGTTGTAAAACTGTATGAGATTTGCCAAAGGTACACTCAGTTCCACAGGACCCATCCCACACAGCCAGCAAAGGAACACTAGTTTCAAAAGCAGACAAGAAATTTGGGTTCCAGGTCTCCTGGGGCTACATTTGACTTTCCAACACGATAACCAAGAAGTTTATTACAGTGACTTTCAGCCTAAGCTCTGTCTCATGTCAGGGGGACACCTTGTTTTGTTGCTCCAACACTGAGCAAAACTTCAACCCACTACTGCCTTAAAATACTTAATTTATAGAAGGCAATGCTACAACTCTCCAGCATGCCAGTTGTAATAAAACTTTACCAAGCAAAATCAAAAACTTTCCATTTTTCTTCGGTCAAAAGCATACAAGTCATACCTGTGAGACGGATACTTTTCTTTTATTAAAGAAATAATGAAATTTTCTACTTTTTGATCCGTTTCTGTCACTAGGTCTACAGGTGAACTTTTAGTCATAACAGATATTTCTCCTTTGAGCGCTCCACGAATTATCTGTTAAAACAAAAGGAAAAGAAAATCCTTCAGTGTTAACAATCTGAAAAATATTAGTTTTCAAAAAAAATGTGAGCATCATTTTTATGGTCTTTTTTTATACTGCACACACAAAACACAAACACAAGCAGTGACATAACCTGGATTTAACTGTAGGAGCTGGGATTTACATCTCTAGTCCCTACTCAGTACAAAGTTTTACATGGCCTTAAATTTAAGTACTACAGAAAGATCTCCAGGTACATGAAACTACCTGAGGTCCATTTTGATAGGATCAGTTTTAGATTTACAAGTTTAAATGCCAGGGTTGAATAAAACACCTAACACTGAGCTCAAGTCAGCTATTTTTAGCCAGACCCTGCATTTATGACCTTAAAACTATTAGTATCAGCTTAAGCAAGAATCCACACCTCACAGCCCACAGAATTATTTTAGTGTAACTCAGAGGGATCTTCCAAGGGAACACTTTAATGAGGTCGTTGCACAGACAATGTTCCACTGCAGATTTTGCACCTCCAGGGGACAGAATTAGTACATGTGCCATCTTGTCTGGCTGCCACAGCCTCCAAATGTACTAAGAAGAATTACTAAGAACCAAACATTTGGTAACCACTTGTGCTGAGGCTTTGCCAAGATGCACAAACCTCTTCTTGCTCTCAAATGGCAAAATACCACCACTGTAAGGGATGGTTCTTATTTACAGCAGCAAAGTAGCCTTCATGAAGAGAAACAATCATAGAATGGTTTGGGTAGGAAGGAGCTTAAAAAACCATCTAGTTCCAACCCTCCTGCCATGGGCAGGAACACCTTTCACCAGACCAGACTTAGAGCTCTGTCCAAGCTGGCCTCGGACACTTCCAAGGATGGAGAGAACACGACACGGTATTGCCTGCCATCAACAAACCACTGTGAAAGCTGATTCAGGTGCTCACAAGAAAGACTGTCACCGGCTTTCAGGTGGTAAAATAATAACGCAGAAAGAAGTGGTTTAAGGGTGAAAATTGAGATGCTCTTTGCTCACCACAATTCTGAATTTTATTCATAAATCAAATTCAAAGAATAAAAGTTACTCCTTAGTCTTTAACCAGACTAGAGGTCAAGGAAAAACACAAAGTTGTTTCCTTAAGTCAGCCAAGCTGCAAACATAAAAGACACTCTAATCTTGCACTTGAACATGAACTATTCTGTCCATTTAGGTTTCTGACAAAACACTCTTCAAAAGAAATTCCAACATCAACCTCCTTCAAAAGCTATATGCACATTAGACTCAATAAATCATATTATTATTTATAAACAGTTTATACATACCTCCCCAGCTTTCCTTGCTAAACCAACTGCATAATCCATACATTCTTGCCAGGGATCTGCCATTTTCCCCGAGATAAAGAGCCTAGCAATAGGAGAGATTAACGCAAAAAAATTATGACGGCTTGCTTTCTTTCTTGTTTTTTTACGAATCCGAAGCTTTTTTTGCTCCGCCTGGTTTAAGTACGGTCCGAATGAGGAAACAGGCTGAGCGCACGCCCCGCCCCGGGAGCGCTGCCGGACGCTCGGCCCCTCACGGCGCCCGAAATGGCGGCTGCGCGCGCGCCGCGCTCACCGCCCCCGCCCCGCCCTCTCCG
>JANRGV010000001.1:122185724-122196376 GCA_024734035.1 Alethe castanea
AGTTTATCATGGAATTGAAAGGATGGTTTGGGTTGGAATGAGCTTCAAAGATCGTAAGCAGCCCCTCTGCCGTTGGCAGGGATACCTTCCACTAGACTAGGTTGTTCAGAGCCCCATCCGACCGGGCCCTGTTCCCTTCCAGGGGTGAGGCATCCATATAATCCCTGGGAAACCTGTGCCAGTGCCTCAGAACCCTCACGGGAGTGCGAGTCCACAGAGCTCAATGATTTCTGAAAGCAATGTGCTTCAGTACTAATTAAAATCATACAGAGAAAAAAAGTTTCCAAACCTGACTGGTACCAGTTTCATTTTTTCCCCCTGTGGTCTTTTGAGCCAATTTTCTATCATCAATTCAAAGGCAAAACAGTGAGGGCTTGTTTTGTCCTCACAAATTGCAAGCGACCTATGTAAAATGGTGATTTGGCTAAACAGGGAAGAGTTCCTATTTGCTTTATGCTTAAAATAATCATTAAATGTCAACCACACCAAAAGAAGAATCTTACCCCACTGCTTCAATGCCAACCCAAGGCACAGCTAGGCCAAAGGAACAAAGTTTTGTCCTTTCTACATCACTGAAAAACAATTTCCACTCTGAACCTGTTGTGTGGGGCAGGTCACTGTGCAATTCCACATTTCCTCATTCCCATCTCATGAACAGGAATTAGCCTGCTTTTTAAAGTATTCACAGTCATTAAAGAACTACAGAGATGATAAGTTGTATTTTTATTGATTATTTTGCAAATCATTCTTTACAAGGTTGTACCAAAAGCACACTCCATTGAAAAGAGGCACTTTGGCTCAGATTCGGTTTCTGTTGAGGCAAGCAGCTGAACATGCCTCAGTACAATTGATATAGGACTGCCTGAGTGTAGTGAAAAATGGCTTTTTTGACATCACTAATGTATACTTAACATTACAGCAAGGGTTTTACAGGAGATTTCTGTATTCACCTTAAAATCAGCAGACGTAAAACAGGAATGCCCGAAGTTCTCTCTTAACAAATACAATAATTTTCCTAATCCAAACCACAATTTCTATTGCAGCTGAAGTGAAATATTGTATTTTATGCACAAGGCTATACAAGGAGGAAAACTAAGCTGCAAGGTGTATTTTTATGTGTCACCTGATAAACTGGATGAACAGAGGTGATCTATTGATAAAAAGTCTCATGACACCCCAGGGTGCATACTTTTCCAAAACAGACACAGAAACAGAAGACTGTGAAAATACAAGTATGAGAGATTACTGCCTGCTGTCTTAGTGAGATACATTATTTCTTGTTTACTACAGCATTGCCCAGCCGATCTAACAGGTCATATATCCACGCAGAATTGAACCTTTGGTGTTAATACAACCCTTTCCTGTTGTGTATATTACAAACACATGCCAGGCAACCTTGTAGCAATATTGGGACCAGAACAAGGCCAGGAGCTGCTACCACAGCATCTTATAAAAATGTTTGTAAACACTTGACCTTGTGCATTCTCTAAAATTACAGCTAGAACAAGTAAAATGCTTGATATTCACTTTTTTTTTAGTTTGACTGAAAGCACTATTAAAATCAGAAAGTATTTCTTTTGATAAATTCCTCTTCTTGCTTGCATAACTTTACATACTTTTTTTGCATCTACTAGAAGTTAAAGTTTTATTTATTAACTTTGAAGTGAAACAGTTCAGCACCTTCTAAGCACAGGCCTGTAAAATTTGCAGTGGTTTCAAATGCAGACAGACTCCGCAGTTGTTGAACTTTCTGTATGAAAATGTGCTAAGATAATAAGTTTAAAAAACCCCACAAAAACAAAAGAAAAAATGCTAAGTAAAGATATGTTAGAATCTAAAAGGTAAAATAAGAACAATTCTAGCCTAGGCAAGATCCTAAATGTCTGGAAAAGTTTCTGCTTTTGTTCCTAATACCATTGATTAGGGTGCAGTTTTCACCTCTTTTATTTATCTGTCAGATTAATTTGGTTTTGCTTCTCAGTTTCTGAAAACTACCTGGAATGAGCTTCTGTGTACAATCCTAGACACATTCCTGGAATAAGATGATAGTAAAAACTTTTTGGAGTCATATCAACTGTGACTTGCTATGTTTGTACTGTCATTTACAGGCTGATAGCCCTTAGCCATTACTGGCGACTGATGAAAGCAACCCTGGTAAAACCTTTGAGGTCTCCCCAAAGATTTACTTCCTGCATCCCAAGTCTATCTTCTCTTTAATCGCATGAAAGTGTTATTTCAATTATTTTGCCTGCAACTGCTAAGGCAGAAAAATCAGAGGAAGGAGGAAGGGTGTAAGTAGAGAATGAAGATTTTCTGCTAAAAAGAAATGACCCTGATGCATAGCAGCATTTTTCACTTGCTTTTGTAGTAACAGTGCAGGGAACAAGTTCTGCTTAGGGCGCTTCCCAGCTCACTGGTTCCACAAGGCTGGTTGGCCTCTTACTGCATATTCTGTACCACAGCAGCCTAAGATAAAAAGAAAGATGAATAGAAAATTGCAGATGAAAGGGAGAAAAATAAATAACAAGGGGAAAAAGGAACTGTTCCTCTTGTACTGGAAACCAAGGTAACAACTGGAGAGACTGGCAGGGGAAAGCAGAAAAATGGTCCTGTAGTTTCAGCTGCCAAGAGATGAAGATTTACAAAATATCCAGCCACTGAAAACCCTTTCCTTCATAGAAATCAAAAACACCTTTGTTTGTGACATCCACACCTCATCCAATAAAGTAATTTATTCATACTCAAGTCATGTTAAAACTACAGTAAAGAGTATTGTAAAGCAAAGTAAGTGATAGGCTTACCGAGATCTTTTATCCCCCACCTAATCACACAATGAGATTTACAATCAGGATGACACCTGAGTGAATTTACTTTTTCTTCATAAAGCTTTCCTTATAAATGTCATTAAACTGTAACAAGGAGAAAATGTGGACCTGGTAAATGGACAGTGCTGGTTTCCAAATGCAATCAAATCTGTTCATATAGATGCAGAGAAGATGCTGCAATAGTGTAATATGCTTCTTTCCTTCAAAAAACTGTCATACTGCAAGTTTACATTTTCATTATTTATAAAGTCATACTGTCCCAACCACTTATACAAAAATAAATAGCAAATTTAAGAAAACATTCTTGATATTATACAGCTCAATAGAGCAAGAATTTATTCTAGAATGTATCTGTAATATTAGTTATTATAATTTTCCTTTCAGGACACAGTTCTTCTGCAGTCAAGCAACTGAGAAATTGATGGGAATTGTGTCTTTACAATGGAAGACAGATTCTGGCATACCAGTGATTTTAAAAGAAAACTGGACTTGCTTTAATACCATGCTTCTAAAAAATACTAGATTTTTTTTTTGTTTGTGAAAATGTATTCACTAACTAAAGTAGGATTCTGTATCTTCTATAAATAGAACATCATTATCAAGATACTCCAGAATTATATTCCCTCCATTGTACAGTGGACAGTCTTTATCAGATAGCCATGTTTCCAGTGTGTGCTCAAATGGCAAGGCTTCTCCAGAGGCAGTATGGCATAATCTCAGTTTCTGTAAAACAAATAGCACAGAAATTAATGCCAAGATTTGCCTATCCATGATGAAAGAAGTGGGGTGGGAGAGGCACAGAAGGCTAAAGAAAAACTAAAACCAAAATGCAACAACCTGGAAAATGTTTGTTATTGCTGACTTACCTGGGATGTTGATTTGTTGTTGTCATTTTTAAGGCTTGCTAAGGAAGCTGCAAAATCTACTACTTTGCCAATACTCCATTTACTGCAAAAGAACATAGGTTTGCTTTTCTCTTTGCTCCCTTTTGGTAAAAATACTTGAAAGTAAATTCTTTCTGTCTAGAAAAACATGAAAAAGAAAACAAAAATTAGCTACAGAAGAAACACATCATTCCAGTCATATACATCTAGTAAGTTTTTTAAAGTAAAACTTAAAACTTTTTAAAGTTTTTCTTTAAAAAACTTAAAACTTCAGCCCCAAAATTACCAACTGAAATTTGTTTTATTCCATCAGGACAATTTTACTGCAAAATCTAAATGACCAAGATGATCAAATCAAATCCTCTCCAGCTGCAGGCATATATAGGATGGACAGTAAGTTCTTAAAGGTGGAGAGAACATCTTTTCCCACCAGTCCCACATCACGCTGTTATATATAGACACACATGAAAAGGTATCTGCCCTCGTGAGAAAAAGGTGAGTTTGAATAAGCAGTATTTGTTTTTGGCAGCAGTATAGTGTCTCAAGTTGGAATGAAAAAGCAGTTAGAGCAGTTCACTGAGTAGAAATGCCTGCTTCATAAACCAGCATTCAGATCATGATCAGTTAATCCTTTATCTTGTACTGTATCCTCCTTTTATGTACTAAACACTCTTTCTACTAGATTGAAAGATTTGTTTAAGAAATGTCAAGAGTAATCTATGAGGGAGAGATTCTGAATGGGATTGGGGTAAAATATAGCAAGCATGACTGCTATATATTCATCATTTAGGATTATCCTTGCTGAGTCAAAGCCAGAAACTATCAAACGAGACAGAAGTCTTCTTTTTGAAGCATTTATTTATGCTTTCCCTAGGAACATATGGAACTACCTCAAGCATGTTTATAAAACTGACTCTGAATTTCAATCTGTGCATTTTCCTTGAAATCTGAGTGTTCTTCACACAGAAGAAAAAAGAATCATGTCCTGGAGCTATCCCTCTGAAACGTCAGAAAATATTGGTAACTGGAGTAAATGGAGCAGTGGTTTCTTATTCAATTGTTAAGGTAAAATTGAACTTGCTTTTGTTTCTCTGCATCCCCCAAAACCAGCAAATGCAACCAGAAAACCTAAATACATTCAGTATGGATATTCTGTGAGCTGCATTCAGGGGAACACCAATAGGACTATTAAAACAATTGATGAAGAAACAATGCCAGGGCCTCACACAAGAGGTCACCTTTTCTGGGGACCAAATGGATTGTGGCAGGAAACAAGCCCCTGGTCCACTTGGCAAAATAATTATGTTGGACTTCTCCCTTGAACACCTAAGGGGTGGTGTTACACCCTTACTGGAGATAAAATAAGGAAGGCTTAGGGAAAATTTTTGCTTGTGGTAAAGCTGATGTTCTTACCGCTCTGGCAGGATTTAATCAACAGTTTGCAGAAACTCCCATGCCCTCTGCTGTGCAGTCTGACAATGGCATTCATTAAAAAGAGAAAAAAAAAAAAAAAGCAGGAATGGTAGGACAATAATGGAGTTGCCTGGGTGTTACACCTGTCCTCAAAGTAATGAGGCAGTCAAGAAGTGGAATGGTCCACTAAAATGAGCTCTAGGGCAAAGTTTTCCTTATGAGAAAATGGGGTAAAGCCCTACTTAAAGCTGTCTGATATTTAAAATATCACCAACTCACCAGATGCCCAGTGGAAGAAGCTCATTTTCCTGCTCTCTGACCAGTAAAATGTCTAATAAACCCCCTACTGTCAGCCCTTCTCTTTTTTCAGGGTGACAATATTATTAACTACCCTTATGAAGTTTAAAATACCTGTCTAACTAACTCCCTTTACTAACTCCCACAGTAAAGGGCACATGAAAAACTGTTGTTAAATGGGGACTCTGTTTACCTTCACTGAGGTTTGAATAATTCCCAAGAATGAGTAATTTATTATCATTTCAAGAAATGAGTGAAACTTGGACAGATTTTTTGGCCTGGACAAACCTGGATTATGCCCAAGGAATCATCACTTTACCTTCGTAGAAACCTCAGCTGTAAAAAGATGATCACAACACCCACTGTATTTTACTGACCTTTATGTGTACCTCCTTCCTCCCTGTTTCACAAATGGGATGATAATCAGTCATTCAGTTTATGAAAATCATTTCTCAAAAATAGGTTTTTTACACATACAAATGGTGTTGTATATACAACACCCTCAATCTTCAGATGCTAATTCTGGGTGAGTAGCTGAATCAGCACCTGAAACATCTTGGTACCAATCTATGTTGGCATACTTGTCCCTCTACACTCTCAAAATTAGCAAACTCAAACTTTTAAGGCACATTCTTATGATAAGACTACATTGTCCACTGCAATACCTGAACATTATGAATTCAGTCAAGCAATTACATGTTTCAGGACTAGATGATTTGAAATATTGATATTATTAACCAAGTGTTGAGATTTGACACTATCTGCAAAGGGTCCATGTAATACGGAACCACAAGCTAAGGTTGCTATAAAATTCTGTGCTGCACTACTTACAAAATTGTGCTACGATTCTAGAAATCCTGTTCTCATCTAATAATAAAATTCTGTGCTCTGCTGATCATCAAATTCTGCTAAAATAATAAGCTTTAGTACAACTTAGTGCTGCCATCTTTCTGCCAAGAGTCCCCAAAAGAACCTGTTTGTCCCTGCTCTGCTATGTGACAGCTATGTGGCAGGCAAATACATTTCTGCTATAAAATGGTAGAATTTGATTCCACTGCTCCAAACCCCACACAGACATCTTATAAATGACATAAGACTAGTGAGATTACTTTTGGGTACCAGGCTGAAATGTACATTTAAGGGATTGTGGTCCTGAAAAATTATATCCAAAACCAAGCTGAGGGAACTCGATGAAGATCAAGCAATTTAGAAAACTTTCCAGTTCCTTTGAGAATTCAATTACTGAAAACAAACATCACTAACCTGAGGCAAGGACTTGTCCCCACATGCATGCATTTTCAGTTTCATTAATGCCACTTTTGCTGCTGTCTCACTGTTTTTTGCTCCTTTACGTTTTTTGCTTTTCACTTCATCACTTTTTTTAGAATCTGTGAACAATATTATTCCAGTTAGTGTGATCATTCTGACAGTTTCCTGAGCATATTATATGACACAGACCCACTTAGTTTGTTGGGTCCCATTGTATTGACAAGGATCCCATCCCTTTCATGTCTGTTCATAATCTCCCAAAGTCATGCACCGGAATTTTTAGTTCTAGCAGAATTCCTTTACATTGAAAGGTAGATGAACATTATCACCATGTAAACACAGGCTGCAAAAGCCAAGCAGATACAAATTCCTAAGCTTCTATACCTGTGGCCATCACAGCATTCATATGGCAACATCTCAGGCCCTCCTTTCTACACATAACCCCACTGTCCAGCTGGGCAGTGCTGTTTGTTCTCTTTTCCATTCTAAAGCTTGTTTAAAACCTGCAAAACCTGCATGGTAGAATCAGACTTTTCTGGGCATCTTGATCGTGTAGGTGTATTCCTAGCAGATTGACATGCACATCCAACACAACTGCATTATTTGCACATTAATTAATATGTAAATAATAATGGCTAGGTACAATTGATTATATTATCAAATGACAATTTGATATTGATTATGTTATCAAATGACAACAAAACAATAATTCTGAAAGAAATCTGCGCCTTATTTATTCTTTAGAGATTCTCCTTGTGCTGTTGTTTTGGCTCAGTTTAGATGAACAGTACTAAATGCTGACATGTAAGTTTAGGGCTATTTAATCAAGGAACTCCCATCCTTTCTTCTTATTTGGTCAAACCTGGCCCCTCAAAGGAGATCAGAAGCTCAAATAGTGTTTGAAAAAAAATAAGAAAATGAATATATATCCCTCTGTACTTGCCTATAATATGTTGAACAAGCTGCTGGGTGGCAGCCATTCGAGGTTTCGGTGTGTCCAGCTTCTCACATTCATGGTCTGATTGATGACGATGTCTGTAAACAACAAAGTAAAACTTCTATTGCCTTTTCCATACATTAGTGAATGAATACTGATGTTCAAACACTCTGTTCCACTCACCTGAGACAAAAATGTTTTTCACAGTAAGGACATAACACTGGCAAAAGCTCCTTTCCATTGCAGTCCTTGTATGAACATGGGTAAGATCTATGCTGATCAGGTTTCACAGAACTGTTTCTTATATTCACCTAGGAGTAAGTACAAAATATTTTGTGCAAATAAACAGATACTACACATATAAGTTACCATCCTAGCTTTCCCAAAGATCTGTGCTAACTCTCCATTCTATGGGCAAACCTGGTCCAGCTATTCTCTCCTACTTTTGCCCTTGTTATGTTTAGCTCAGAGGCAGAAGAAGAACTACCATCTGACTCAAAGTCAGTTTACTTCTGAGAGGAAGAAAAAGAGTACATTCATGTTTTAAAGCTTTTCACGTTCTCAGTTAAATAATACTTATATACCATATGCATTCATCTAGTCTGAAAACACACAACTAAGTTGCATGGAATTTTAATTTACGGCTGTCATATATTATTAGATTACCTCAGAACACCCATGAGCATCCCGGCTCCTGTGCTGAAGGCTTTGTGGAAAAAGAAGAAAATATCACACAATTATCAACATTCCAGGAAAAAAGAAAAACTGCATGTAAAAACATCTAAGTATTCAAAGACAAGTTTTATCATGGCAAAATTCAATTAGATAATGAAGCTTCTCCAAAATTTGTTCTATCCTGTGCATTTCACTTCTTAAATGGATAGGTCATATTCTTTGATTGTAAAACATTTAGCTTTTGGAAGTAATGCCTCAAGATAAAGAAACCATTTCAAGTGAATGAAGACATTAGCATACTTAAGAGTTCAGTTCAAAGCAACCACAGTTTGTCTGTTTTAATGGGTTTTCAATCACCCTCCATAATGGCAAAAATCCCTCGAAGGCTTCTGATACTTAGAAGTGAAAACTGCCCCAAATCTCTGAGTTTCTCTCAGCTGCCCTCTGCTAATCTGAAGTGTAAATCAAGGTGCATGCCTTGATTTCAACCTTGCAAGAAACCTCAAATTTTTTTCAAAAAGAAAACATAATCAGCCATCTCCTTTTGTGACAAGGTCACCCACTTAGTTGACACTGGGAAGCCAGATGTGGTGTTTTGCATTTTAGCACAGCTTTTGACGCTGTCTCTCAGAATGTCTTTCTGGACAAAAGGTCCAGCACACAGCTAGACAAGCCTGTAGGACAATGGGTGAGCAACTGGCTGATGGTTTGGGCTCAGAGAGTCACAGTTATTGCACCAGCTTCAATCTGGTGGCCAGTGGAGTACCCCAGGGCTCAATTTTAGTGCTAGTGCTCTTTAATATTTTTATGAATGATCTGGATACATGTTATGGTTGCCAACCATATTAAACCACGAAAAGGTGTGAACTCCCTTGAGAATGAAGTCACACAGAGAGATTCTGTATAGACTGGAGAGCTGGGCAGTCACCATCTGTATTGAAATTTAATGAGAGCAAGGAATTCTTCACTGGGGATGAGGAAATCCTGGTGACCGGCATACAACATGAGGAAATGGAAAGCAGCTGTGTCACAGGAAGTTCAGGTTGAACATTAGGAAAAGGTTCTCAGAGAGGATGGCTGGGCACTGGAATGGGCTCCCCAAGGGAGTGGTCATAGCACCAAGCCTGTTGGAGTTCAAGAATTGTCTGAATGACACTTAGTTGTATGCTTTAGTTTTAGTCCTGTGAGGAGCAAGGAGTTGGACTTGTTGACCCTTGTGGAACCCTTTCAACTTGAGATACTCTGTGATTCTATGCACTTACCAAAAGATACCTGAACAGCCATCACATACAAAGGGAAGAAAATCTGAAACAAAGAGATTAATTTCAGTAAAGACAACATGGTTGTTGTTTCTATAGTTTCTAGCTTGATTTTCACATTATTAACTTTTGCTTACCAACATCACAGGGTAGGTATTTTTACAAGAACACTTAGCTACTGCATCTACACTTTAGCTAGAAGTGGCTTTTGTTAACTCCCCTAATTAGTATTATGGAAAAACATATGAGCAGGTAAATTATACTTATATACGTTCCAGAAGTTGGAATTAGGCTTTAAATTCAATTTTTTTTTTCAATTATCAAGCTATGACACTGGAACAGATGGCTTGCCATAAAAACTACTAGTCATGTTAAAAACTGAATTTATTGTGAGATCACTCAGAACACTATTTACTGACAATGGACAATTTACTTTTTTTTTTTTATGGGCTGCCAACCGGAGGAGATGCTGGCTCTTTGTAAGGGACAGCATGTCCACTGGACAGTCATAATGATCCTGCCCCTTCTTCACATCATGTCGTTCATACTGTCCTTGGGTGATTAAAACTGCACACACTTCCTAAGCCTCTGTACACATCCCCTGCCTACCACATAAATTCTTACAGATAAAATCACTTCACTGTCCGCCGAACACATCATTAATGGCAGCAAATGCCAGGTCCAGCCCCACTAACTCTGCTTCTCCATCCTTCGGATTTTATGCTGACAGACCACCACGCAACTGGACCAGGTCACGATCATCTCTGAGTGGTCCCTCAGGAAGCTTTCGGTACAGGCAGTTCTGCTGCTTCTTTCTGAGAGGTTACATTTCCAATTACACTCTCCCCGATCACTGAAGGCAAGCAAGTGTGCGGAAGGGGCAAGCGGGCTATTAACCACGCAGTGACACAAGCGAGGTGCCAGGCGCTGGCACTGCACCGCGCAGGGCTGCAGCAGCACAGAGGACTCCCCGAGCGGGGGGCACCCCCGCACCGTCCCGGCCCCCTTCCCCGTCTCGGCCGGGCCCGCCGCTCTCCCTTACCGAGCTGGCGGCAGTCGGGCACCCCGCAGTGCTGCCCCAGCTCCAGCTCCG
>JANRGV010000001.1:122196441-122248351 GCA_024734035.1 Alethe castanea
GGGCGGAGGCGGGCCGGGGGCGCGGGGGACCCGCCCGTGCCGGGCTGAGGCTGGGGCTGAGCCCGGGCCCGCCCCGCCGGCTCGGAGCCGCGGGAGCGCCGGTTGAGCGGCCGCGTCCCCGGGCTCGGGGCACGCTGCTCTCAGCAGCCCGTGTCGGCCCAAGCCTCAGACCAGTGGGCCCAGCGCCGCGGCTGGTGCTCCTCGGCCTGTTCCAGGGGGAAAACAAACAAAAAACCAAACAAACAAAAAATCCAAACAAACATGTTTTGTGTCTTATCTGTGTCCCCATTTGCGTCGTCCCTCGGCGCAGAGGCTGTTCCCGGAGGCAGAGCAGAGTTAGCCCGGCTTCCCGAAGCACTTCGTGCACCCCATAACCTGTTGGTGCCACTGAGGTTTCCTTAGCGGCGCGCCCACCACTTTTGTAAAAAACCACATTCCTTCAGAATTCAGTGTTTTCCCAGCCCTGACCCGCGTGCCCGCCTGTGCACGAGGGTGATGCCCTCCCTTCCTGCGGCATGTCTCCAATTCTGGGCTCCACAGAGAGAGAGAGAGATGGAGCTCCTAGAGAGGATCCAGCAGAGAAATACAAAATTTATCAAGGGACTAGAACAGCTGCCTTCGGAGGAAAGCCTGAGAGAGTTGAGCCTCTTCAGCCGTGAGAAGGACTGAGAGGGAGCCTCACCAATGTCTATAAGCATCTGACGGGAGGGTGCCAAGAGGCTGGGCCAGGCTCTTCTGCGTGGTGCCAAGCAATAGGACGAGACAACAGGCAGAAACTGATGCACAGGGATTTTCACCTGAATACGAGGAAGAAGTTTCTTAATGTGTGGGTAACCACGCAATCGAACAGGTTACCCAGAAAGGTTGTGCAATCTCCCTCCCTGGAGATTCTGAGCAGCCTGGATGCAATCCTGTGCCGCGTGCTCTAGGATGACCCTGCGTGAGCAGGGAGGTTGCACCAGATGACCCACTGTGCATTCTGCGATTCCATGGTATGGGAAAATAAGTACGGGGGAAACACTAACTCGGCAGCCGCCTCCTCAGCGCCGGCCCGGGCCGGGACCCTGCGGCGGAGCTCGCCGGCCCCTCCCGCCACTCTGCCCGGCCCGGCTGAGGGCAGCTCGGGCTCCGCGGAGCCGCCCCCGGGCCCGCCCCGCCGCCAGGTGCGGGGCCGCCGCCCGTGGGCTCAGGAAGTGCTGTCACGGCGTGTGACAGCCGGGCGGGGAGGCTCCTGAGGACCGGGCTGCCAGAGCTTTCCGTCGGCGGTGCCGAGCCGGGATCGCCGCCATGAGCAAGATCTCCAAGCTGTTCAAGGGGGGCGGCTCGGCCGCCTCCAAGGGCCGCGGGGGTCCCTCGCCGCAGGAGGCTCTGGCCCGGCTGCGGGAGACGGAGGAGATGCTCAGCAAGAAGCAGGAGTACCTGGAGACGCGGATCGAGCGGGAGCTGGCGGTAGCCCGGCAGCACGGCACCAAGAACAAGCGAGGTGAGCGCCGCCCGGGCGATTAAATCCGGGCTGGAGCGCCCTGGGAACGGGGGCACTCGGCTCTCGCCGGGGCTGAGGCCGGGACACCTGGCTCCGCAGGTGGGCAGTGTGTGCTTCGGCTGGGGGCTCCGCAGGTGGGCAGTGTGTGCTTCGGCTGGGGGCTCCGAGCAGCTATCACCGCGCGCGGGGCGGAATGGTGGTTTTGGTCTTTGGCATCTATCAGCGTTTAATGAACTGTGGGTTCGTCTAGTATATGCGTTACTCCTCTCAAATTTCCTGTGCGTGGCTCCCTGTGCGATTCCCCTGTTCGTGCTTTGCACCACAGTCGGTGCAGGTACTGGCTGGATACACGGAGGGCACTGTGCTGCTGCTCCGTGACAGGAGCGAATCGCTGCTTGGGGGCTCAGCATTGGCTGGGCAGGCGGCGAACGAGATGAAGGATGTGCGGATCTCCTGTGTATTCACGAATCAATGCACATTATCCCCATTGCTGACAAATGAGGAACAAATGCAGTGCTCTGTCCTAATCATGTAAAAGTATATCTGCAACCAAAAAGAATGAGAGCTTAGAGCATTAATGAATACTGCCCTGGGATGCTGTTAGCTACAAAAGAAAGGATGCTAAGGGCTCAGAAGGTCTGTCTCCTATGTATACTGATGTTGTCATCCCTGGGAAGCAAATGATGGTAGTCAGTGTCTTGGGATATAGAGGCCTCAGAGAAACAAGTTAATTACTTCCTGAAGTCACACAGAGGCCTATTTGTCTACTCTGAGCTGTATTTTAATTTAAATGCTTCAAAACAGAACACTTTGAATTAAAGATTTATGATGTAACAAGAAAGTAGGTCTTTTGCCTACTTGTTTTGTTACTCAGTAATTTAAAAAATAATGCCCTGTAACTTCAAATTTGTGTGGAGCTGTGTGTTAGAGGTGTCCTGGCTAGCCCTCTAATGTATTTGTTGTACTTTTGCCTTTAGTAATTATTAGCAAAAGGCCGTTTAACTAATCTAATTTTTAGTTAAAATTGATTTAAAATCGTGGGTCAATGTCAAAATGCGACAGATTTGAAGGCACAGTTAGGGGAATAAAGTCAGTTGAGACCTCAACTGCGCCAACTGCTCAAGAGGATGGGAGCTGTCACAGTTGTCCCAATCTCACACTTTCTACTACCCTGACTTCAGGTTGGTCCCTTGTTCACGTACTGACACCTCTATACTGTCACAGTGGGCTATTTCAGGATGGTGATCCAGCTGGAAGCTAATTTGCTATGGGACAAAGTGACCAGGTGGCTCCTGGGGCTAAATTCATTGTGCAGAAGCCTGAGCTGCAGGGCTGGTGTAAGAAAACAGGTTGATTCCTATGACTGTGGCAATTCCTGGTTAAATCCAGACACACTGCTCTGGAACTTCATCCCAAACCTGAACTGTAAGCTGGCATATTTGCAAAAAGAAAAAGCATTTCCTGCCTTGCTCCTGCCCTTGTGCTGCTCCCTTCCTTTCCCTGAAGGGTGTGTTTCAGAAAGCTGGATATTGTAAAATATTGTGTTTTCCTTTGTCTGGGTTATTTTTTTTAACCAGGATGGTTTAAGTTCCACTTATCCAATTGTGTTCTTGTGTACCTGGTGTGCTTGTGCTTCACATGAATGCTTATGCACCTGTGAAGGAGAGAGTGGGGCACAGACAGGAATGAGAATTTGTTGGGAAAAGGTGGATCTGCTTCTTCTTTAACTCAGCTGGTTATGATGGTTTCAAGTGTGTGTTGGCCTTTTGCTTCAGGCATGCAGCATTTGATATCTGAAGCTTTTCTCCCAGATTGTTTCCACAGCAGTGCTCAATATGCAATTGCCCTAGTTTGTTATCTATGAAATTATTCATGGAGTCGTATTGCAAACTGTAGTGTTGAGCTGATCATGGTTAAAAATAACTGCCTTTTATTTTGTCATTTGCTCAGGGACCAACAGTTAAGAACAGTAAAGAGGCAAGAATAGGGCTAAAAGTGTAGTGTGGCAGTTTTTATTCATGCCAAAAATGGTTCTAAAACCAAGATGGGATTATCTAAGTACAGTGAGAGGAAAAACAATATGAACCATATATTGTTTAAAATATAACCTTGCCATGCCAAAGTGCTTAAATTTAGCAGGATAGTCAGTGAACTTAAATCCCTAGTAATATGTCTTCATTTGGTGTGTCAATTGCTTTGCAGTTTAATTACTGTTGATTTAGATATGACAGTATTTCAGTCTATGGTACTGTATAGCTCAAAGAAAATCTGTGCTAACCAGCATCTATTGTACTATTATGTAAACATACACACAAATGAGAGAATAAAGCTTTGAACCTACATTGCCTTATTGAAGTGAATGTTTCAGAGGGACATCACTGGTAATTTTTAATGTGGATTTTTTTTTCTTAATTGCATCTTTATAGAAGCCTATAGAAACTAAAATGAGGCTGTCTGCAACTGGAGCAAGATATATCTAGGGATAGAAAATGCACCAAATTAGCATGATCTCACTTGATTTTTAGATGAATGAGTCTGAGTCATTTGCACGAACACAAGAGAGAGCAGATTCAAGCACCAGCAATTTCTCATGACTTGATATGACTCCTGAATGGGTTTCATGTGACGTCAGTAGGATTAACTTCATCTAAAAGCTGTAATGCTGTAACTATGTAATAGATGTGAAACATCACTGAAATACTCCTGGCTTTTCCTTTATGAAGGATCTCTGCACTTCTTGTACCTAATCTGAAATTAGCTATACTTTTGAGGTGATACATTTCCAGCATTACCCATTAGTATCTGATTGTAGCTATACCACTTCAGGGTTTTTTGTTTGCTGAAATTCCTCCTGAAGAGATTATGCCATGAGAAGCAACATTTTTTTCACAGGTACTACTGACTTCTTTTGTCTCTCCATTCCAGGAACAAACTTTTTTTATATCTCTTGCTGTACTTTTTGGGAGTTTCTCAGTTTCAGCCAGTGCATAGCTGCCAACTCAATCAACATATTGGCTTTCCTTCTCCATTATTTTGAAGGACATAGAAGAAAATTTAAAGAATAGGAAGTGATACTGAATATTTGAGAACTTTGTTTAAAATGAAATGTTTTCTGAAGCATGCCTGTAATTGTGAAAATAACATATGCATGAATGTGTGTTGTTTCAGCCCAGCATCTTTCACAGATCCTAAAAATATTAAAAAACTTAATTAAAAGAATAAAGTTAAGATAAGCCATCCAGAATAGGATTAAATCTTAACATAAAGAACCACATAGTACTACTGAGGACAAAACCTATGAAGAAAGTGGGAATAACAGGGAGGGTTTCACAAGCAGATGCTGCTAAATATGTTGTGTGTTATGTTTGGGCTGGGCTTATGATGTTGTGTGTTACGTTTGGGCTGGGCTTATGTAGCCGTGCAGCATTCCTGTTCAATGAGTTAGGTGTGACCAGGAGGCTGTGGAAGCCAAACAACGATCTGGTAGTTGTGTGTTGTGATGGACAGGACAGTCATGCCTACAGCAGGCTGTGGGGCAGGTGGGAATGAGGGTCTCTGGCAGGGACATAGAGGAAAGTCCTTGGTGTGTCTTTGCTCTGTGAATTACAGTGATTGTTCTCTGACTTTCATGATCACATTTCAAGTGTCTTGCCGTGAACTGGAATACTTATAACTGGTTCAGTTTATTATTGTTCTTGATTGATTTTCTCAGTTGTAACTGCATATGGCTTCCTCTACAAGGCTTTAAGGACTTTGAGTGCTGATAATGAGCCTAATTAGAGCCCTATGATTTTTATGGCCTCAGCAGCATTGCCTTTGGTTGTCCCTGGAGTGAGGGAGATCAGAAGGTGCAGTCCATGAATCCCCTGCAGGCCTGAGGTGGGGGTTTGTGAGACCTGATATTTTCTCAGCAGTGTTACATCTTCAGAAGAAACACTCTTTTTCTACTTCAGTAGTTTCCTCATGGGAGTTATAAGGATTATTAGACAACTGTTTTATTTCTGCTTTAGAAGATGATGAGATTGTTGGTGCTTTCTGTACTGATGGGTATTGGTGATGGGCTTGACAGGTAAAGGTGGTATTACTGCACTGTTGCTTTTCAGTCTGATCTGTCATTAGACCATGAGAAGGATGCCACAACTCTTCCTAGGTCATTACTTCTGTTTTTCCTTTTGAAATCTGGATATTCAGTATGGCCAGGATTCTTATTGCCCAGCTGGCCATTTCTGCTTCCTTGATAAAGTGTCAGCATTGTAGTGATACTGGAAAAGCGCCCTTCTGTATGTTAATAAAAGGAGTTCATTTATATGCAAACTTAAACTGACATCATAGCCTTCTTTTGTTCCAGACACCTTGACTATAAAATAAAACCTCATATTAAAAGCAGTGGTTCCTAATCTATGAGCTGTATCCTGCTTACTGGACTCAGGAGTACAGGAAATGTGCTAAAGCCCAGCCAACTGCTGACTATTATAAAATTCAGGAGTTGAATTGGCTTCTTTGAAGCACAAATGAAGGAGTGTATGAGACCGTTCTTAATTTATTTTTTTTTTCCCCTGGAGAAGCCCTCCACCTCTTCCTGAATGAATTGCTGTTAATTACACTTGCTTCCTCAGACTCTACCTCTGCTCAAACTCATCCTCTCCAGGCTGTCTTCCTTCTTTGAGATCTTTGGAATGGGGAACACCATTTTTCAGTGCCATTCTTAGACTTTCAGTGAGGTGAGTTTGTGTTCGCTGCTCAATTTCATTATATTTTAATACATACAGTATTATGTATGTCTTCTCCAGTTTGGTAATTAGAATGTTGTGGCGTTATAAAGCAGAAGCATTTCAATCCTGTAAGACTTGCACACAAATTTGCAAATGCTTGTAATATGCAGTAAAAAAGTATAAAAGTTCTAGGTACTTTGTAAAACACAGAAAAATAATTTCCAAATAACAAGAAAATTCTCATAAATTAGTAATAGGTACTGTAGCAAAATATCTGCAATAAAGGGCATTAATTTATGACAAATCAAGAAAATCATATAGCATGGTATGAGAATTTATAATGCTTCGGTTGATAAGTAAAGAGTATGAATTTATTTCCTATGAAGTACTTTATTCTGTGAATCAGAGGTAGAACTAGAGAGAAGGAAGATAATATGTTGTGCCACAATAATTAGGAAAAGCTGTTTATGAATAGCTGAAGTCACAGAGAGTTTCGCTTCTCCTGTGTTTTCTTGTAATTAAATGATCTTAAGGATTTTGAAAACTACTTTGTGTGTGACTGAGGAAATCAATTTTCTCTGTGAGCAGCCAATAATAACAGCACCATTGCAGAGTCCCATTTTTGACAAACTCTGACTAGGAAGACTGCCCCAAGGTAGGCGCCTGCTCCAGCTGAAGTCTTTCTGCATCAGCTCCTTAGTGCTCCTCTGTCCACAGGGCCTCAGAGTGCTCTCTGGCCCAGCTGGTGTTACACACAATTTCATTTACATGTTACATTTGTCTGGAACCTCTACCTTCCTAACCTAAGAATCCAGGATCAAATTTGATCCAATGGAAGCTGAAGTGGCTAGTGTCGTAAATCTACCAATACTAAGCATAAATAAGTAGGGAAATAATAAGTTGGTAAACATTGTTTGGGATTAAATAAAAATTAAATATTTTAGAGTTGCCAGTGAGAATTTTATAAATCTTACATTTGCTGTGTGTATGACATCATCTGGTGTTTGTGCAACTTCTTCAGAATATGCATGATCTTTGAACCATCTCCCAAAACCTGGGAAAATCTAGGATTTGAATGCCTTGATTAATCTGTTGGGATTGTGGTTTGCTCTCCTGAAACATCTACTGCAAATGGTGGAAGGCATCTTAGTCTGTGTGAATGCTTGTCCTTGTGCAGCTCATGATGAGCAATTTTGATAATGTTGATTCAAGCATTTGTCAACAAACCATTAATTTTTTTAGTGTGCTGTTACACGCTATAAATCTTTTTGTCCTCCTTGGGGGAATCCTGATTTCATTTGAAAAGTTGTGTACCCCAGTGTCAAGGCTCGGTGTTATTGCACGTGGGCAATTTTAACCGGATTGCAACAGTAGCTGCTGCTGTTGGTTGAGTCTGGAGGGCTGCAGGACTGATGGGGCTTTCAGGCTCTGAATCGGTTTAAAAAATTAAATGTAGGAGACGAGGGAAGGAATGGGGGTGCTAACAGCATTGAAAGAAATCAAACAATGGGTTAACTCAGTCTCTTGGTTTTGTTTGGTGGGGTTTTTTTTGCCTGGCACATGCGTAGTTTGGAAAGAACTGTCATCAGGAAATGCTTGTGGCAAAATTGTGTGTGTTCCACACCCTGAGGCCAGGAGAAAGTTCTTTTCTCCTTACACTTGTCACGTGCATTTATTCTGGTAATGATTTACTCTGGGCAGAGTATGCTGCTCATAACTTAGTTGATATAAAAGACTAATCTCGACAATTTACAAAGATAATGGGCTGTAGCTGGATTTGACTGTGCCCTTGTCTACAAAGTTCTTTAAGTTTTCAAATTCTAAGGTTTAAAGATCATGTTCCTAAGTGATTGTAAGAAATGGATGAGCTAAAAGCTGGAGAAATGCATATCCTCCTCTGATCTGACCCATCTGCCTGGCTGGGCCATTTGGGCCCTCTGTCACACTGCACAGTTATTGCTGCTGAGACAAAGTTCAGAAAGCGCCATTGGTGGAGTTGTGGTTATCATGACAGATCTTCTTACACTGTCTTCCTTAAGTTTTACTTGCGCTTTGCAGTGTACTCTTTTCTTCTCTCTCTTGTTTCCTCCCTTCTGCCTTCTCTCTGATGTTCTTCTTTTTCCTTCCCATCTTCCCTGCTTTTCCTGTGTGCACAGGATGGAGTTCAAGATCTCCCACATTTGAGGAAGAAGCTGATTTTCCTTGTGGTGCTAAAAGGAGTTAATCTAAAAGAGGCTTCCCAGCATGTTCATGCAACAGCCTGTTGGTGAATAACAGGCTGCCAATCTGGTGTGGTCAGTTTGTCTCCCTCATAGTAAGGTAGGAGTGTGAGAATTATAAATTCTGCAGGTCAGCTTGATGCTGAACTACTTGTCCTTGCATTTGTTATGAAAACACACAGTGCACTTTGCCTCTTCCCATTCCAGCTGCCTTACAAGCACTGAAGAGAAAAAAGAGATATGAGAAACAGTTGACTCAAATTGATGGGACACTTTCGACCATTGAGTTCCAGAGGGAGGCATTGGAAAATTCCCACACCAACACAGAAGTGCTCAAGAATATGGGTTATGCTGCACAAGCTATGAAAAAAGTACATGAAAATATGTAAGTGTTTTCTAGTAGCTTCCATGTTGAAATTACTAACCACTTTAAAATTATTCCATTGCTACAGACTGTTGTATCAAGTTTGATACTTTTCGTTTCATTTTTGGTTTGGGCATTGAATGTCAGGAATGCTATTAGTGCTGTACTGTTATATTTGGCAGAAAAATAGTAATTCTTTTCCTAATAATAAATGTAGAAGGAAGTTCACTTAACTAGTGAAATCTGTTTTCCTAGGTCTGTCTTGGCAGTGGAGAGTGGCCTCTGCCCTTGGTTTGTCTAGAAGAAAATCTAGTCATGGAAACTAGGTGGACTCTTTTCCTCAGAATCCATAGGCTGGAGTGTGGGATTCAAAGTACTAATTAGATCCTTTCCCCCCACACCCCCTCCATAAAAAATAATTACTTCTTTTTTTTTCATATGTCCTATATTATTTCAAGGGGTGTTTTTCTGCCTGAATAAACAGAGTTAAATCAAAAGAGTTGTTCTGGGAGAAATAAACAGGAACTGAAACAATAACAAAGTTAACAATAAGGGGAAACCTTTAAATGGGGTACAATTCTGTTAAGTTCCCCCCAGTTCTGGTGAAAGCTTAACGTCAAAAAAGATGCATAAAATCACAGAATATTTTGGGTTCAAAGGAACTTTTAAAGATAATCCTGTTCAAACGCCCTGCAGTGAATAGGAACATCTTCAACTAGATCAGGTTGCTTAGAGCCCATCCAGCCTGACCTTAGATGTTTCTAGTGATGGGGCATCCACTGTTTTTGGGCAACCTGTGCTGGTGCTTCACCACCCTTATTGTAAAAATCTTCTTCCTTGAATAAAATCTACATTGACCCTCTTTTGGATTAAGGCTGTTGCCCTCTGCCCTTCACAACAAGCCATGTCAATGTTTATCCCCATGTTTCTTATGAACCCCCTTTAAGTACCAAAAGGCCTGTAAAGATGCTGACTTTGGGGATCTGCCCATGGGCTGTGACTGGCTGGCAGAGGTCTGAGGAGCACAGAGAGGGGGACACACACTCTGCTGCAGTTTGACTTTTGTTATAATCCCAACATGGAAGTAGCTGGACTGGGTGTAGGTGAGGAAAATTATTCCCTGTGAATTCTGCTGTTTATAGAGTCATGGACATAAAAATAAAAAAGGATCTGTTCAAGTGAGTGTGTTCTAAAGGATTTGAATGATATATCTTTAAAAAAAAATGTTTCCATGTCACCTTGCCAGGGATTTGAACAAAATCGATGATTTGATGCAAGATATCACTGAACAGCAAGATGTTGCCCAGGAAATTTCAGATGCTATCTCGAACCGAGCAGCCTTTGGTGATGAGTTTGATGAGGTTAGTACTTTAGGCCTGTTGAGTTTTAACTCCATAGTTATTTTGTTGTGCAGTAGTTTGTTTCTCCAGAAGTGTGGATTTGAAATTCCTTGTTCTAGCTCACTCTGTCTAGTACAATTGCATAATTTTAATATAAATATAAAAATTAAATAAAACTATTATATATAAAATAGGTAATGTACTAAATTAAAAGCTGCAAATGTAAAAAATATAAAAATTATTTTTATTTTTGTATAAATTTTTAAAAAGCATTTTTAACTGCACTCCTCTAGTTATTGTTCTCATTTGAGCCTTGGTAGAAGGTCACTAAAACATGTAATTTGTACTACTCCAAGTGGATACTGAAACATATAATTTTTTGTTGCTCCAAATAGACATCTGTTTGACCTAAGTGCATGTCCCTGTGTCATGGACAGGCTGCTGTTCATAATTCTGAATATTTGGACTATTTTTTAAGGTAGTTTTTTGGTACTTGGAGACACAGGTCCTTTCCCTGTTGCCCATACCACAGAAGTAGATTTGAGAGGTAGAAGTAATACCTGTTGGAGGCTGTAAGGTTTCATTCTAGAGCTCTTTTCTTCTGAGACCCCCACAATGCATTTAGGACCTTCTCAAAATTTGTTGCAGTAGCTTTCATCCAGTGCCCCTAGATTTGATTTTGTACATCTAAACAGGATATAAGTTATTTCTGATCCAATCATGGCTGAGGTCAAGGGTCAAGGTTACTCAAAATTATTGTAATCTGTGGAACGCAGAGATGGGTATCAAGTTCAATATCACGACCAGTTTTGTTTTGTTTTTCAATTTTGTTTCAAAATGGCCAAGCACTAAGAATCATTTGAAGAATGTTCTGAATACTCAAACCCTATTCCCAACTAATTTGTTCATATATGCCCAAATGGACAACAAAGAAAAATATAAATGCTTTATCACACATATTTACTTGATTGGGAGGAAGAGGAAGTTTCATTCAACAGTTCTAATTTGTTGAAAATAAGAATGATTCTTTGTACTTTGTTCCCATTACCTGCTTTCCTGTATTTCCACATTGAATGTAAATAGGCTTTCCAAGAAGCATTTAGTCATTACTGGCACAAGGGATGGGATTTGTCCTGAGCTTCAAACAATTGAAAAACATCCTGCCACCCCAATCTGTTGTACAGTGTTGTACAGTTCAACAGTGCTTAACTTTTTGGAGTCTGGGCTTAGTAACCATGTTGTAGATTGACCTGGAAGTTCTTAAGGGATAGCAGTTGAAGCTGATGTGCATTGTTCCTGTTTGGGAAATAAGCCCCTGTCACTTGGAGTATCGTTGTACCAGCTTTTGCATAGGAGCCTTATACTTACATATACTTATAGCACTTGGAAGTAACTGGAAAACCTGGTTTGCAGGCTACTGCACCTTAAGAGTGCTAGAATCAATGACTTAATTGCTGGGATATAAGGTGGTTTGTGTTGAAGGATAGTATTTTTTTTTTTTTTTTTGAAGGATGTTTTTTCCATGCACTTGGATGCATTTTCTTTTTACATGTGCACCGTGCCTGTCAGGAGACCATGGAAGCATGTGGTTTCTCCTGCTCCAGACAGGCACAGAAACATAGAGTTCCTTCTCCCTGGGTTGGCACACTTAATTAAGTATGTTTGCCTTAAATTATAAAACCATGAGAAAGTAAATCCAGGTATAAAGTCCTGTGGTGGCTACACAACTTTCATTTTAACTTCTACATTGGTGATAAACAAAGTATAAATGTGTAGGCAAAGCCCATTTCAGTACCTAATTGCTCCTACTTTGCTATTTTTTGACACTTCCTCTGCCCCTCTCCAGTTGTTTTTGCCCATTGTTTCTTTTAAACCATTTTATCAATGTGGCAAGGGTTCATTTCTCTACAGATATGTAACATTTAGCTTCCTTTCTTTGGGAAACTTCAGCCAGGGAGTAAGTTCTTTGCTTATTAAAAAAGCATACAGCCTTTTTATTTTTAGCTTTGTATGAGTGGATTAGATCATCTGTCCAATTCAGCCTCTGCACCTAAAAGCCCACGAGTGCTATGTGCTTCAAGAGTGAATAACAGGATCCAGGAGGACGGTTTTGATTCCAGTGCTGCTTTGAAATCACATATAATCCTCGACTTACATGATAGGGCTGAAGTGTAATGTTTAATGACAGTCTGCCTTAAAACCAGTGGAAGGTGTTTGCCTTTTAGAATGGAGAAATGGCACATTAAAGTTAGAATCCATTGAAGAGTACAGGCTCTAGATTTGGAACAAATCTGTTTTTTACTCCCATATTTGCCTTTTTGGCATGTATTGTACTGCTGTTAGTTTTGTTTCTAATTTTATTCCTTGTCCAGTTTCTAACTTCCATTGTCCTACTTTCAATGTTCAATTAAGGTTTACTTAATTGCCCATACTTAGTAAAATTACACTTTTAATATGCTGTTTCTTGATATGTCCTTTCAGGTGTAAACTGTTTTTTCAGTAGTACTTTGCTTCATGATGGTTAAATGTGCCCTTGCATATGATCACTATCAGTATTTGTAAATAATGTTTTCCTTGAATTTAGGATGAGTTGATGGCAGAATTAGAAGAACTGGAGCAAGAAGAACTGAACAAGGGAATGAGAGATGTCAGGTTGCCAAGCGTTCCATCCACATCGCTGCCTTCTCGCCCTGGTAAAATGCCTGCTTGCCATTTTACATTTCTCATGATTAAGCCTTGCTGTGAGAAAGGGGAGAGGAAAAGAGGGTTTCAGGGTTGCATTTAACTCTGTTCTAACTTTTACAATTTTATAAATTCTTTTTTTCCTATTTTTGCATCTGCTTAACAGAAAAAGAAGAGTGGGATTTCATTTTGCTGTGTAAAAAAAAAAAAAAAAAAGCATTTGGAACCAAATTCTCTGTAGAATTGAGTTGACAAACCTGGGGAACTTGACCTTGCACATATCCTGATGGATCTCTTACTGAAATGTAGTAAGATCATGAAGGAATGATTTTTTTTTGCCTTTTTTTCTTCTTTTTGGCAATTAAATCCTTAGTCTCTTTCAATTAGAGACTGACCTAGATTCCAAATGTTTACGTCATAAAGATCCAGCTTTGCAGGGTAGTGGTTTGATATTTTCCAGTGGCATTTTAATTAGAAATGAAGGAAGTGTTGGGAAGCACATATTTAAAGACATATTTTCATTCCTTTGCTTGCTTTCTGCTGAAAGTCTTATTCCTGGTATTAAGCTGTAGTTTCATTTTTCTGTAGTTCCACCCTGTTTGTTTTGAATTCAGCCAGAGGCAGTCAACTTTTACTACACTTTTCACTGTCAGTTGAAACTTGCTATGTACTGACATTTGTAAAAGAATATAAATGCTTGATGGTAAGGACAGCACACATGCAACACAGGTTGTTTAAGGTTTCTGCTGCAGAACAGGTTACCTAGACCAGCTTAACTCAGATACTGTGATATGTGTTTTGGCAGATGATACTTAAATCCTGAGAAGCAGTTTAAAATGTTCAAGCTGAGGCTGTGACCTCATCTACTGAACTCAATTGCAGAACATCTACGAAAAAAAGTTAGAAAAACAGTGAAAATTCAGTCTGGCCATTTATGATTTGTTCATATATTGTCTTCTAGATCCATATGCAGCTGTGCCAGCTGACATTTTTATTAAACCCAGACCATCTTGATGTGCTTCTCACTATTTTAATTTTCTACTTCATCCATCTATATGGTTGCTTCAGGCAAGATGACCTGGTTGCAATTATATAGTTCACGGCTATAAAAAACTGGCTTTTGTTTGCTGAAACTCTCTGCTTGCTGTTACACAGCAACAGCAAAGTCAGACCAGTTGATGGATCTATAATGCTTCTACTTGGAGATGCCTGTTGCCCTCCTGAATTTGAAGATGAGGAAACTGCAGTGGAGCGAGGCACAGTGACCTTCCCCAGTGACACAGTGAGCTGTCACACTAGCAGAACGGGGACTGAACCTGTGTTCCCCCACGTGCTTCTCCCACCCTTAGCTGCTGAAGGTGGTGGCTGCAGTTCCCCCCAGGACAGCGGCTCCTGGCCCTGTGGCTGCCTCAGGCAGGAGCCAGCTGGCTGCTGTGGAGGTGCTCAAGCAGGTGTTCCAGCACACAGGACCCAGTAACAGTGTGCCACTGGTGCCTGGAGAAATGCCAGTCCTGACGTGCACAGCCCACAGATGGAGGAGGCAGCCTGGGGTTGAACCTGGGCTCTTGGGCATCTAGTCTGCAGGGCAGCAAATGAAGATAATTTGGGTGAGGTTTTAGTTTAGTGAATGCAGATGATGTGTGATAGCAGATTTGGGTACAAAGTGTGTGTGGGTCCTGATCCAGAGCTGGGAATTGCTGTTGCTGTGAACACAGCAGTTAACTGATGTCACCTGAGAAAAGCAAGTTCAGGAATGTCCTTCTTCATTTAATAAATGACACCACCCATTAAAATGGGGTGAGTTCATTCAGAGACTTGCATGTGCAGAACCTCTCAGCACTGTTTGGAAAGGCAGTAGGATGTGCAGCTGGCCAGGATAGGTCACTTTTGCTCATTTACGTGGTGGTGAGAGAACTGACAGCATTCTTGTGGGCCTTTTCTGGCTGTGACAGCCTTTAGAAATAAAATGTGTTTTTCTGTGTGAGTCTTCGAGTAGGAATGACATCAGACCTATGTTGTGAACTTTAGGGCTCTATGGGAAATAATGATGGGGCAAAATAGTCACATCTCTTGTGACCTTCATTCCTGCATTACTCACGTTCGGCTTGATACTCAGTAAATTGGTCTGAGATCTTCAAACAGAGAAGCACTGTGTCTCATGCTAACAGAATGGTTCTGACTGTTACATTAGTTGATGGTTATTGTCTCTATCTGCAGCATCAACCAGGAAAAGAGCAGAGGATGAAGATGAAATGAAGAAACTGGCTGCCTGGGCTTCATAGGAACATGGTCTTTTTATCACACCAAACATTACAGTGCAGAATGTAAAGAGCTGTACTGCTGTTTTATAACCACACTGATTTAGTGTGGTTGCATTTCATACAGCCTGGGGGTTTTTATGGCACATCTTGCTGAGACTAGTGTTACTGCCATATTACAAAACTAGCTTAAAAACCAGCAAACAAAAGAATTAAGTAGTTGCCTAAACCTTCAGGCATCTTTTTTGTTTTTTCCCATCCTTGTGAAGAGATTTGTTTTATTATAGGTTTTTAATAGGTACTATCTTACTGCATCTGTTGGTTTGTAAAATCCGGGTGCCTTACTTATGCTCAAAGCTGGATTCATTTTTGAAATGAGAAAGTTAAGTAAATCATCAGAGCCCTATAACTAGAGGGTTATTTGGTTCAGACTATTTGAATATTAGCAAAACAGCTTAATACATGTCCTCACTTGCAAGTTCTTTGAGCCCAAGGACTAAAAACTATTCATTTGGACATGAAGATCCAAACAGTCCGCCTGGAGCAACTTACATTGTCCTAGATAATAAGAGGAAGCTCTTCTGTAGGCTCATTGAAGTGGGATGTGTTATTTGTTTTATTTTAACTGGCCAAAATGTCCCATGCACTTCTATAGGTCAACTTGAATTGTATTTTGGACTATTTCTGACTAGGTTACAGAATTACAGTGATCAAGGTAAGCAAAATGTCTAGGTTCTTACAGATTCCTGCCAAACACTACTGATTTTCATTAACCCTGTCAAAAATCCAGAAGAGATTTGACCTTCCTGTGTTCTTCTCCTCTACCTTGTCTTTCTAGGATGAGTCTTTACTTTGTATGATAATAGTTATTCTCATTGAAGGAATTAGCAACACATTTTTAATTATACAATTTCAAAATAGTTTTAATTTCTGAGCATTTGTTTTTGTTCTCTTACTCAGTTTGTGAATGAAAATAATACCAGTGCATTTGCAGTGTCTTTTTTAACCCTGGTTAAAAGTTGATTCTGGGTTACTTGTAAAGTTGGTATGTTACTGTCCAACTGACAGCATTTTAGCATAAGGAGCAAATGCCACTCTTGAGTGCTGAACTTCTACATATATAGAGAAATTGTTCAAGTACAACCCAAAAATTAAATAGGCTGCTTTGTACTAATAAAGCATTAAATGAGTCCTAAGCTTTATGCTAGTAGCCTGCTGTCAATCACAAGGAAATAGTAAAACACTGTGCAGTTCCTAGGGGTGCAGGAAGCAGGGTCCTTGATCTAGGTTTCTTATTTTCAAATGAATTTAAATTTGTGATGACTGAACCACCTGGAGAATAGTGGTGGACTTGGTTTCTGTAGATCTTCAGCAATAGAAGACTGACCCCTTTTCCTGCAGGCTTTAGCCTGTGATTTGCTGGGTGTTCAGCTTCAACAGGCTTCAGTAGCCTTCAGCGTAGTGGATTTTAGGTTACGCATGAGCAAATATGTGTTTCTAGACATGGTTTGGTCAGAGCCTTTCAAGCTCAACCCCATGGATGAAACCCTGGGGAGAGATTGACTTTTTCAGAACCTTCATTCTCTGTGGAGGAATTGCTTTTGGATTGTATCCGTATGAGAGCTGAATCAAGCCTTGCCACTTTGGATAATTTTCTTACTGGAAAAAACTGGGTGCGTTAATTTTGTCCTAAAATTTGAAGGTACCAAGAAAATTGTCCCTTTTTTGTTGAGAGTAGAGAAAGTTTGGAATTATTTAATTTTTGTTTTAAATACAAAATAAAACAGAAAAAAACAAGACAGATAGATCTTCCTTAAATTTAAAAATACATTTTGAACTCTCAAGGAGTAGGAAACCAAATCCTAACAAAATGCTACTTGGTTTTAATGCTTGCTGAAATTCAGCATGAGATGCTAGCCGAAAGCAGGAATATTTAGTAAAATAGCAAACATTCTAAGTGATTTCAAATCCATTTGCTAACCTTTCTGGCTTGAATCCTGTGTTCAGGGTGTGCAGTTTATGCAGGTCTCTGAATTGAGTGCAGAACATTTTAGCACACACTGGGTGTGTGACTGTGCAAGGCTGGCAGTGTGCTTGCGGACACTTCTGGTAGTCCTAAATATGAGGCCATGCCAACACAGTCCCATAGTTAGTTTGGAAAAGCTGGCTTCCAGCTTCTGTTCTTGGTTGAATAAGTAGTTTAACAATGCTTGGCTCTTATATAGCATTTGGCATATTTGAAGTGCTCTACAACCTAATGGATCTCTAAGCATCCATTTTGAAACTAAAGTGACTTTCAGTCTGCTGTGGAAAATGTGGGCCTGCTGTTTTTGAATAAGAACCTTCCGTGTGAACACCCCTCACTGGAGACAAAAAAATCCCGTAGAGAAGATCTTCTACTTTGCAAACCAGCATTTCACTGCTGACCTCTAGCAATGTTTTGGCCAAGTGTTGATCCTGAGGAAGCTTCAGGTGTGTTCAGCTTGTTAGTCTCAGACCAAGCACTTTAAAAACAAAATTTTTGAAAGGTGAAGAAATGAAACTGTGTATTCAAATGAGCTGCTCTGAAAGCTTATGTATAGTGGCTGGTGATCCTTAATGACAGACTCATGTACCAGTTCACAGGCCAGGACCTGAAGTTGGTGAAATTGTACTCAGAAACACTGTAGTGATGTACAAAACCCAAAATACACCATGGACCTCTGTAACTGGAGTGTTTGTTGCCATATTTTTTTGGGACACCAGTTTTCTTCAAGGGCAAAGTTGTTGTAGGGTTTTAATTCAGCTGAGGGAGTGGCTCTTTCCTGTGTATATTCAGATAACAGTGGGACAAATGGCTCTTTCTTTTTGAACATATGCTTCTCTTCATGCCAAGATGGTATTTGTTTAGTATGTAAGCAGTCAAGAGTGAATAGGATCAATGTGTTATTGTGAATGTACCCTATTAACTGGAACATATTTTACAGGAGGACTGTGGCAGCAGATGGTGTACTATAACTGACTTCCTTTCTTGTTGCTTATTTATTCTGAGATTGTTTTTTTCTCCTAACAGGCTTAGACATTTTTAACCTGGATTGCTTTAAAAAGGGGAAAATATATTAATAAAAAGTAAAACCAAATCATATATGTATATATATATACACACTGTAAATAAATATTTTGGTGTCATGTTTGTGTTACATGATTTTATTAAATTTCTTTTCCTATCAGGCAGAATTGTAAGTACCTTGCTTACATTGTCATTAGGATATAGTGCTCTTTTAAAGGATGTGAGAATATTTTGAAACTTTTTTTTATGTATTAATCTTTCAGCAGCCAGTTAGCATTCAAGAATTCTTTGAAGTTGATTTGGTTTAAAAAAAAAAAAATGGAAAACCCCACCCCAGTGTAAGCTGTGATGTTTGGGCTGCATTCCTTCACACTTAAGCATTATGTTGCAAGAAATCATTTTAATTTGTTATATCCAAAATACCTCCCTCTCCTCCCCTCTGACCCAAAGATCTCATCACTGTTTCAGAAATATGTGTTTTTCACTTTCCAGGCCTTACATGAAAGGAAGAGTATCAGGTCTTTTAAAAATGAAAAAGAAAAATATGATAGGCAAGAATGAAGTGAGACAAATACAAAAGGTATTTTTTCATTCATGTTACTAGAATCTCTTTAAAGAATGTGTGTGTGTCTAGTGCATCACATTTTATGTACACACACATCTATTTACATGTATGTATGAAATCCTAGAGCAGTGATTTAGGACCACCATTCATTATCTGGTGTGGAAAGGTTTCAACTTCTCAGGCAACTTCTTTTTTCCTCTTTGTAAATCCTAAGGGCTTTGTCACAAAATGACGAGGAACTGCTGTAGCACGAGCACTGCTGTCTGTCTACAGCTGTGGGGGGTGGAAGAACGGGATGAGCGTGCAGGGGGAATCTTTAGAAAATCTTGCCATCTTTCAGGATGTAGAGCTTCTATTTTTCTAATTATGTCTTTTTTTTGATACATAAGGAGAAAAAATTAGTCTCAAAAGTTATTTAGCAGCACATCTTAAGAATTAATAGTAGTAGTATAATGAGTAGTATAATCTCAGGTATTTTCTCACATATTTCCCCATTGCAGAGACTGTGGCAAGACCCACCTTCATAGCCCTGTTGAGTCAGGTGTATATTGTAGGGAAAGTATAGCTGGTTTATGTGGCTTTGATCAGAGTTTAAATGGTTTGTGTTGTTATCAGCATGTAATTACCTCATCACCACTGAACTATACTCTTAGGATCAATATCTGCAGATAAAACTAGATTATGTAGTTATGAAATGCTAATATGTGCCTAGAAATTTCAGAACAACCTTGTATACCTGAGCTGATTCTGTCAGGCAGGGTCACATGCCCCTCTGTTGCCCTGCTCCCCTCCTCTCCTGCACGCTGCACTTGTGTTTTTGTGCTTTGCTTGTATCTATGCTTGCTGACTTTCCCCTCCTGCAACTAGAAGTCTTATGGTAATTCCCTGGTTGCTACTTACTACAGTTGATTGTCAAATTCCTCTTTATCAAGACAAACTTTGGACAAATGCCATTTTGGGGAGTTTGGGCTTGACACTCACCCAGCCCCTTACAGCCTGTGCTGTCTCAGGCTGTTTTTAGGGCAGCGGGGCAGTGTACGTATTCCTCAGCTGGCTTTCTCAAAGGGCAGGCATCCAATTCTAGGATTGAAAGGCAAGTTGAGGATTTGTGATCTGAGCTAAATTTAACCAAATAGGTGTTAGGCCAATTGTCTGAGCTGGTGGTCTGCTCCCATGGAGGTGATAGGTGTCAATACCTCCCATTCCCACTGCTGTGACATCAGCTTTCCCCATGTAAGTCTTATGGGGCAAGGAGTGTTTTGTGGGTTCAAACAGGATTTACATAAACACCCCAACTCTACCCTGAGTTTAGCACCCTTTTCTCAAAAAATTAAAATTGTACTTTAGAAGTAGAGCACTCAAATACATTTAATTTATACAAATATCCAGGTATCTTAGCTTTACTCAGCTTACTAAAGGGACCTTGGTGCAGCTGCTGGAGAAACTAAACTCAGCTGGGACTGCAGATGTACAGGCATGTGTAGGGTTGTTGTATTACCCTATACCTACCTGTTGTCTGTTCCCTGTGTGTATATGGGGTGTTGGAGTGCCTGGTGTGGCTGCTGTGCTGCCCATGGTGAGCTCCATCAGCAGGGCTGGGACTCTGCAGACCTCCAGGAGGAGCTCTGGGTTCAGCACACAGCAAGAAACTTCACCAGGCTGGAAAGGCTGCAGTTTTCAACAGGACCTGATTCCAGTCTTACTGCTCATGCTGGAAGAAAAGGCCTGCCTGGAGGTGCTGCTCAAAAACCAGGGGTGAAACCCTCCCACTCTTCCCACAAATCCCCACTTGTTCAGGGCTAAAATGCTAAATTGTAAATACTAACCCATCTTCTCGGCTGCTTCTCTGGCTTCCCTTTTCTTCCTTTCCCCTGTCTATGGCCACCTTGGCACCCAGCTTTGTTCCCTGCTCTGGACTGATGCAGGAGCTCAGAAGCAGATCATCATGCAGCAGTGTACCATCCCCTCTCTACACACTCATGCCAGGGCAAAGAGCTAAGACCAACCTCAAAGCTTTAAATCTGTTAAAATTACTCATTTTCAAGAGGTTTAATACTGGTTCAGTGATTTGTGCCTTGCAGTGACCAGCTGCAAGCTGGATGTCGTTGGAACACAATGAGGAATTGGAAGAGGGATTTCTCATTCAAGTCTGTCTCTCTGACCCTGAGAGGGTTCAGAGCACCTTGGTCATCGTGAGGTAATGTCAGTGCTACTTTGGGTTAGGTGGGACATGCCTGTAGGGAGGAATTGCAGCTGCTGGTTTCGAGGCTGTTGATGTTCATGTGTAAAATTAATCACTTTGATTTAACAAGGATTTGGATCTTAAAAGGCAACTTTACCAAGGAGAGGGTTTATCTGGCACAGGAAATTCCATCTCAACTGACACCTTCTTCTAGGTGTAAAGCAGTTTCAGAATTTCATAGATAAACATAGCTTGGAGATACCACCTTGCATTTTTAATGTTAAAACCTTCAGCTCCCAGTGCTTTGCAAGCTATCAGCAAAATATTTTAGTCAATTCAGTTTACTGACCTAGGGAAAAAAATCCCCCTGTGTGAACCAAGCAGTTCTGGAAAAAGTTTCTAACAGCATTAACCTGAGAACAGATCTTATCTGTATTGCAGCAGACACTTGTGGTTGAACACAATGGACTTAATTTTATAAATAAGACAATAGGAGAGAAAAAATGATGGGGGATAATGATAACAAGTTGAGACACTAATTTATGTATCCCGAGAATCTGTCTAGAGCACATATTGTGTCTGAATAAACTGAAATCTGAGTTAACAGCTGCTTCACCAGAGCAGAACACAGAAGCCTCTTTGTTGAGAGATCTTGTGCTGTGACCTTTGGATAATCATGAGTCTTGTGTAACTCACATCATTTGAAAAGTGAAAGATGTTGGTCTTTCCATGGTTTTCTAGATTCAGATGTGAAACTTGTCTCACAGAGGATGCCAGTAGTGAACTACAGCATGTCGACAGCCAAAGTAGATAAAAGTAATTATTTGCACATTCTGTTTCTCATGTTAACTCACAGCATAGTTGAGCTGAATATTTGTTTAATGCTCTTTCATCATACATTACTTTGCACATTAATTTTGCAGTATTCTTAAATTATTTTTTAATTGCCTGTTTATATAGGAACAACTAAGTCAGATCTGACCTGTGTTCTCTGCAGTTATCTCTACAGGAAACACATTTTTTGGGCTTCTTTTGTAAACCTAAGCAGGAGCAATGTCTCTACAGGCACACAAACATCTCACTGAATCTTAGTCTTTTTTTTTTGCAAAAGATTACACAGAGTGAGACAGTTTTCTCATCTGTTTTTTCCAATACAGGTTATTATCCCCTTGCTAAATTAAAATCTAGGAGGAAGCTCCTGATGTTTTTGTTAGGTTTACAATTACCCTACAAGCTGCGCTGCAAGATTTCTAAATTCATACTGCACATCCACACACAAAAAATAAAATTATCAGGGCAAGACTTCTTCTAACTGTACAAAGCAGCTGCCGTAATAGGGTAGAGCTCTTGCTTGTTGCCTCTGCTTGTCCCTGTAACAGGTGAATTTATCCTGCAGAATGAGAGGGAAATGGAGACTCCATCACACCACAAACAATCCACCCCATAACTTAAGTTACCAGAAATGCCTAGAAAAGAGCCACAGGAAATCTGGGAGGAGAGATCCTCTAGTTTTGCCACATGTTGCAGCTGCTTCCTAAGCTCTATCTATCTATCTATCTATCTATCTATCTATCTATCTATCTATCTATCTATCTACCTATTTTTCAGACAATGCAAAGCAATAATGAGATCTTGAAAGGTCAATGTGCAACCTTCTCCCAGTAGGTGCTTGCCAGATGAACAGTGCTTGACAAACCCATGTTAACTGCCAACCAACAAACCAAGCAGTGTTTCATAGTCATCCTCAACATTTCCATAAAACAGCTGTGGTAGCTGTGGTTTCTTCTCAATGAAAAGCATTAATTCCACATGGGATTAAGAAAACAGAGGCCTGTTTCTCTACCACATGCAAGCATCCTAATGCGTTCAATTTGAACTGGTAGAAGAAAGGAATAGTACAAATGTAGAAGCAGCAAGTAATTTGTAAGCAAGGGTGTTTAAACCTACCTGAAATCCATTTGAGATATCCTAATACAAAGTTCCCGTATTGTACAGGCAAAAATCTCACTGGATCAGCAAATCATCTAATTTTAACCTGCTGACAAGTCAAGGGGATCAGCAGTAACCCTAGGACTGCACCAACTGACTTACTGTGCAATTAGGGTGAATCATGTAATTGCTTTCTTCCTCAGGTTTTCCTTGTTTGCACAGCAGAGGGAAATACAACACCTATCCCACAGGTACAAAGTGGGGACAAACTTTGTTTGGCGAGCACTCTGGTGAACCTCAAGTCAAAGAAGTGCTGTGTATGAATCAGGAAGCCTTAGGCTTTACCCTTTAGCTCCATGAAGAGCTCAAAAGGGCTAAAAAGGGGAAAGGTCTCAATGGAGACTGTGTTGAAAACCAGGAAAACATAGGTTGGAGCACTGTTTTTGAAGGCTTAGCAAAGGGTTAAGGTGCAGAACCTTGTAACTTCGCTTAAAATAGATGAGAGTTGGGCACTGCTGAGAGTTGATCTCAGAATCCCATTTATTAGGCCAGTGCTTTAATCAGCCTCTTCTAGAAGGAAGATCCATGCTGAGCATTTCTGCACTGTGAGGAATGATCTCTTCTCTGACAGGTGATGCATGTCCGTCTCCCAAAGCTGAAGGGTTCAGCTCTGGCTAGCAGTGACTTCTGAGGACTGCAATTATTACTCCAAGTTCAGCACTTCCATGTCCACAACTCCTCTTTCTCCAGAGCCATGCTGCCCTGCTTTGCAGTTTGTCATATTTGCAAGCCATACCAAAATTCCAGCCTGAGCTGGATGCTCTGAAATCCTTAATGAGACAGAAAAGGCGCAAGTCACACAGACGGGAAGGAAAACAGTGAGGATATGGGTTATACACAACAGAAATGCATTGAAGACCATTTTTCTCAATGTCAGATGGAGGTTAAAGGTATAAAAGGACAAAGAGAAACTTTGCCAGTTGAGTTAGAACATCACTGGTTTTCCTGAATTTTAATTTCAGTGTCAGGTGCTGTTCTGTTGTGAAGACTTCATGTAAAAAAATCTCATTCTCTTAAGTAAGAATAGCCTACATATCAGGCTTTCTGATTTATACAGCTAAGCAGAATTACATTTGAGAATTCAGCCAATTACAGAGCTCCTTCAGCCTTCCTGTTACATGACAGTGAAAAATGCTTGTCTTGGAAACATCCTGCTTGTGCACATCCTGTGCTCTGGGCAGCATCAGTGTAACTCTGCCTGACCCTTGTTAAACAGGATTATTCAATCCTAGTATCACTTTGTTTCAATGATGCTGGGTAAACCTGCAATTTGGGGCTTTTAAATATGTCCACCAGAAAAAAGATGCTTTGTATGTGACATAGGGTTATGCTTAGACATGTCTCATGACAGCCTATTCCTGGAACAACCATCACAATGGTTCTGAACATATCAACTTAAGAAATTTCAAGAGAAACATTTTGTATTCCAGTATAACACTCAAGATGTCCAGCTGGAAAATAATCTGCAAACTGGCCAACAGTCACTATGACTGTGAGGATGACATGTTTGTCATTTATATAAATGTGGTGATTTGTATTAATTCCCTGAAATTCCCTTACAAAATAAGGGTATCTATAGATACATTAATCTTTTATTGTTTAGCATAAAGCATGTTTATGCTAAATGTTTAGCATTTTTCCTTTTCTTCCACTCTTCTGAATCCGCATAGTTGCATCAGGAACAAAATGTAAATAAAATCTTGGCAGATCAAAAAGCCTGAAGAAACGCCCTGGGCTCAGTGTTTTCTTTGCAATGCACACCCTGAGAAGGATCAAACACAAAAGGTTGTCCTCTGAAACAAGACTGGGATAAAGGTTAGCAAGGTGAGGCTGGCAAAGAAACGCCAGTGCTATGGGAGGTGTTCCTAAATGGGTTACGATGAACACAGAACCTAAACCACTCACTACACAGAAACTAACACAGTGGAGAAGCAGTTCTGGCCAACAAATGAGTGAACAAATTTTTACTTTCAAAGGGGAAAAATGCTCAAGTGTGAACTATGGACAGATTTCTCATGTCCTCTTTCCCTTCTGTCTTCCATTCTCTCTCATCTCTCCTCTAGGAGGTTAAGATCCTATGGATTAACAATGTGTTGCAGATCATAAAAATGCAGAACCAACTCCACTGGTACACTGACTGCTCAGCCAGAGTACAAACTCTTAAAAGAGACATCTTTTGGAGATGGCTGGAGTTACCAGTTCCTAGATTCCTTATTAGATTCAAACAAAGATGGATGTGAGGATACAGTTCAGTTATCCAAGCATCCCATAAAGTTCTGTATCTTATAGGAAAAATATGTATCTAGTTTGGAGTGTTGGACCTGTCTAGTAATCTGAATGTTCTGATCTCTTGCACAAAGACTTAATTAAAATATAGAAAGGAATGATAGGAAGAAAGACCCCTAAGACCTGTCATTCCACAGAGTGTTTCCTATAGGATTCTTCCCTTCCTAAGTGATTTGTGGCCTTGCTCTATTTATTTATTTTATCTGACATTTCTAAAAAAATCTGCTTGTAGCAGCAACTTGAGAACATAACTTTTTTGAATTCTACACTACTCACCCAGCATATATCAGAGCTTGGCATAGCTAGCATGAGAAAAACTCCTTCACAAACAAAGGACATGAAATTTTCTACAGAAAGTTCAAAATCAAATGTTTTCTAGTAGAATAAATGCTGCTCCTTCATAGCTACATTTCAAAAAAGGAATAGAAACTGCAGGGAAAAAAATCAAATTACTTAGTGTCCTGATGAGCTGCAGAGAGTAAAAACCACTGGGGCAGACATACCACCTAGAACAGGAGCTTTCCTGGTCCCTTTTCACCTCAACTGTAAGACCCCTTCCCCAGAAAACAAAGATGCTTAACACCAAGAGGAGAGCACAAATTTCCACTGGAAAGTGCACCACAGAGGCTACTCCCTCCTACCACTGTCAGGTGCTGTTTGGTGAATTCATTTCCTCCCCTCCTTGAGCTGGTTCAATTGGGACTATTGTACTCACAGCTAATGTTGTGTTGTGTGTTCTACACCCAGCTAATGGCTGTCACAGTGGGAAAGGTATGGAGTGGGAGTTTATAGGGACTCATTCTTGATTCAGTATTAGTCAGCATTTTAATTGATTTAGCAGTATACAAATCAAAAGCAGAGAAGTGGAGTGGGCAGACTGCATGTGCTTCGGAGGATAAAAAATCCTGAAGGAGTATTAAAGAAAAGCAAACCCCCAGTAAGATTAAACTATGCACTATGTATTAAAATCTAAAACTAGGGGGGAAAACCCTGTTGTATTATCAGTGGCTGAACTATTAAGACAATCACCTGTAACAGAAAAGAACGATGTGTTACTGGTTGTTATTCTTGTAACTAGCACACTCTGCTACAATTCCAGTTTGAATACTCTTCTGCACTTTCGGCAGGGCTCCACTGTCAATTCTTACAAATGAAATATTGAAAACTTGGCTTCTTATGTACTAAAATTGCAGCAGTGAGTGAAAAAAGAAGGAAACACATGGAATGTAGTGCCAGAATGGATGCAAGTGCACCAGAAAAAAATTCAGTATGGGATTGACTTGTAATAAACCTTGATCAAGATATTCAAGGCCACAGTGGGCTGTCCACCTCAAATTCTGCATATCCTTTAGGGAGGATAACCATTCACTAACCAGTAACATAGCTGAAGTGATACCACACTGCTGCTGACCAAATTCACTTTCTCCAGCTCAGTTTAGTTAAAACAAGGTCTCCCTAAATGAAAATGTCTATTCATAAGATACTACATACTTTGGATTAGCAAAATATGTTCTAAATCTTGAAGATTTCATTCCTTTGCCCTCTCATGACTAAACTGTCAATTATATTAATGCTTTTTTAGTGTCTAGATTTGCAGATTTACCTGCTGTACTTTAGAAATCCCAGGCATGTATGACCCAAGCACCTTTTCAATATTTTTAATACCTTTGTAGTTGTAAATTTAACAATATTTTAATAGACAGATTTTAATCTTTTCAAATATATGTGACATCTGACACAAGATTTCATGTATTTTCAATAATGCGCCAAAATTTTATTGAGTTTGCTCAACATCTATGAGGATTTATGTAGGATATTATAAAAAAAAAAATCAGTTCCTTTTTTACTTTCACCTTCAACAAAAGTACAGTAAGGTTTCTGGTATCACAGCATTCTCATTCATTTTCATGCAGACAATTTTTGGTACAAACAGGACTCAGACCAAGGCTGAGGAAGTGTAGGAAATCTCCAAAGTAAGAAATGTCTCATTCTAGCAGTATTTTACCCTTCTACTAGGCAAGGAATTAAATGTTTCGTTTTTTCTACAATGCAAAAAAGAAGACAGGTGTTTTGTCCATAGTTTTATTTCACCAGGAAGGTTTATACAGTTCTGCATAAAGGTCATTGTATGCATAGCCTGAAGTACAAAGCTCCCTTTGAAAACTCCAGCACAAAGACACTGCATATTGACAACATTAAACAATGACATGGGTGGTATAGGGAAAAAAAAATTAAAACAAAACAGCATTCTTCCTATTGGAAAAGCATAATAAAACAAGGCACTTTCAGTAAATAAGTGAAGAACAGAAAAATGCTGTATCAAAGATTCCACAGAACTGACCCAGAGCACTGTAACAAAATTCTGCAGTAATGAACAAGTAAAATACAAAAAGGCACTACATAATCCTCTCCCTGCAACTCCCATTTCTCAACCAATTAGCCAACTGAACTTGGCACAATGGAGTCTTAATTATAAAGTGCATCTCCTGTCTAAATACATTTTGAAAAATAGGCTATACAACATAGGTACCAACATCCCCATGTGTACAATATATTGAAACAAAAACACACTGCGACTAGATTCAATCTAGTTATGAACTGTGCAGGAAAAAATATGGCTTCTTTACAAGTCTTTCAATAACCTCCATATAATCTGGAATACTTTTTAACAAACATGAATGCATTAGCAAGGTGGTAAGAGGTAGTGTTCTGAGTAAAAGGCAAACTTACAGATTTTGTTGTTACATGGGCACATAACAAAGAGATCCCAGGTTTTCAAAGCAGCATTACTGAACAAAAAGTATTACAGCATGCTATCTTGGGATGAAAATACACAGTGTTTTGGGGGTCTCAGATCAGTTCTTTCAGCAAAAATGACCATTTTACAATGTCCAACTGCGATCCCATTTTGTAACTACTTTTCTCTTGGTACTCAAAGTTTTCCTATTGCATTGCATAAAATTTCCACAGAAACTTCCTTCAACTTTAGAATATAAAACCAACATACTCTCCATTCCTAAACACAACTGAGTCAATTTTTACTTCAGCAAGCATTATTTTATGGCTATAAGAAAACATAAATACTAAACAGATGAACACATCAAATGTGTCACAACAGTGGCAATATATGACATATGAGTAAGATGTGTTCCATGATTTAATGTGAAACTTTTGTCATTCTGCTAGGAAAGTCAGCCAAATTGTGTATGTACACTATCTAAACTTTAGCTGATTTTAGCCCTTATTAGAACTTCAATATATTAAATATATAAAGGCTAGATAAAAACTGAAATCAAAGCAGCACTGGGTATATTTCTTACATTAATAATTTGTAAGGATTTATGTAAACATTCAATATGTGCATTCTTGCTCTTTGCTGTAAATTCTTCACAGCTCCTCTATGATCCTACCAACAGATACACCCTTAACATGAACCTTTGCCAGGTAACAGCTGCTGCTAGCAGCTCAGCTATTCTTCATCCGTGGTATAGGCTACTTCAGCAACTTCAATTTCTGGGACAGAATTTCCAGCCAAAGAGCCACTCCAGCATGGTTCATGGTTCTCTTTGTCTGAGCTGCGAAGACAGATCAATAAGTGGAAACTGGTATGATTTTCTATAGCCATTTTATGCAGACAATCCACAAAACACTGAAAAAGCTTTTTAACTTATCACTTATTCCAGATCTAAGGTTATCTATCCTGAGGGCCTTTATGCAGCAGAGAGGTGCAGTAAAATACTGAATTTCTCAGATGTGCAGAATTAATGCAAGACCAAACATTTCAAAAAACATACTTTAAGAATAACTAAAATACAAGTAAAATAATAGTATTTACCAGCTGTCCTCACCCAGGGTACCCTGGTCTGCTTCTACTGCAGAAGACTCCACCTCACCACTGCACTCACTTTCTTCTCCTGACATTTGACGAGTCATTTTTCCTAAAGATAAATCCCTACAACAGATAAGAACAGAGTACCACCAATCCATACAGCAAACATTTGTTACTGAAGAACTGTTTGTTTCTTTTTACCCTGTGCAGTTTCTGCAAAAAGATTGAAAGTAACCTCTCAATCTTACTCCTGCATGCCCCATTTCTTTCACTGGTACAGAGACGGCAGGGCTTGCACTGGATAGCTATTTAAACAGTTTATTCGCTCCAGCTGCTTATTCCTAAACTGCATTCAGTCCTCTAAATCCCTTACCAACAAGATGATTAGAGGGATGGAGCACCTTTCCTATGAGGAAAGGCTCAGAGAATTGGGATTGTTCAGCCTGGAAAAGAAAAAGCTTTGGGGTGATCTAATTGCAGCCTTCCAGTACTTGAAGGGAACCTAAAAGGAAGATGTAGAGATGCAGAAAAGCAAAGATGCTTTTTACAAGAGCCCGTAGTGACAGCACTGTTCCCCCAAGGGAGAATGACCTCAAACTGAAAGAGGGTCGGTTTAGATTGGATATTAGGGAAAAAAAACTCTTTATTTTGGCAGCGCTGAGGCACTGAAACAGGTTGTCCAGAGAAGTTACGGATGCCTCTGGAAGTGCTCATGGCCAGGCTGGATGGAGCTCTGGGCAACCTGGTCTAGTGGAAGGTGTCCTTAGTCATGGCAGAGGGTTTGGAATTAGATGATCTTTCAGGTCCCTTCCAACCCAGGCCATTTTATCATCCTCTGGTTGCATGACAAGTTCGTAGCTTCACAAAATTCAAGTCCCAGAGGACTGCATAAGACTAAAGGTAAGAAATTACACTTGGACTAAGCCACACACATCTTGCCTAAATGGCAGAAAGATTATAACCAAAATATAGTCAGAAGGAAGACAGGAGGATGACAAAAAGATTTCTTCAATAGTTTCTCAAGTTTCTCACTGTAACTTTACAAAACCACACACTAAGTTTCAAAGCAATGCATTTTTCCATTAGTGATAAAGACATTTTTTTTCTTAAGGGCAACACAAGATAATGGTCAGCTAGCTTGGCTACAAATGGGGATATGGTCATGCAGATTGATAAAAAAAAAATCCCTTTTTCCAAAACATTTCTGTATGTGAAAAACATACATTAACTTAGTATTGAAAGCTATGACTTGAACTGGAAACGAAAGCTTGTGATCCATTTTGTGTTTAAAGTGATACTACCATATTTCTTTCCCTTTAAAAATTGCTTTAACTACTGTTACTATTTTATTTTAATGCATGTGTTTTATGTAATGCCTTAGCATAATTCTGTAACATGATTACCAGCCTGTTTTTGAGCCAAATCCAGTGATAATAATAGTAATAATAATCTTGCAAGTCTCAGGACTTGTCCAACTGTCCCCTTTTGCCTCTCATCCATTGTAGGTACCTGGCCATTAGAGGGTGTAGGTATAAGATGCTTAATTCTTGTTGGGCCATTAAATAAAAATTTATTTAACTTTTCCTGACTATTTCGTTATTTAAGCCAGCAGCATGTCATATTTCTCATCAAGCAGGGGAAGCATCTTCCAAATGTAATTACTTGCCTTCAGGAGTAAGCAACAACCTGAATATGGTATTCTGATCAGAATTTTCTGTCAGGTACAATAGTTCCATTTAAAGCCTTTTCCAAAGGTAGTTCACTAGAACATTTTAAGGTGTGATTTGTTTGTCAACCTGGATATGCTGGACTCAGTAACCCATTCAGTATTAAAATAAAATTAATTTTAAATTTATTTTTTTTTTTTTTTCAATTTTTTTCACTGCACCTGGTCTGATACACACACAGAGGGGATGTTTTTCATCTGATCTCTTGTTAGGAAGAGATTCTTCACAGTGAGGGTGGGAGGCACTGCAGCAGGATGCCCAGAGAAGTGAATGCTCCATCACTGTAAGTGCTCAAGGCCAGGTTGGATGGGGCATTGAGCTACCTGGTCTAGCAGAAACTGGATGATCTTTAAGGTTCCTAAATAATTCTGTGATTCTATGAAGTTCTAATGGGACCATAGGAATTCACTCTTTTGCTGAGGAAACGCTGCAATATTGACTCAGCAGCTCTAATGGGACACTGGATAGCACAACATCAATTCCTCAGCTCCAGCTCCAGAATTTAGCAGACAGGTACCATTTTCCCTTGGGTTTAAGTGGACAATCTCCCATGCTATTTAAATGGTACCTGCAGCATCTCATTCCAAGAAATTCAGAACAAAGTTAAACAAATTATTATAGATATATAACTGCTTGATCACTATGCTCTGTCAAAGCTTTGAGTATGGACAGAATTTTGTAACTCAAAGCAATTTTCTCACTCATCTCTAGCAGGGCATTTCACATTTTCAACATTTCAAAAGCAGAACAGAATCTTGCTCTATCTTTACAGGACTTAAAGGATTAGGAAACAATCAGAGTTACTTTAGAGGGAAAAGATAGGACATGTTTCTCAGTCATTTGTACTTAACAGCTTTTAGCCACCAGCAAATGAGAAAGAGCTTACTGAAAATATTGCTCTGTATGTGGTTATGTAGGGAAAATGGATTCCAAGATACAGCTAAAGATGGTGCTTGTCACTAGAGAGAGAAAATGCTTTCATGGAGATAACCTCCTAAAACCCTTAAAATTTCTACATACCTAATTCTTCTTTCAACAGCATCAATATGAAGTTGCTTTTCATTTAATAGTTTCTTCAGTGATTCAACCTCCCTTTGTTTTTCAAGCAGTTCTTTTTGTAGGCGATAATTTGTTTCCTCCAGAGTTTCACAGAAAGCCTAAAAGACAAATTTAAGAGCATCTTCAATTTAACTTCAGTGCACTGTCTTTATTAGCTTTTTTCTTAGAAATACCAATGTGTAACTGTTATAGCTGCTTGTCTTCAGATTGATTGCTATAAAAAGCTCTGTAAATTTTAAATAAAATTCTTATCTTAATAATGCTGCTTTGCTTTGAATGATGAATTTATTATGCTAAACTGCAATGCAAATACTTTAATCACATTGTTTGCCTCACAAGAGACACTAGAAGAGCAGTTCCTGATTTTGAACGTTTTTGTCTTTATGGAACATAAACTGAACACCCTGCTCCCTTTTCTCCTCATAAATTTGTTTCCAGATGACTTGAAAGTCAGTTTCAAAGTATCTATATATTCCTACAACACGAGGAATACTTGGATTAAGTACATATTCCTTCCTTACCCAGGACAAACACAAAGCTGTACAGTTCTGTACCAAAAACCTGCCACAAATATGAAATCACGACAATCAGAAGACCAGTCCAAAAATATTTTGAAAAAGTTGATTTGGATGTTGCGAACACTAACAACATGAAGCCATGACAAATCTGCTGTGCTCCTCAGCTGAGCATGACATGTGTGTATCACACTCCCTGATGGATGTGTCAGTGAGCAATCCAAAACCTATCCTGAAGAACCCCTGTCTAACGCAACATCCACTGAACACAGGAAGTGACAGAAGCGTTGGCACGGAGCCTCCTCACCTATTACTGGAAAGCACAAGTCTTCCAATAGTAATGTGCAATTCTGATTTAATAATTTACATGTTCTCTATAAATAAGAGCCCCACGTGAGAGGCTTTCTTGGCTTAATATTACTTGCACCTAACCACTAATTCAGAGTCCACTGAATACAAATATTTTATATGAGCTCGGTTAAGAACAATGCTGTTAAGACACTGTTTTTCCTAAAGTTGTAAAACACGCTACAAACATCAAGAATATACTATCCATTGCTTTAACTGAAGCAGACTAATGATCTTTAAAACGTTAAGTTTTCCTGTAATTATACAATACAAACAAATGAGGAGTTTTCAATTCAATAATCCTATTTTTTTCCATGGAATTTTAATTTATTTTATTGACTCAGATAGCAAATTTATCTTTGTTGATAGGCACTTGAAGACCAGTCATGAGTTAAGCCATAGCTTTATTCATGTCTGCTAGAGCCAAGAGCATGTGTCATGCAACTCATTCTTGACACAGCATTTATAGTGTTTGCTTTAACTATCACTCTGATTAAGCAGTCATCCCATTTCAGTCAAGCCAATTAAGTACATTTTTCTGCTCTTTGTAAAAAAATTCAAGGTTCCTGATACCCTAACTGAAAATTTGATGTTATTTCCTTAAGAATATAATTAAGTTTATTATTTCAACCTTTTAGATGTATGCACATGGAAATTTCCCGATACACAAAATACATAAAAATATTGCACAACTGTTGAAAACTATTTCATTGTTCTGTATGAGAACTGAATAAAGCCTTTTGGAAAAACTCATCTCTAACTGCAGTCTGGGTATCAGCTGCCCAAGCAAACACAGGCACTGTTTGCAACTGAGTAAGAAAACATCAATATATTCTGAAGGATGCTGTAATAGCAGAAAAATGAACCAAAGCTGAGAAAGGAAACAGGATGTAATGAGCTATCTTGCTCTTCAGACAGCTGGACACTGGAGTCTGGAACAGTTTTGACACCAAGGTTGGACTAATTTTCCCTGTAATTCTGAAGGGACAACTGGGAGACAGCTTTGCTTCCTTCTTCAGATCATGAAACAGTGATGGCTGGGAAAAGATCTGTGGAAACAACTACCAAGGATATGACCCAAAAAAAAAAAAAAAAGAAAAAAAAAAAAAAAAAAAAAAAAAAGAAAAAAAGATTTCGTGAGTATTTTACCTACTTTTTTGCGATTAAATTTCTAGGCCTAATCAGCTTCTAATGGAGCAGGTACCTGTATCTCTCCCCCAGAAAAGATAAATGTGTTTTGGCAAGTCCTTGGAATAACAGAATAGACATAAATCAAAAAGAAGATATCCATATTTTCCATTATAAGGAAAACAGAAGATTTTTTCTGCAATGTTTTGGATGGTAATAGAAAGGCAACACAGAAGTAAGTTTTGAGATGTCTTTAAAAATTAACTCCATGAATAAGCACATGAACCTTGGTGCTTTTCTTGTTTAAGGTAGTTCAGGGAAAGAAAAAAAAGCAACAAACAGTAACAGATATAAATGTTTTTAGTATGCAGGAGTTCAGGCCCCTAACAATCGGAAGCAAGACAAAAAGCATGACCACAACCATGGATTTCAGGTTGAGCACACTTTGAATCTCTTCGGAAACCTGCTTGGAAGAAAGAATCCATGGAAAAATACATTGGAGCAAAGAGCAGTCCAGGAGAGCTAGTTGATATTTAATGATCACCACCTGCAGCTCAACAAGTAGAAAGTTGCAGCTGGCCTGTGTGGATGAGCAAGGATCTCCTGAGCCCAGACATAAAAGGCAATTTTACAAGGGGTGAAAGCATGGGGAGATGACACAGGAAGAATGTAAGGCTGCTTACAGGAACAGGATTATGAAAGTGAAGGACAAGCTGGAGCTGAATCTGGCAAAGCATGTGAAAAGAAACAAAAAAAAAAGGATTCTACAAGTACATCATCAACAAAAGAAAGATGGGAAACCATGGACTTATGTTGATTGGAAAGACCAGCCTTGGGTAATTCCTTTCCTGCAACTAGATGAAAGATCAAGACAAACTCACTTGCAGTGGGGGAAGACCAGATCATGGAGCACTTCAACAAATTGGACATACTAATATCCAGGGTTGCATCTTTTTACTGTGCTGGTGGTCAGCCACTGGAGCAGGCTGACAGAGAGGCTGTGAAGTCTCCTCTGAAGAACATTAAAAATCTGACTGGACATGGTCCTGGGCAACCTGCAGTAGCTGACCTTACTTGAGCCAGGAGGGTTGGAACAGATGATTTCAAGAAGTCCTTTCCAACCTCAGTCACTCTATAAATATGGTGCAGTATCTCTTGGACAATTTTATGTCAGCTATCTCAGCAAGTTCACAGAAATGGGTAATAGCTGAAACTACAACAGCACAGCTGTTTTAATGATTTGATTAAATTCCAGTGGAAGAATAACACAGATTTCATCAGAGCACGCATGACTGAAATTTCAATGAAGAAGGCACTTTAATGTTTTAAATTATCTGAATAAATAAAGCAATTTAAAAAAAAATTCCATCAGCTTAAATGTCAGTGATGAAAAGGGATTGTACAGAAATCAAATATAAGCTTGTGACACAAAAACCAGACCATATCTTTCACATGCACATAGTAATGTAACAAGTGCCAAAGCACTACTACATACATGCAAAAAAAACTGGCAAATATAAATTTAGTTGAATGAACATCATTTAACATTCATAATTCCTGCAAGACTAACAACGTGTGTACAATTCTAAAACACAGTTACTCTACAAAGCAGGAAATCTAAGATCATCTGCTCTAGACAACCTTGATACAGCTCTGCATGTCAGTAAAACTTACTTCTAATACAGCAGGCTGCAGAACACAGTATTATTTGTTCAGTGTGCTCATACGCACACTTGACACTACTTAGTTTTCTGCAAGAAGACTGTTTTGGTGGTGAGAATTAATCACTTAACTGCATTCATTACCCATTACAGGAGTGTTGGAAGTAGGTGATCTTTAAGGTTCCTTCCAACCCAAACGATTCCATTATTCTGTGATTTTATAGCAAGAAACATTTCCCTGCAAGACCTGAAGTCTAAGGTATAAGCATTGTAACAATGTGCTGAATGTAAACTTACAAAATCTCTCCTTATATTCAGTAAGTCCCTTATATATGTAGCTGCTTTACAAAATAAACTTCATCCATGGCTCATAAAAGGCAATAAAGAAGATCTATTTTGGGACAGGGATGAAGTACAGCAGTCAAAGATGATCAATGTTCACCAATTATTAGACTATGCCCATTCTAGAAACACATCCTTCTGTGATTTTTGTGAAAGAACAGAAACAGAAGTGTTTCATTCTGTATCATTACACAGATCTTACAATATTCTAACAACACATGCCTTTTGCATTCTGTTTCTATCCTACTACTTAGCACTTACCCTGCTTTCTTCTAGGCTGTCAAAAGGACCTGGAGGATCATCTAGACAAAGAAATTCTCTCACTGCAAGGCTTTACCAAATAAAAGAGAGTTAATTAGTTGAAGCACAAAACCAGCAAAAACACTTAAAAATTATCCCAAAACACAGGTATTTAAGTGACACAAAAATTTACATCCTCAAATTTACTCCCAAGTATTCAAAACAATTGACAAATAAATAGTTAACAAACTATTAAGTTGACCAGAGACAGTATTTAGAATGTAACTAATGAAGATGAGTAAGCAATTTTAGAACACAATTTTTCATGATTTTTCAAAATTTTCACAGAATTTTTTGCTACATGACAATTAGCAAATTTATCACTTTGGTATGAAAGAGGTTTGAAAAATTCTCCTGGAGAAAAGTAAGTATTATAAAATAAGTATTATACTTATTGGATGAAAAGTATGCTGTTAAAATCCATATGCAGATCCCTTCATGTAGTATGAGGGGATTTAAGCATGAGTACTGAAACATATTCACCAGTCTCCCTTTTTCTAAGACCATAAACCATTGACATATACACATTATATAATTTTTATATATACAGTATATATTTTTATAAAAATTCTAAGTTATAAAATTATAGCAAACAATGTGGCACAGATTTGCTACACAGCCATCTCTGAACACACATTTCAAACTAATGCATTCCATTTGCATTTGTGTAACAGTTGCCATCCCCCTCTGTGTGTTGTTTTGCAAAGCCCAGAAAAAGGAAGTAGGTGTAATCCTGTGGTTTACTACAGAGTATTTCAAGCATGTGTCTCATTCTACCTTCCAAATTTAGATTGCTTTTCACAGAACTCCTAAACATCTCCAAGTATGTTCCTTCAGCCACCTTTTTAAGATTTTCCTGCTACAATTGCATTCATTCTTCTTCAAATAACCTCAAATCAGGACACTGTATACACAATTAATTAGCTAGCAGTAATTTAGGAGCAATGCTGTGCTGTCATTCACTACTGTAAATCTTTAAATCATCTCCTACTGCAATGAGTGCACAAAAATGAAAAATGTGAATCCAAACTTAATTTCCTGTCTCTCCTTCCCACCTGGGTCCCCATGGAAAGGTGAGGGCAAAAGGCAGTAATTTTCTGTTTTCCACTCATTCTCTGCATTTGAGGTTTTCACAAAGTACAAACAGAAGAAGGAAACTTTCACCCAGATACCATCCTAATCAACCAGCTTCAGGTGTGGCAAGCAAAATGAGGAGAAACTTCTTCAAACACTAATTTTGTTATACTAGCACTTTTAGTTTTAAAAAGACTCTAAAGAACATTTATCTAAACTACACTGAACATTCACTTTGTTGTTTCTCTACCTAAAATAGGCACCTGATGGCATGAACATTTATTCTTAGCCTAGCTTTGCTCTGAGAGTCTGCTCTGACCCTGCTGTTCTCTCCATGTGTTACAGCTCTTCCTTTCATTTCATGAATGGAGTATTCTGCCTGTAAAGTACCACAGGGATCTCTTCTGCCCTGACACAGAGCTGGCTGTACACGTGTGCTGGCTGACATCCCTCTCCAGGGAGGAGCAGTGCCAGCATTAGGGAGGGCAGCAATGGGCAATGCAGCACATGAGATCCCTGACTCCAAGCTGAGTTCCTCCCTTCCAAGCTTCTTATACAGGGTGGAGACAGGACAGCTCTGTCATCTATATGAAGCCAGATGATGCTTCTGTTTAGCAGGTTAAACTTCTTTCTCCCACTTCACGAGTCATATGAAATTTTCCTGAGCACGATTTAACTCTGTGGGTGGATTTCAATTTGATCTTTTACTGAATCTTCAATACAAGATAAAACATGAGAAGAAGTCTACAAAACACAAACTCTAAATTTAGCCACCTGCATATATTATCCCCCATTTTATCTTCAAAATACTTTGTGAATCTAGTTTTATTAAAAAATAGGTATACCAAATGAGGTCTCCTATCCCTAAAGGGCGAATTTCCCACTGTCAATACAGTACATAAAGAGAAATAAAACAGACTTCTCTACAAAGAGAAAAGGCTTTTTTGGTTTAGGTCTGACCCAAGCAGTTTGACTTACTTGCAAAACTGGTGAGTAAATGGTGAGCTTTAAAGGAGAAAACAGGGTGAAATGCTCACCACTGCTCTTGTGAGGTACAAATACTACATCCCCATTAATAGTAAATTTATTCCCTTAGAAGCGGGTATGGATCAAATCTCTCTCATTCTAATCCGTTCTTGAGGAATTCAGACTTTCCATAGATCCAAACATTGGAACCATATCAACAGGTTATAAAGTGTATTAAAAAATTCCGTCTTCATGCCCCACATGGACAAAAGTTCTACAAACCACATTTCAGTTAACCATCTCCTCATTAGCCAAAATACAAACTGACTCCACAAACATTTTATTTTAATGCCTTTTCATATCTGATAACCAACATAGTTTAAAAGTTACAGTTTGCAGTTTTTTGCCTTAAACTATTTTGTCCAATATGGTCCATCACTAAGATACAAACAAGCCAGCTGAAATGCTGAATTAGCTGCAACAATATGAAGCATAAAGAGCTCAGATCTATTCAAGCAAGTCCATTCCATTCATTAGTGTGTCTCCAGCAGCACAAGAGAAGTTACATTTAGGGACTATTAGAGATAAATTCCTTTTTTTTAGCAACCTATTATTGTGTAATTTAATTGTTAGGAAGTTTTTAAACTTCTCAGCTGCATACCTCACCCATATAATCATATTTAACAGCTACTGACGCAGAAACTTGCAAGTTGAGCCCCATTTCTTTTTGAAACCATTTAAGCTTTGTCTCTGACATCTCACAACAAAGGTTTGCCACTCAGCATGACACACTCCAGGATGACTATGAATCATCAAAATATTAACACTCTTTACTCACCTTCCCTCTCTCCCCTTTGATGATTTCACACACTCTGTTTGTCTCATCTAAGACAACAGACTAAAGAGAACTCTTCTTGCAGGGAAGTTTTTCTGCAGCTTCATCTGCTCTTGTTTGCTTTCTTTGTACCTCTAACAGATACCTCCTTTGAAATGGAATGCTGTGTTTTAGCACTGAACTATATGGAAGTACAATTCAGATTCCCAGACCAGTAACTTCTTTTTCCCCTTTTAAGTTCCTCTAATGATTTTAGTGAAACTTTTGACTATTGCTTAGTACTGAACTGATTCAGAAAAACTAGTGGAATCAATATCAGTAGTTATTTTCCACTTTGCAAAAACCAGCTGAGTTCATAAATCTGTATGGGTGCACTTACTGTCATTTTCTACTTCAAGATATGAAAATTGATGTTAGTCACTCTATACCTCAGCAACATCCTTCTACAACAGTTAGTGATCTCATTGTTCATTCCATTCTCCAGATAATTTCAAGATATTCTGAACATCAGTGTTCACAACTGTGATCTAACATTCCAGTGGTACCACCCCTAAATTTCCATCAATCCTCTTCCCCTTGTCTTTTACCATTTTATATGAGCCCTGTTGTAACTACTTTTTTGTCTCTACAGGAGACATAATATAATTTTTATTTGCCTGCTTACAACTTAGGGGTTTTTTTTTTTACTGCAAGCAGTGCCAAAGTCAGACTGATGTACAAGTCCCTATTTTCCAGACTCAGCAGATGAATGCCTTATAAAAACATGTGAAGTGTAGTAACAGCCCTTCTACTAAAAAGTAAAATAAGTATGAGCATTATATGGTCTCATGGTCCCACACCACGGCTTGGTATTTTTTAAATTTTGTTCCTTTAAAAGTCTCAAGGGAATTAGGTTTGCTTAAGAACATTTCTTACTCTTTGTTTTGAATGAAGTTTCAGATGATGACAGGTTCTCAGACTCATTCCTCAAAAAATCTCTAGTTAAACAACCTTAACTTTTATTTCTGGTGCTGGCAAAGGCTTTAAAACTAACTGCTTTGCCTCTAGCAATTTGCTTACTTAAATTCTCTTCTCGTCCGTAATAAAATTACTTTACATTTCATTTGTCAGAATTATGTTCTATTAATTTTCCTGCTTTGGAACAATCTCCCACTTTGTACAAAAAAAAAGATACTGTTGAAAGAAATCTTTGCACTTTGGTACTTAAACACATCATGTTTTTTAAATTATTGAGACTTTCATGATTTGTGTTTTACGTTTCCTTATGTACTGGAATCTTAAAGGTACTCCTATTACTTTCATGTCATGTCAATTAAAAACCTGTAGGTTTTTTTATGTCAATAAAAACCTTTAGTACAGATTTTAAGAAGTAATTGCATAATACTGTAGGTACTCTCCACTATCAAAGCCTAACATACCTAGTGTAATTTAACAATATTACAAATTCTAACATTAAACACAGAAAAGTAATGTTTTAGGAATAAATATGGGATTATTCTAACATTTTAAATATTACAGCTCTTATTTATCCCTGTACAATTCAAAATACTGCAATTCTACTTTTTTTATGCTAAGATGAGACTAATTTAAAAGGACAGTGAATAATCCACATAATGACTAAATGCACAACATGAATGCTACTGAAATCCCTCACCACACTGCCCAAAGACACACTGCTGGAGTCTAGGAGCTTTATAACAGGAGTATGCACAGAAAAAAAGCCACAAATGCACAAGAAAAGGTCAATCACATACCAGTTGGCAATATCTTTATGAGCTACTAGGTTCTGGAGGAATGCCTGCAGCCCCAACTGTCGATCTTCCAAGAAGTCAGGATTGTAATTGTCCTTGAACCAGCGCTTTGGCGGAAGGGCCAACCGAAAGCCCGGAAACATATCTTTTAGCTGAAATTTAAATTAAAATTTAAAATGTGAAAAATTTGAGAAAAATACTAATTTTGCCACAGGCAGTGACTGTACAGTTCTTCTTGCTCAGATTTATGAGATATTTCTGACTTCTGCTAAGTTCAAGCACAAGATAAGTCTCAACCATAACTACAATCAAAATTACAACTTAAATTGCAGATACAGTTCTGTCACTTGCTGAGCTGTTTTATGCAATAGAGTGCTTTGTATTTTTCCTTAAATTTAACACATAAAAATAGGAATGAAAACCTTTGCTTGGTTATTTAATGTTTGAGTCTGATATTTAAAGCCTTTGAGTCTGTAAACATAAGAAAACTGTAACAAAAGTATCAGATGAATAGAAATTTCAGTGGTATTTCTTCTAAAGTACTTAGGGATAAATAGTAATATATATATACATATATATAGAATAAAACCCTATTACATTTCTACAACTCTGCAACTCATCTTTCTTGGGGGGCTAGAACAATAAATTACAATATATGCATGAAATACTTCTTGTAAAGAGTAGTTCTTTGAACACTCAGAATCATAAAATTTCAATATGCAAGTATGGCTCAAACCCTAGTAACATGCAAAATTGTACTTCTGAGTGAATAAAACAGCAACAGGGTATAGTTGACATTGGAAATACTCAGATTTTTTCTTTGAATTCAGAAACAAAATATACAAGTGAATGAAAGCATAAAACTATACAACAATGAACCTCTCCAAAGGTACCAATTATTTTTCTAATATGCTTGATAATAAAAAAAAACTTAATACTTTGATAAAAAAAGATTTTCCACAGTTATGCTTGACAAAGAAAAGTCTGGGAGAGGATTTACAATCAACATGAAAAAGCAAATAGGTTTTATAAAGTCTATAAAGTCTTTATAAAGTCTCAACTGCCACAAGAATTGTTTAATCTTTTTTCTGAATACAGGATCTAGCCAAATTCTGTCAGAGATGTTCTGCGTACACCAATTATATTACTATGAATGCTGAAGTGAGAGAAAATTCTAAAGGGCAGCTCTTTCACCAGATTAAGTTTTAGAAAAGTTAGAACAGATACTGCATTTCAAACAGAATCTTGTAGAAGAATAGATTGTGGAAGATTAGGAATGGGGTGCAGCTGTATAAGACAGGTGAACAGCACTGAAGGAGAAGCACAGAACGCTGATGTGTATTGTCCAATCACAAAAGAGTAAAAGGCAAGCAGGTGTTATGCCTGTGAGAAAAAGGTAGAAAGAGCTGGGAGGAGAGGGGTGCTGTGAGGGGAAGGGGTTAGTGCTGTGCTGCAACAGAGAAAAGGCCGTGGCTTTAATAAACTGCTGATGCTTGCCGTCTTCGGCATCAGGTTTTTGAGCCTACTGTCAAATGGGGCAATCCTATGAAAATTTTTAGACAAGGGATTGACACCTATGTTAGTTGAGTCTTCCATCAGTTTGTGTCCCATGTAAGGAGTGAGCCACAACAGAATCTCTTGGCATACTTTAAAGGAAGAACCACATTAATGGATCACCTTTGCTTATGTAAGTATCGTTTCACAGCATGAGGTGCTTTTTAAACATCACAAGTACTGTTTATTCAAATAGCTCATGATAAATACTGGTTCCTTATTTACAGAATGGTTTGTTATCAAAGCCTTGATCTTTATTTCTGAATTTAAGTATGTTTTCCTCTTACTGAATTTCATCTTGATTCTTCTTTGTATCTTTAAGTTTATCTTTGGTCCCTCAAAATTCCTTCATCTCTTACCAAGTTATCATTACTACCATATATATATATAAAATAATGTATCTGAATAGAACAGAACCCATAGAATGTAACAAAATGAGTTCCTATTAGCTGTACAGAAGATCGTAGATAACCATTGCTGGGAAACTTTTCAACCACAGAGACTTCTGCTTAATGGTAATTTTACTTGTCTGGTCACATGGATCATGTAATTTAATTCTAAGGAGACAGTACACCTACCAACAGATTACTCCTTTTGTGGATAAAGAGTATAAGAGCCAGCTGCTGTCACTGGACTAATTTTCAACAGCACAGTCCTGGGGTATTCTTTCTTGACCACTCCTCAGACACAGCAGGAAAATCTGTGGGTCAGACAACTTATTCTGGCTATGACTGCTCGCTTGGACACCTTTCCTGCTCCTTCCTACATCACCATGTGACACGTTACACATGTCACATCAGTCACAGTCCTGGGAAGAAATGGTAAACTTCTTTGTTCTTTAGACTGGCCATTTCATCAGGTGTTTTCAAACTATTATTGTTACTATTTTGTAATTCTCTAATATTTCCTGAATGGTGGTATGTTTAAGCTCCTAGACGGGACATTTCTGTATTATAAAAAGTATGTCTTACAAACCAAAGAGTAAATGGTTTAGATGTATACTGAAAGATGAAAAAGTTTCAGACAGTGACACAAATTTAAAAAAATAGAGATTTTTCCTTGGAACAGAAGTACTAATACCTAGAAATAATGGTAAAACGTAAATATTTTTGCCAAACATTTGGTGGCAAAGACTAAAGGCTTCACGTATAAAATTTAAATATATATTCTAATAGATATTTCAGCATTTTAAGTTTTCAAACCACTGACAACCACACTAAAAATCAACAGAGGTAAGCCAATTCTTGACCTATACCTGACACAGCTGACCGAAATCCAAACTGCTGTATGACTTGACTTCCAAAATCTGAGTTGAAATACCAAGATCACTGTCTCAAAAGAAGTCAGACTTTTGCCAAGATCAAGACATTCCTTAACTTACGATAGACTGTATTTAAGACAGGAATTTCTTCAGAAAGAAATCTCTAAACTAATTCACATTTAACAATTCAGTTTTAGAGTCCAGTGGTGTTTCAAAGGTAGCCTAGAAGATATTCAAATAGGTCAAACCAAGAATGCAGAGAAATTTTTAAGTTCAAGTCCATTTTCAAAATTTCAGTTGGATTTAGCTTTTAGCGGATTAGGCATATAAATCCAAAGTGATAGCCTACACAAAAAACCCCTTACTATGGGTAAAAAAAAGGGTGTGTTATAATGTTCATGTTGAAACATAAGAGAACATACTAGCAGAAATTGTGTTGAACTGGCAATGAAAGATTATTTTTCGGAGTGAACTGTAGACAAAGAAAAGTGCAATTGTTTCTCAGCTTTTGATAGCCAAACACTATTTACCAATCACAAAAACCTGTGCTTTTCAGACAAGCATTTTTTCCTTTCAAATATTCTAAAAATCTTAAGTTGTTGACCCAGAATTTCTATTCATCTTGTGTTTCCTCCATATTTAAAGATCTGATATAGTATTTCACTATTAACTTTGAAGACACTGAAAACAATTAAAGACAGACCAATGTACAAAGAACGTATTTATGTTCGTGAAATTGCAGTTTTATGATGAACAAAAGCAGAGTTTGTTACACAGAAAAGAACTAAATAACTACTGGATCATTCCTGCAAGAGAATACAAGCCCCTAGTTCTACTTCCATGCAGGGGATAAATATTCAAGAGTTAATTCCTTTATCATATAAACCAGGAATAAAAATAAAGCTTGAAGCACACTAACAGCCTCAGATGCAGTTGTTACATCTTCTTTACATCAGTGGTAGCCGTTACATGTATCTTTGAAAAAAATGAGGAATCATATTTTTCCAGTCATTAATACAGTATGTATTTTATATGCATTCAAATCAGAAAAAAAAAAACAGAAGATGTGACAAAAATATAAGCCATGAAAGAAGTTAGCTAAGATAGCTGAGAATTTACCAGTTTATAATTCCCACCTTGTCATTAAGCCTGGAGAAATCTGTGTACCGTCTGAAAACCACCCAGCTTTCATCTGGACTTCTTTTCACCAGTATTTTGTATACCTGTGTGGAACGACAGATATATCAGAAAAATGTGCAAAATTTCACACTGCATTGTCTGGAAGACTGAAATGATCCTCTATTTCTTAATGAAACAAATCTCATGGATAAAAAAATCTTAATTAGAGTAAAAGAAATGCAAATAATGCAAATAATCAGTACAAAGTTTAAATTACTTTCAGAATTTAAGGAAGGAGTTCCTCTAATTCCTAAATACATATAACTATTTCTGTCTGTAAGAAGGAATATATTGCCTAGCAGAACAAAAGGCTCAGCTATCAAAAAAGGGAAGTGTGTTTTAGTGATCTACTTTACCCTTTGCTAAATTACAGTTTTACTCATTGACCCTGGAGGCCTCTCTGCACTGAATAACTGAAATAATGGATACTTTGAATCAGATTTAGCAAGACAACAGCAGGGCAGTACCATACCCCTATTTAAAAGTAAATGGATAAAGAAACAAAACAAGGATGACAATAATTATAATAATACTACAATTACTTTTAAGGAGGATTAATATTCCAATGAATATTAAATGAATCTGAACACAATGAATCTAGTAACACAACTTTAACTAGAAAACATTAAACAGTGTCTAATGTCACAACTTTACTCTCTCCAACGTGAAGAAAGACAGGTTCTGCAATTGTACTGTTTTTCCCAGTCTGTATGTAAAAAATATAATAGAAGAAAGAAAAAGATGTTTTTAGAATGCTAAACAATCACTCATTTAACCAAATTCTGTTTAAAACATTTTTGAATCAGTGATAGTAAAATCTTTTCCAGTACTTCATGCTGCCACAGCAGGTTGTCTTAGCTGCTAAGTGTATTTTTCTTATTGCAGACCCAACATGTGATAACCTCAGTGCTAGCCAACTTCTGTACAGGTCTGAGACTGTTTCTAGCAATTTTGTATTCCATAATATATTAAGTTCCAGATAGTTAAAGAAATTACAGGTAACTGTGGTGCAAATCAAAAACAATTTTTCAGCAAGTACTTCTCTTATCTATATTTTAAACACAATTTCACTTTCAAGATGCGTCATCTGTGAAAGTCATGGATTGTGACAGAGGAAAAGCTTTAGCTTTTAAAATTCAAGCTGCAGGTCATGCTTAGAAAACCAGCATTAAAATACAATTTTTCTATCTTGCATTTTATGTATAAATGCTTATCCAAACATTTTATTAATTTGCTGTTATACTAAAAGTATAAGTAGTTTTATTTTCATAAATAAAATCTAGAAATAAAAGTAAAATTGTGAAGGCTCTTTGCTAGAAAACAGTAAAATGAGTACAAGAAACTTTGGAACATGCATGTGAATCTACTTGCTAATCAGTATTCTATTCCTGTATTCTACTCGAAGTTCTGCAAAGGCATTGATAAACATGTATATGAGAAAAAATGGAATAATTGCCAAGTGAACATCAGATAAAAAGAAAAGTTCACCAATTACAGTGACCTTAACTGTAACGGAGTGCAACCAACTTGCGATTACTGGCCTTAAAATTATGGACAACCTGAAACAAACATGTTTGTTCCTGCCAAAGTTTAAAAAAAAATAAAATAAGGTGGTTGGGTGTTCTTTGACTTTTTTTTTAAGCTTTGCAATTAATGAGTAAGAACTAGAATATTACAAAAACCTCAGTCCTTTCATACATCATCTTGGGTAAAACTCACAAATTAATTCAACAAATTTGTTTTATTCCAATCAATTATGAATTGCTGAATTGCTTTATTCTATAAATAAAAAAATGTAAATGAAAACAGACTCATGTGGCAACGTTCTCTGGCTAATCCAGCATCTCATTATCATTTCTACATGGCTTTAAAAAAAAAGAAAAGGAAAAAACTGCTAATTGAACATTCCAGGACTGCAAATTCACTTAAGACTAAATGTTTACGAGGAGGTATTTTTCAGCCTAGGTTTTCTCTCCCATAAGCTTCAGCAACCATGTACTCTAACATGTGCTAACATCTAACTCCTGAAGTCTGTACATCATTCAGCTTAATCTGACTCTTATTTTTGGAAACTATGAGATGCTACCAACAGTAAAAAAAAGAATTCAGCAACTGAGTCTACTCTTTCTGCTAAGTGATTTTAATTTGATTCCCCCTCTTCCATCTCACTGATTTAGCACTGCAAAAGCAACTCAAATCCCTAGGACTAATTACTTGTTGGCTTTAATGCAGAACAGCAAACTGCATGCAGAACATGCAACTGAAAACAAAGTTAATTGTGTGGTTTCAGATACCAACACAGCAACAGAAGTGAAATTGGGAAGAGCAAAAATGCATCCAAGCATTTTACAAGGGAAGAATGTTTCACTTGTACTGTGACCTGGCCTTCCACATACAGTAAGGAGACAAAGTTGTCATTGTTAATACAGTAGAACACCTTACAGGTACACTGCAACATGTCTTGGCAATGTCTTAAAAAAAAACAGAGAAGCACGTCCAAAGAAGGGCAACAAGCTGGTGAAAGGTCTAGAGTGCAAGTCATGTGAGGAGCGGCTGAGGGAGCTGGGGATATTTTTCCTAGGGAAAAGGAGGCTCAGGAGAGACCTTATGGGTCCCTACAACCACCTGAAAGGAGGCTGTAGCCAGGTGGGGGGTCAGTCTCCTCTCCCAGGCAATCAGGAAATGCCCTCAAGCTGCACCAGGGGAGCTTCAGGCTGGACATCAGAAATAATTCCTTCATGGAAAGGGTGGTTAAACATTGCATTGAGCTGCCCAGGGACCTGATGGAGTTGCCATCCCTGAAGGAGCCCAAGAAATGACTGAATGTGGCACTTTGTGCCATAATCCGGTTGTCAAGGTGGTGATCAAAGGCTGGACTCAATCTTAGAGGTCTTCTCCAACCGAAATGATTCAATGGTATCTTCAGACTAATCCTTGTACATATAACAATATCAACTGTTAATTACTCAGAACAATTTTTTTAATCTACCTGTTAAAAAAAATTGCTCTTCTCTTATGCTAACATGCATGAAGATGTTAAAAACTGAAAATCACAGGAAAAGATAGGTTATCATTCTCAAATGATTAAAAAGCATCATTATTTAACTTTTTGTGAAAAGATGTTGATTTCATTAGTATTTTAACTGTCATAAAGATTCTGCACTTCTCTAATCTAAAATAGGAGGACAAAAGTTTGTCTGCTATTTCCTTCTCCTTACCTATTTCTGATTAATGTTGTTAATCTTAAGTAATATAATTAATAATCAGTAACAGCTTCCATCAGTCCCACAAGCACTGCTGTATTATCTTAAAGAAATATTTCAACCACACCCACAAAAACAAATTGTAAAGTTATACTGATATATTTATAGCATACAAAAAAATGAGCTGCCAGCTACAGTGCACTTTGAGAAAAATCAATACAAACCAGTTAGGCTGCTGTTCTGGCATGAAATATGGCATAAGTGACTTCCCAGTCTGTTTGCAGAACAGATTTCCCCTTACTAGAAACTGAGCTGGGCAAGAAGTTGAAACCTACATGTTTGCACTTCAACAGAAATATTTGAAGTTACTAATAACTGCAAAGGGCTTACATCAAAGTTTCTTATCATCCATGTCAAATAAAAGACTGTATTTTATTTAGGAAGTTTAACTACACAGAACTTATACAAGTTCAATTTCACAAGGAATTGTAACTGTAAGGAATTCCAGACTTTTCCAGCAGAAATTGATACATGAAACAGAATTAATCCCTTCTATTCCACAAACACAATTACAGGAAACACTGCTTTCTAGTTCCAGTTTTCCCACCTGTATAAGAGGAATGGTTTTTTCCTGTCAGGAAGTACTTTGAAGCTAAATTGGTAACATCCCTGAACTGCAGGATTAATTCCTGAAAGACAATGCAAAGCACATTCGATTGTTATCTTGTCATTACAGGATCAACTTACAGTGAATTTTGCCCTTTCTTCCATCACCTCATAGCCCAGAATAGTAGGTGTGGATGGTCGATCTTCCCAGTTCCTGGAATCTTCATTCTGCTCTATTTCTTCTACAGGCTGAGTACAATATTCTATGGATGTATCCAGACCTGTAAATTTAGTCCTAACAAGTGGACTGCTACACGCAGATGATGTGGAACCAATCTGGTCAGGCATGCTCATCTTTTTAAAACTACCAACTGTAGTGTCCTCCAGCTGTCCTTTTGAGGAGCTTGAACTCGTTGAGATGCTCCCAAAGGAAGAACTTCTTTGGTTTCTGTTTGTAAAGCTGGATGATGAACTTCCAATAGGAACAGGAACAGGAACATATGGTGTTGCCATCCTTCATGAAAAAAAAAAGCCCTCAGTTTTTGGTCCCGGAATTTAAGCTTCGTTCGCTGTACAAGCCATGTCTCCTCTTGTTTTCAGGAACAGTAGCTGCAATTAAGGACAGAAAGTATTGCTGTCATTTTTAAGTCAAAGTAACACTAAGAGCTTTGGAAAAAAAAACTGTATTAGCTCTGAAATAGTACACGGTAGTGTTGATGGTAAAACATTTTCACAAAGAATTTGGCTTCATATAAATGGTGCTTTTAGGTTGTATCTCAACCATTTGACAGGCAGCTTTACAAGAGTTCTGTTTTGCCCCGCTATTAAAATCAAAATGGCAAAGAGGTAAAGCAAGATTACAAAAGAGAAAAATCCTATAGTCCTTCAAGACTTAAGTGTTACTTGGTTTTATCCAGAGTCAGCAATTTTTTGTCACATGAGGAGTAGTTTCAGTGACTGTTTCATCAAAACAGTACAAAAGGTTTTCTCAGAATTGGTTCTGTAAGACATCCACTGCAGACTGTGCGAGCCAAACACACAGGCAACAATATACATTACATGAATCAAAAGACATGACAGTAAACAGCTTAGGTGAGAACATATTTGCATATTACACATTTACTGAAGCATAATGGATCTGCTTTCAAAGCAAAATATTTTTTTCAAAACAACTCTGTTGTATATAATGCTGCAGACATTTGTCACAATGCTAAATGGGCACATTTTCTGGAGTCTGTATTGGAGCAATTAAGTTTTACAAGCATGCACATCAAAAGCAGGGCTGTTACAGCAGGTAGTTTTCCATTCTAGAAGATTAAAATGGAAAAAAAAGTGCACAAAAAAAGATAAATAAAAAATTAGTATATTTTCTCTTCAACAAGACCATTTCAAGCAAGTCTTGTGTGTGCATGTGTATACATTCCTGGAAAAAAAAAGCAAAATAAAATTAAGACAGCAGTATCAAACTGGAAAAAAGCACCATCTCCTCAATTTAACAAAGCAGAACAGCACTTAAAAGATGCAAATTAAATGCCACCTCTTTGGATTAACAGGATTTGAGCCATGATCCATTTCACCCAGGAATAAACAAATCAACCAGGAGGCTGCAGGAAGCTGTGAAATGGGAAACCACCAATCTGATTCATATCAATCAATCATCTACTGCAGCAAAACCAAATGAGATTCCTAATTGTGAGTGTGAAGTGATGCTTCCCCTCTCTTGCTCTAAATTAATCCTCGAGCAGAGGAATAAACAAATAAATTTTAAATGAACCAGCACAAGCAAGACTGAAAAATTCTCTTGAACAAATTCCTTGAGTGAAGGAAAAAACAAACTTAGTCATCCTTTCAGCTATATCAGGAAGCCTTCACACACTCTCTGTCAGAAAGTTCAGTTAGCTTGACCAGGAGAACAATTTCAAACTGGCAGTAATTTCTTGGGAGTATCTCTGCTTCACTGTGGAATGAGGCTGGACACTCAACAGCATCTGAGGGAGCTGAAATGCCAGTATCATAAACCCCTGCTGACTCACTCAGCTGGTCAGGGATGGGATTTGAAGCATCCAGCAGCTTCTGCAGTCACACAGACTGTGTGAGTGAAGCCACGTGCCAGACATCTGACCTGCTCCAGCCTCACTTGGTGTGAGAGAAGCAAGTCACACCTGTCTCTGGGACAAGATGTTCTCCTGCAGCTATACCAGATCTAAATCCCATTTTTTCACCCATATCTCAGTAAGAAAATCTATTTTCTGCCTCGAACAATAAGTTTTGCAATAATTTTTCTTTAATGCAAGGTGTGAAGCATTGTCTGATAAATTTTCTCCAGCAACATTCTCTGAACAAATAAATATCTAAATTAAACCTTAAAAAAGGTAACTGCTTTTTCACTAGCCACTTCAGTGACTCTTCTATGTTACTAGCACAAGGAATTGAGAGCATGCCTTTAAACAATGTCCCACCCAGCTATGTTCTTGCAAGGTGTAGGATTAAATTCTTGTAAAAGGAAGAACCTAAGTGAGTCCAGACCTCAAAAAATCATACAATCTATATGTAAAAAGTGGTCTTTCTCTGTTGCATGACTGTGAACCTGGAGTGGAAAACAAACCCACATCTCAGGGACTATCTGTTGAAGCTAACCTAGGAGTCTGTGGAATTTTAAGATGCAAAAAAAGCTTGCGCTATTCATCACTTTATGAAAAGAACTGAACCTAAAACCCCACAATGACATTTTCACCAGTGAAAATATACTTCAGTCTTTCCTAGAAGAACTTCTTCCTTTAAAGTGAAATGCCAGTCAAGAACGTGATGTCCTGAGCTTGTTTACTTACTACATAATACTCTTAACTGCACACGAATTTCTGAGCAGCTGCACCAATTTGGCAAGCAAGAGGGCTCAACACAGACCACCCTGAGGATAAAGCCCTTGGTGCTGAGAGGCCAACACCTGTACTGTACGTGCTTCAGCAGCTTTCATTTCAGACCAGCTCTAATTCAGTACCACTGCCTAGGTACTTATTAGCAGCTGGACTACACTAAATCTCCTCCCAGGGTACACTTTCTGGCTTAGTTTCTTTTGTACTCTGCAAGGCCACCCCAAATTGTGAGTCAACGACTATTAAAGGTGATGATGACACTGTTTTCTTATGAAGGACATTCTTAGCTCAATCTGACACAGTAAACATGCCCACAGACAAATAAAAGGGGCTGATACTACCTGTATCACTCACAGATTCCTCTAACTTTTAAGAGTAACAGGAAAGTACTCCGTGAGTAACAGAAATGTCAGGTCAAGTGAGCAAATGACACACGGCTTCACTTAACTTGAATACTTTTTTTCTAAAAAAAGTTGAAAGAAATATACAAAAATATTACGTTACCAGACTCACAAACATGCATATATTCCTAAATACATGTGTAAATCCATCTATAACTGTAGAAGTATC
>JANRGV010000001.1:122250188-122281164 GCA_024734035.1 Alethe castanea
GACTACAAAGACCAGCGTGCCCCGCCCGCAAACGCAAAATTTGTTTTCCGGTGTGTGGGGCGCGGTGCATCTTGGGGCTTGCAGTTCTGTGGTGTGGCGGTGTAGTCCCACTGAGGGGGGTTGTCCCCTGAGGGTGGCGAGGGAAAGGAAGGCGCGGGGGCATCGGGGGTCTCCGCATTCCCGTTTCCTGGGCACGCGAAAGCCCCCGGGCTCTGCCGAGTGCGGGCTCTTAACGTGGTTTTTCACCTAGCCCTGCCATAAAGCACCGCTGTACTGCGAGTTGCATGCGCAGGGCAGCGCAACGGGAGTGGTTGTGGAGAGCCGTGTAGAAATTCCACTGATCAAAGTAATCTGGGAATTTCCCGGGTGATGCGAGATGGAAAGCACTGTTCTTAAATAGTGGTGGGAATAAATCAGTATCTCTATTTCATAGTGATTTAGGATACGTAAACAGCAGTGTGACACTCTGGAGAAGATGACCACAGCAGAATTTTTATTCAAAAGTACACTTCATTCGTTTTGCATTCTTTATACGTAATTTAAAAATGCAATATCCGCTCCCCGAGGTCTTTCTTGTGTTCAGGGCTCTGGAAAACGCTGCACCTCTGTTTGTGCTCACAACTCCTCCGCTTGTTTATCGTAAACTCGACACTTTTGCAGGGCACGGGCACAAAAATACCGGGCTGTGGGGGCAAACCCTGCAGCCCTGTGGCATTGCCCGTGTCAGTAAGTACTGCCCTGGGGCCAGTGTTACCGCCGCAGTGTAGTTCTCTCGGTGGGATTATATTCTTAGGATATTAGGGATTTTCTTTTTTTTTTTTTTTCTGTGCTTACTGGTTTTTTTTTTGTTTGTTTTGTTTTTGTTTTGGTGGTTTTTTTCGTTTTTTTCTTTTTTCCTTCTCTGTCATATTGTTTCAGCACCACATTGGACTGTATGGAATTAATTTTGAACTTAGTGGTTTTTCCAAATGCTAGTACTTCAAGAAATAGTCTCAGATTTGGCGGGGTAGCTCGTATTCATCATGAGTAGAATTAATACATTCGAAAAGCATTTGTGAATGACTAGTTCAGAAGCCATGCAATGGGAACTTTTTTTGATCCAATTCTATTTTTAATATACAGTGCTGGGAAGAGACACTGCACTAGATTTTAAAATGCCCTATTAAATCTGAGGAAATTGATTAAATTAAATTTTGAAAATTGCACTGCCAAACCTGATATGCTGAGTATATAATTATTATGAACTTTATCTTACTCAGGATGAAAATATTCCTTAACACAGAGCAGCAGAAAAGAAAAAAAAAAAGTTAGAAACAAGAGAACTCTAATGTCCACTTTTTCAGATGGCTTTTAAAATAGTAGTTTAAAATGTTTGATCATGCATCCTTATTACAATAATTTAGTTGCATATTCTATGTTTGAATTTATTTAACTCTAAATAGTTCCTTGTAAAGTTTTCTACTTATTTTATTCCTACCTAAAAAAGCTCCTTAAAAAATAAAAAAACAGGGGTTTTTTCACATCTAGAATAATTTGATAGTTAAAAATGCACGTTTTTCAGCTTGCTCCTCTGTTTTCTTAACAGTTTGGAGCATTATTTTATTGTAGAGGTTAACATAAATTTTTTACCACTCCCCAGGTGATAGTGTGGTCAGTTTTCATAATGGCACTGTCAATTGAACAGGAGTCCTATCCCAGGCCCTTTGAGGAGAACAAGATCTATTTTGTCACAGTGAGCAGGTATAGGAACAAGGCGTGAGGCTGAATTTCTTCGGTCATTTGGACATTCCTTCCAAGGAAGTCAGTGGGATTTTTGGATTTTTTTTTTTTTTTTTTTTTTTTTTTGGAGGAATGTGGGCTCATTGCCTTCACGTCACAAGGTTCTATCCTCCCGCGAAATCATCAGGAATGGCTCTTGGTTCGCTGGCGGGAGAGAAGCAATGCAGGGTTAAGGTGAATTAAAATCGGGTTTGTGCTCTTCCTGGCTTTCTCTGTGTAGTAGTTCTTGCCTGTGTCCTCGGTCTGTGGCAATCCGCCTTTGGGAAAGGGCGGCTTTGTTCGGCTGCTTGTGTCAGCAGAAAGGGCTGTGAGTGACTCGCATCGCAGGAGAGATGAGCCACCCTGTGGCAATACCCTGCAATTTGCCTTTACTGAGGCGAAAGGACAAAACTTGTTGCTGAATGGGTAAAACAGTGGAAAGTATTTGCTGGATTTTTTTTTTTTCATATATTGGTACCAGATGTCACTTATGTTCTGCCTCCATTTGCTAGTTATTTAGTTTTCCAGAGGATTGGTATATATGTTATAGGCCTGATCAAAATCTGTGCAGCCATTATAATCCTGTGTGCCAAAACCATGATTTTTGCTAATGCTGGCTGGCTCACTAGCTTGATTTAAGCTTGTTTAGGGGCTAGGGCTTTCAGAATCAGGAAAGCCTATTAATGTAAGAGAACTTTATGCAACCTCTGTGAACTTCCCAGCACTTTCTCTGCTGGGAAGAAGAATGCAGGTAATGCTAATTGTGTAACACTGGTGGTTCAGCAATGCCACCTTCTGTTGTAAAAGAATAAAACTCAAGAAAATAATCCTATAGGTGAGAACGCTGGGATAACCTTATTGAATTAAATGCAGCTTCTTTTGTTCTAATCGAGTCATAATGTGATATGTCTTCAAAGTCCCACCTGCCCCTATGATCCTGTGAAACACTGAGGGTAGACTTTCAATCAGGTTATGGGATTTAGGTACTCAAATCTAATTGCATTTCAACTGGATGTAGGCACTTAAATTCCATTGTAGTTTAGAATGCCTGCATTAAATCCTGTTATATTCCAATGGGATTTGGGCCTTTCTCAGAATACTTTGAAGTCTGTGACTAGGAGGATATTTGTCTTATGACAAAACAGCCAATTTTCTTTCTCAGCTGTAGAGCCTTCAGTATTAGAAGTGATGGAGCTTCTTCTAAAGGTAATTCTTGAATTCCTTCCAAATTCTAAAAACAACACAACTTTAGAAATGTACAGCTGGATATTTTGAAAGTGCACTTAAACGCTGAAAGTGGAAATTTTGTACCGGCAGGAATTTCATGTGGGCATCCAGATCCTGAGTTGTCATCCCTGTAATAATTTCAGCAGTTGCCCTGTCGTTCTAATGTCTCCACTTCAGAGGGGGTGTATCAGTGTGTGTGGATGTTATATTTTAATACTTTCTGTGCCTGTGTGATGTCAGCACTTGTTCAGAAGGACCTTGGTTTTGGAAAAGCTAAAAAACCATGACCTTTTTCACATATCCTTTGAGAGCTCCTGTCCTTGGGAGGTTGTAATGCCCAATTTCAGATATCCAGAAAGGATTTGGGGAGAGGTAAGAGATAGGATTTAGATTCCATTGTGGGCTGGTTCTTTGCAGGTTTGGCCTGACTCTCTGTGATTCACTGCTCTGTGGCTGGCTGTGTTCAAGTTTCCTTTGAAATCATAATGGAGCACCTTGCCTGTGCAGTGTAGGCTCCTGGAAGCCTGCAGTCCTTCAGAGTTTAAAGTACCATACTGAGGACTAGGCTTTCCCAAAGTCAATTTTTTATTAGCTCTGGATCTTTATAGTTTCTAGCTCAGGTTTTGAATTTCAGACTTGACCCCTGACCACGACTTCAGGTGTGGGAGACTGATTACCTCTGTGGCACCTAACTGACTACTCCCAGCCTGGTAACACCAGTATAGCATCTTCTGATGCTTGTCATTAACCAAACTCATAATATCCTGTTACACCTAAATTGGTTCCAGTGTGGTATAATGATAATGGTCCATTTATGGAATAAAGATAGACTTGATAGGCTTTTTGTGGAATAACAGGTTCACACGTGGGGTTCAGCTGTTGTGTATTATTCTGGGCACCTTACTGAGTTAAGAATGGGACTTAATTGTTTTCTGTTCAGGTATGCTTGTTGTGCTTCTCTCTTAGATATGAATCCTCAAGTAAAAAAACTGAAGTCTCTAAGGAGTAAAAAAAAACAAACTCTGCCTGCCAGAGGCTAGGTCTACTTTGAATTATAAGGAATATTTCTCTCAGGGATTGCTTCTGGATAGAGAAACTCATGGATGTTATGGCCAGAATTTTCAGACGAATGAACTATAAGGGTGAACTTTAAAATAATTTGAGTTATAAAATTTGCTTCTGTCCAGTAGCAGTTATTGAAATGCCTAGAAAACTGTGTCATTCCTTCTTCCTTCCTTATTCTTACCATTAGCATTTTTGGCCCCTGTCTTGGCTGGCTATATCTTGCTTCAGCTTTAAAATACTCAAAATAACTCAAAATAACTCAAGTTATGATCATCAACTGCTAATAATAATGTGTCATTAATAAATAGAATCATAGAACCATCAATGTTAAAGAGGCCTTCAAGATCATCCAGTCTTACTGTCCACCTAACACCAAACTGGATCAGCCAGCACCAGATCCAGACACTTCTTGAACACCTGCAGGAATAGTGTCTCCTTCTCTTCCCTGGGCAACCTACTCCAGTGCGTGACTATCTCAACAGTGAAAGAAATTTTTCTAGTATCTAATCTGAATCTCCCATCTCAGCTTAAGACTTTTCCCTCAGTTCTTCCACTGCAGGCAGGGTAGAGCAGACTGGCCCCCACAACTTCCTCTCAGGGAGTTGTAGAGAGTGATAAGGTGCCCCTTGAGCCTTCTTGGGACTGAATAAACACAGCTCCCTCAGCTGCTTCTTATAAGACTTGTTTTCTAGACCTTTCATGGGCCTTACTGCCCTTTGCTGGACACTCCAGCACCTTTTGAAGTGAGAGGCCCAGAACTAGACACAGCCCTTGAGGTGCAGCCTCACCAATGCCAAGTACAAGCAGACCCATCTGCAAATGAAAAGCTGGGAAAGCTGGAATTGTTCTGCCTGGAGAAGAGCAGATTCAAGGATGCCTTGCCCATGTGCAGAAATACCTGATGGGAGTGTGCAAAGAAGTTGGAGCCAGGCTTTTCTCAGTGGCTCCCAGTGACAGGAAGAGAATCATGGGTGAAAAGTGGAAATGCAGAAAATTCCATCTGAACATAAGAAAGCACATTTTTATTGTGAGGGTGATTGAAAACTGGAATAGATTGTCCAGAGAAGTAGTTGCTTGATGATATTTAAAACCTGACTGGGCACAGCCCTGAGCTACTTGCTCTAGCTGACCCTTCTTTTAAGCAGGGGCTGGACTAGATGATTTTGAAAGGTTTCTTGCATCAGCAGCCCTTCTGTGATTTTTGTGAGCTTAGAGACCCTCCATCCTGCTGTAGAACAAAAGATACCAGCACCATCTCTATTTCTGTTTTCTTAAAGGCAGCTATTCTTCAAAGAGTATGGGAGAAAAAATTTCTCATTTGCTGGTGTGCGATGAAATAAAATTCAACTTGTGGCAAGTTGACAGGTAATCTTTGAATGCACTTTCTGATACTTTTTTTTCTGAATAAGGTGCTTTTTTCTTACCTTCTTTTTTCTTCCCTGTAATCATTGTGAAAAGAACATTGTAAGGAAAACCCAGGGAGCAGAGAACAGGGAATTATTGTTAATTTAGTAGGCTACGTGTTTTCTTTTCAATCTAAATAAAAGTATTATGGCAGGGATTACAGGCATTTAGATTGAGGAGTCATATTCATATAGAATAATGAGTTCTTTACATGGCTGGGAAGCTTCAAGTTTAAAAATAGTTGGTTTGCTCTTAGCTAAAAGCAGTGATTTTAAATGGTCTTGGTTTTATGTCATTGAACCATTTGCTCACTTTTGCTGCAGGGAAGAGGTGGTTCTTTCTCAGTAATACCCTTTTGGATGCAATGGTGCCCTGGGTTTTAATGTGATGTGACAAAGCTTCTGGTCCTTTGATACAGCTTTTCTTGAAGGTTTTGTTTTTCTTTCCTAATGCTCTACAGCTTACTGTTTTATATGGTGCAGTGTATTTTAGTATTGATTTGTGAGAGTCTGAAAAGAATTTTTCTCTGCAGGGTAAGGAGAACATGAGCAGATACACAAGTGGGACAGACTGTTAATTGTTTCTGGTGTTTCTCTGTGACCTTGGACAGATCACTTAAATTTCACTTTACTGTCGATTCCCAGGTTTTGATATAGGCTCATTCAGCAAGCTAACAAAGTTGCACTGAATATAATCTTCTAAATCTGAAAGGCATTACTATTACTTGTGCAACTCTGTGTTCTGAATTTAAAGTGATGCTTGTCTTTCCTGCACGACACAGCTCTGTTACAATGAGTTCCTTTTGCCCAAAATCACTAACTCAGCCCTACAAAGAACAGCGTTCATTAACTGTATCCTGTGCACAAAGGGTATAAGTTTCATTGTTTTTTAACAATAACACAGAAACCTTTCCATTCATTTCCAAAGTTCAAATGGCTGCAGTGGTGTGAAACAGCTTTGTCTAGGAGAAACATGTGTCACATTGATATGGAAATGAGCACACCCTGTGCTTCACTAAGTGCCAGGGTGGCAATGTTCAGTACTGCCACACTTAAGTAAGCTTCTGCATTGTGCTCACATTCTGTTCAGCCAGCCAAAATTCTAGCAGCTTTTCCTTCTGTGTTAGAAGTAGAGTTTGAAATAATACTGCTATACGTGTTATCGACACATGTTAAGTAGGAGAGAATCGTACTCTTCTCTTTTTCCTGCGAAGTAGCAATATGGAGTTTGTTTTAGATGAATATGATACAACACTGTACTTAATTTATGGTAAAAAAATCCTGCAGATAATTTGGACTTCTGGATTTGAAGAAGAACAAAATCTCTTCAGAAGGACTTTGTTTTCTATTTTTTTCTGTTTATTTAGCCTTTTGGTATCTTTCTATTTCTATTTTTCTTTGTGAATTGCAATTAAAGGATATGTTGCACACTGACGTTAACTAAACATTAATATTGCAGGCTATTCTAGGGCTGGAGGCTACTGTTTAGTGGTTATTGTTCCTGCTATCTTGCAGAGCCACAGGTGTTCTAAACATTTGCAGAGATGTAGAAAAACATTGTTATTTTTCAGATGGATTTGTAACTTTATATTGAACAGGAAGAAACAAGTGATGATAAAAAACATTTCAGACAAATTGGTAAGGGAGAGCAAGGGTTATCACAGGAAGATCAATCACTTACTCACCTGAAGCCTTGACTTAGAGTTTATTATCAGACAGTGTTTATTTATGATGGATGATTACATGGAACAGACGTTTTTTAGGAGAGATGAGGTCTAGAGGGAATGCCTTAACACATCTCCACTGTGTCAAGTCTCACTGAGGAAACATGGCAGGAAACCCCCAATCACAGACACAGTGAGGCAAGGCTGCCTCACAGTGTTTTCTGCAGTGCTTGTCTTGCTGTCATCTGGATATGGTTCCAGGGTCTGGAATGCCAATACCTTCCTTCGGAACTGCCCCCATGCCTGATTTCCCGGTGCACATATGAGTATGGGAGGGAAGCAGAAGTTGGGGTGGTCCCAGCATGCTGGTAGGACACAGCCATGTCTCACACCAAGACTGGGGAGGAGAGTCATGGGTACCACAGTTCAGAAGCAGTAGTGGTAGTTTCACCTAGAAACATAGACACAGCTGATTACTGGCATATTGCAGCATTCCCCAAAACTCAATAATTTTAAATTAAGGGGAAAATTAGACAATTGTATGAATGAATAATATCCTTTATGTGCTCATGAGGAAGGCAGTCATTAGGATGCCTTTTAAATGAAAACATTCCTGTGGCTGGATGTAATGGGAATGAAGGTGTTACAAGTGTAGGGTGAGGTGGCAAAAAACAAGGGTGGGTGTAAGGAAGGTAAGCAATGTTAGATGGAGTTTTGCTGTCAGAACTGTCACAGGTATTTCAGAGGAAATATCATACGTGATGGAACAAAGCCAATATTAGAGTGGTCAGGTTTTAATCAGAAATCAATATTGCCTTTCACCACTACAGGCATTAATACCTACATCCCCACAAGTGCATACTACTGGAATAATTGAATAATTGAAAAATCCTCTTATTTTTGATGGTGTTGCTTTCATAAGTGCTCCTAAATCGTCTCATATTATTCTGATTCACTGTATGATAGTGAAGTTTCAGCATCAAGACCCTGGCTTATTAGGTCCACAATTGACACTGCAAATTGTTTAAATCTTTTAATAAAGATGTGAAAAAGAGAAGAAAAGTAGTTGGAAAATTGGAGGTATAATTTAAGTGGAGTTTTTAAAGATACATTTAAAAATAAAATCTGTAAAAATATGTAATGCAATGAAAAGTAAGAAATGTTTATTTAATTGGCATCACATAGTTGTTTTCCTTTGCATATAAAAAGGTTTTAGAAGGGAGTTCTTCTAGTTAAACTGTATTATAGGTAATATTATAGACTGTATCAAATGTCGTTTTTGGAAAAAAAAATGTGGTTGGAATGGATTCAAGCTATTGTTTTCCCTAAGTTTATGCTCTGGTATCATTTTGTTGGGAACCAAACAAGACATAAAAGGGAAGAGAACAGCAAAAGCTGATGTTGCACTTTTTATTGTTGATGCTGATTTTTGTCTTTTAGCTTCATGAATTAGAATGACAGGTACATTATACCATTGCTGCATCCAGCCCAAAACCCAGGCTAACTTGCATCAACCACCTTCCAGGGCATAGGTTGACAATGAAATAAAAAGAGGTTCTGTCTTGATTGGCTAAAACAGATTTCCACCAAAAAGAAAAAGTGAAATGGGAAAGAACACAAATAAACCAGAACAAGGAAACAAAAAGAAGAAATGTTACATATAAGACCCAAATTCTGGTGTTGCAGATTAGTCTAAAGAGCAGTGAACAATTTTGGGACAAAGGGAGCTAGCCTTTTCTTACTCTGTACAACATAGTATACAGGATTTTACACCACAAGGCTCCTTGTCTGGTATTAAATGGAGCTTCTTTGGTTTGAAATGAATTGTGCACTGTAATTTGAATATAGCAATCTGACTATGTCAAGAGAGATGGTTGAAAGGAAGCATAAATAATAACCTTACTATTTCTTTCTGACATGTAGATTGTGCTGCACATTAGATGATGAAGATATTTCTGTCCTTTGATATCCTGTGCTCTCACAACAAATTATTGTACATCAAAGAAATGAGCTCTGAGTCAAAATGATAGTAAAAGTGATGAGCTAGAAAATAATGTAAAGAGCTAGCACCTATGAAATTACTGCAAATGTCTGAAGAAATGAGGTAAAGGAAATTGCTCACAAAGTTGTTCAAGTAACTTCAGCTGCTGTCTGAAAAATAAATAATCTGGGAGATGACTATTAAAAATGAAATGTGATTAGAAGCTGAAGTTTTTGGGCACTATATCTGATACTGCATTACAAGCCATCTTTCCTTGTATCTTCCCTGATGAAAGTTTTAGGAAGATTGTAGTGGGGGCAAGTAGAGGGCAAAAGGATTGCCAATATCATAAAGCATCTTTCTTATCTAAATCATTAGTCATTTTCCAGCCATGTCAATAGTGGTTTGAAGTTGTCACCTCCAGGAGATTATTTAGTGGTCTCTTTGGTATGATTTGATTGTTTTGTTCTCATTCCTGTTAGATATTTACATTTAAAAAAAAAAAAAAAAGATTTCCTGGAGTGATAGCACCCAACTGATATCAAGGAATAAGTGGTGGTAGAGGATTCATTGCAGAGAGAAAATTGTAGTTAACATGACAGACTGTCCTTCTAGGAAAAAGTTAAGTGAGCCATGTAGAGTGGTTGGGAAACTTGTTCTTTTTGCTGGATTGAATTCTCGTGTCATCTAGTCTACTGTCACATCAGTGGAGTGTCTTTCTTACCCACTCAGGACCAAGGCTGCTTCTTACCTTTTTTATCCATCTAAATTTATGTTCAAAGTGGATATCCCTAGTAACCCATACTAAACAAAAGCATTTTCAGAGGACTTTGGTTTTTCAGACATAACATTTTTTGTGATTCTTTTTGGATCATTTTGCTTAGGTTTCTGTGTACATAAATGTTGGACCCAAATTCGTCCACGGCTCAGTCTCAGTTGTGTTTGTATGGCCAGAGAGGAAATGCATGTAAGAACTCTCAAGTAAAATGACATATGGGTTAAACTTTTCCATGAGAGCTACAAGATCAAGAGCAGTGATGAACAGAAGATGTATTATGTATTCTGGGGGATACTCTTCCTGTTAAAAAAAGAAAAGCAAAAGAGGAGAATGTGACATTTTAGTAAATGTTAAATATTCATGCTGAAAATGTTAGTGATGAAACTCACTCTGAAGGCAGAAAGTCGTGTTTCCTGTTACTTGGGAGCATGGACTTTCCATGACTTCCTGCAATGAAAGCTTGTCTATAATAACTTTTCTTTTGGGGGCCTCAAATTAGTTACTGAGGTGTCTCTTTCAGTCTTGGAGTCAATAAAATAGTTAAAACAGTACTTTCTATCTCCCTCAAAAGATGTTAATTAAGAATTCAGTGTTGACTTACAGGTCAACAGTAGTAGGTATGTGCTGTATGTGTTCAAAGGCCCAGATTAACACCAAGATCTCTTCAAGTGGATGCTACAGACTTAGATACCAAACTATCACATTTGTATCAGCCAAGATAGAAATTTTTTAGCTGTTGCTTTTGAGCCTTCCCTTGTGCTTTCTTTTTTTGCCTTAATTATTCTTCTTATTTTCATTTTCAGAGGGAAAATAAAGAGGAGAAGGGCTACTCTGATCTGTGCTCTTGGTTATATGTTTGGATGTTATGGGAAATTGAAAAACAAATTATTGCCATGTTTTGTTAAAGATCCATTTGCCTGGACCAGATGTTTGTTCTAGAGCCAGTGCTGCTAATGAGGAAGGAGGTAACGAACCCTAACATGATTGATTTCTGGGTGAAGGTCCATCTTTGCCTCTACCCCTAGCAGCTGTATGTACTTTCTGTATTGCAGAGAATTCATATTTTCTGTATTGGAAAGAATGTTATATAGCCTGTCCACTACCAGGACTTAGGGAAGAGAATATGCTGGTGAAGACCAACTAGCAGATCAGCGCTCCTTTAGGACCACATCCGTCCTTATTTATTAAATGTATCTTGACAAGTGAGTTTCTTTGATTATACTTACTTTACTGCTTCTATTGCCTTCAAGCGTGAATTGTGATTGCTTAGATAAATGCACTGAAACACTGTTTGTTCCCACTTTGGCTTCCTGAAATAGCTCATTATGCTTTCCAGTGAGATACTGTTTTGCAATTTACAGCATCAGTCTCAATTGTGTGAATCTCTACACATATCTCAGCAACCTCTTCAGGAGTGATGGTAGGGTTACCATTTCCTTCTGCTTTCCAACAGTGAAAGAATAATGCTCTCACAAAGCTGTATGAAATTAGAAGACTATCTTTTTCTGTGCTAACTCCCTATTGTCATGTGTGATTTTAAGTCAGTGTGGTTAGAGAAAAGGATGAGGCATCCAAGCTTTCTGGGTGGTCTGAAAAAATCTATTATCTCCTCTCAGGTTTTCCACAAATGTACTTGAGCTTTCCTTTAAGTCTCCTATCTGAATTTGAGAATCCCCATAAAGGAAAGAAAGATTCAAGGAGTCTCTGAATGCAAGTTTTAAAAGCTGGAAATAGGACTAATGGAATCTCAGTGGTGTCTCTAGAAGATAATATAGTGTCAGGTACTGAATAGAGCATGAGGTGTCATTTGCAGATGAATGCTGGGATATTTACTTAGCTGTAGGATCAACCACATCGAGAGCAGATCAATAATTCAAGCACTTCTCCTAGCTGACAAAACTGCTGTCTTCCTGTAGCTGAGTTAGTGCTGAAAGGTGCAACAAGCTAGCTCATTTATTTTCAATAGGATTTTTAAAATAATAGGCAATAAATTTATTATTTATTCTCTAAAGTAGTAAAAAAGGGACAGTGTGTAATAAGTTGTCCATCATTTACTTTCAAAAAGGATTTCTAATGAAAGATTAGCACTAACTGAATTTAATCACACGGGGAAAAAAATGACAATTTTCCAAAACTTCTAGATCTTGTCCATAGTTATTCTACTTTAACACTCTAGATTCCTCTCTCACCTGCAATATCTCTTCTTTTTTTTTAAAAAAATACTTTTTCCTAAAGACCGGAAACTACTTCCATTATCAAATTCAAGTGTTTATAATCAAAATTTTCAATCTTGACTGATTAGTCCCACCTACAGAACAAACTTTTCATTTTTGCCACACAAAACATGTGATCATATTAACTGTTAGCAATTAATATTGCTCTCTTTAATATCTTTATCCCTATTGGCCTATCTTAACATTTAACATTTCTTAACATTTTCCTGTTCAACAGAAAAAGTTTTGAGATTTTAGAGAATTTGGAGGAGGTTTTTTGCTGCTAGTTTCATTCTAGATTTATGCCCATTTAATTGCATATGCTGTCTGCTTGCTTAGTTTAAAACTCTTGTGTTCTTGATTGCATTTGCTATCATCTTTGGCTATATTTTCAGTAAAGTATAATCTGAAAATTTTGCCATTTCTCTTTTTGCCTTCTTTTTTTTCTGCTTCTTTTCTAACCCTTAAAACTAAAGCAAAGCAAAATTTACCTGATCTTTAGTAAGGTTAACATCCCAAAAAGGAAAAAGACATTGTTAAAGAAATGGATTCATATTGGTTCTGAGAAAATTGTCTTCTGTTCCTACTTAATTTGCTTCAATAGGTTTGAGTCCATTACATTATTTCCACTGGGAGAAAAATGTGGTTTATTGCAGAGTAAATACACCGACACATGTAAGTTTGCATTTGATACAATTAAATACCCTTTCCTTTTTATCCTCCATTCAAATAGAGAATGCTTTCAAGGATCATGACAGTAAAAACTTGGCACCAGTCAAATACATGAAATTGATTGGTTTACTTTTAAAAAGTCTTTAAAGATTTCTTTACACACTTCTGTACATGTTTCTGCAGGCTGAGAAGACTTCTACTCTCAGAAACTCTCTGTAATAGACTGAGACATCTGGGCACTGATAAAATAACACCCTGTCAAGTACTTGATGATGGAGGGAAGGTAAGTTGATCACTCAACTGACTGACAAAATCACAGTCTGAAGATTTCAGGGTAGAGGGAAAAATGTTACTTTTGCTAATGCTTTCTTTCACCTTAAGGTGCATAGAAGTCAGGTGATGCGAAGCCAATCTTTTTAGGAGAGTTTTTTGCCCAAAGCCACTTTCACATTTCTACCTTTTACTTAGTTCATGCTAAACTCTTTTAACCTAATCTTGCATATCATTGTTAGAACATGAGCTAATTTCCTTCAGAGTGAATTCTCTCAGGCAGTGCTTACTTTTTTTCAATGACAACTTTCTTATGCTGAGTTTTGAGCCATGCTTCTTTGGTCCCAGCCATGTCTCAATGCTTATGATAGGCTTTTACAAAGTTTGTAATAGAAAGCATTAAGAAAGCTCCTGTGGTTTCAGTGACTCTTACTGGTGGTCTGAGGGTTGTAGTTGCTGCTGTTGCAGGGCATTTTCGTTCCCCTCTTTCTCTGCAAGGATCTACATCTGGACATTTGAACCTCTGATAAAGGAGTGAAGCACTGATAGTTGGGTTTATTTTACTCCTGTTATTTAGCCATGCACACCTATCAGTCACTTGTTGTTTGTCTGCTGTGCACAGGAACACCGCCTGTGTTCATCGTTCACACTCTGTACCTTGCTAATGACTGTGCAGTATGCATGCACAGTGCTGTTTTTTATCTGACATTTGCATTTGCACCCATTTCAAGGCCCTCTCATACTTCCAGAGCAGTGGAAACATGCAGTGGTGGCGTGTATCTGCAGATTAAGCCCCCTTTAAATGGGAAGGGTTAGGTTCTGTCACCCTGAGTCATTTCAGGTAATATCTTGATCTGGAAGTGCTTGTAGGTTCAGTGTATCTGTTTATGTGACAAAGTGCTGTTTATGTGAGAAAGGGCAACAAAATCAGGGTGTTTTTGCTTGAGCCTAGTGTAAGGATATTAACTCACTGTGCTACAGAGGAAGAGCTGTCATAAAAGAAATGTTTGATTCTGGGAGAGAAAGAAAAGTCAGTAGGACAGCACACCTTGAGGAACACAAGCAGTAATTATACTTCATTGTTTGTCAAAATTCCCCTTCTGTAATCTAGAGGGGTGTTGGCAAAATTGGTTGCAGAGCTCAGGATTAGCTCTAGTGGGTTGCTGGCATCCAGGTAAACTGGATGGCTTAACTAATGTGAACTGAGTGTGACTGGTAGCAGGCAAACAGAAGCCAATTTGGTCAAAATGCCTTCTATCATATTTTTGAGGATGTTCCCCATAGAAGAAAACATTGCTTTAAAATATATTTGTTTAGAAGAAGTTGCATCCATAGGGCTCATGTCTGAAAACTTGAGACTAAAAGTTTGAATCGCTGTGCATAACAGACTCTACACTTATAAGCTACATTTTCCCAGCATGCATAATTCTAAATATTGAGTGATGGCCATTACTAAGGGCATTTGAAGAGTGAGACGTTGAGGCGTGTTGTCATATTATATTAGTTATGGGTAATAGCTGCTGACTTTGGAACAGTGATGTGAAAATTAGACCACTTCAGAAGCTCAATTTGAAAGCTGAGAGAGTCATGCAAGGTGACAGATCTGTACCAATATAGGAAATGTCTTGGAGGCACATAACTGCTGTTTCATGCATAAGTAGTCAGAGTCCCAATATTTTTTCTATGCAAATCAATGTCAAAATTCAGGTTAACCTGATTAGGATCATCTCCTTGCAGGAAAGGATTTTACGTTGCTGCATCACACATAAGAGTTATAATTGCATTTTAGATGGAGAAAAGTTATGAATTCCATCATTTACATAATATGTTGAATCTAGAGGCCCTAGGAAAGTTCTTAATATCAGTTATCTGTATAGAACAATTCTTGTTCAGAGAAACAAATGAGGAAGGTGCTCTTCTGTGAATTTAGGAAGGCAATTTGAATTGGTATGCATGGTGTGCATTTGTGCTGATCCTGCATTATGCATTTCTCACAGATGTATCACTAACTCACCTTACATTTGGTGAGAATACTTTGAACGTTCCAGCAAACTGCTTGCTCATCTCTGGTAGTTTGCCTAAAACAGTGTGATCTCCATAGCTAATGATGCTTAAGGTTTTTTGTTGCATCTCATCCCTCATCTACATGGGGTCACCTTTGCCATTTTTGAAGAAAGACTCCCACAAAAGAAGGGTGTTCAGGAGACATTGACAGAGACCTGTAATATGTCTCAGGGAGGAGGGAAGATTCTCTCTAATCTGTGCTATAAGTAATGAAATGTGGCCAGGCAAATAATTTTTCTTCTCTGGAAAAGTTCAAATAAACCGTAAAGGAGATATTATGAACTCATTCAGCATATAAAAACCCTCATGTTCTCGTTCATTCACAAGGCAACAATAAAGAATTTATTTTGTGTCTTGCATATTTATCATTTTTGGATGTCAGAAGTACTGCTTTCTATTTTCATTTTAAAATATTTTCTGGTAAGCCCCTCACGTCTTCCAAGGAAGATATGTATTATACCAGGAAAACAACTCTTTTGCTATCATAATATAATCTGTATTTTAGAATGGAATTAACTGTAGTCACAAAGAACTGGTTATCTAGATTAGGAGTGTTGCCAATGTAAACAGAATTTTCAAATGGGAAAATTTTATAGATATGGAATTACCATGGACTATATAGTGGCTTCCTGAACACAATAAAATATGTCAGTGCTAAGATTTGCATAACTGTGTCTAGTATAGACACAGTATATATGAAGTATATGTTGCAGGGAGGCTGCTTTAGTAGGTTGTTTTGCTCAGTATAGAACACTCAATGGTCTTGGCAAATAAATAATTTCAAAGTTGCTTCCCTTGATTTGTCTCAGTTTGTTACCTCATTCCACCTTTCCAAACAGTGAGACTCCTATTTCAAGAATGGCTCTAGTGTAATCACCAAAATTATTCCTTAGCTGATAAATCCAAACATTAATGACATTTTTTGTCCATTGAAAATTATAGAAATGCTTTTCTGGATGTGCTCTTTCAAAGTAATTTTTTTGCTTCTTTGTTCCAGTGCCACTTTTTGCTTTTGTAAAACCTGATTTTCTTTAAATGATCTGAGGGAACAATACATGGCCTGTTGTTTAGAATAATGTTCACATTATTTTAGGATTAAAATGGGAACGTTATGTTTTAGTGTGCTATCAAGTATTTACAGTGATAGGCATCCTTGATTATTAGCCTTTTTTGAGAATGTAAAAGGAAGGAAAAGCAGAAAAATGAACAAACTTTGAATACATGAATTCCTATTGTTATGCCTTGTATACAGCTCCATTCTCTAAGTAGGAAGGGTCGTGCTGATTGCAAGTACACAAGAACTGTGCAATTTTTAGTACTTAAAGTAAGGTTTGATTTTGTGTCTTTAGCTCTGGCCCCATTTCTTTATATTTCAAACAAAGTATAATATACGTAAAACTCAGAGATAAAAAGGGAGCATAATATGCACTGAAACCTGTATCCATTGTATGATGGTAAGTGTTGGTTATGACAAGATTGATTGTATTATTACCTGGCCTACTTTTTGTGTAATTTCTGTATTAATTTTTAATCTTTCCCTTTCTAAGTATTTGTCCAAAAGGGGTTTTAGAGATGAAATAGTGGGGAGAATTTTTTCTTTTCAAATCAAACACTTAGCTTTTCTCCTAGAAAGTGCTACTGGTATATTTATCTTTCTCTTTTGATAACTCTGAGTACAGGGGTTAAACTCCAGTAAATCTTTAGTGTATACTCTGTATTGCATATTTAATTATGGCTGTTCCCTGATAGACAAGTAAGAACCTTAACATTACCAGTTCTGCAGTCTAAAGTTGTTTATTGCATTTTTTTCCATAGGTGGACGCAAGGATAGTACAATGAAGCTTCTTTTCTGGAATCAGGTTGTTGATTTTTGCCACTACTTGAGAAACTTGGAAACAATAGGAAACTCTTGAATTTGGTGCATTTGCATGTACTTGGAGAAAGTACTTTTAAATAGGACAGCACTATATTATTTTAAAGCACTGAAGAGTAAGTAATACAAAGTAAACCAAGTGGACAATCTCTGGCATTTACAAATATTTATAATGGCATTAGTTTCAAAGAAGTTAGCTGAGGCTATTTGAATCTGTAGACCCAAACAAATAAATAAACATGGCTTGCCATCAGCTTTTTTCAGAAATGTACCCATATTACTGTGGAGCTTTGTGCATCCAAATAAGTTAGGAAATCTACCAGATTTCTCTGGGGGTCCTTTCAGTCAAGGCACTGTCTGCTTTATTAGGAAGCATTTCACAAACAGGTAAAAATGTTGTGTTACAGAATTTCTAGGCTTTCTGGAATTTGTGATGCAGTGTTTTAGAGCTGATCTAAAACTATTTGGTTTACTAAAGACTTGGAGACAGAGTTTAAAGTTGAAATTAGTTTTAATTAATGTCCCAGATTGGCAGGTCTGGCAATGATTTCCCTTACTTGCCCACAAAATGACTTTGTTCTTCGTGCAACTCAGTGCAATGGTTAGGATGTGTCACCAGTGGGGGCCAGACCTTTCACTTCATCCCAAACGGACTTTGCCAAATTCACTGAACCCAAGCCAATGCTGAAGCCATTTTCCATAAGCTCTGAGGAGTGCAGGGGGATACTAAACGAGCTGTATAAATTTTTAGCATGGGTGGAGTGTTCACTTAGGAAGGAGAGCTAAGCATGGGTGTGCCTGCTTTTGCTTGGCATCTGTCCCCTGCCAGAAGGCCAATGGCATCCTGGCCTGTATCAGGAATAGTGTGGCCAGCAGGACCAGAGATGTGATTCTTCCACTGTACTCAGCACTGGTGAGGCTGCACACTGAGTCCTGTGTCCAGTTCTGGGCCCCTAAATTTACGGAGGATTTTGAGGTGCTGTAGCATGTCCAGAGAAGGATGATGAAGCTGTAAAGGGTCTGGAAGACAAGTCCTGTGAGAAATGGCTGAAGGAGCTGCAGGTCTTCAGCCTGGAGGAAAGGAGGCTCAGGAGAGATTTTATCACTCTCTACAGCTGCGTGAAAGGAGGATGTAACCTCATGGGGATCAGTTTCTCCTCCCTGGCAACCATCAGTAGCACAAGAGAACATAGTCTTAGGGTACTCCAGCAGTTTATGTTGGGCATTAGGAAAAAGCTTTTCACATAAGGAGCAATTGGGCATTGGAACGGGCTGCTCAGGGAGATGGTGGAGTCATTGTCTCTGGAGGTGTTTAAGAAAAGACTGGACGTGGCTCTTACTGCCATGGTCTAGTTGACCTGGTGGCATTAGGTCACTTAGGTTAGACTTGATGATCTCAAAAGTCTTTTCCAACCTAGCTGATTCTGTGATTGTGTGAGTCAGCAGTCTGAGGGCCAAAGGAGTTTGAAGACTAATAAGCAGACATTGCAACAAGTCATGCTCAGAGACTCAAGTGTGCAGAGTGGGGCTGACCACTATCAGAGACCCTTCACAGGACAATATGCATCAGGGTCCCAAATCCCTGCATCAGCAGTGCTCCTATAACCTCTAGCCCTCCAAACTCAAATCCAAAACCTATTAGCCCCGAGAACCTTCTAAGATTTAAATTAACCTGTTGTGGTGTTGGAAACTAAAAGCTTGATTTTAAAAGTAGGGAATTTACAGAAGCACAGCTGAGAGTTAAATTCCTTGTGAAGCCTTTATTTCTGGTAGTAATGTTTAAGATGGAAAAAACCCAGCTTGACTTCCTGTTCCCCAGAGTGAATTTGTGGGCCGGAGATTTAGAATAAAAAGTAATTTTGCTGGTATATTGAGATATTTAACCTGCAAATCTATACGAGAAGACAAAAATGTGATTTTCACAATGTTTTGATTGCATTTCTTTGGAAGAAAATCACATTCAGGAACTAGAAACAGTGCTAAATGCCAATTGTAAGATGCATGCTTTAGTGCTGATTTCCTACTACCATCTGTTCTGTAACAAAAAGGCAGTCTCAGTTTCTGGGTCAGAAACAAGGCTGTGGTAGTAACTTTGTACTTGGAGGATGCCATGTGCTTTAAACCCATTCACTCCTGTGATGCTGTGCAGTAGGAGGTCATCTGAGAAGTGTAAGATAACATAGGACAATTTAAACCACAGTTTTTTAGCAAGGATCTGTTAGTTTTAAGCACTAGCACAGTTTGGCCGAGGACTATGTGTAGATTGATTCTTCAAAGGTTAGTGCACATCTCAGTAGGACCTGGAGGCTTGCTGGAAATGGTTTTATGTTTATTCTTTTTCAAGATGACTTTATAAAGTTTCTAACTGGGTGATACTTTCTGGTTAATACCAAACTTTTGTAATGGTGAAATTTAGAGTACAGGATGATCATCCATCCTGTCTCTAACTCCAACTACAGCCTCTTGGAATATAAATCAGTTGTCCCATTCTCTATATTACTGTTTTAATCAATAACATATTTTTGTTAAAGATGTCACACAAGTAATCTTCTGAGTTAACAGCATACTATATATTAAAAATTTTTACAATCGGTTGTTATAGGTACCTGAAAGGGCAAATTATTCCATTGCCACAGTGTGTGATATAATGGTTTTGTGTGTATGAGGTTTTGTGGGAGCTGAAATACTTCCTTTTTGTTACCAATCTTCTGAAATTACTTTTTTGACCTATTTTTTGGTCCTGTTCTTTTTCCAAATGAACGTTCATATATTCTTCATGAAAGAAAAAAGATACAAGCTGTTAAATGTTTTCATCTGCTAGAGTACTGTTTTTTCACGTTTAGTTTGAGTTTTTTAGAATAAACCCAGTAGATCAATGTTTGCAAATATTGCCTCCTCGGAAATTAATTTCAAGTATTCCATGTAAGGGTGGAAATGTCTTGAAATTAGCATAAGAAAAGCCATCAGCATTGAATGAGGATTTAGTCTTTCTAATGTGAAGCCTTCCTTCATCTGTCTACTGGCAGCCTAGGGAATGGAGCATCCCCAGTGTGTGTTGGAATTCACTTGCACTGGGACGATTCATCTGAGACTATAGGAAACTCATAGGACACACAGGGAGGTCCTAATTTCCAGTCTGGTGCTGGAATTGTCACCCATCTTCAACAAGAGTCAGGGAACACTGAAAATCAACATCTTCTACATAAGAATCAAGAGAAACTGAGATTACAGGCCCTGTTCCTTCAGGAGTGGCACGTGCTGTGCATGGCTGGATTTGCAGGTAAGCACAGGTGTGCTTCCCAGGAGGTGGACCTCACTGATCCCTGTTTCCCTTCATCTGTGGGATGAGTGGGCTTTTTGGAAGCCCCACTGCCTGTCACTTCCTGTCATGGTTCCTGGGATGGTGTCCTGTGGGCTGGCCCACTTTCCTGATGCAGGGTAGTGGTCCTGTATTCTTTCCTCACATACCTATGTCAGTAAATCGTTGTAACTTTTTTCAGGGACTGCAGTCCTTATGCTTGTCTGCCTTGTCTTGCTCTGGATTTTCACTTTCAGGTTCAGTGATGGCCTCCTAGTGCATTTAGCAGCCTGTAGGTGGATTTAGTCACCTAATCATATGTTATGCTAGAAAGTAACCACTTGGATTGTGGACTTTGACATTCAGTGCATTTTATGGAACTTTCTGATAATTTTCTGTCTTCTTTTTTTCTTCTATTACCCTTTGAATGATAGTAATTGAACCTTGTATTTATTCAGAGAAACATGGTCAGTGGCTCAGCAAGGCTGCACATATCACAAACACTTGTGAGTTTACCTTACTGTAATGGAAGCTGAGGACAGAATCCAAATGGAGAAATTAGAGCTAATCCTTGGAAGTAAAATAAAATTCAAATTGTTTATTTGATAATTTAGTTTATTTGTTTAGCTCCTGCCATCTTATTTAGTCCGCCTGTTCCATCTTGATAAAGTGATCATTAATTGTTCAGAAACATGTCTCGTTTTTTTTTCTGTGCTCGTGCACACAACTAATGTATGTCTTTAATGCCACCCAGAGGGAGCAGTTTGGAAGACAAGAGGATAATTTACTCACCATGTGCATTTAGTTTTTGGCCTCCTTGCTGAGGTACCCCTGCTGGTTTGGAGTCTGTTTTTGTGTATAAACCTTCCCTTACCTGCGATAACCTGAAATGTAGTGAGCCTACTAGTTTAATTCAAGGATAGGATGGTACAACTTCTGTTTTTAGTCTTTGGAAATCAGAAAGCTCTGTTCTGTTTTAACCTGTGGTACAAATGCCTAATTCTGGCATTGGTACCTCAGTAGGAGTTCAGAGCTACATTAGGGAAGACTGTGAGATAATTACAATCACTGAAATATGAATAGACTTTAATTTATATTAGAGAAACCAGACACTTTGTACAACAATTAGATAATAGTCATCCAAGTGCTTTATAAGCATTATCCAGTAATATAAGTGGAAAAAAGCTTAAAAAACAGTTGATGTACAGTGTTTGGATCATATTAGTGTACTCTGGTGTGTGCTAACACCATCATAAGCAGTAGCAGTCCATAGGGAATTTGTTTTTCAGTGAAACATTTAGGATGAGGAGAAAAGTCCTCCTTCATCATCACTGGAGACACTGTCCAGAGGATAAGGCTTGCCTGGGACCCCACGGCTGCCCTCACTGACTCGCCTCCAGGGAGCTTTTTCTTCCCCTCTCTGCATTTTCCTCTCTCCTGTTCTCTTTTCTCTGCCCTTCTCTGCTTTTGTTTTTGTTTTTTTCCCCTCAAGATTACTTTCTCTATTAGATTTGATATGTGTCATCAGCAGTGGATCCTGCTAATAAATCTTTGTGCACATTACCCTGCCTCAGCATCCTTTGTGCAGAAGGGAAATTGATGATCAAGGCTGAAAGAAAAAGCTGTAAGAGAAAGGCAAAGGTGGTAATTCAGACAGGTAGAAGCTGAAGATGAAAGAAAAGTCAAGATGCAGGACTATAGGCCAGATGTAGTAATGGTATGGATGTGCTGGTGTGGTTGTGCTGATCTCTGCTATCAAAGTGCTCTTGCTGAGGGTATTATTTGTAACAGGAAAATTATGGGATGCTTTCAGCATTCTCTTCAAAATTGCAGTTTTTCTGGAATGAACATGTCTGGGCAAGGACACTGGGGCACTGGTATGTCAGGCACAGGGACTCTCAATGCCAGCAAATGTTTGTAGGGGACCAGAGTGTGTCTGTGCATGCTGAAGAAAGTGGGATGCACGCAGAGGCACAGGCTTGCATCCTCAGCACGGCCCAGCATGTTTCCTCTGACAAAATGGGGTGCAGAATGTGTCAAAGTTCTTCAGCCCCAGAATCACTGTGACCTTTCTAATTTGCTTGCCTGTTAAATAATTTCTCCTCCTTCCTACAGAGGGTTATGGACATTGTGTTTTCATAGAATCACAGACTTGTTAGGGTTGGGAAAGACCTCCAGGAGCATCAAATCAACCAGTAACACATGCAACGAGGTGAGCATCCCAGTCTGTAAGTGCTACTGAGGCTGTATTAGCCCAAAGGCTGGCTCATGTACAGGTGCTGCAGGGCTGAGATGCCCACTGTGGGGTGGGGTGGGCATTGCATCACACCAGCAATCCCTGCCATTGCCTGTTACTCCCAGCAGAGCTCCTAGCAGCCATCAGAAGACTGTCTGCAGATCTGTAGGGCCAGGAGGCTCTGTTGAAGTACCTATTTCTACATTTGCTACGCTTTTTGCTTAGAAAAGCAGACGTCGCATGATCCTTATTTTGAGTTTTGTTTCGTGTGTGTATGCTTAATTGTATATTCCATGAGAAAAGTACAACTAGGTGATATTCACAAAGAGGTACAATATCAAATATTGTGTTATTTTTTCCTATTCATAAGTATTTGATAGAAAACAGCAGGTGTTATATTTTATCTTGGAGCAGATAACATTCAAGGAAGGAGAAAAGAAAACCGCTCATTTTCCCATAGGTATAGGACTGATAAATTATTCCAATGATAGATAAGGGTAGAACTCACCCAGGTAACAAAGGTTGGGAAAGAAAATCACATAACAGTAATAATGATAGTAATAATAGCAATAATAAAAGATGAACGTATGCTTTCACTGCTAAAGCCTTGTTCGGATGCAGAGCTCCAAAGCTTTGCATGTTATTCATTCTAAAAGAAAACTTTTTATTGCTCTTAAATTAAAAGAAGCAAAAAAGCCAACCTACTGTACAAATAGAGAGGATTTGAAGCTTTAACAGACAGTAGAGGTCCCAAAGTCTTTCATTTTTACTTGCTTTTCTACATTCATGTGTGGCACAAAATTAAAATCCCAGTATATAAGAGGAATTTGTAACTCCAGCTGTCTTTTGCATCTATCAAATAAGGAGAATAAATATCCAAATGCTTCTAAGACCCAGGAAAATTCTCAGGGGAGGAAGTTGAAATAAGAGAAAAGAAGCCATATGCCTCTACCTTTTGTTTCCATTAGCTTGCTCTTGATCATGAGGAATATTCCTTCAGGATGTTTCTCTCACTGCTCTTGAGCTATTCTTATTATCTAATACAGACATCATATACCCAATGAGTTGTCAAGATTCATTAAAGGTTGTTGGTCTGTTACACACCTCTAAGCACATTCTCAGAGTGCCTGACTTGAGAACAGCATCACAGTTTCCAGCCCATCTTTGGTCACTCTGAACCCTCGTTTTTTATTTGATGCTCCTCAGTCCATTCTTGGTGACTTGCAGGCTGCTCTTGTCAGGGTCTGCTCTGCCTGAAGCTGTGTGCCAGGTCTGGGTCTGCTGTGCAATCTACTGTCCTGTGCCTGGGATCTTTGGTGTTGCTGGGGCTGCTCTCATGGGCTGGAGAATGGTGAGAAAAAGCCACGTGGAGAGTTTTACCAGTGAAATTCACACCTAGACCTTAGCCAACACAAAATTTACCAGATGGTCTGGGTGTTGGCTAGAGTCTGTCATTGGAATAATTCTGTCAAGAATGGTAAAAAAAAAAAAATAAAAAAAGAAAAAAAAAAGGAAAAATAATCACTGATTTTTTCTGGACTAGATGATGGGCTCTGCACAGAAAGTTTTGTCTTGTTCCCTCCACCCAATTAATCAATATGAGAAAAAGAAATTATTGAAAGTTGTTTGTAATGAAATACGAGAGAATTAACTCACAAAGTGGGTCCACATTCTTCTGTATTCATGCAGTACCTTGCTGATTATATCTTTCTTTGATACCCATCTGAATTGGTGATTGATTTCTTCTGTGTTTTCTTTTCTTCTTACCTACCTCAGGTATATCTAGATAACTAGCTGGCTGTGGTGCTGTGCAATTGTTTTTAAGTTAATGTTGGATAGTAGAACAGTTGCTTGTGGTACAAAATAATAAATAGAAGCAGCTCTGAGGTCTGTTCAAGAGTATTTTAGAGATCATTGTTTAATCAGACCTTGAGGAACTGAGCAAAAATTTGTACAAGTCAATGGAATTGCTTATGCAGAGCTGAGTGTGGTATAGTGAGCTATGAGCTGGGTTTGCAAAGCTTCTGAGTGCACAGAACACCATCTGAAATAAGCCTTGCTTGTCAGTCTTGGTTGAACATAGGGAAAACCTTGGATACTTTGAAATTTGCTAGAAAATAATGCAAAAGTAAAAACCTGCTATAATGGAACAGAAACTATTCAGGTATTTAGGACTAAAAGTACATCATGGTAAATAAAAGTCTGAATCTCTGCTTTCCTTGGCCTGAAACAAAGACTTAAACAGAGTTGTCTCTCTTCTCTGAGGTCAACAAACATAATTTGCCATTTGGCTCTTCTGTTAGATCATTCTTCATCTGTTCTGTGATGTGGCAAACAAATCTACAACATGCCTCCAACACAAAAGTACAAATGCTTAATTCTGGAAATCTTTGCACATAATTAAGTTTTGTTAGAAACTAGGTTAATCTTAACATTTTTTTCACCTAGCTCACTAGTACATCCCCTTACCTGAATAAGGCATGTGACCTGTGCCTTCAAAGCAACTTAATTTTGTGTTAGGCATCTACTGACTCTTTGGAGGTAAAAAAAAAAGGTGATAACTTGTGATGTTAAAAGTCGGAAGTTTTAATATGGATGTCAACATAGATGTTTAGACTTGATGATATATTATATAGAAGCTCATTGCAGCTTCACCGGTTATTTAATAAAATCTCCATTGTATCTACCCTAGCAAAATGATGTCTCTCTGCTAATGTCTATATATTAAAGACAAGGAGGTGCTTATTTCGAGTTTAGCTTATTAGCAAAAAACTCAGGATCTGCTCTCTTTCTTGGACTGATGGATTGTAAATTGGAGCAGAACTGAATCAGGGGTTTTGTGTTGTGTTGCCATTCATTAAGCAGACTGAAGTAAAAAGAAAGGGCTGAAGGTCTGACTTGCTTGGCAGGCAGTAAGGGAGAAATCCTGAGCTTGCAACTCTGCCATTCAGTTTAAAAATGTTGAATGAATCTGACAAAATGGAACATTATTCTTGCCTGGTTTTTTTGTAGTCTGACTTTGCCCAACAAAATGTGAAAGTTTCTCATCTTCTTTGGGCATAACCTGGAAGATACTTGTTGTTCTCAGCTGCCTTTAACTTAGCTGCAGCTGAGTTAACAAGACCCAGTTTTGCAAGTTGTATAATTTTAACTGGTCAAGCAGGTGAGAAGAGAAATTAAATTAACTGAGCCAGAATTACCTTTTTTTTTTTTTTTGCAGAATTTGATATAAGGAAATTGTCCTTTTATGGGTTCTAGCTGAAGGGGAAGATATATTTTACAAATGTGGAGGAATTTTTGTTGAACCATTCTCATCCATTTTTCTTGAAGTGAAAGGAGCGAGCCAAGTTCTGAAGCAATTTATTTTAAAATAAAAAACTTGACTAACAGGTTGCAAGGATTAAAAAATAATGAAAGTGTGTCTGTGGACTAATTTTTGTACTTGGAAGGTTTTTTGAATTATTTCTTTTGGTGTGGTCCTCTGTCTACCTGAGATACTACACAGAAGAATGTTTCACTTTCTTGACACACAATAGTACAGAGGTCTAATATCATAATTCAGAATTTTTAAAATAGTAATATTTTGCTGACCCTAATGATGATTTTGAATTTTTACAGTCTGGTCTGTTGATAGCTTTTTTTCTATCTGATCAGTGGTCCAAACATTATAAAATGAGTATATTATAGTAAAACATTTGCATTGGCTTTCACATTTTTTCATTGATGGAGGCATGCTTTCTTATTGTTAGAGTATTGCATTTCACCTTACTGCCTACTCTTCTCTCCAGTTGCATGCTAAAATGACTCTTCTAATAGATACATCTTTTAACATCTTTTAACATCTTTTGATGTTAAAATTATTAAACTTACTAATAGTAAAACTAGTACCATGCTCAGCCACAGACATTTTGACTGGTCTTGAGCCTCCTTCCCTGTCTGTTAAAAGAAAGGAGGAGTGTTGGTAACTCATCCTTTTTCCCATTCTTCTTTTAGAAGAAACTTATTTTGCAGTGTTTAAACATGACTTAGATGCCACTATATCAGAAGTTTGTGTTTCCAACTTTGCTTAAAAGAGCACAGATGTATGCCATTAAATCCTTTCCTGATCCAGGACAATGGGTTGAAGGTTATTCGAGGTAAGAGGGATTATCCAAGGCACCCTGGGAGTGTGCCTGTGCTTGTACCCCATATAGGAGCACCTGCAAGGAAAGAGAGTTCAGAAGGCTTGAGTGGTACAAATGGTTGTGAAGGGTGTTTAGTACAAGGCCACTTGGAGAACAACCACACAGCGAGAACATTTTGTTTTGTCTTGGGCTCTCTTCTGAGAAAGGACTTGTCTTCATGTCTGCACAAAAGCTTTCACACATCAGCCTCATTCTTCAGGCTGTTCCTTGTGCTCTGGATCTACATCAGTTCTGCTACCACACTGTGTCTGGAGGTTGGCCTGAGGTCTCTATTTATCATCCTGAAGGATTCATTTATGGTCTGTTTCTTTGATTTCATCATGATTCTACCAGGCTTGCATGTGAAACTACTCTACAATCCTATTAAATTGGGAATTACTTTGTCCCACTGTCTGCAAAGGAGGAGTCAGTAGCTACTGTCAGAAACTACTGAGAAATTGAGATAGTGAGCTCTTCCCTGTTCCTGTCTTGCTAAACTAATTTTAAGCAGAACAGCCCAGCTGGGAGTCCGGTTTGGTCTGGTCTCTTTGCCAGCCAATGCTGACTGTGAACATGGTATAAATAACAACCAGAGCTGCAGTCCTGGCAAACATTGGCTGTATTGGCAATCAGTGTGAAAGAAGTATACTTGTTTCTTTGCAGAATTTGGCTGCTTATGATTGGAGTTGGTGGAACAGAGGTTAGACTGTAATTTTACTTACTTAATCTCATGCTTGAACATTAATTTAAAACATCTTTTTTCTTCCCCGGGGAGAAGATTATCTGTTTGGTTTAACATTCAGTGGTGTTTACACTATGTCTGGATGGCTCACATAATTTCATTTTAAAGTCTGGAACTAATTTTTCATTTTGAATTCCCTTTTGCCCCCCAGTATTCAGAAGGAAGCTGGAGATTGTTTTAGCTGTCTCATCACCTATAGGCAGTTGCATTATGTTTAGTTGTAACCAAGTTGTATATAAACAAAATGCTTGCTCTTAGGCATTTCTCCTGAACATTGAGAAGCTAGGATTCATATTATTCTGTAGAAAATATGACTTGATAAACACATGTATTTCCTCAATACATGATTAGTAGGAGCCATGTGAGGGTAGTAAGGATTTGAACTATCCAAACAGCAAAAGAATTAAAAATAAAAAATTTGCTAATATTTGTTATATAACAAACTGTATATCCCTTCTCAAAAAAATCTTATTTGTATTTTAAAAAATCTGAGTTATAGTTGGTACAGCTGAGTGTTTCCTTCAGGGACTGTGTATGCTGAATCTGATTTGGATCAACTCTCTGTGTGGAGCAAGGCATCCTTCTGGAAGACAGTAAACACACCTATGTTTATCTTTCTCATGGAGAATCATCCTCCCCCTGCCCCCAAAGTGCTTAGAAGGTACTGATGCTTCATTTTACTTCATTTAAGTTACATAATTTTTAACCCATGTTCCTTGGTGTTTATTTTCCAGTATAAACTAGGTGTGATTGATACTGTGGGGTGACTAAAAATTAAAGCATGATGTAACTAACTCTAATTGCACTTTCATTTGTAGCTCAAGCTGTTGTCTCCTTATGTCCCATGAGATCAAGTTCTGTCATCAACTCTGAAGCCAATTTCCATCAGACATTTTAAACAAGACAGAGTGAAGTGTGCAAATCTGTAAATCAAAAAAAAAAAAAAAGTTCCTCTCAGAGCTGGAATTAATTTCTTGGTTTTTTTTCCCCAGTCTCATGTAGCATGGTGAAAGTGTTTCATTCCAGATGAGTGGGTATGTGAAAGGGTATGTAGTCCCCTTAGACAACTTGGTTCAGTTTTGAGTGTAGATGAAAACATGCCTGACATTTATTTCCAAGACTCTATTAGCAGACAGGGCTAGTCTATTCAGTGACTGAGTTTTGTTCGTGCTGATATACTTCAAAACCTTTTCTTACAGGTCCTCAATAAACTGCACTTGGATTTCATTGACATAGTGTATCAGGCTCCAGCAAGGTAAATTTTGTTAAAGACTTATGCATATTCAGTAGCGGATGTTGGTGAGTGGAAGCTTTCAGAGGTGTTGTGGAATTACTGTGCTCAAAAACCCATGGAACAAAACTCACTCTTTTTCATATCATGCCAAATACAGGATTCAAAGGTAGGTAGTTTATTGCACAGATATAACTTCAGTGAACTATCAAAAGCCCACATCTACCTCTAGCAAATTTCGTTATTGTTCCTAATGGATAAAGGATCAAATCTTTCTGGTATGAATTCTCTTTTGCTGTGTGGAAAACGAAAAGAAGAGGATTGCTCAGCTGCCACTACTGGTGGTGGGGAAATATGAAGCTTGAAGCTGATTGTTTTATGAGTTTGCAATAGCTTCTATACTAGCTGGAGACTTCCAGGAAATATTGTGTTCCTGCCAGTCCCCATCACTGTTTTTAGAGCTTTTTGTAAAGATGATGCTGTGTGTCTATTTTTTTTTGAAAGCTCCCTTTACCTGGGGGATTATGAGAAGGAGGAATGTACAACTCATTTTTGCACACCATGAATATGATTGTGGAAGTAGAGCATTTGGCCTTACGTACTGTAGATGTATTAAGCTGCTCCTTGCCCTCAGAAACTGAGAAAATATATATATCAAAGTTAAGTTCCATGTCATTTTGATATCTGCTCATGAATACCTTGAAAATGTCATGGTTTAACCCCAGACAACAATAAATCCCCACACAGGCTCTTGGCTCACTCACCCCTGGTGGGGTGGGGGAGGGAATCAAAAGGGTACAAATGGGAAAACCTATGGGTTGAGATAAAGACAGCATAACAGGTAAAGCAAAAGCTGTGCAACCAAGAAAGGCAAACCAAGGAATTAATTCACTGCTTCCCATACGCAGCCAGGTGTTCAGCTATCTCCAGGAAAGCAGGGCTCCGTGAAACATAGCAGTGACTTGGGAAGACAAGCACCACAACTCTGAATGCCCCCTCTCCCCTTCTTCTTTCCCCCAGGTTTTTATGCTGAGCATGATGTGATATGGTGTCAGATAGAGCTGGAGTCAGCTGTCCTTGCTATTTCCCCTCCCAACTCCTCATGCACACCCAGCCTGCTCACTGCTGGGTCAGTGGGAGAGGCATAAAATGCCTTGGCATTGATCAGCAAAAACAAAAACATCCCTGAATTATTGACACTGTTAGCATAATCCCACACTGTGAACAAATTTAACTCTATCCCAGCCAAAACCATCAAAAAAGTAATTGTATTGTGAGCGAGAAGCCTTCTTTCCCAAAAAACAGGCAGGCTAAACTCAACAAAATAAAGAGATGATGTGTGGGAAAGACATACAGCATATATACCATCACTGTGCACTGACTACACTGACTGTCAGATGAGGCCCTAGGTAATTTTACTATTTATACTAGTTTTTGGAAGAAATCAAGCTGTGCAGGGTGGGACTGGTTCTGTTGAGTCTGAGCCCATGCCTCAGCCATCCCAGAGCTAAGCATGGAGCTCTTCCCAGTGGCAGCTCTGTCATTGCTGGACATCACAAAAGGACTGTCCTCTCAAAACCTCTCAATAGAAATATAGATCAAAAAGGAAAAACTTGCATAGTACCTGGTTGTAACATGTGATTTAAATTTTTAGCATTCAAAATTTTTTAAGGAATAGAAAGAGACATTCGTTTCCCACCGACTTTATAAGCTTATCTGAGCCTATAAGCACTGGGAACAGGTTGACCCTGGAGTCATAGAGGTTCCTGAATATGGAAATATCTTTTTCTTGTGTTTTGGTAGACTGTCTCTAGCCCTGCAGCTCAGGGCTTGTCCTTGTACTGGTCCCCTCCCTTATCTTCCCTGAGCCTGATCGATGTTCCAGAAAATAAATTTTCATGTGGGGAAAGCGTGTTTCCAATCCTTTAGTGGCAGAGGCACCTTTAAAAGTATAAGCAAGTTAAAGCTGTGTGAGCTCCTAGGCATTCTGGCTGAGTCTAAAATGAAGATATAACCAAGCTGTCTTTGAGCTGTGTAGAGCCCGTTTAACAAGGCTAGCGTTCTGAATTAAAATAGCTAATTAGCTGTGATGAAAAGCTGATACACAGGGCTGGGTCAAGGCAGCTGCCCTGCTCTGGACTGGCTTGTTCTGGGGAGCCTGGGGGCTCTCTCTGCAGCTCTGCACCACGCCAGCAGGCACACCTCCAGCAGTGAAAGGTTGTACAGCTGTCAGCTGCCACTGCTAATCTGACTGAGGGGCTGTCAGAGACTGCATCCTGGCTCCTGGTCAGCCTGTGACCCTGCAGTGCACAAGGCTGCTTCCTCCTTTCCTCTCATT
>JANRGV010000001.1:122294248-122306524 GCA_024734035.1 Alethe castanea
CTGGCCCATGAGCAGATAATGTGTGCCACGGAGATCAGGGTCACTGCCCCAGCTGGTTTAACAGATGGGGACAGAATCCACATTTCTGGTCACATCAACCCAACACTGACCAAGCCATGCAGCAGTGGAATGAAACAGCGTGGAAGAAGAGCTGCCATCCTTTCCCATTCCTAACCCCTGGGTTTTTTTCCTCCAGCTACCAGACAATGCTGGACTGCTGGCACGGGGTCCCCACGGAGAGGCCGACGTTCACCGAGCTCGTGGAGCGCCTGGGGGATCTCCTGCAGGCCAACGTGCAGCAGGTACAGCAGGAAATGCACGTTTGGAGTAAACTCGTGTCTGCCTGTGCAGAGGTGAAGGTTATTTAACACCAGTAGGAGATTTCTCTTCCTAGCACAGCTCACTAGGAAAATGCCTGCTGGGATGAGTAAAGACAATGTTAACTACTCAAATGTTAACTTTATTTCTGATTTTCTCCACCTCTTTGTCTCTCATTTCCAAGTTTATGTTCACCAGTGCTCCTGGGAGCTTTACAATTATGCAGCTTAAAGCACAGAAAGCCAGGTATATCAGGATTAATTTCATAATACTTATAACAGTTGTTTTCTTCTTCAGTAAATACAAGCAGATCTGTTATGCAATTGTCAATTTAATTGAAGAAGAAATCAAACACTCTCCTGCAGCTCCTTCCTGTTTGTAAACAAATTTAGTGGAGCTGAGTTGAAGAGGGCCCAGTCTGCAATATGAAGAGCTCATGAGTTTGATTCTATAACCAAAGTAAATTGAGGAGACATAAAAATCATGATAAGGGAATAGGGCACTTAACTGCTTCTCAAAATTAAAAACAAAAAGAAGCACCGGGAAATTTGGACAAGCAGTTTCAGGGGCTAAAAGCAGAGTCATTCCTGAGGATTGCTGCAGGGGGGTAATGACAATGCAGAGCTGATTACCATTTCCTGGGAAGGACAAGAAATTAAATCAGGCCTAAAAAAGGCCTGGCTCTTCCCAAGCTCCTGAAGTTGAACAAAACCCAGCGGTCTGTACATGGCCCACTGCTCCTGGCCAGGACTGCAATATCCAAGCCCATGTGCAGCCATCCCAAAGTGCCTCAGTTTCCTCTCAAAGCCTCCTGCACAGTAATTCCTGGATGAAGTGTGCATTCTAACTTCCATGACTTCCCCAAGGTGTGAGGAACATGATAATCACCTTGAACAAACATCACAGTTGAGTTAAAACACAATTTAGTCCTTTCTCATCAAAGCTCTGTAGGATAGAAAAAAACCTCTCACACCTGAGATGCAGCACAAAATGAGCTTTCCCAGCTTTGTGCTCTTTTCTGTTATTCATTTCAAAGGATGGCAAAGACTACATTCCACTGAACATCACCTTGTGTCCAGATGGAGAATCCAACCCCAAAACCTGCCCTGTGGAAGAAAACTTGAACAGTGGAGTGAATCGCTGGAGTGCAGTGGAAACTGGGTGAGAAAAGCAGATACAGGGAGGGGGGAAAGGAACCTTTCACTGTCTGCTGTCCTCCTTTAACATGGCTGGTGAAAAAAATCAGATACACTGTCAGGGGGTTGGTTATTAGATACAAGAGGTGACAAAAGAGAAGTGGTCCAGGAAACTGGGCTGTGTGAGGATGTAACTGAGCACAATTGGTGCAGCATCTGCCTGGATTTCTGCTGACCCCTCCACTTTCCTGCTTTCAGCAACAACAGCAAGAAGAGACCCCTGAGTGTGAAGACATTTGATGAGGTGCCAGTGGAAAAGGAGAAAGTGATGCATGAGGTAAGAGAGGTGACTGCATCCTTCCCCAGCAGGTTCACAGATCACTCGTCACCAGCACCAGAAATGCTCATTGGAGCTTTTGGAATCTGTTTGGTAGGAGAGAACTTTAAATCTGGCAGATTTGGCTCTGGCATCTCACACCCAGGGCTGTGTGACAACAAAGAGGGATCTGCATTTCTCTTAACAAATAATTTAAAGAGAAGCTCACATGTGATTGCCCTGGCTTTGATCAGGCTTAGGGGCTTTATATTACATATTTCAAGATGTTTTTCTACCATAAGGAAGTGGCAGCTTGTTGAAATGAAGCTCTTTGAGGGAAATGTGTCCACAACACATTCTGGCTGGCCAAGACAGTGGTGGGGGTGAAGGTGTTCAGTTCTGGGTGGACAAGAACAAGATTCACACAAAGGGCTTTAACCCTGGATTTTCCTCCCTGCAAGTGAAGTATTTATTGCCAGTTTAATGCCATTGCAGGGTGGGAGAGCGTTAAAGGGTTTAATTTTCCTTACAGGGGGAAAACAAAGACTTGTTTTGTTACAGAATGAAGGTTCTCCTTGTTGGCTTCCTCTGAAGTGATGAGCTGGATTTTCTTATTTTTTAAAAGAAACAAGAACCACTCCTGAATTCCCTCTGTGGTCCAGGCAGCTCCATGTGCTGACCCCACCCTCTGTGTCCCTAAGGAGGAACCTGTGCCATGCACAAATGCTCCAGGTGGATCAAAGTTGAGGGAGCAAGCCTGAATCCCTCAGGAATCCTCCTGGCACAGGAGGAGCAGCTCCCAGTGCTGAGGAGCAGCAAAGGAAAGGCTCCAGCTGAGACTCCTCTTGGACAGAGCCATTCCTCAGAGCAGCTCCCTTGGGAAGGCTCAGCTTGTCCTGGAAATATTTCATGTCCTTGACAAACACAGCCAATTTCTCACTTGCTCTCTGCTGAGCACAAACTGAGGCCCATTATTTCCTTGTGGTTTCCCAGATGGAATTTCTCCCTCTTTATCTGTGCATCTCAGGGATTAGGAGGCTTAGAAACTTCCCTGGGTCCTGCATCTTCCCTCTTGCAGGATAAAATCTGTCCCTGTGAATCACACAAAGACATTTGCTAGATCAATGCAGTCTCCAGAGATTATTGCTGCCAGCAGGAGCATTACCTGCCTAAGAGCTCCCTGTTCGTGGCATTTTCAAATAAGCCTTTGCACGAGGGGGTAAAAGTTCCCAAAAAGGGTGATAATACATCAAGAAATCAGAAATAAATGCAATGTTTCAATAAGGATCTTTTAAATCAGTGTGTGATCTGCTTTGGGACAAAGCAAGTGACTTATGGTTATTGAAATTTTCTTAATTACCAACCCTGAATAGTCATTAGGTCATTATTTCAAAGAGCTGCCCGGGGCTCTGAGTGCTCCACCACACCTTCCTGCCATTGTGCAATTATCTGCAATCTCTGGAGATGCTGTAAGCAAAATGCAGAGCAGCCCCCAGATAAACTGTTCCTAGAGCACGTGTGGGAAGGGGAAACAGCCAACACAAAATCCAGAGACAAGCTGGGTTTTACTGAGGGTTTGACAGACCTCATTAATGCAGCATTTCACTTCATAAATTGCTTATAAACTGATCATATGAACAACTGATAGATGACCAGAGCGTGTATAAAAAGGCTTTTTCTTGTTTTTTATTGCTTGATGAGATTATTTTTTTATATCTTGATCAGTTTGACAGGTAAAATAAGACTAAGTAGAGTTTATCTTCTATGTTGAAGGCTTTTGCTGTCTTGGTTCTGACAAATGCACAGATGTGCAACTTTCCAGCATCACAAAATATTTCAAATGCAAAGAAACACCCAGAGCATTTAATATTATGGAATTAGTTGAAATGAGGACTGTGATGTCTGTGTACTTGTGCAAACTTAACACAAAGTTTAACTGCAGCCTCAAGACTCAGCTTTAAGTGTAGCAGAATCACAACCCCAACTTTGATCACGACAGTTTTGTTGGACAGCTCATAAAAAATCCATAAAGGCCAGGGCCATTTATCTTTACAAACCACTTGCATTTACAAAATGCTGCTGAACTTCCACTTCCTTCAAACCCCAGTGTTTCTAGTTGTGTGTTTCCAGTGAGTATTTAAGGAGTTTTTCCTTGGAGGAGCCCAGCCAGAATTATTGGATATAATCTTTATGAATCTCAGTCTGTTCATATCTCAGCTATCCTACTACATAGTGCCCATATGTCATGCTTAATATCAGTTTCAAATTTGAAAATGTCAAATTATTTTTTGATACGTTCATTTTAAGGGTTCTCTTTGGAAATGCAGATCAAAAACTTTAATGTCATAAAAACAAGGGAAACATTCCCAAGCTCCAGAGCAGCACTTTTGGGAACACTTGGACAAAATTTGATAACACAGGCCTTGATAAAAGAATATCCTGAAGGATTTGGGGCTCCTGCAGCAGTCCCAGTTCCAGATATCCCTGATGTTCCTTTCCTTTTGCTCCTCAGGAGTCTGACAGTGGGATGGTGCTGACCTCAGATGAGATAAAAAGCCCCAAGAGGTTGGAAATCCGTTCCTGGCCCTATGGGATCATGGCTCTGGCGTGAGTACTCTGGGGGATTTCTTTTTCAGACAGTTCTTGCTTTCAGAGAAATGATTTTGAAATTTGCAGTTTTGGTTCTGCTGCCAAAAGGAAACCTCTGGGTATCCAGGCAAGCTTAGAGGAGATGAACTCTGAATTTCAGCCCCATAACCAGAAAAGCTTGGTGATGTGTTTTAATATGAAAAGCAGCAGCTGTGAGTAAGAAACATGGCTTTGGTAGTGCAAAGTCTCTAAAATGTGCCTTGTGCAATACAATTTCTGTACACAAATGAAAAGTCCACAAGGTTATTGTTTCCAAAGAGAAACAAATAAAAATAAGGCAGATTTGCTAATATAAATGTAGTAATTTGCATGTTTGGATGAAAAGCTAGGAGTTTGACTTAAATTTTGCGGGTATAAGTAGAAGATTCAAATTCTTTCTGATGTCATTGCTAACATTTCTGATTTATTGATTTTTATTTTTGATTTATTAATTTTTAATTTTCTCCAAATGCATGTTCCCATCATTGACTTAAAAGTATTTTACACAGGCTACAGTGTAAATTGTAGTGAATTATCTTAAACAGAGTTTTACATTATACTAATGATGGTGAATCCCAGATTTTGAGGCAAAGTACATGGTGTTTGTATAATTTTATGTCATTCCTTTTATTTCTTTTTACAAAGATTTGTTTGTTGACTATTACTTTTGCAAAGTCACATATTTTATCCAGTGCCAACTTTCTTTGCCACATTTGCATTTGGTTTGTGCTTTTTTTCAAGATCGAATGGTGTGATTAATGAACCGACTAAACTATGTATCTCCTTTCCATGTTCGCTTATAAAGTAGTGCAAAGAAATGCAAATTAATCATCAGTCTATAAAGAATTCAACCAAGTAACACTTCATCCTGTGGTGTGTTTTTATCACCTGTATCAAAATGTATTTATGGTGTCCTTCTCAAATGTGTGTTCTTCTGCTCTCTTGCTACAATTTATTAATCTGACAAATATGATGAACGTTCATGGCAATGTTGAGGAAGGGCATTCAGCAAGGTTCACTCAATCTCTCTGATTTTACAGCAGCACAGTTCCACAGGAGAACTGCATCATTCGTGATTTATTATATTGTAGTGCTGATTCTGTGACCCATTTCTGCTGTTGTGATCTGTCTTGGGTTCCCAGGCATTGCAGGGCACACCTTCTTGCAGTTTTGCCATTGGAAAAATGACGGGTGTAAAGATGAGCAACTTAGTTCGACCCTGAGTTTCATGGGTCTGTGCCCTGGGGCAAGGCTCTGGCTGAGGAGGTTACTGCATTTCAAGGAGTGGAGCATTTCTCATCCTTGAGTGGCACCCAAGTATCCAATAATGTTGTGGGAAGGAAGAAAAGAGCTGGGAAATTCAGGAGATCCGTTTGATTCTATGCGAAAGCCAGAAACAGCATAATGTGTCACCAAACTGATGGCATCTAGCTCTAGTGGTACTCTCAGAGATGTTGGTGATGTGAGGAAGACTGCTTTTTTTCTAGTGGCATCCATTAGAGTGCAATAGCCTCAGAAATTTTGGCATAATTTCCCCCATTAATTTATTATTATAACTATAGTTATATTGTTTTAAATTTAATTTTAGTTTTTATTTTTATGCCAGATTGTCTTTGAAATTTTGTCAGTATTTCTCACTGCCCTTGCTGAATTAAGCCTAATTTGAAACTCTTCTACTGTAGTATTTCTACCATCTGCTCTCTGTAGCAATTATTCAAATTATTTGCAACCCTCTGTACCAGCAGGGGTGTATCTAGCACAGATTTCCTGACTGACATATTTTTGCCCTGCAATATGCCCCAGCTGGTACAGATCTGTAATTCTGTGGGGTTGGATGGGGGTGGAGAGTGGTGCTTACATTTCCTTCCAGTTATTTCAGTGTCTGTCTCACAGGAAATCATCATCTCTTAGATTTTACAAAATTAATAAAGAAATAGAGTGGTTTTGAAGGTTCTCCTTTCTTTACCATCTCAGCCTGTACTAGAATCCTACAAATTCTGATATAACAAGAAGAATGATATTCCTACTTCCTACTTCTTGCCCTTTGTCACTTTTTTTTAGTAAATCAGGGGTTTTGAATGCAAACCCAAGATACTCAAAGTATAAATGGATCTGCACAAACACTTCATAATTTAATTTTTGTGAAAAATTAAAGGAAGTCAGGAAAAGTAATGTGCATATTACTGTGAAAAGAGGAGCCTTAAACTGCATTAGAAAGGCCATACTCCTCTAAGGAGATAACTAAACACCCTCTGTGCTGATGGGCATCCATGTCAGCTGAGAGGCAGTTCTGGTCCATTTGTGGCCTCCTCAATTAAGGAGGTTTTAAGAACTGTATCAAAGTAACTTCACAGCCAGCAGAAAACTTTTTAGCTTTCAGCAAGTGTTTATTTATTTTATAGACATACTTTCAAAACAACATGAGAGCACTGTGCAGCTTCCACCCTGCCCCAAGTTTCCAAAGCTGTGTGGGGACCACTAACACAGTCCAGGCCCCACAGACGGAGAAAATGATGAAAGATTTTAAATATAGAAATACAGTTCATACCACGTACTATGAGAAGGGCCATAGGTCATCACTGTTGCTCTTTCTTTTCTTATGGGTATTATTTGTTATAGATTTTAATTTTTTTTATTTTGTTTTTTTTACTAGGAACCTGGCTTTGTTTATCTTAAAGAATTTTGACCTCTTTGCATGTTGTGCAATGCTATACATGTATGCATGAAACATCTGTTTTAAGTGCCAGGAGTGCACAAGTGACACCACTGCTGCTTTGATACACATCTCAACTGCAGGGAAGTTTTATTTCACTCACTGGGGTGATAACCTCCAATTGTGCATATTGCTTCACTTTTGGGTAGTCAGCTGCTTTTTGGACATTTGGACTTCAGTAGAGTTAAATTATTTAGGTGGCATCATCCAAGAGTTACAAGACCAAGAGAGATGGCGATTTGCCTCATATAAGGGTCTTAATCTCCAGAATAGAAAGCCAGCCTGAAGATATGTGAAAGTAAAGAAAACTCTTGCTTTTTAGTGCAAGGTCAACTTTAGCAAAGATGTTACATGGATGTGTCTAAAAAGCCGATAATTCACATTTGTGTGGTGTTAACTTCTGAGACACCCACTTCTTCACTACCTCGAGAAGGAGTATGAGCTCTGGCTCCATCTTCAAATGGGCTAAAGACTGAGGCTGGGCCTAAGGCTTCCAGTTACTGCCCATCATGAGGCCACTAACAAATTTAGGAGATTCAAATGTAGTTCTAAAAGTAATAAAAAGTGATTAAACCTAGAGAAAAATGAAGGAGAGGTATGAAGTTAAAGCTCATAATTGGAACAGCATCTATGGGTTATCTAAATATTTAGATTAGATGACTTAATGGTAAATTTTATGAATCTTTGCATAAAATACTTCCTTAAGTTTATTGCTGTATGAAATTATCTGTAGTCATATAATGAAGTGGAAAAGTTTCCACTTTAAAAAGTTTCCACTTGAGAATATTGGTAAAAATCATTGTCTTTGCAGTCCTTACAAAAACATTTAAAACAAGGTCATTTCCCACTGGAAGTTTTCCTCAGTGGAGCACTAAACTCAGTATGTGTAAATGCAGTTTGTCTCAGGGTTCAGCTTTAACTAGAGTGAATTTTCTTATGACACGAAATTTTCTGAGTTTATCTTAGAATATTTTCCACATCATATCGGGGTGAGTCAGAGGCTTTTCAAGCTGGTGGAGGTGGAAAAAAATTCTGCAGTTTACTAAACAGCTTTTTGATCAGGAGAGCTATGTGACACCAAAGATTAAGTTCCCATAATGATTTGTAATAGCAGTTAATTCTGGATTTCAGATAGCCCAAAGCATCCTTTGGTTATTTGTGGTTGAAATGTTCACAGTCTTCTTATTTTTAGCAAAAATTTAGTACAGAAGCAGAGAAGCCATCTCATCTTCCTTTTTCTATTTTTTGCCTTCTAGCTACTATATTCTCACCTAAATCTTTGCTTTGGTCTAAGAACAAATATACATCTCTACCTTTTTTATCTTGTGGTGTACATTTACAGTATATTTTTTCTCTTTCAATTTGTCATGTTTCTTGCACCTCCTCCCTTGTACTTTCCAGGTGTCTCCTTTCATGATCTGAAAGTGCTGCTGAATAAAGATGAGCCAATAGTTAGTCCAATCCCAGACAGTCTTGTGTTCAGGTAATTGCTTGGAACCAAGCAGCTCTTAAGTGCCCTGACTTCCCTGACTCAGATTGACTGATGGAAAAATTAAGTGAGGCAGAGATTTATAGCCAACTTAGTAGCAAGAAAGCAAAAAATGCAGACTCATTTAAATAAGGTGCATTTGGTGTTTCTTTTTTCCTCTCTCTCCCCACACTGTATTGAGGACACATCATGAATGTTATCTGAAGTCATGTAGATCAGAGCCAAGCTCCTTTGGCTGGAGAAGTGAGCACCCTTCCAGCCACCCCTGAGTGGTGCTGGAGCTGTTCTGGTAGTGCTCCAACAGCTGATATAGCATCCTGCAGGAGAGCTAACTTAAAAAAGAAATTTTACCAAGTCTTTCAGAGAAAATAATGTAATTCTTACAATAAAGCCAGTAATTTAGATTTATACCTGATTTATTTGCCTTGGTTTCTCACTTGCTAAAGATATTTTCTAGTATATATCAGATGACACAATCCATTTAGAGCAAATGAAATTGGCCTTGAAACCTTTGTCCCCATCTTATCCTTATGATTACAGCAGATTCTGGGTAATTAATAGTAACATGCTGCAAAAAAACCCCAAACCCCACCATAGCCTCATTTATATATTGAAACACTCATTCTAATCCTTGCTAAAAATTATTTAATAATTAATATCTACATTTAACAGTCTATATCTAAGAGACGTATTAATGAGAAAATACATAAAAATATATTCATAAATATGAAAAAATGTCCTGGGGCTCAACAGTGAATCTAAGTAAATGTATTTGCAATATTGGCAGCAGGTTTTTTTCTTTTAAATCTTTTTAAAGAAGCACTGAATAATTGAGAAAAAATGTTATGCGTTGGCCTCTTTTTAAAAAGATTAGAATCTATAAAGTGACAGATATTTTTACATAATTTGGAATAATAATTAGATCATTAAATGTAAATTGCAATATCACAGTGTCTCCTGAGTCATAGTCAGCATTATAGCTGTGCAGCTCCTGGGTCAAACACAGTTTAGATTACTACCCTTGGTGCAGACTAGCAGCAGAGCTCTTTTACTCTCATCCTACACATCATCTATATAAATTTATACTTGGGAGATGGGGAGAAAGCACTCCTCTTTCCTTTGGACATTATGTGTATGAGCAACAGAGGGAGGACAACCATGCTTAGAGGTGGTGGCTTTCTCTCACAGTTTCCATGGGATCCTTGGGGTAAGCAGCCTGCAAAATTCACCACATCTATAATTCATAGTGTGGGACATACAGGTTGTGCCTTTTCTAATGTGCCTGTTCATTAGAAGAATGAACTGCTAGAAGAAACCCTATGTGTTGACAGTCCAGAGACATTTTGCCTTAAGAAGACAAAGAGAAAAACAAAAAAAGTAGTATATTTCAGTCTCATATCTCTGTTACGTGGCATTTATCTTCGGGCTCTATTGTGAACAAGATTTGCCCTCACATTTTTAAAACTGTGCATTATAATTTAATGTCTGGTCCTCAGACTACTAATGTCTGTGAAAGATATTCCTTAATATGCTGTTTGGTAATGATCTTGTTGTACAGACAAATACAAATATTATGAATTAAATATTGAAAGATGGAAAGATAAAGAATGCAGAAAACATCAAAGTTCTTACATTGATGTACTTAGATGGCTCTATTATCTGTTTCAAGAGTTATCCAGCATGATTTATAATTTCTATTAAAAATATCAAAACACTGTCTGGACTGTATCTAAGCCAGTGAATATCCCTCAATCTTTGCTTTATGTCATTCTAAAAAAAAAAGTACATGTTTACCCACACACTTCCCCTTCCAGTTTTTGCTCAAAGCACAGCTTTAGCAACAATAACAAAGAGGAAATCAATCTTTCTTGAATCCCTAATTTCCCATGGAATTAAATGCCTCTTTCTCTTGAGAGAAATGTTTCAGCTTGTGGGTTGGGTAATCTCTTCACTTGTCACTCTTTAGCTGTGTTAAAAAAAAAAAAGCATACAATACTAATCTTCATTCCCTTCTATGACTTTGTCCTCTAAGCCCTATGTAAAACACATCTATTCTCTAAGAGTAACTTACAGTAAGATTTTTATTTAAAGCAAATGTGGGGCAAGAACCAGCTCTGTTGAGATTCGTATCTGGGAAACAATATATTTAAACTTTAAGAATTAGTTCACTGACAAACTTCTGTTTAACTCTTGCACTTAAATAATACATATATTAAAGTAAAAATAAATTCTTTGTCACTGGCTATATTTAGAAAATATTTTTATTAGATATTCTCTGAGAACAATAGAGTGAATTCCAAGGGCTAATCCAACAAGACAGAATACTACCTTACTCTCAGAACAAACCTCAAATAGAACTAAATATGAAGTATCTTTGCTTCCAAAAACTGGAGAGTTTAATGTACAAGAATGAATGATACTATTTTTATAGTATTTGGTCCAAGATACTAATTATCTAAAAAAAAAAAATCATTTGTTGGGAAATGAGAATGTTCCCCAGTCTCTGCTTTGACAGTTGAATAGTGCAGATGTCTCCATAATAGTTTTCACTCCTTCTTTAAATCACATAAATTGTTAAAGGCCACTTGGAAAAACTGAGTTTGAAGGAAGATTTGGGGGTCTAAAATATTGATTTGTTTCTATAAGGAAGGGTCAGGTGGGCCCCTGTTTTATGAACATGTTCTCCATTCTGTCTGTACATGTAGAAGTCTGGAGAGAAATTTGAGGGTAGTCCCATGTCTGCTGGAATGTCATTAAATGTAATTTTGTGGTCAATCTACCCTGGTCTCAGAAAAGGAAAATATCTACTGGACTCAGGTTGCTAATGGAATAAAAAAAAAAAATGGAAATGAAGGAGTAGGTAGTATTTTTTACTCACGTGACCTGTCCTTTGCAGGAATGAAACAGGATTTATAGTCTTATAGTGCTATTTAAAGCTGAAAGCCTGTTTTTCCAAGCAGGCGTGTGTATCTGCATTTGCAGCACGCCACTGGCAAGGTAAATGGGATCAGCAGTAAGCTGAAACTGGAAGCTGCAGCTGGCTGACAGTTGCAATTTTACAAAACTCCTTTTTTCCCCTTCAGAGTCTATGCAGATAGGAGTTTCAGCAACACTTGCCTCCAGCCTCTTTTAACTTTCTTTTTAATTAAAAAGCTTAATTGGGAGTAATAAAAATTCCAATTAAGCTTTTTAAATAAAACTAAAAAGCTCAAAGTGGCTGTGGTTGCAGATAACTGCTACTGCAACCCGTGACTAGCACTGCTATTTGAACGAGGCATTTGTTTCACCATAATTGATATTGGCCTTTATGATTGTACCTCCACATCTTTGAAAAGTACTGTACCTTTAAGCCTTACAGAGTTATTGTTTGCCTGTGAAATATGAGCGTCCCTGTAAGTTTTGCTATGTGCAGTACAGGGACTCGGGTCTCTGTGGGTTGCTCTGCATATATTCCCCTCAGCATGATGCTACATGCATATCTGTAAGCACAAATAGAACAGATAACAAGTCCTGATCAGCCAATTTCCCAGTGAAGTCATGTGGTCCTGTAGGTTGCCTAAAATTCCCAGGACTGTTTACTGCTTTTCCTACAGCTTCTCTCTTTCTTTCTTTCTTTCTTTCTTTCTTTCTTCCTTCCTTCCTTCCTTCCTTCCTTCCTTCCTTCCTTCCTTCCTTC
>JANRGV010000001.1:122306624-122333626 GCA_024734035.1 Alethe castanea
GCCGTGGGGATGTGGGGGGGGAACGGAGGGAGAGGGCGGGGGCACAAAAGTCACGGAAAAGCGCAGGGGGAGAGGGACTCACCTGCGGCGCCGGCAGCTCGGGCACCTGCCTCCCGGGGCGAGCCCCGCGGGGCTCGGCGGCTCCCGGGACCGGGCTCCGCGGCGGCGCCGGTGCTGCCCCGGCCGCTCTCGGTGCTGCCCCGACCGCTCTCGGTGCTGCGTCCGCCCGGATCACACGGCTCTGCCTTCACCTGCCCGTCCGGCAGGCAGCAGACCCGCCGGGAGAGCGGGAGCGCTCCCGCCATAAATTAGCATCTTTGGGAAGCGGGTGGCGGTGGTGGTGACGGCAAATCCAATCCACCCCGTAAAGGGATCCGGGAGGCTAAAGCAAAAGGGTAAAAAGAGGCGCACACATCCACATCCCATCAGGACTTATTTTATTTGCTGTACGCATAACCTGCCCGCAGTAAACATGGCACAGGATGCATTTTACATTAACTTCTGCACCAGCTTCTTTCGACTTCAGTCCACTTAATGTTCTTGGCAAATCAAAGCACGTGTCCTTTGAAGAAGGTGTGTAATTGGAGTTTAAGGCATGTATGGAATTCCCAGATGTCTATAAAGTAAGAAGGAGCATTTGGCAGGTCACTTGAAGGTGGAGCAGGTTAAAATCACTCGTAGAAAAGTCCTCCTTTTCTTTTTTTAAAAGCAAACAAGCCGGCCATTTATACGGACCGAGTCATCGACATTGCGGGAGGCTTAGAACGGTTTTACAGGGCACGAACAATAAAGCTGCGGAAAGATGATGGTAACACTCGTTTTAAAATCCGAAATAAAAAGCAAAACAAAACTAAATATTCAGATCAGCGGAAAAGTTGTCCATTCTCTTAGTAATTCCCTGTCTCCTCCGCCCGCTCAGGAACAATTACACTGTTCTTATCTACATAGTCGTCTTGTCTTGTTTTGCCGACACACCCCGAGTCTTTTCATAAAGATATGACATTAAATTTGCAGAAACTTTACAAAAATTCTCTTGTTCACTGCATGGATACGGGCAAGAAAATAAATATTTTGCTCCAAAATAGTTAAGACGAACCACGCTGGGATGAAACACCGCTACAAAGTTATCAGGAGTAATTAATTACGGTAGAAATAGAGACAGAATAGGTTTGGGACAATTAGATGTTGATAATTTCACTTTGGGAGTATTATCAGCGTTCGTGCAAAATATTAGCCGGAGCAGGACCTCTGGTTCGCTTGGCGGGGGAGGAGGGGGGCCCGCAAATCCTGTTTGCAGGGCTGCAGAAACCCCAAAGCGAAATATTGCGGCGGGAAGAAGACCCGCTCTGCCCTCCTAATGCGGGGAAATCTGGAGGTGGGAGGGGGCGAGAAGAGGAAAGATGCTCTTGGGAAGGGTCGAGGTCTCCCCCTCATGATTAGGATTGCTTTGTTCTATTCGGGCAGAGGCAGAGTCATTAAACAAGCAGTCAAGAAAGGAGCAATACACGCGACTGCAGCCGTGGAGGAAAGGAGAGCTTCAGAGGGGAAGGGATTTTGACATGTGAAAAGTTAAGCAGGTACCTGAAGGAGGTTTATTTTGACCAGATGTTTGAGCTTTTATGAAATGTCACGTGAAGCGAACAGATGTACAACTTGCAAATGGAGCCCCGCCTTGTAAACACTGGGAAGAGAAAGGCTCGCAGAAATTCAAGCATAAATCATGTTTCCTTTTGCTGTATGTGTATATTTGCACATGTATGAGCAATATGTAGGCTTTACTTAAACTGCTTTTTACTTGTTTGTGAAAAAAACCCAAAGCGGCCATTCTGTCCAAGCTTGCTATCCTCTTCCAGTGCGCCTAACCAGTTTCTTTCCTTCCTTCCTTCCTTCCTTCCTTCCTTCCTTCCTTCCTTCCTTCCTTCCTTCCTTCCTTCCTTCCTTCCTTCCTTTTTTCTTTCTATCTTTCTTCCTCTTCCCCTCCATATCTTGTTCTTTCTATCTCTCTTTCTCTCTCTCTTTTATCATTCTTTCTTTCCCGCCGGTTGACCCCCTCCTTTATTCTCGGGTCCGTTTGATCCCAGGGAAAGTATCGGATCTCTCCTGGGAGGAGAAACTGAAACTAATCAATTGCCTTCTATTTGAAGGTGGGTAGGAGCTCCTAAGAGCACAGCACAAAGTCTGCGCTGGCAGCCCCCAGCGCTCCGGGCGTGGCGAAGGCGGGCGGCTCTGCCCGGCTGTGCCCGGCTGTGCCGGCGCTCCTGGCCCCAGGGAGCGGGGTCTGCGGGCGAGGGACCCCCTGCCCTGCCCTTCTCTGCCTTTCCTTGCCCTGCCCTGCCCTGCCCTGCCCTGCCCAGCCCGCTCTGGCCCGGCCCCTGCGCGGGAGGGCGGCAAAGGCGCGGCTCACCAGGAAATTAAAAGCTCTCCTCCGTTTGACGCTCGCAGCAAGGCGCAGCCGGTCCCTCCGTAGATGCCAGCCCTGCGTTCCGGGGTGGTTTTTTGTTTTTTGTTTTTTGTTTTTTTTCCTTTTGTATGGTTTCCTTTTGTATGGTTGCTGTTTGCCAGAAGGTCCTGTGGTATTTTAATGTAAAATCTATGTTAGACCCCCGATGGCCGCGGCTGTGGGTGCGGCAGCAGGCTGGCAGGTGGTGGGGTGGAAGGTGATCTCTGTGCCAGCCCACGTCCAGCGGGTCAGGAACGGCCAGGGAAAGACCCCCGCTGGAGCCAGAGGCAGTCCGAGGTCTGTCGGACTTCTGCAAACAGCCTGCCTATGTTTCACTCACAGACCATTTTGATCAGCTGTAGATATATGCCTTGCTTATTTCTGCACATCTATTTCTACAAGTGGATTTGACGTATTAATTTTGAATGCGGTAAAGGCTTTTATAATAGTTACCTCTGCCGAATAATAGACGAATTTTCGCTGAATTTTGCTGGACAGAAATTATTCAGTCATTATTTTTCCTTTTATGCAAATGTTTTCAAAGATAAAAAGGCTGATATCAAGCACGTTAGCTTTTAGAATGAAAATGCAGGAGTATATAGCGCAGATAAATAGACTGAGGTGCTATCCATAACAGATAGCATCAGCCTCAAAATCCCCAGGGATTCTTAATCTAGATTTATTGCCTTTGAGTCACAATCAAATGGTCTTGTAAAATGTTTAAAGTTTTTTCAAATAAAAGAGCCCTTTTATTTAAAGGAGTGGAGTACTTTTCTTTCCCCCCTTCATTTCTTATCCATTAATGCTATAAACGATGTAGTCAGGACAGCCAGCTGACACCACGATTTTCAGCAAATGCCGATTTGTACTGTATTTTTAAATTGCAAGTTAGAAAACAAAGGGAAAATGGCTTTCACGTTTGTGTCAGAATTTGAAAAGGAGTAAGGCTTTCCTTCATGTGTGAAAATGTGCAAATTCTGGACCCAGCCACAAACACACACACACACACACACACACACACACACTCGCTTCTGAGCCATAGAGCTATCAAACATGTTTAGTGACTGAGTGAGACGCTGTCTACGAAGGGGTTGTTGATGTAAGAGCCAAATTAGTGTTAATTTCAAACAGGCGGCTAATTCCTCCATGGAACCTCAGCACTTTCAAAGTGCTTTGCCATGCTTCATATTTAATTATTTGCGATGGAAAATATTTCCCATGAAGAAAGATTAGCTAATTGATGAGTCTTTCTTTCTTTCTTTTTCTTTCTTTTTCTTTCTTTTTCTTTCTTTCTTTTTCTTTCTTTTTCTTTCTTTTTCTTTCTTTCTTCCTTCTTTCCTTCTTCTTCTTCTTTTTTATTATTATTATTTTCCTTCTTTATTATTGACTGATTCTTAGCTCTTGTTTTGCAAGCCAGCTTGTGTTGGCTCCAGATACCACTGGCATTAGGTTCACAGGCTTTTCTCATCAGGTTGATGGACCCAGGTGGCCTTGTCTTTCACTGCTGTTTTTGCTTTCATTTTCTCAACCGTCTCTTTATGACAGGAATGAATTACAGCCCTCTTTTCCAAGAAGTACATTGATAGTTGTAGCTCACATCATTACATTAAAAAACTCCCAGGATGCTTGGAAAGCAAAATATCCGTATATAAAACATAAATGCATGCCTAAAATTCAAAAAAAATTAAAGAAAATAAAAAAAATTAATCTTCTGTTCAGCTAGTGTTTAATTGATTAATAATGTTGAACATATTGAGTTAAATGATGAATAGGGTTGGTTAAAGAATGGCTACATTGCAGCACAAAACTAAGAAGTCCTTACCTTTTTCCCCCCAAATTAAAAGCTTAGTATATAAATTTAAACAAAAGTTTTTTGCTTCCTTACTTTCTTGCCCCCAAATTTTGAAAAACAGAAGTATTTCCTGAAAAAAAACCCTTGGCTATCATTAGAAGGGATCATTCTTCTTTCTACCCCAGCCTGTGGCACTGGAAAATATTCCTCCAACCCAATGCTCTTGTGCAGCAATAATGTGGAAATAAACTGAATTATGTGCTTCTGACAGGTATAATGCCCTGTGTCACCAAATTGCATCTCTGTCCAGGAAAAGTGCATTTGCCATAGGTTACAGGATTTGAGAGAGAGACCTACTGTAGGTTGGGCTTGCTTGATTTAGCCTCACTTCCTCTCAGTCAGGGCTTCATCTGCTGGGTCTGGGCTCTGACTAACAGCTTTATTCAGGAGAAATTGGCAACTTGAATTACAGGAAGGTAGGAAAGATTATGTTTCAAAAAGAGAATTTTTTTTGTGTTTCTTTTTTTGACCTGATCCTTCTTTGAAAGTGTTTTCTGGAATAAATCACAATATCTAATAAGCCAATGGGTCTTTTAAAGTGTGGTTTTAAGAGTGTACCAAGGTCTTATTGAATCATGTTATCTAGCATTGCAAATCCTCTTGAAGTTAGTTACAAAGAATAATAGCTATATGCTCAGTCTGAAGAGTTCTAAGATTTTAGTGACTTTGGATTAACAGGAAGATTTCAAACCATCAGTGTTTAAGCTTCACCTTTCTGTCAGTCATTCCTGAAAAGGCCAGAATAAGGTAGTAACTACACCAGCAACTAGATTAAGTTTACACTTCTTCAAGGATGATAAGAAAAATCAATTTACAGGTTCTATTTCAGACTGAATACACTTTCAAAGGTAAAGGCCCCTTATATTATAGCTTCAAAACTCTACTGGTAATTTCTGAAAAGATTTAATAACTATTGTGTCTGAAATGTTGAAGAATTTTTAAACTGCTGGAAATAATTATTTCTTAACTGAAATGAATATACTAAAATTAATTTAAATTTAATTTCACACATTTTATGACAGAATGTTATCATCTTCCATCATTTCTTCTCCTTCTGTCTGACTACTATTTGCATTCTCTAAGAAATGACAAAGCCTATTTAAAATGGGAAGAGAAATTTATCTTTCTCTGATCTCTAAATGGGCTGATTTGCAGCTAAGGAGTATGGGGCACAATGTAAGCCTACATACACTAATTTTTTTTACATTTTCTGTTATCAAGTTGTAAGAATTTGAACAACTTAGGAGGAGTAAAGAAGTCAGAATTTAGAAGACTGCATGGGAATAGGGCAGCATAGGTCTTTGTCCAGGTTTAATGCAAAAGAGGCTCCTACAGGGATTCACCCTTCCATATATCCTTGTTACTCCTTGTGACAGCACTGGACTTCAGGGTTCACATCAAGGTATTGTTTTGGGCAGGATCACATGGGTATTTATTACCCCTGACTCACATTTTTTTTTTTTAACCTTCTTTCAGGGTCAAAATGTTTCTATAAATGAAACTGAAATTGTAATTTGTTACTCTGTTCAGAGCTGGGTTAGCCATGGTTTTCTATTTTGCCCAGAAACGCAGACTAATCCAGAATGGAGAGTATTTTGAGGGATGTTTCCCAGTGAGAAGTACAGTATAGGCCACTGTGCATGACAAAGGATAGGAAGGGAATTTAAACAGTTTGTGGCTGTTGAGCACAATTGGCACATCTTGTAAACATCAGCAGGAGATCTATAATCCACTTCTGCAATGCTTTACAAAGGCAGCTTTTCTACCTTTTAATTGTAATCTGAATAGATTTCAGTTTCTGAGCAGATGACGCACAAAAACTTGCACATACGCCTGAAGTTGGGTAAATCATTAATTTCTAGTATTATATGAAAGATTTAATCCTCTTTGCTGTTCCTGTGACTAAGCTCTTGGCAGACAAGTCAGGTGTGGGGTTTTTCAGTAGTGAAACAGCTTTCCATTTTGGTCTCTTTGCCATGAAATAGTAAAATACTGGTTGAAAGAACCAGAACTTTCTATTATCAACAAAATAGCAGATAGTTTCTCTTACAGGTAGTCAAGTTTTGTCTAACAGGTAACTAAAGCAGGATACCCACCCGATCTGGAGGGGAAGAGAACTACCCTTCAGAGATGTCCAAAGCCAGGAGAGATGCTTACAAACTCTGATTCTCCTACTATTTATACTGCCTGACACACTGAGTCACATTATGTGACTTTTTAATAACTTTCTCACCTTCCTGAAATGAATTACATGCTTGCAGAGCTGTGATGGTAAACTAGGAGTCATACTGATCATTATTAGCTTTGCAGCATCCTTAGCATTCAGTACTCATGAATCAGCTGTAATATATTGTGGTAAATAATCTGTCCAGAGAGACATTAGCATTGCATCTGAAGTGCAGCCCGGGCTAATACTGTGAAATCAGGTTTGATATGGTGTGTAAAGTTGGGTCTTGCTGTATCTCTTTGAATCAGGGCAAGGTTTGGCTGATTCCTCCTGATAAAGAATCTATTAAGCAGCTTTTTCAGATCTACTTAATGCTTTGGTGTCATTACTTTAAAAATGATGTGTTTCCCACTCTTTCTATCAGCTACACACACATCATTTCATCAAAACCTCACCTAAAGCATGGCCATGATGGAGGGTATTCTTTTGAACCCAGTATTCCAAGATTTCTTCATGGTTTTGAAGGTTTCAGCTAATCAATTTTTTGTCACCAATTTATGCAATAATTTTGTTTCCACTACAAAAGCTGTGGCATTAAGAGACCATGGGATGAGGAGCTTATGGCAGCACTAGGGTGGAATCTGTGAGGTAACAGCCTGAAATAATTGAAAGATACAGAAAACAGGCCCAGAAGGGGCTTGGAGAAATAATCTACATAGAGCATATGCTGAAGCTAAGTTAGCACTCTGATTTATTCTGAGAAATGCTCATTTAACCTCCTCTTACAAACTTCCTATAGCACTGGGGAAAGGAATAGATTAACAGCTTTTGCCTACCAGAGCATACCAAAAGTGATAAAGGCCAGAAATTGTGATGCTGGCCAAACAGCAGATGTTTTCGGCTGATTTATTTATTTATTATTTATTTATTTATTTATTTATTTTGTTCTGTTGGATGGACCTTCCAATCTGAATAGAAGGGAGACAAATTTAATGTACATGAGAAGTCCTTACCTTTCATTCAATAAAGGCAGACCTCTTGTATTTAAATAGCACAGAGATTTGAGAGTGCTCTAAAAACCTCCTATGGAAACCTCATATGATCATCTGGTTAATGCAACCTTTTTCCAACCAAACCTCTATAGTTCACCTACCAATGAAGAAAAAGCTACAAAAAAGAAGCCTTATAACTTGTCAAACACTAGTTTCACAAAACAGCTTTTATATTGAAGCTGTTGTTATTATTTAAGCTGTTATATATTAATGTTTCTTGCTGTAGTAGTACAAATGATGATGATGTGATTTAATGGGCTGTTAGCACAATAATGCTCTGTGCCTTAAAAGGGACACAAATTTCTATCCTCCATTTGGAAGTCATCAATGTCTTTACAGGCAATGGGATGTGTTCTTCAATTATGTATTTGCCTATTGTGTGATGGTGAGATATAGTGAACTTAGGATTTTATGGATTTCAAATATTTTTTTCTGACATCTTTAATTGTTGATTTCCTTTAGCCAGTACTTGATAAATTCATACCCGTGGCTGATACAGACATCTTGTAAAGTTGAAAGTGGCATTTAGTATTTTGTGGCAAACACACACGTTTTCAGAATTTGAACTTTCTTTAACAGGCAATATCATGCTGATAAACTGTGTGTGAATTCCACAAATGGACAATTACAAGAGTCAAAGTATGAAAACCAAATCTCTGTACATTGCTGCTAAAGAGGGGAGGGTGAGTGTAAGGTGTGGGAACATCTGGTTGAATACAGATGGGGTGTTATCCTAGTGAAATCAACATAGACCTTGCAGTAGTTTAAAACAATGCCTCGTGGTTTGGTTTAAAACAGAGAGTTTCTTTACAGGAGGAAGCAGATCTAACATGCAGGGAGGAGTTTGTCTCTCTCTGTGGTATTATGTACAGACAAATTTCTTCTATCTATATTTTATTTTGGAGTCAGATCAATATACAAATCCATTTAGTGCCCTGCATCTGTTTTGTGTCTTCTCCTCAGGGGTTAAATGCAGCCTTGGGAGAGGTATGATGGAGCTGCTTCTGCACATCTCCTGTGGGATCTGAGATGCTCATGCTGGGCTTAAGGAAGAGGATTTCAGAAACCAAATTCTCCTGTCCCAGGGGAGAGTCAGCTGTGCTGTCTGACCAGGAAGTCTGGCTGGGATGGCTAAACCAGGACAGTTCAGGTATTACTCAGAAGAATGAGATCAAAACACTTAAGGCAGTAGTTTTGAAGTGAGATCAGCAAACACCGGTAGAGACCTACCTGGCAAAAACTGCATCAGTCCCTTTCTGCAGGTTTGGGCAGAGGACTGGTGGATTCATTTGCTTTGGGATGGTTTGGCAAAGAATCTCTTGGTTTCATTCAGCCAAGGCAGTACTTTCCTCCACCAGGATGTGACATCTGTGGTGTATACTATTCTGTCAGGGAACAGGCTGAAGCTGCCTAAATATTTGCTACAAAACACTAACTACAGCTTCAGGAGAACTGTTAATAGCCTTTTAGTTTTAGAAGCTAAAACAGTATATTAATGATGTTCATGGACTGCTAGCTTCTGCTGGTTTCAGCTGGGGTAGAGTTCTCTTTCTTCACAGTGACCAGTATGGAGCCGTGTTCTGGATTTGAGTGGAACACAGGGCTGATAATACAGAGGTGCTTTTGTTATAGCTGAGCAAGGCTTGCACAGAGCCAAGGCCCTTTCTGCTGCTCATACTGCCATGCTGGCAAGGAGGCTGGTGGGGCTGCTTGGGAGGTCAGGAGGAGACACAGCTGGGACAGGTGACCCAGCCTGACCAAAGGGACATTCCAGACCACATAGCATCATGCTCAGTGTAGTGAAGTGAAGGGAAGAAGGAGGAAAAGGGAAATGCTTGCAGTGATGGTATTTGTCTTATTGGGTGACTGTTCCATGGGATGGGGCTCTGTTCTCCTGGAGATGTCAGAACTGCTGCCTGACCATGGGAAGCAGTGAATTAAGCCCTTGCTTTGCTTTGCATGTGTGCATGGCTTTCACTTTCCCTATTAAACTGTCTTTATCTCAACCCATGAGTTTTTTAGCTTTTACTTTTCTGATTCTCTCCCCAGTCCTGCTGTGGAGGAGTGGATGAGTGTGTGGACCTTGGTTGCTGGCGGGGGTTAAACCACAACTGTCCTTTTTGGTGGCCATTGTGGGTTGCAAAGTGTTTGAGACAATGACAGGTTTGATTGGGATATGCTAGATTGAATATAGATCTGTTAGTGGTTAACTAGTAATGAGCAGGGTTCTGTGCTTGCTATGGGGCTTACATTCCTGACTGTGTATTAGAATGTACTGCTCATTAGTGTCCACCTTTTGTTTTAGCTTTTTGCTAGGATTGGCTAAAGCTAACAGAAATGGTGTCCCCGTGTGTCTCTACTGCCTGAGACTGTTAGTGAGGCAATGAAATTAATCTACTCTTTGCATTTCAGCTGTGGTTTGGTGGTCACCCTGGTTACCTGTATGTGTTGATTCACATATAGCTAAACTCACTGTCATGGGAATTTCATTAATAAATTCCCATTAAATTCAGGAGAAGTTGAGTTGATGTGTCCTGGAGCCAGGCTGTGGAAAACCCCTTGAGAGACAGCCTGTGTACCCAACCTGTCACAAAAGACTGATTCACAAGATTTAAATTAAAAGCTTAGTTTTCAAGCTATGTATAAGGAGTCAGTTATTTAAATAATACTGTAACTAAATGAATACTCTAAGGATTTATAATTACAGCCACCTTTTATGAATTTTAAAGGCAGAGAGACACTGACAAAATATTCACAATGTTTTTGCACTTGACTGGTTTACAAAGAATGTTGCTACTAGGCAGACCAGTGGGGCAAGGAAACACAATTGCTTACAACAGCTAAGCAGGTATACTTAATTTTTAAGCCTGCCAGCTCTGACATAAATTCCTTTATTTTTCTTCTGAAATAATCTTTATGCCTTAATTATCTTGTGTAGTCTCATAGGATGTATTTGATAAGGAAAAACATGAGCTATTAATTTTCATCTTGAGGTCTTAAAATAGCCAATTAAGCTTGTACTAAGAGAAAAATTACATAAATCTTCTGTCCCAGAATACAATGCTCTGTGTCTCATTAGCATTCAGTTTATATATTCCCTCCAAACATAACCATTGCATGACTCTATGATTCTATATACTGTGCCATCTAGAAATGTTAAAGTTTTCAAACCAAGAGGAAACTGACCTTTACAGGAGTAGAGGGCATATGAAAATGCCTGGGATATCTGACCTCCCTATCAGCAGTTTGCTATCAGCTTTTGTTAGGTATGTTTAAGATGTATTTGTCATTTATCAATATCAATAATGTCATTTATCAATAAAATAATGTACTTTCAAAAATTTAGAGAGGAACAGACAAAATGGTACAAGAGAGAAACACTGTAGCTGGTTAACCTAATTCACAACTCTTTTGAGATGCAGCACAAGGCAGGGTTATATGGCTGGATCTGTTTTCTTCCAAAGTGCTTATAACAAAAAGATAAAAGCAACAACATAACCCCAAGGAAATCATGCATCTTATGATTATCTACCTAATTCTGGCAATCAGATAAAGCTTTAGGTGGGACAAGATATGGGGTATTTTTTTGTTGTTGTTGTTGTTTATTTGGTACTCTAAGTCTTATCAGTTAGTCATTGCTAAATTACATCAAGACCTAACTGATAAAAGAAGTTTCAATATGACAGTACTTTAAAGTATTAAAAAGTGTCCAGTTTTGTAGCTAAAATTCTGATTTCATTGTTCTGGTTAAACACACTCTGAAGCTTCCTGTCACCCAATCTGCTGACCTAGTGTGAAACATGACCTGATAATCTTCAGTAGCCACCATGTAGATGTCAGAAATACAATCAGCCTCAGGGATAAAAAAACCCCATTATCATAGAAATTAAACTCTTCTATTCTATAACAATAACTGTGAGATTGTTTTATTAAAATCTGGGGTTTGTTTTTGGTGGTTTTTTTTCTATTTTATCATGAATTGTGAAATGTATATTTATGAATTCTAGTAATTTCTGTCATTTCAGAAGTAAGAAGAAAGGATGCTGAAAGGAAGCAATAAATTCCAGGGAATTAGTGGAGAAAACAACAGAAAATAAAGATGAGAAAAATGGGAAGTGGCAGAGAGTACTGCACACGGGTTTTAGGTAGGGTCATGACAGCACAATGGCAGAAAAAAGTGTCTTATGAATTAGTAGTAAGAAAAATCTGTGATATTACCAGAATCAGGAAATGGAAAAATGTATGAAATAAAAATGAGAGGTGGTGGAGAAGATGTATCATGTAGTACAGCCAATGTTTTGTCAAACATTCCCTCCACAGGCGTGCCTGGGTAGTTGAGAGCAATAACTGGCAGGAATTTGAGTGTCAGGAAATGAATCAGGAAATGAATTTTAAGGGAAGAACAGGAACTTAATTTGACTAATTTAATTGCCTGGACCTACTTCTTTCTCCATTCTGTGGAACTAGAAAGTGGTCTTCCTGGATAGAGGTAATTTACAAAACCACTTTGTGTCCCTTCCTACTTTGTGTAAATCAAAAGAAATTTAAAATAAGAATGATAGGGTGGGAAAATGGATCTGAGTTAGAACTAGAAGAATATGTCTTTGCAGGAGTATAATTACAAGTATTGCCTAGAAATTTGAAAATATTTGTTGTAGTTGCAGAACAAAGTTGCATTGATGTGACATTATGTAGCTCTCTGAAATATTCTTGGAGTTAAGAAATTCACAGAGATTTATATTTTTTGTGTGATAAAAGCAATAAACTGAGCATCCTTTACGACACCTTGTCTAATTTAGTGGATCAATGTAATGCAGAAGTACCAGTGAGTCCTGTCTGTATCTTTTTAATTGAAATTCAAGCAAGTTCCTCCATACGAAATGAATATTTAATAATAAAAAAGATGGTTTTGTTAAAAGTTCAAGTGAGAAAAAGTCACATCCTTAGGGGGTTTTATGAATTGTTTGGATCAGGGAACAAACCGATTACTTAAGAGCTTTATTTTTATTTTCTTTTAATAACATATGTTGCTATTTCTAAAAGAAAACAATAGAAGAAAAAGCTGATTTGGTTTAAACAAAGCAAAGGATCTTTCTGTGCATCTCTTCTTTACACTATGTATATTTGCTTCAAGAGCCTGAAATCAGCATTGCTGACTTGTGCAAACTGGAGACAAAATCCCACCTTAATTTACAGAATCACAGAATCATCAAGATTGGAAGAGATTTTTGAGGTTATCTTGTTCAAAAGTCAGCCTAGTTCTACCATAATCACTCAAACCACATCTCCAGGGGCCACATCCAGACACCTCTTGAATGGTTCCAGAGATGTTGACTCCATCACTTCCCTGTGCAACTTATTCCAATGCCTGACCACTCTTACACTGAAGAAGGAGAAGAGCCTGACAGCTCTGAAATAGCCATGGAATGTGATATTTGTACCAGTGGGAACATACAGGGACATAGCGGATATTTGTATAATCCAGTGTTGGAAACTTTGCTCAGTCAAAAGGGGAATACATCTGCATACCCTTTAGAGTTTAGAAATCTAGCAAACCACAAAAACATACATAAAAATTCCAAGGGTTCTTCATATTCATAGGCTCCCTGCTCAATGTTGGATTATTTAGCTTTCATGGTTTATTTTGTTACTTTTAATGAAACTATTAATCGTACTTTCTCATTTTCTTTCACTGCAAGGATTTGACAAGTATTTTCTTTCACCTTGAAAAAATGCCTGTTCTGAGGAGTTTCTTCTCAGCACTCCTGTACCCTCAGCACACCCTGCTGAGCGAAGGCAGCTTGTGTTCTGCACTGCACTTCTCTCTGAAAGATGGTTTCAGAACTGTGGGTTTGATCTCTCTCTTGGTAGTGAAAGATCATAAACAAATATGTCTTTCAAATTGTTTTTCCACTTGAAGTCTTTATGATTCCATCGAAGAGGAAACTGAGCTAACTCAATAAGCAATGGACCGTAAGGCAGTAAACTGATACATTGTTAATTTTTATTGCTGAAGTTTCTTCCTCCAACTCCGGTTCAAAATGCCATTCATATTTTATTATTATGATGATGATTTTTTTAATGTTTGCAACGGCAAATCCCTCTGATATTCTACTTAATATTTTTTGTTGAGATGTGTTGGCCGTAGCAAGCAACAAGGCAGGGAATAATGTTTCTATCTGAAGGAATGGAGACCAAACAAGTTACAAATGGAGTTCCTTAAAAGAAGGACCTGCTCTAGAAGTGTCTTGGAAGAACAGACTTAGATGCCTGATGAAGAAGTATATAAGGGTATGAAAGCAGTACGAAATGTTTTTTGTGATAGGTGCCCAATAGCCAGCTAAGCAAATATTTAAGCTTTGTTGATCTCTTGTGTCCCAAAGCATTTTAGTGTGTTGTAACCGTGGACTGAGAGCCCACTGAGGGGGCCTTAGAGACTGAGCTCTGGAGGAAAAACTGCTCATTAGATGGCAGAGGAGGCTGCTCTGGTTCAAGCTGGATAATTCAGGGATAATTTCTCTCTGCTTGTTCAGGTGCTTCTGCACTTTATTTAATAGCATGCTGTAATTGTCATGTTTGTTTTCCAAGCCCTGATTTCTCATGTTTTTTGATTACCTAGCTGAACAAGACCCCAGTCTTGACTAGGCTCTGCCATGATCCATCTGGCCAATATAAAATCCTGTTTAAAGGTTACTGAGGTACTGATTTTGCAAACTGTATTCACAATGTGGTTTGTTAAATGGCTCTGAATACAAAAACACAATCTGCTTCACCAGATTGGGTTTTTGGTCCTTCAGGTCCATTATTCTGCTTCCAACAGTTGCTTTGTCTAATGCCTCAGCAGAAGGGAGAGGAAAGACATATAACATCTTGCCAATAGTATGAGGGTTTCTATAAGGGGAAAATTCTGTTTTTAATCCTATGTCATCAGCTCCTGCCCATTATACACAGTTTTCCTACCAGAAAAACATTTTTTTTCCTGAAAATGATAATTTCCTTTTGAATTCCAATGCAAGACACTGTAATCCTTGCAGAAAAAAAATCACTGGCCATCAGCAAACTGCCTGGAGAAATCTTCTCTCTTTTCCTTGAAAATCTTATATGCAATGTTCTACTTCCCGTAAATAATGTGTACTTGAGGTTAACACAGACATTTTGTGCAAATCTAACCATCCTTTGAGGGTAACACCGTAATTCAGAGAGAACTCTGTTTGTCTCAAATGTTAGCTCAGATTGATTTGGTCCCTTTACTCTGATTTGGTCCCTTTACTCTGATTTGGTCCCTGGCTTGCAGACTTTGTTGTAAACTGGATAATATTTCTCAATGAAATCAGTGTATAAAGTAAAAATAGGCACATCTATGCTGCATTTTTCTGTGGAAGATTATTTTCAAACTTGTTCATCCAGGTAATCAACATCACAGTTTTTTAGGATTTGCAGTCCATACCTTCTTACTTGGCCCACTACCAGCGACAGATCTAATGAGAGAAAAGCAGAGATTTAACACTTGAGTGCTACAATGGTCATTGCAGACTCACACCTAGACCTTTGAAGGCCTTGGTCGATCATTGCCCAGCTCTCAGAGCATTTATGGGCTCTGGCTGCACTCCTGCCAGCATTGTTCCCTGGCAACCTAAGGTACCAGTTTGTACCCTTGTATCTGCTTTCTGTCTTGTTGGTGTGATAATCTGATAGTTTGCAGTGTGGCTTTTCAACCTAAAGAAGAAGGAGGAAAGTTTTCCTTCCCTCACCTGGCAGCCTTACACTTTGAGAAGCTGCATGGGATGCATGACACAGACAATCTGGTCTGTGGAGGCTTTGATCTTCCAATAGCTGGGGTCCTCTGTCTGGATGAAAATATTGATAAATTGTGGACATCAGCCTTTTTCTCCCCAACTTGTAGGCTTCAAGTGCCCTACATGGGTCTGTAACATGTCAAAGGAACTCAGCTGAGAATATTACAAAGCTGAGTTTGAGGCACCCAAAATGAATTCCTATGTGTGGTTCAGGTTCCTATGTGTGTTTTGCCTTAAGCAGGAAACTTGTATTGTGGTCCCAAAAATTTACACTGAGTGTACTTCATCTGACTTAAAAGGTTTACTTAGGTGATAAGGCAGCAGTAGGGTAGTATTGGGCCTTAAGACATCATTCAGCCTTGCTTACTTGTACATCTCAGGCTGGAAGACAAGGCAGTTTAAGTTCTCTTTTGTGTGACTCAGATTTCCTTTTGGTCCCTGCTTATGATGCCAAATGTTTTTTTTGCCTTTTTTCTTTCATATAACCTCTGTATTCTTTATGCATATATTTACAACTTTATTATTGTATTCTAGCCAGCTCCAGTACTTCTTACCCTACCCAATATGCAGAAAGACATAACACATTCCATAAAATTCCAATGAGGGGCCAAGGATCCTACCCCATCTTTGTTTATCCTGGCAACCAAGATTGAGACCAGCTCTTTGAGACGTGTTCTTATAAACAAAGTGTAGTTCTCATCTGGGGGACAAAGATTTAAAGGGGCTTGAACCAGGGGGGAATTATCTCACCAATTATAATTCTATTTGGTGATTCTTGTCAAATATGCTAATTTGCAAAACCTATAAAAAATGTATACACATTATGCTGCATGTGCATCTTCAGCATTTTCCACCTGATGAATTGTGTACCTTAGCATCCTTAAAAAGATAACCCCTTTTTATCAGCCTAACTATGTCTGGCTGGTAATTTTAGGACCAGCAAAAAAGGCATTGCTTCATTTAGACCAGCAAATGTGTGACTGGTAACAGCGTGGTCAAAGCACCTCAGTTTTGGGATGAGCAGCTTCTGTTATTCACTGAATCCAGCATGGTGTTTTGTCAAATTCCTGATGGAAATCCAAGGCTGGGTTGATTTTTTTCAGAGCAAACACCGGGATTCTGATGTTTTAATATCTTCCTCACTGTATAGTTTTACAAACAATAGAATAGATTGATACAAATAAAAGCTGTTAAAACTGCAGTGCAAATGAGAAAACTGCAGAGTTGTTTCTGCAGTGTTTATAATTTAATTTTTATTTGTCATGAGTACAGATGTAATGAAATTATTGCTTAAATTTTAAAATGTGTTTCTCATACCTTAACGACAGTTTGCTGAACTTGTGTATTAAGAATGCTTCTTCAGAAAGTATTTTAAATTGCATTTGACCAGTTTAATAGATACTTGTTTTCTACTAAAATAGCTGTTTTTTATAAAGGTATACGTTTGTTAGTTTGGTCTCCCAGTTAGTTTATAATTAGAAGTGTGCAAAAAACTAGCATTAATGTCAGTTTAAATGTTCTTGGCAGTGAGAATCCAGTTATTTTTATTTTATTATGATGACAAAGCTGTGAAAATATAAAAAATACCGTGGACTATCCAATCAAGAGCTATTGAAATAACGCTATAAAAGCTGGAATTCAGGTGAAACAGTGTTCATAGTTACCAGATGTTTCTATTCACTACTGATGCTCATAGAATGGAATCCATATGTAAAAAATGGAGGATGTCAGCTTAATTTGTGTAGCTGTGAGGAATAAAGACTCACCCATTACCAATTTTGTTCTGATGACCTTAAAAAGAGATGCTTCAGTATTCCATTACCATTTCTTTCCCTGAACCACCTAAATGCAAAAGTTCTAAGATTTTCTAATGTATTTTAAAATGATAAATTAGAATGAAGAAAGTGCAATAAAAAAAGATAAATAAAATCAGGACCTATTCTGCATCTGACAGGATGAGCTGAATAGCTCCTTGTCTACAGTACTTAACTAGCTGGAACCATTGTTCAGCTTTTGTGCAGGAGACAGTATGTAATTCAAAAGCTTTACTTTCAACTCAGTGAAAATTGGCTTCAGAAGCAGTGAAAACATCATAAAACCACATCAATAAATCTACACATACATGCTGAACCCAGACATCTGCCAATTTATGTGTAATTCTGGCTATCCTCTCTCCCACAGGGAGGTAGATTTTGTCTATGTCCATTTCCAAAGACAAAGAAATAGAATAATTATCTGTCAAGGGATAACTCTCTTTATGAAATATTCAATTTCAATATTTTAAAGCTCTGCGCAAGACTGAAGCCAATTTTTCCTCCATCCTTCCACTATGGTGCAGTTTTTCTGTCTCTCTCCATGTTTCTTTGCTTCCCACATGACTTTGGGCAGAAGAGGGGCTGCCAAAATGACCCATACTCTCTGCCCCAGTGTTACAGTGCATCAAGAGGGGCTGTGCTCCTGTGATGCCCTTGGGCATTGTTCATTAAATGAGGGAGTCACTCAGATTTCATGAAATAATTCTTCAGTAGCTAAGACCTAGAAAGGGTAGCTTAAGTTCAGATAATACTATCTATATACCTTGCCATTAAGGCAGGTAGGAGCCTTTCTAACAGGAAAGGAAGCTGCTGCTTGCTTTCAGTAAGTGTGTGCTGTTCGACTAAAAAACAAAGCATCCAATTTTCTCAAAGGTTCAAAAAGTTCAAATCACAAAATGCTTTTGCCCTTGAACATAAAGGTACCTAATAATTTCAGGGTACTCTCAGCACTCAAGTGAAGGAACATTTTGAGAACATACAAACAAAACAAGTGTGGTAATGATAGGTGATGTAAAATGAGTTATTTTGTGTCTCTAGAGTTATAAACATTAATGGCTTAATATATATTCTATCTCCAGACAGTTAAATTAATCCTCTCAGCAGAAGCAATACAAGTTTGGACTATATTTTCCAGATGATTTTGCTTACTTCTGATCTCCTTTAGTACATAATGTGCTGTAACTCTAAGAATGCTTACAAGTGTAGATATTTATATGAGTCAGCAAAGCTGGCTTAAACTTGATGACACCTTGTATGCCCAAAGAAGCTGACATTCACTGCTTAATGAAAAAAGTAAAAATCTGATCTTCAGGCTGATTATAATGCTATAGATTAATGTGCCAAAGAGCTTATTTGAAAACATTATCTTATGCTTGCACAGCAATTCATGTAACTCAGATTGCAAGAAAGAACAAATATGAATATTACCCATTAAAGACACAAGTCAAGAATTACTCAACTAAAGTCAAAATACTCCTGTTCCGGCTAGTATTAGCTGATCAGCTTTAATATTTGTTAGGTCTCTTAGGCAGCAGTTTCCTCATGCTGAACTTGGTCTTCAGTTGGATGCTGGTTGCAATTTCTACAATGAGTCTGCAAGGAATGCTCTCATTGTCCCCATCATTTTACTCCATCTTAAAAATTTCCAATTATTATATAGCAACCACAGGCTATGACTTCATGCCTCTGTATCTGCATTATTTTGCTTTTCTTTCATCCGAGAACTAACAGAACCCAAAGGAGAAATTAAGGCATAGTAGTGAACAAGGAAAAAAAATCTCCTCATTGCAGAAGCATGTTGTTAGATGTATTCCTTCCATGGTTGTCGGTGGGATTTCAGCATTTTACTCATGGTGCAGATATTGAGACATGAAAGTTTCAAATTAAAGGTATTTATCAAATCAAGCCATTATTTTAGCAATGAGCATAATTAAGGAATGGGTCTGGAAACTGCTGTGTTCTGAGTAACTGTCTCAGCATGGTAAAGAGTAAAGATGAATCCTAAATGTTTTTATGGTAAAAGCAGCAGTAATCAGCAAGTGTGATGGGAAGAATGAAAAAAACTACCACAGACTTGGGGATAGGGGGATGGATTATATCTAAGCAGACCTGCAGACTGCTGTGTATTGGGCTGACCAATTTTTCATCTAGTGTTAGCAACAAACACTTGTTTTCTTTTCATTCAGTAGATTTTTTTCAGGGTAAAAGTCATACTTAGTAATGTCATATTTAGCAAAACAAGCTAAGAAATTCCAACAAGTTAGAAAATGCATGTGATTGCTTTTAGCAGATGTATTTCATCTAGAAGCATCTAGAATAAGAAATGTTTTCTGATTTTCAAGAAAATTGTGTTTCCAAATTCCCAAGTAGTCAGTCTCCTTTTGGTTTTCCTCAATATTCAAACATATTCTAACATATTTGCCTCAATATTCTAATGGTTTACTGAAACTTACAGAGAATCTCTTACTCAGTTGCTTTTAGGGGGGAGATTAGGCAAGATTTCACATTGGATAAGAAGCTGTGAGAAGACAATGAAGATGAGGGCTGTGATCCCACACAGATGAGGCTGTCTTGCCAGGCAGCTTGGATGGCAGGGAATTTTGGGGATTTCCTGAGACATCATACAAAATAAGTAGTGGAACTGTGAACCCTCTTATAACAGAAAGTGTATATTTAGCTAAATGATATAAGGAAATGCAGTTTGGCTTGATTGAAAACTATTGCGTTCAGCTTGCCAAGGGAAAAAATCTGATTTTGGGCAAAAAAATTAATCCTTAAGTAGTAGGCTATGAAGTTTCTGGCTTTTTTTTCTTTTTTTTTTTAATAGTTTCAGAAGTGCTGTTTTCTACTGTCAACAGCTCAAAATGCAACACTTATTAAAAATGCAAGAGTTCATAAGCAAAGGCATAATCTTAGCTGGACTTGATAATTTCCTCTAGCTGTGACAGTCTATGGACAAAAGCCAGAGCAGACTGTAGATAGAGATAATTTAGTTTATTTCTAGCTCATGTAGCCAGTAAGATTTAAAAAGCTTTGGGCACACCAATGCTTTCTCAGATCTTCAAAGGAAAGCAGAGGGAAGATGCAAGAGTAACTGGAATTTTGGCATAAAAGCAGGTATTGACAACAATGAAGTTTATGATGGACTATTTTAAAAGGCAAAAGCAGTTAAATTTCAAACCCTGCCCAAGTACAGGTAGCAGCTCCTGCTGCTATTGAGCATGGGTAACAGAAAATGGCTTTTGTCCTCACTTTTTCTGCAAAAACCAGTGAACTTTTGAATTCTCAGCCTCTTTCTCTGTTGCTAAATAAAAGAGGGATGGGATGTTACTTCAAGAAATGGTCTGCCTACCATTCAGAGTAGTTATGCCCCATGTATGCACCTCTGAAAGTTTGTTTTGTGGTGGCTGGCCCTTTCTGAGATGTTTTTGCATATGGCTCAGAAAAAAGAATACACCATGCCCATCATTGGGTTAACCCAGTATTAGGTTAACTATCCTTTTTCAGTTTTTTGTGTTCCCTGCCCAAGTAATCTTTTACTTACCTTCTCTTTGCTTGAAAGAGAAGAAAATCTGGAAGAAATACTTCTACAATCAAGTTTTGAGGAGTAATCTTCTAGAAAATAATTATTCCCCCACCCTCCCCCAGTTATGACCACAAATATGACCGCAGATAACCTCATCTTTCAGGTTTCAAATGTGAATATATAGGTCAGGTCTTTTCCATTTCACAAGATCTAAAAAACTGCTATTTAACTCATGTAGCTTCCATAACATACATAGATGCAAGCTCGTAATAAACACAATCAGCATCTTACTCTCATCAACAAAAATCAGTCTACTTAGCTTTAGTTTAAACCTGGTCTAAAATGCAAATGGTGTTTATCTCCTTCAAGGGCCAGAGCAACTAGCTTTTTCTAGTCAGAAGCACAGCTTTGAAAGACGTACAGTACATGTCTGGTCTGTCAAAGGCACAGAGAATTTTAAGTAGTTTGGCATTATCATAACTGTATTGAGCTGTGTTTAGTTTTATCATGTTGTGTTCTTTGACATTCTGCTTGGTGTGTGTATGCTGCCTGTCAGTCAGGGAGTCAGCATGTCAGGAGGGAACTTCACTGCAGGAATGGTGCTGCTTGGAGAATTCAGATGAGCCTAAGGAAAAGGAGCAAGGAATGCTTGTCAGCTGTGAGGAGACTTTTTGAGGTGAATCTCCATGTCATTAGGTGTATGGTTAAAATCATGAATGGTCAAGGCATGGCTGAGAAAACGGCTCTGGCATACTACAAAATTCTTTGTACAGGCAGTGTTTTCTCTTTAAAAAATCCTCTACAGTTTTTCACTAGTGAGAAGCTTAGTGAAATGAGTGAGCAGCTAAGCACAACAATATCTTTCTGAAATAAAAAAAGGTAGTTCCTGAATAATTTAAAAGATGCATGTATAACTATGTAATATATATTGAACATAGGGAAAACCAAAATAGGATGAATTCAGCTTAACTTCCTTTTGTGGGCAACTTGTGACAAATCTGTCCTGTGCCATGACTAGGCTTTTCATCTGCAACAGCCTAATCGTTCATCTGCAACAGCCTAATCAATAGCTTGCTTGCTATTGCATTTTGCTGAACATTTTATCAAAACCTGTGCCTGCCTGCCTTCTTGGCTGTTTGAAATTCTCCCTGCCTTGTTGGATGCTACTGTCACTGTGTACATATGAGTAAATCAAGTGGTGACAGGGAATGTTCCTGGGGCCTGGAAGTGACAACTACACAGACATGTCATGGTGGTCCACGGGGTGGTTTTGCCCTTGTCAGCCATCTCTCAGCCCATACTGGGGCCTTGTTCAGGTGTTAGGAGAAAGGAGGGACCAGTCCTAACAAGCAATCTCGAAACTATCCTGTTTGGGAGGTGAAAGGAATTTAGTTGTATGGACATGGACTGGTCCATGGCATTCAATTTCAGTGTCATAGAGTGGTACTGCCATATAAAACTTACTTTTCTGTAGATATCAATTTTTTATATACCTGCTGCTAAGCTGCTGCCCCTTCAATCTCTTCTCCTCACATTTGGAGATCAATGTGACTCTTGTTCACATTTAGAGGAGCAGAGAAGAAAAATACAAGATATAGTCCACATGTGATAGTTATCTATAGTGTAAGTGATGGTAGTTTCTGCTGCACAGTTTCCCTCACAATATGGAAGATAAGAAACACTTAAAATGTACTCAGGATTGGAGTGGACCTTTGGCTTAGTCCTTCCTCTAACTTCACAGTGATCACTGCAACAGGGACATCGCTCTGTCCTGACTGTAAGTGGTTGCTCTAAGTTCCTTCTTCTCCAGGGCTCTGAAAACAAGAGATAGAAATGGGACTGTGAGTATAAAATCTAGAGAGAGTTATTTTCAGAGTTAGTGCTAGACATAAGTCCAAATTCTGACACATTTTTTCTAGTAATAGAAAAAATATGACTTCTCCCCAAAATGATACTAAAGGTGGGTGGTAAATCCCTTGATGGAAACCAACTGGTGGAAAGAAACAAACTCTGGCAAATTAAAAAGCTCTGTGGAAGACACCAGAATACCAGAGTTTTTAGCTTGGGAAAATTATAAAAAACAAATATAGATGCAGTGTTGTAATGTTCTCTCTTCACTCTTTATGGAATTAATGTTTTGATTTACTTTTTAAAATTTTCATGTGACTTTTATGGAACTTTTTTTGATGTTTCATTATTATGCACTTAAATGTGGTAATTTAAACCAGACAGATTGAAATCTCTAAATCCCCCAAATCATTTTCAGTATGGTGTTATCAAACTCCAAAGAAAGACTGAAGGAAAGATTTGTTTCCTAGTTCTTTCATTTTCCTCATCTTATAGAGATTAGGAACAGTGAGGCTTTGCTGGTGAAAAATACTGTTGTTATTTCTTCTATCTCAGCACCCAAGGAATACTGCAAAAACTATCTCTGTTCCTTTTGAAATCCAGATGCGAATAGACAGGTTTGAACCCACAGCTTGGAGCAGACTCAGCTCCTTTCTTGGAAAAACTGGTTGGGTGATATATCTGGGAGCTTTCAAGAAAAGGAAGAAATTTTATTGGTAATGAGAGAGAACTGGATAGAGAAGAGTTACTTCAGGAAAGTCAAAGCAGAACTGAGCTCAAGACTGATTCATTTTAATCAGACTACTGTTGCTTCGACAAAGACTACCAAGTCTTTTCTGGTTTTGTGATAGTTAATTAAATTTGGAAGGTTAGAAAGAAAAGGTACATTTCCCAATTAACCTTTACCTCATTAAAATTTCATTCTAAGTTTTAAAGAGTTCTTGAGAGTGCATACTGTTAAGCACTATCTGGTAATTTTATTTCCTTGTGTAGTTGTTACTTAGAACTTAAACCAGAGTATCTTTATTTTAAATCCTTACTTTGGGAATTGATACTGTTCTACATATATCACCAGTGATATGTGTCATATTGTATATTTTACATCTGCAGAATAATTATCTGATTGAGTGTGATTTTTGGTTGATGTAAGGAAGACTTTGTATCTTAGCAGAAGTTGCAGCAGGGCATAATACAACTTAGAAAGAGCTAATATTTCAGAAGAGAAGGCTTTTGAAGAAGACAGTCACAAAGATAAAACACTGGCACTGTTTTTCTTCTACCTGGGAGAAATCTGGCCCAGAGCTCTGTATTTACCTCTGAGTTCTTGGGTATGATTTTCTCAAACACCTGTTGGGTTGAAGTTGCTAAAATTGAAGAGAGAATAGGAGCATATTTTAATGTAGTTTGAGACTTTTATGGTTGTGGAGCTTTTTCCAGTAAGTGGAGTTATTTTTTTGAACTATTGGTAGAAGTAATCGTGAGAAAGACAGATGTAATTTCAATAGAATGAGAGTTATGTTGTCAGCAACATGATTATGAACTTTGAGCAACAGTTGTTTCCCAAACTGCAGTAAATCTGACCAGAATTAGGTGTGCTATCGTAACAAAGAAAGAGAACTCAGACCAAGATATTGAAAAGCTGTTAGTGAAGGACAGAGGACTATTGAATCTACAGGTGTGGAGGTGGTACAACATGTGAAATGCAAGATGATGCTTCAGGCCAATGTCACAAGATCTGTGGGATTGGTCTTTCCAAAATGCTGGTGTGTTATCTACTAAAATAACATTGTTCATTCAAATTTTGTTTTGTTTTAGACCAAAATCTTTTGAAGACAGTTTTGGAAGCTTACTGTCTTATTCTTATGAAGAACCAAATCTTTGCTATAATATTATTCTGGGTATTATGCTGGAACAAGGAGTATATTTGATATATATTGACATATATTTGATTTGGAAAAAAATTTACAAAGGAAAGGAACTGGTGGCTTTTGCACAAGGGCAAGGTAACCATCTTCATCCTAAGAGAGAGATTTTGGCAATCTTCATCCTTCATCTTAAAATCATCTTCCTGAATTGAGAGGTATAAAATTAACCTGTTTAAATTTACTCATATTCTGAGCATAACTCTTGTTAATGCTGAAGAAAAATGTACTGTACTTGCTGGGGATGAAGTTACTTAATTCTCCAAAGCAGCTTATATTTCTTTTTCATGGCTGTGATCATTTCCTTCCTCTACCATAATTATATTCCACGCTATATAGATCTCAGCATTTTATCTTGGAGTTATCCTTCAGAATAAAATTCTCAGTAATTTCTTTCTAGCAGTATTTCTGTAATCACATCAGAAAATTTTCATTCATTTCAAACATGAGAAAGAAAGAAAAAATAGTTTTAATTATTTTAAAAACAATTCTATATTTTTTCTTCCCTGTTGACATTTATCTATGTGAAAAAATTGAAAAATACAATTTTGCGTTGATAGCTGACTCTATTATGGTCTCAGTTTGCCATCATACCTAACTTTAACATTTTTAATAGCATTTCTCAGACAGGAGTTTAACAATAAGATGTTTTAAACAAAACAGTAGTAAAACCAGGCAATTGCAAAAGATAAACCACACATTTATGTTCACTTGAGCCCAAGATACTTAAAGTCAACCTACTACTGAGTTTCTTGTAATGCAATAAAAATTTTAGCATCACACATGCCTGATTTTCTTCTTACTGTTTTTTATGTCTAAGAACCTTTGCAATTTTAATCTGTTTAAAATTATACAAGAGTGCATAAAAACATTTATTTACTTTATGCTCCTCGTGAGATGCAGGCAATATCTAGGCCTTTGTTCAGCACTTGGGAGTTTATGGAAATTACTGCTGTACACCAGCTCTTGTGAGAGATGCACAGCTGGGTTTGCAGAGGGCTGGTTGTGCTCCTTGGCACTGGGCAACCTCCTGGCACTGGCTCATACTGTGAATTGCCTGGCAAGAAAAGAAAAGAAAAAAAAATCCTTGCTTTCTTAAGTTAGTTTTTCTTTAGGTTACAGTGTGAAGAGAAACTTCACATTTATCTGGCCTTAGGTTTATTTTTTTGAGTAATTGTGCTGCAGGCTTCGTGCAGGTGCACAGTTGCCTGCTCCTCTGAAACCCCTTTGGACTGAAAAAAATGTGTTCACTGCAGCAAACCAAAGTATCCCAGAAAACTGAAAGCACTCCTTAGCTCAAAAATCTTTGCTTTTGAGTCATTCTTCTCTAGAACTGCAAATGAGTAGAGAAGACAGCAGGTTTGTAAAGTGAAATTTTTCATAGGAACTGTATGGGAGGGTCTTGGCTGCATTGGCAGCAGCACCAGGTATGCCAGGTAAGGTTTTGCCATCTTGCTTTTCTTCCTTGCTGTTCACGCTGTAACACTGGTAACCTTCATGACTTCGCCTCACTTTAAAATGTCTGGCATTTTTATCTGGAAATGTATCTTATAGTACCCTGTGATGTGGAAGAAATCAAATTTCTACTAAAGAACCCTGAAATTGTAAAAAAGAAAAGAAAGGCAACAAAAATTTGCATATGATGCATGGATGGCAGTTCCATAGGTTAATAATACAGTGCACAAATTAACTGAGACTGAATATGTGGTCTTAAGACCCAGAGGTTAAGCCAGTCAATGAAATTTTTAGAATTCACTATTTCTTTCTGAAAGGTCACTGTTGGGAGGTGTTCAAATAACAGGACTGCTACAACAGTATGCAACATAAGGGTTTACAAAGTCTGTTGTGCTCACAGAGAATGTTTTCTTGATGACTTCCTCAGCCTGAGCCAGCATCCTGGATGTTGCTGAAAGATACAGCAGGATAAAAAAAGCCTAGAGAGAGCCTTAGTTCCTAATAAATTTTTGTGAAATAAATCTAGGTAAAGGCTGAGTAGCAAAGCAATGACTCAGGACCATTTCTTGACTCTTAGGACCGGCTGCAGGACCCCAGACATCCCGTGGATCTGTGAGTCCCTACAGCAGACTCAGCATGTTGGCACCAGGCAGAAGGTGGCTGGGCTGCCAAATGCATCCCAAATGGAAATGCAGCTCACTTGTCAGGGTAACATATGCACTGCCAGTAGGGAAGGTATTTTATAGCTAGGGGTGGACCTAGCTGTTCCAGAGAAGGTTGTTCTGTGGAGATGGGATTCCTGAACTATCCACAAGTATTGTTGCTACTTTCACTATGTAGTCATCAGGCCAAGAAGAAGAGCTGTGTAGAGATTTCTGCTTCATAAATCCTCTCTGCTTGTTTGTTTCTTTTCTACGTAAATCCAGCAAGGACTCTTTTTAGTTGTTGTTTTTGTTTTGCTTTTCTTTAAATTCTGATACTTTTCAATCACATGGGGCCCTAATTTTGCCTCAAGTCACTGAAAGCTGTTATAATGTAAATGCAGATGTTTTTGCAAAGGAAGGAGTTCTGGGAGGTGTGAATGTGTTAGGTGTGATGCTCTCATGGCCTATAGGTATGCAAAAGCAGGA
>JANRGV010000001.1:122333749-122353831 GCA_024734035.1 Alethe castanea
GTAAACAGAGACTTTACCTTGGGATTGAAATTAGTTTTTTGGAAACTATAATGCTAGAACTACGGTATTGACACTGACAATTAAGATAAGAGACATCCTTTGCACAAAAATTTAATGAAAAGAGTTGCTATCATGTATTTCAAAATTACAGTATGATAATTTCTTTTCATTCTTTATAACCATCACATGGCATATTTTTCCAGAGATGCTACCTAATTATCTTGTAATTAAATGTGATTCATCAAATATAACTGAAGACAAAACTGGCAATCAGTGAGTCTTTCTCATTCACAGAATCTGTAAAATAGGTATATCTAGTAATTAGTTTACAGATGTTTACTTTTGAACAAGTAAATCAAAATTATAATAATTTTCTTCTCATGACCTGGTAGAATATTTTACCATATATATGCAGCACAAAACAATGGCTTTCATGGGTGGGACTACCAGAAATTATGAGCATAGGCAAAATAATGATAATTATTCGGAGGACTTCAAAATACAATCTCTCACTGAAGATAATGAATAAGACCATGTTTTCAGTCTGAAGGCAGTAGAAGAAGCTTGCTTCTGTTGGTGCACATTAACTGTAGCTGAAACATTATAGAATAATAGAATGTTTTGGATTGGAAGGGAATTTAAAGATCATTCAGTTCCAACCCCCCTTCTGTAGGCAGGGAACATTTCATAGGCCAGGTTGCTCAGAGCTCAATTCAGCCTGGCCTTGAAGGTTGCAGTTGCAATCAAATTTTTTAAAGTTTTTTTTTAAATGTTGGTTGAATTTACTTTACTATGTAAAGTTAATACTATTGGCAAACCACATAGTGTCTGACTCAGTATATTGATTAAAAGGTCACCTTCTTGGGAGCATTGTGGGCTTCAGTTGTCTTTCTGCTGGAAGGATTTGGCTGTGCTTTAATTTCACTGGCTATAATTATGCAGGTTTTGGGTAACTGAGAGAAATGCGGTGGTTGGTTTGCTCCCTGGGCTGCTCAGTTGCAAAAATCTGAACAGACAATGTCTGTGTGCTGTATATGCCAAGCTGTAGTTTTGGCCTAGTGCTCTGCTCACATACAGAAGGAAGAGGCTCTGTCTGCCACTTCGGTTTTGGGGATGTCCCTAGCACGTGGGAGTCTGCCATACACACACTAACACAGTGCTGGTGGGCTGGGGGTCTACCTGCTCCTCCTACAGGGACCAAAAAAAGGCTGGATCTGGTGGCAGAATAACCCTTGGGATTAGGGCACTTGTGAAAATAGCTATCATATTTCTCTCCCAAAGACAAGACCAAAGACAGACTGAATGTCAGAGCTGGCCCCTGGGCTCTTCTGTCCTCATGCCTGACACCAGCTGAAGGCAGGAGAGCCTTCTCAGAGAAAAGAAAAAACATAACTTTGATTATTTTTTTTTTTTGATCCCTGGAAGTATATTTAGCCTAATCAAACTTAAAGCAGAAAATGATGAGCCATCCTGAGTAGTTATTGCTTTTTCCTAGAAAATGACATTGTTTTCTTTCTAAATGCAGATCCAAGCCAATCCTATTTCCTTCACTCACTTACTGTGTTTATCCACCCACACAATCTATTTGAAGGTACAACCACCTGTAAGACTCTGCTTATCTTCCCAGACTTTACAAAGGCTGACTGGAGAAAAAACCATCTTAAATAAGCACTGATTAGGGTTTCCTTTTTTTCCTCTTCATTTAAATAACATTTGGCTGAAATCTAACTTTTGTAGTTTTACAACTATTTCTGCTCTTTCAGTAGCAAAAAATCATTCATTTTTGTGACAAACAATTTCCAGGACAACCTGCCATGATATGACAGAAAGCTACAGCTTAAAAGAGGATGAAAGGGAAGGAGCAGATGATATCTCACAACCCCACAAACAATCCTGTTGTCATGAAAAGTATGCCTATTAATGGGTAAAAAGATGAAGGAAAACAGGTATCATTTACAATTTTAAAATGATGGTTGCTAAGCAGAAGATTTTCCTAAGGACTTAGAGCTGCTTTTTGATAGTGATAAGGCACTATGAGTTCTGAGAAATGCCTGGCAATACTCACTGAAGCAGGAGAAACACCACAGACAGACAGGGAACATTCTTGAAGCTTAATCACATGCAAATTGGAGATTAAGAGATTGCAACTTACTTCAGTGCACATGAGAAATATGGTGCAACACCTTCATGTATCTTCAATTTTAATTCCATATTAATCGTAGTGTGAATCATTCAGAATTGGGAAGATAAACCAAAGGAGCCTCAACATCTCTGCTGCTGAGATCCACAGAACCATTTACAAAGTTAAGGTTTTGGTATATACACATCTGTGTATGCTGGAGGAGCTTAAAATGTATTTCCAAGGATGAGTTGCTCAGTAGGGTCTAGAAGAGGTTGCAGGATTTTGGGGGGCTGTGACTGAAGTGGGATGTACTACGCATCCAGCTGCCATGATGACCTGAAATTCTGATGCTCCTGCTCTGTCTGGGACTGGATGATCATGCCCTTGCCAAGAACACACAATCCTTAGTGATGACCTGTGCCTTCCTGATATCTCTTCTGACATCTGTTTTGGGACAGGAAAATAGTGCATTTGCAAGGAATCAAATTCCTTTATTTAATAATTAGCAGACACAGAAGACAGCTGATGATTACTAGTACAAGAATAGAGTACAGGTGTGCATGTGGATTGTCCTTTAAAATATTATGTCTCTCATGGATTTTCAGGGATGCAGACCTGTAACCAGAAAGGACCATGAGGATAAATGATCTGCTGTACAATTTTGAAAAAAATGCTTCATTTCTTTGCTTTTTCTTTGCTTTTGCTTCAATTCTTCATTTCTTGTTTCATTTCATTTCTCTGCTCCTCTGTGACATCATGATAATCAGAGGCTAAGTTCAACTTAATATTTTACAAGGAAACTGCTGGAGGTAGTCCAGAGAAGATCACAAAGATGTTGAGAGGGCTTGAGCACCTCTACTTTGAGGAAAGGCTGTGAGAATTGGGATTGCTCAGCCTGGAGAAGAGAAGGGCTCAGGGTGAGCTTCTAGCAACCTTCCAGTACCTAAGGAGGGCCAAAAAGCAGTCTGGAGAGGGACTTTTCCCAAGGGTATGTAGTGATAGGACAAGGGGAGTGGGTTCCAGCTCAAACAGGGTAGGTTTAAAGTTAGATATTAGGAGAAAATTCTTTACTGTGATTGTGGTGAGGCACTGGAACAGACTCTGGCTGCCCAGAGAAGTTGTGGATGCCCCATTCCTGGAAGTGTTCAAGGCTAACTTGAATGGGGCTTTGAGTAACCTAGTCTGGTTGAAGGTGTCCCTGCTCATGGCAGGGGGATTGGAACTGGGGTATCTTTAAGGTCTCAAAACAAAGCATTTTATGATTCTCTGATTCAAATATAGTGGGAGGGATTTCTTTAATTTTCTCTTTCTGTGCATGTAAAATAATTACTGGGATATATGCACTTACTAGTTGTACTAAGGCATTAATCCTTGGTGCCTAGGTCAAAGTCATCCTACTTTGAAATTTTGAGTACAATGACTTTGACAAGGGCTATAATGTTATAGAGACAAACAGTAGACTGCCTTGGCTTGGATATATGCTTTTTGTGGAACCTTGGCCAAATTATTTAACGCACTCCCCACCGTGCACCATGATTTCAATTAATAAAATGGGTTCAGATATTGTTTCTTTCTTGTATGAGGATGAAAAACCCTTTTATGTCGTAATAGAACATATGGGCTAGATTCTTATCGCAGGGCAATAAGGGATGTGCCGTTGTTGATTTGTGCTAATTGAACTTCTTTTTCCTGAGGTAGAAAATAATTATCCATAAATATACTTTCTTCATAACTGCTAAATGGATTTTTCCACTTCAGTTTTTTCTTCCCTTTTAATGTAAGTTCATTTTAAAAATTTTTATAAATTATTTTATGCTAGTCCAGAAATACAAAATTTCTGAATTCAGAAAAAAACATATTGTCATTAAAAAAAAAAAAAAAGATTAATTTAGGCCAACTGATCATCATTTAGTGGCCAAAAGGAAAGAGTTTTATTTATACAATAGCATTTCACACATGTTTATCAGTAAATTGTTTTTAGAATATATGACTAGAACTGGCAGCTGTGTGATCACAAATAAGATAATTATAATTATTGTGTCTTTTATACAAAAATGAATGCAATGAAGGGATTATATACATATTCTTTTATAGCAAGAATAACCAATAAATTAACAACCACAGGAATCTCTCGGCTGGATGCAGGAAGCAGTGTTGTGTTTTTGTAAACAATTCACCTGTATGCCAACTGCCAGTCTGACATTGAGGGACATGAAAAGCATTTTCCTCAAAAACTTTATTCCCTTGAATGAAATTCTGGGAAAAAGTGTTGTGTGAGACCTGTATTAGTAGGGAAGAAAAATAACCCCCTAAAATAAACTACTCACAGGCATTGTTTACAACCAGAAGCTACTCTAGGAGAAAATTTCTATTGAAAGCCCAAATGATATTGTGGTTATTACAATAGGCATTTCATTCAGTGTAGAAAAGGATTGCTTAAAAAACATCTTGTAAAATACTCTTCCTTGGCAAAGAAATGAGAGTGTAGTGCAAAATAGACCTGTATTTTTCTTCAATGTTGCAGACAGAAAGGGTGAATATATGCAATTACCTTCACATTGCAAGCATGGGTTCAGCATGTGTGAGGAGCTAAAAAGCACAAAAATGATAGAGCACTTTGGAAATCATCCATTTGAAAATACATCCATTTGAAAATGACAGGAATGTTGAGAAGGAGACAGATAGGACCCAGCTCTCTGCTGATGTAACCTGACAGAGCTCACTGAAAGAAGTGGAGCTATTATGGTTCAGGCCAGCAGAGGAGCTGGTCAATAAGTGCATTGCTTTGAGACTTGAACTTTTCTAAGATTACAGTAATTGTAAGTGCTGTGGAATCTTTATTTTTTCTTTAGGGCTATATGTATATTTATTTCTTCTGCAACCCACTATGGAACCTTATAAAAATTAGAAAAAAATCTTAAAGCTTCTAATCTGTCAGTCTCTTTTTAAGGCAAAATTCTCAGTTCTGAGAATTCTGTGAGCTTTCAGCCTCATTACAAACACACTCTGTGTTGAAAGGAGCCATTTACTGTGCATGTAAATGCATGCTGAAGATGGTCACTGCTGCTAGTGGGCTGGACTCTTCACAATTTCACTTTCATGACTCCAAAGTGCACTGCAGTCTGCCTAAAATACCCTATAGCCCACAGACCTGCTAGGTGTGCTTTTAGCAATCTGCTGTACACTAACAGCTTTGGTGCTCCAGGAAGGTGTCTAACTGTATGCAATTTTAAAGTATTCCTGTATGTCAGTTGGAAGTACTTGATTTTCTTTTGATCTTGCCTCTTATCAACAAAAAGAGCGCAGAAAATTATCTGGGGCCAAAAGGTTTCACACAGAGCATTATCAATGACAACTATCAATGAAAAGACAATTGTTCTCCATGCCAATATCTTAATACTGTCTCAGTCAACCATATTCTGGTGAACTGTAAGGCTTTGTTAGGGAAGATTTAAAAAAAAAAATGTTTACATTTACTGCTTATATACTATACATGCTTCTAAAACTCATAGAACTTCAAAGAATCAAAATTACTGAAATTCTAAGTAACTCTGATTTTTTATACTTCATCATGGATAATGAACACTTCTGATTAGGTTTTTGTGCCTCTGGATGTCACTGTTGTTTTGCAATAATATAAACAATGTTATTTGACAAAGCAACAAATGAAAATGGTATAATCATCACCATCTTATGTTTGTTAGAATGTACAAGGCTGATCACACTGGCTATATGATATCTATGATTAATTCAGTGTAAGGGATGAACAACTGAATATGCAAAATAGTGTTTTCTTCAATTTAAGATTTGGTGAAAAGGAAAAATAAACCCTATCAGCTTCTCTGATGTCCCAAAATGAATTTCTTTGGAAGCACTTAAAATGGAATGTGAGCCTTCATTGCCCTGGTGGGGTCGTGTCAGGATGTGTCCAGGATAAATATTGGCTTATGCAAGTCAGAACAAATGTTGATATGTGTGAGGAGAAGGTGAATAAGTGTCAGGGACCATGCACTACTGCTGCTGCCCATGGCTGCTTGAGAGGAGTGGAACTTACTTTTCCCAAGTAAAGCTGTTACGCATTTTTTTAAAAACTGGGAGAAAGCAAGAAAAAAAATCACACCTTTCTTCTTTTATAGACTCTTGAAGGGCAAACTGTTCTACTGCACAAAATTTTATATAGTTAATGGGGATTCAGTGATTAGGAAGGGTGTTTTTCAGATTCATTAATGGCTGCAATTGCCTCAGTTATTTGCAATAAAATAGAATGCACTATGTGCAAAAAGTCTTCCTTGGAACAAGGCAGATTCATCAGAGATTTGTAGGGCAACTGGGATGTGACAGGTAAATAAATAAAGAAGTGTACAACTTTTTAAATGTCTCTGATCTTTAGTTTTTGTTGTCAATTTAATGAATGGGAGCAGCTGCCTTTTGCTGGGAAGCATCAAATATTAAATAAATATAGAAATAGAGTATTTCCATGAAAAAAAGGGACATATTTAATTTTTTTGAATCCTTGCATTTCATTTGAACTAAATCTAAATAGGAAATTTTGCCTCAAGGAGGTCTAGGACATAGTGGCATTCTCTGTTTTGAAATCTGTCGCCACTGACTTCAGTTTGGATAGAAATTCTTCTTTACAGAGGGATCCCATAGGATCCCAGTCAGTCAGGGTCACAATTACTTCCATGAACAATTGTTGTGGTTTAACCCTATATGGCAACAAAGTTCACAGTAGCCACTTGCTCACTTCCCTCTGCCTTGATCAGCCTGGTGGGGAGAAAATATGGAAGAAAGGCATGGGTTGAGGTAAGAACAGACTAATTACTGAAACAAATGAAATATAATACTGATATTATTATCAATAATAGCAGTAATGATACTAATGAAGAGATATAGAGGACTAAATCAAGAAACACACTTGATGCACGTCACAGTTTTTCACCACCCACTGATGTCCAGCCCATCCTGAAACAGTGATTGATGCCTCCCAACCAACTCCCACAGTCTATATACTGAATGTTACATTTTACTGTATGGAATATCCATTTGGCTGTTCAGCTCAGCTGTCCTGCCTGTGCTCCCTCCCAGCTTCTTGTGCCCCTGCTCACTGGAAGAGCATAGGAAACTGAAAAGTCCTTGACTTAGAAAAAGCACTGCTCAGCCACAACTGAAACATCAATGTGTTATCAACACTCTTCTCATCCTAAATCCAAAAGACAGCTCCAGATACTAAGGAGAAAATTAACTCTAACCAGGACAACAATTAATTAGAGCAAATCCAAAGTATTTTTTGCTATCATACCTCAGCTAGACTAGAGCAAATGTATTAAATCACTCACATACTGTAAAGAAGATGCTATTTTTAGACTGTAAATTCCTTTTCCCAGTAGCAGAGTGTTAATGTCACATCATGCTATGAGGGTGGGTTTTAATTCTTTTATCTTTTTTTTAAGACTGCAGACAAATATCTTATGCATTTCTTTTATGGTTTTAAACTGCTCCTATTACAAGGCTGATTAATAAGGATTTATGAGCTAATTAATATGCTTTTATCTATATGAGCTTTTATCTTTATGTGACTGATTGCTACAGCAATTCTATAACATTACAGGAAGCTATTTATTTTCAAATTAGCAATGTCATCGTGACCTTTTACCACAGCTAAGTCAAGGTTCTGGCCTGCCAGGTGCATAGAGGGTAGCTCAGACTGTTCAATGCTGGCTGTAAATTACATGCTGATGAGTGAGTGCTATGACATCTGTTCCTTCATGTGAATGCAGCAGTTTATTCTCCCAAACATAAGTCATGATGGAATTCTTGAGCACTGAAATGCAGGATGAAACAGTCAATTTTTAAAGCAGTGATGGCAGTAGGAGCATTAATGAATGTGCTTACTGGGGAAAGTGTTGGTGTGCCTGGGCCAGTCCCTGGTGACACCTGTGCCTGACCCAGGGACATCTCCAATATGTCCAGTTGCTCTGTCCAAGATCCTGTGCAAATGTGTTTTGGGAGGTCACAGCACCAGGCTGATGTGAATCTCCATTTTTGGTTTTGGATTTACTCCAAATCCAGTATCTGTGCTGAATAAGTGGGCAAAACACTGGGAAAGCTCCCTGTGCAAAGGAACAAGGCACAAATATTTATACTACTGTGCTATATGGGACCTCCACGGGACACGGGTTAAACTCGGCCCTCGGTAGGGAACTAACCCATAGTAGGAATTTCTTCCTTCAAAAAACTTAAAATCTCAGCAGTAACAAAAATAGAGGGGTTACAGTACAGCCATGAAAAACAAGTTCTGTCTTGTAATGACCACGACTTCAGCATTAGTTTGCATTCAAATATATCTGAGGACGTTTACAGGGGAAATTATTTTGAAGTAAAAATTTTGCAGTCTTGAAACCATCCAGCATTACAAGTCTGTCTTTCATTTGAGATGACTGGACATTGTCAATACCAAGATGCCACTACAAATATTTAGACTTTAATAAAAGATGTTATTTTGAGGAAAATTATATTTAGATTCTCTGGAAAAAAAAATTAACTTGTATTGATAAGTCAGCTAATTTAAATCACAAAAATAATATCAGTTGTGAAAATAAATATTGGTGTTATACTACTTTTACCTTGTTTTTTACTCTACTGTAGATTCAAAGTTACAAAGTTTTGATCTGGATCCCTCAAAAGTACACAGACTGATTTCTTTTAAGGTTTGAACTGATCTGACTTCCCTCCATTAATGTTAAAATATCAAATTCTTGACAATCATACAAAGGGGTTAAAACTGTAGGGGAAAACACTCAAAAATAGATGGGAAGGAATTTATGTGGTATTTGTGCAAATATCATACAAGCTTTCAAAGGATTTCTATTGTCATTCAAGATTAGTTGAGCATAAGTTAATGGACTCTTAAAGTATTACCCAAAGCTTATTACGATAGACTATAACAGCCTCTTTTTAAAATGTTTTTTAATAATATCAGCTACAAGGTCCCTGAAGACATGATATTTCTAGGCTTAACATTTCTTCATCAAATATTAAAATAGGTCAAACATTTTGGTTTCAGTTCCTTTTATGTTCATGCTCCTGCTGTAGTGTGCATACCAAGTAGATTGCATTATGTAGATTTACCAACTGTTGATTTCTCTGCTTTGTTTTATTATGTTGCTTATTTTGCAATCTGTACTGAGAGTGGAAGAGCTACAATTGCACACCAAGGAATCCTGATATTTACTAATTCCATAAAGTTAAGGTCATCTTCTGTAGCAATTAGAGAACAAATCAATTTATCAGTATTCAATCTTGCAGATGCAGGTAATCCATAATGAAAAGACTGAGATGAGAACAAATGACTCAACAAGCTTCTTAGTTGCACGATTAAACTATTAATATCTGACAGTATGTGTAGCAACATATCTCTGTGGATCAAATGTGTTTCCCTGGAAATATCTGCATTTTTCAATGAGTATTTGGCTAAATTAAGGCTCAAAATTTTATTCTTAGAGTCAAGTAGTCAAAGACAACCCCCAAAAGGCAAATATTCCTCCCTCTCTTTTCAACTGAACAATTTTTCACACCCCTTGTTTTATTTCTGAGCAGAAACAGGGATGAAGCATGTTTAAAGCTTGATTCCATCAACCAGCATTTAGTTATGTACAAAGTTTTGCAAATACTAGACAGGAATCAGACAAAGCAGGTCCATCCTATAAAGTTAGCTTTGGTTGAGTATAAAGGAATGGGACCCTTCAGACTTCTTTTACTTAAAAACTGAATGTACAAAGCAGTGCACAGAAAAGAAATGTTTAAGGTAGATATTTAGAATAGAATAAAAATCTTTTGATGTTTCAAAAATAAAGCTGCACACATCTTTTAGATATAGAACCTGGCATGAAAAAAGGATTCTTAGAGCATGAATTGCGGTGAAGACATGAAAGTGTGTGACTTAATGTTTGTAGTTCACCGATAACATTGTTAAATGTCTTTTAATACCTTTTGTTATAGAGCAGCAAAATGCTACTGTCATTGATTTCATCAAAAGCAAGATCTGGCAGCAGAGCTGCTGCTGCACAGTACACAAGATTAAGGGATAGTTTGGCATGCTTAGTTTTTATTTTTAGCAATCTAATATTTAGCCACTTAGCAACTTAGGAGGCTGAGTCTTTTGTTTTGAAAGATGTTGCAGGGGTTGTAGAGAGCAATATCCTTGATACAGGAGCAGGATCCATGAAAGAGTATGTCAAGTATAGTTTGGAGTAGGTTGGATATAATTATACATGTGTCTTTGATTTAATTTTGATACTGGAGACAATCTTTGTTCTGATATTTACCACAAAGATTGTCAAGTCCTTGCCAAGTAAAAGTAAAATCATGTGTTTCAGTGTGCCCATTTGCCAATACTGGTATATTATTATGTTGGTTTACCTTTCTTTTGTGTATTTGGTTATGTTTCTGGCAAATTAAAATGCTGATCATTATGATTTCAAAGATGCCTTATTGGTAATTATATATTTCAAGATGAGCTGTCAGCTATTCTGATGAAATTTCTGAGTATCACTTTGAGCAAACTTAGATTTATTTATTTTAGTAGCTCACTGAGGAATAAATGCCATGATTATTCTCTTGTCATTCAAATAAATCTCAGATTTATTTCCATGCCAAGCACTGTGGGACAAAATAACACTCATTTTTTGAATGGTGACAATGACCAGCAAAACAGAAGAGCCATTCCTTAGGAAAAGACTTGATCCAACATCCCTGTAAGTTACTGCAATGTGTCCTTTGACTTGCAGATTTTGGATCATGGTGTGAGTGTGCAGATTCAAGGACACAACAACTGTTATAACAACTGTGTGAATTTTTACTTCCTGCCTATTTACATCTTGCTTGCAATTTGTGGCCAAGATTACATATCAAGAGCTTTTGTGGAAGGATTATAGTTTCTCATGTATGTGAAGTATTTTTCAAGTTTCTGTTGACTCTAAAATAATTAACGACTGTAAGATATAAAAGTGACTAACCTGAATACTAATAATTGCAACTTCATTTTAAAATTAAATTTTAAATATTAGAAATTTACGAAACTACTTATGCAAATGAAATTGCCCCATCTCTCTGTCTATGTTAATCCTACTCGATTATGTTAGTGCTAAGACATACATTTATTGAGTTTAGATAAATGTGTGCAATTCTTCAAAGGCTCTGTGTAATTGCTTCTAGATTTGCCATCAGCTATACTTGTCTTTGTGATTGTATCTGTACTTGGTAGGTTTTCATGTTGTAATTGTATGTTAATTGTTTGTGATTGTATCTATGAGGTTTGTGTGCAGTAATTTTGAATAGCAATTGTCTGATTGTGCCTTTGATGAAAATTTTAATGTTACTTTTACCCAGAATGTACTTACTAACAAGCAAGTCACATAAACCAATATATACTAGAATGAAAATTATATAAATCAAATGGGAGGACATTTCCACAAAGACAACACCTTGTGAATTATAAAGGTAAGTATATTAGTAATTTATAACTTTGTACTTCAATTTATTCTGACAAGGAAGAAGTGATTGAGAGAGGCTGGTAACTGTTGTCTGACTCAGAAGCTTTGAGGGTTTTCATAATCTTTTTGCTTGTTCCTCTGTGCAAATTCCCATATGCACTCTAGCTAATTATATCAAATTTTACAAGATACTGAGGGGCCATTGTAAATTTTTTTCAGTGCAAAAACATAGCATAAGAGCAGAGGCAGAGCCAGACCAGTGGGCAGGATGCATTTTCCTGGGTACCATCCAGTGGCAGGGACATTGGTGTGAGTGGACACCAGGCACCCTTCTGCTCTTGTTAACTGGTCTCAGGAGAGCTTTGCTATAAGCCTGTTCCATTCAGATAATTTTGGTAGTGAATATTCTGAATGATTCGTGTTGCCAAAATATCTCAAGGCTCTCAGTAGAGCTGTGGAGCCACGAGGTGATTTCAGGACCATATCTGAGCATGGTCTGGCTGGAAATAAGGACAAATTATAGGCATATTCCATAAATTCTAGTGTAGGAAATATACTTTCACCCAAAAACATATGGAAGACAAAAGCTAGTTTATTGTCAGTAGCAGTAGTTTTATAATTAGATTTTTTTTTGCTTATTTAGGAACGGTTTTTCTGTGATTTTCATTTTCATGGCTGGTTCAACTAGAAAAAGAAGTAGATTTTGAAAATCTCTGAAATCAAAAGTCCAAAAGAAGTTGAATGCTCTTTTATTATATTTTTCTTTATCTTCTCTCTCTCTCTGTATATATATATATATATATATATATAGGCTTGTTCACTTTAAGTAGTTAAAGACTGTCTTTTCTGTGTCATCATTCAAGGGTGGTAGTAGGGAATTGTCAAACTGAACTTTTTTTATGTCAGTATTTTTACATTTGATTTTTGATGTTTTTCTGACATGTCTTTATTTCAGATAGGGGAAGTTGAATAAACATGATACACACAGCACATTTTCTTGATTGGTTGATGCCACTTCATTCAGATAATGCGGTGAAAGGTTCTCCTTCCCCTTAGAGACTATTCATTCAGTTCTGACATTGCTTGTATTTCTAGAAATTATTAGATTCATTTTTGCAGATTGCATTTTTTTTAATTCTTCAATGTTTTTCCCCCAAACAGCTTAACAGTAACAGGTGGAGGCCCCAGCCCAAGTCAGATCTAGTAATTCAGTGGTTAGAATAGAGCAATAAACCTAAAAAAAGGAATGAACTATAAGCTGTTTGTGCATTAGCATAAAGCATTTAGCAAATGCTTTAGTAGTGAACCATGAATAGGTGAGCAGCAAGACCAGATGCACTATTTAAATAGATTAGGTGTGCCAGTTAACTATTGTTAGGAGTCATTGCAATTAATTTAATTGAATCTCTTCTTTTGGCGGTGATCCCAAAAGGCAGACATTTAATTTCCCAGAATGCCTGTGGTAGACAAACAGTTTCAGACTAAATATAATATACTTCTAATGGATTCTGTGTTTTCCTTAAATGTGAGCTATCCTTTCTTTTTAAAGGTAGGAACAATTTGAAAGCACTGATTCTATTGCTTTTGTCCAACCTTTGGAGTTCTCTACAGTTGCCTGAGAGAGAGAGCATGAGAACTAAGCTGGCATATAAGGAAAAATGTGCCACTTTGGCAGGGAAAACTTCAGTACTTCAGTAACAAGCCAGGCTCTTCTACTATAAGTCCTGCTTGAATAGAAATGTCTCAAAAGACTTAATCAAAGATGTCAGTATTTATAGCTCTCCACAGTTTGGAATTTCCTCAAACCATGGGATCTTGTGAAGTTTAGCATCATGATGAATTAGAACAGTTCTCACATCTCATGGATGCCCAGAGTCTGGTAAAAGGGAGGGAATTATATATTTTTGACTCAGAGTCTTTCAAGCGCAGGTTAAACCTATGCTTTCTGAGTTATTTCTTTAGCACTGAAGAAGTTAAAAAAACACCAACACCTCAGATCTCTACATGTCGTACACATGGAATGGTTTCTGGAGTCTCCCACAGGCTTGATGAGATCGTTAACCAGTGTCTATGTGGGGCTGTGTCCCTTCCCTGATGTGTTGTCACCATGACATTGAGCTGTGGGAGTTTGAACATGTCAAAAGGGATTCAAAAAGCATGAGCACAAGGAGAAAATCATCACTGAGTCATGGAGATTGGTGTGCTGTTGTGCTGCCTTCTAGCAAAAAAGAATTCTGAGTTTTGGTCTATTTTCAGTATCACATCTGTGTTTTACCTTCTACTAGCCGACCAGACCAGACAATCTGCTACAGAAGAAATAGGTACCTGTATTTTCTGAGCAAGAGGGATCAATTGCTTGCCACACCTACATGGTGGGTTGCCCAGTTTGTTGTCTAGCAAAATATCCTTCATTACAGGTTCTGAACTTTGTGTGGCTGAGGAAGGAATAAAATCAGTGTCTCCATTCATCTAAGACAACTCTAATCATGTGACTGCTATGCAAAAATATGTGAGGTTTTAAAAAATTATTAACAATAATAATCGTTTTATTCCCTGTCAGATCACTAAAGCCACAACAATTTTTTGCTGTAATAAGCAGATAAGAGATTGGTATTTTCCATCTGAACTATTTTTGAAGAATTTATCCCTTCTTTGCCTAATTGAAAGAATCCTAAAATTGAACCAACCTGCCATGCACAGCATTTCTGAGAGAAAAGTATCTCATGTCTACTCGTTTGAAGGTCTGGAACTGTAGAGAAGTTTGTATTGTGTCAAGTAAAATCCAGGATTTTTTTTCAGGAGATCAGCAAAAGCTTTTCTCATGCTCTGTTATGTACAGGTGCCCAAGTCTCCTGCAGTGTTCTGCATTCGTAGATCTCATGCTCTTTGGAAAGAGGGCAATTTCAGACCTGAGGGGAGCAGATTCTCCTTTAAACTTCACAGCTGGCTGAGAAGCCCATGTTCAAACCAAAAATAAGCATCTGCTTGAAGAGTATATATGTGACTGCTAACGACAAAAAGGAAAGGAAAACGTAGGTTAAAAGCTAAGTTAGTTTGAGATTCAGTTTGTTTGTGTACATCTGACAGACTTTGTACAGACAGATCTTTGTCAAGTAATAAACCCTTCCAAGCAAACTCTGTCCTAAATATTAATGTTTGCTTCAATTGTTTGAACTCATTTACTGAGAATAACAATAAATTTGTCCCTTTTAAGTAGCAACAGTAAATTATATATCATAGATTCATAGAATCATCTATGTTCACTGACACTTGATTACTTTATACTAATTGCTTTAGTAAGTACCAATTATATCCCTAAATGCTTTTCTGAATGCTAATATATCAGCTACATTCCTCATTTTCCTACATATTTTGTAGTTAGAAAAGGAAGCAGCAAGATTTCTCTTTCATACCTATCAGTCATCATTACATTCTCTAGTAAAATGTTATTTCAATATAATGGTATTTGCAAACACATTTGGACTAGACATTTAGTTCCCAACATTCATACTAAATATTAACCCATTATATTACTCAAGGCAGAATCAATGTGGCACAAAACCAGGAAGGAGAGAAACCATCAGATGAAGTTATGAACAGAATGTGTTTTTATACATTTTTCTGTGTGTAACTTTGGCTGACTAGTTAATGTAAGTATAAAGGGTTTATAATGACCTTAACTATTGATATGGCCTAATTAAGCTCTGGTGCCATTTAGTAATGCATCACATTAGTGGTTCCTCAGAACAGAAGTGATCTCACTAGGGTTAATATAGCTGAAGATTTTCCTGCTGAAGAGCGATATTTTGCTAAAACTAATATCCCCTTGCAGGGATATGTCAAATCCAGGAGAAATTTAAGAAATGTAAAAAATAATTGGGTTTTGAACTTGCACTTGGAAATTAAATGGCAGACATCATTTAGTCTTGCATGGATCTTTGCTTTATTTTATCTAAAAATAAAGCAAACCAAAACCAATATTTATGTCGAAATATTGATACCAAATGACAATGATTAAGTCTGGACTTCTCATCGCTATCTTCTATTTAACTTCAAGTACTAAAATTCCCAATATCTCCCTTGATTGTTTTGGAAAAAATGGTACATGTTTAACATCCACAAACAGATAAAATGAACAACCTTTAGCTTATGCAAGTATGTATTAAAAATACATATATAGATGACAATAACAAGTACCTATTCTGCCCATGATGAGGCAGATGAGGCCAGCTGTAAGTGAATTTGTTTGCGCTCCCATAGGAGCCTAGCTGCAATAGAATTGAACCCCATATGTATTAATTTATCCTGCTTTCAGGCTGCTTGGCAGCTTCTAGCACTTCTGCTCCTGTATTTATGGCTGGCCTGAGGATGTACACGCTGCATGACAGTGTGCAGCACAGGCATATATCCTTATTCAGTGTTTGAGCATGGGAGTAGTTGTTACTCTGAGTTGTCAGCTGGTTATTTCTTAGGAAGCTGTCATGGGGATTGCATGCTGTGGAATTTACATTACTCTTTAAAATACTGTGTGATTTTTCTAGATTAAAGGACCCTGTCAGGTAAAATACAGGCCACATTTTGAATTTTATGTCTTCCCTCTATTCTTAATGTGTTTTGAATTAAAATTTTTGAATTTGTGTTTCATTTGAATCACTCTGTCTGCTGCCACACTTTGCTTTTGTGATAATTTCTGGTCCTTTGCTGGTAAAAATGTGACTAATCTTTATTTTAAGTTACTGTGTTTTGAATTTACTTATGTTAATTGTTTGACAGGAAGAATGTAAATTCACTTCCAAATTTAGAAAATCCAAAGTTACAACTCAACACAACTGTGAAGTCTTGCAGTGTGTTTTTATTTTTTTTTTGTTTTTTTTTTTTTTTTTTTTTTTTTTTTTGTTGTTGTTGTTTTAAGGTGAGGATACCTAAACTGCCAGTCAGAGCTGAGGCACCTATGGTAGTAGATAGATGCAAGGACTTTGATAACTTGTTTCCAGCCCATGAAGAATGCATGAAACAAGTGAGGCACTAAACATCAGATACATGCTAACAGGAATGATTATTCAGACAGCCTAAGTATGCCCATGAGTGGGTATCAAATTGAGAAGAGAGGAAAAAATAACCTTCCTTACATACATGCACATGATCAGATGGGATTTGACAGTAATGGCAGAGGTATATTTTAAGGTTCTGTTACCTGAGCTGGGGATCTCACAGAATTTGTATGTTTAAGACACAACACCACAAAGGGATCTGAAAGAGAGTTTAACATGCTCATACCTCTCCTTGCACAGTGTAACTTGGTTCTAGAGATGGCCAAGTCACATCAGCTTTACACTACAGCCAGGTGGATTAGCTGTGCTAGAGTAAAGCTTTTAGAGTCAGCCTGGATAAATCTACATGGAGCTGCATTGGAGAGTAAGCCTAATGTATGTTGCTGCTATGTTCAGTAAAGAACTTAAGAAAATATTAATTGGGGAAATTCTATGTTTTGTTTGCAGCAGAATGGAGATTTTTCAAATTGCTTCATATCCCTTTTATGCTGAATAACTCCAATAATTGAAGATGTAACTGAGTGGAATCCAATGGCAATTAGGTACAAAGACCCGCTCTCTTTCAATTTTAAAGAAGCCATGGGATTTCTTGGCTCTGTGGTAACTTGTCTTAATACGTCTTATACTACTTTAGAAGTCCTCCTCTGAGTTTTCTTTGGCTTGTCTTTGAAGCTGCTAAATCAGGCATCATTGCAGGAATAATCTCTTTTCCTTTGTTTCCAAAAGATGGAGTAACTGAAAATTAATAAATAATAAAATAATTAACTGAGGGAGAAAAACTGATATCCTTAAAGAAAAAAAAAAGTGCAACAAAGTCTAAAATTAAAATGTACTGAAGCAGATTTGATATAGTACTTAGCAAGATTGAGCTAAATAGAATACTGCCAAAACTAGGTATTTCTTTCCTTAGGAAAAGGAGAGTCTGTTTTGAATTCTATGATCAACCTGGCAAAAGTATTACTCATCATTAAACTAAAAAAAATCAACAAGTGTACTGCAAGACAACAGTACAGCAAGTGGTGATTCTTGTTTGCTTTCTCATGAGAGAGATGGTCTGTTTGGTAAACCGGGTATTGAATAAGTACTTGCAAAACCTAGGGTCTGCGATGAATCCTGCTATTTTTTGTCTTTGTGGTCTTGAGCGTGTTACTCCTCTGCTGCTCTTCCTACTGGTTTTTATGTCTTAGTTACAGCGGTAGTAAACTCATGGGAAGAGTGCCTATCTCTTTTTTCTGGAAAGCTAAGCAATACACATGGTTGGTTCTCTGTCAACTCAAATTTCAAAATCCCAGCCTGACTTGCCTCTCTGCAAACCTATCTGTGCTTTCCCAACTCTTTGTGATCCTGCCTATTCCTCCCATCTGCTCTCCCCTGCTTCAAGAGCTGCAGGGATATTCGAGGACCATGCTTCTGATCTCAGGGAAAGCTACCATTCTGCACCACTCTGGCTTATGTCATTGGCAAAGTACTTTGCTGTTTCAAGCACATATTTTGATGACTCTCTTCAATACATATTTGTTTCCAGGGATGAATAAGGCAGATATTTTCTCAGTCACATACATCAACAAGAATTCAGTGAAAGTGTGTAAAAAGAACACTCAGGTCTGGCCAATATGCTTCTACTTTTCCCAAATTGAATATTTTATGCCTAAATTGTAAAGCTGTACTAATTTATGACAGCTCTGGAACAGGACAACTCTTTTCCAAGGAACTTTGTAAATAAATAATGTTTAGTTAAGTGTGAGGCATTCAAATAGTTTTAAATGCAATCAGATTCCAACATTTCTATTGCATCACAAAGTTACAGAGAGGCTGAGGATTTCTAACAAATTCTGTAGGATTTTTACTTAAAGGGAAGAGTAAATTTCCCTTTCTTACTAAACACCATCAGAAAAAAGATGATTTCTAAAAAGTATTTGATTTCCTAATTGAAAAAAATCAATCTATAAACTTATCTTCAAGGATTTTATTGCCTAAGTTTCTGTTTTTGAATTAATATTTAAAAGTATTATTAAAAACCCCCAACAGATGTTAGCTCTGCCTTTGAAAAAAATGTTTTTTAAAAGAAAATTGGGGATTGAATAACTTTTTAAAATGAGGCCTGTCATGTCTTTATCATATCTCATATCTTCCCCAATATTCTATTTAAATAGAATATAAACTAGGGGATTTTGTTTGCTTATGTGTTTGGGAAAAAGAGGTAATTTTCTGCTGGAATTAATGGTAGATTAATGGTAAGAGTCAGACGAGATAAGAAAACTGTTTACATTACTATTTACTATTTATATATCCTCATAAGTGCTGGTACTAGACAACTTATTCTAAGGGATTTATATTAATGGGATGTCATATGCAGCAAGGAATAAAACACATACTTAATGTGGGTAAAAGCACTGAAAAAAAATGGAGAGAGGATTAGATCAAGCTTGCAATTGCTTTTGTCTGACAAAAGCTAATTTTGCAAAGTACTTGGGGAAAACAAGATTGGATCATAAGGATTTAAACCATCTACAGTTAAATGCTTGCAAATGAACCTTCTCAGTTTCAGTAACTTTTAAAGGATTGATCTATATTTAATTGACATATGTATACCTATGCATAAATTCACAGATATGTGAATGATTAAAAACTGAAAAGAGCAGCCAAGAGAAAATGATGAGCCACTTTACTTAAAAGATATAAAATAAATTCCTTTGAAAAAAGATCAAAAATCTGATTTGTAAAAAACTTTTAAAAAAATCTTCTAAGATAATTTAAGTGGGTTTATTTTCCCTGAGAAAATGTAGCAAATGTATTTCTCAGTGAAGCTGAGAGGCAAAAAAAGCTTTAGCTAATAATGTTGCTCACTGCAGAGAGCTCTTGAATTCTAGATGTGATTTTAAAACTAAGGTTTAGAAGCTGATTAAGGACCAGAATCCCTGACTGAGTTTCTGATTAACATTTTGAACATGGAGCAAAATATTCAGTCTCTGCATAATTACAAAATAGAGACATCAAAGAAGAAAAATGCCTTTGAGTGATCTATTCTATCTCTTTGTGAAAGCAAGATTATATTTTTAAGCTGGCAGTTACAAGGGTTTTTCCAAATGTAATTTTGAGGTTTTCCATTGATAGAATGTAAACAGTTTCTCTAGAAAAAAATATTCCATGACATAAAGGCTCTTTCTGGAAAATTTTGCTGTTGCATTGACATCCAGAAATCTTTCTCCCTTTCGTCAGGTCATCTCTTGTTACACTTTCTATTTGCCTTCATATTCATATTAAAATATTAAGGGAAAAGTGAAAAAAAAGGCCTAAAAATGTAGAGTTTGAAAATTTTTTTAGAAGCCCAAACCTCCATACAAACAAATGCATTAAAATATTTGACTCACAGGATGGGACTCATTACATTAGTTGTGTAATAATTTCCTTATGT
>JANRGV010000001.1:122359516-122458036 GCA_024734035.1 Alethe castanea
ATAGAATTTTTTTCCTCAGGTATCCAGAGCATTTTTGGTAGACTAATCATCTCTAGTATTTCTGTTTTATTTTCTTTTTAACTTCATGTTCTTTTATTTTTTCCTTTGTTTCATTTTTTTTTTCCTCTGGAACTGTTCATTACATATTTAAAATGCATACAACATTTGCTTTTGCGATGTACACCAGCTTTTATTTGGCTTCTTATACTTTACTATATTTGTTTTGATCCTACATAAGAAATTGTTGTTTATTTTTTTAAAGCAATTTTAAAGATTTTTCTGTCTCATGCTTCATGGGATTTTAAAGAATTTTTAAATAAAAACAACAGATCTCATATCACATTTTTTCTTTCTCTCTTTCTCTCTTTTTTTTTTTTTTCTTCACCCCCCCACAGTTCTGGCCAGCCTGAGGTTGCCTTTTAAAGAATGGTGAATAGATTGAGGCTATGATTGAGAAGTTTTCATCCTTACTCTCTGGAGACATGCAGAACTCACCCGATCACTCTGATCCTTTTAAGAAGTACTGGAGAAAAGTAATTTTTTTGTAATACAATTTCTGATCCTACAGAGACATGCATAATTCAGTACACAGAGGAAAGATGTGGTGACCACAGTTTTTTTTAAAGCTGCTGAGGAACAAGATACACACCAAGATATTTTTTTTAACTTTTCTCTTAAAAGCAAAAACATCTATTGCGTATTATGTTTACAATTTTTTAAATTTCCTTTCTTTTTGACAAACTGTACTTCCACATTCTTAATGAATAGTAGGTCACTGACTAGATGGAAACCCTTTGGTTTCTGAAGCCTCAAGGAATCTGTGAAAAATAGGCCAGCTACCACCATCCCTTCAGATAGGACAGGGCCGTGCTCTGTCCTCATTATCTTCCTCATGTACTTTGCAGTGTTCAGGAAAAAATGAATATTAAAAGAAGCTATGCGTTGAAGACTGAAAGCCAACATTTCAGGCAGATATTTCTCGGTGTCTAGAATTAGTATGTGCTTAGTTCTACCCAGTTAGCTTAGGGCCTCTCAAACCCACTGCCCTGGATATCTGAGGAAAGGCACTTCCTGAACAGCACAGACATCTGAGGCTGGACTCAATGTTCAACAACAGCCAACCCTAACCTGATGTGATTGACAAAGCACAGTTGGCTTAAGATAATATGAATAGTACTTTTAAGAAAAAGCTGATATATTCACGAGATCATCTGAGGCCTGTGCCAGTGTTTAAAGCAAAGAATAATAGATATTGTGAATAAAGTAGAACAGAAAGATAAATGGAATTATGGAATGTCTTCCATTGTGGCCAACAAAGAGAAAATGATAATTAGTGTAAACCACAGAAAATATTATAACTATCTGTCATGATGATGCAAATAGTTTGTGCTGGACACAGTACTCAGAGTCACACAAATTCATCTTGTTTCTTACATCCATTTCCCACCATTATGAAAATCTATAGTGTAGGCACATATTCAGAAAATGAGATGTACATCATAACCCCATGGAGATTAAATTTATCCAGAAAAGTAACCACAGACCAGAACATTATTTATAGGTAGCTTGCCTGAGACCTTAATGCAAGAAAATTACAAGAAATAGACAGAACAAAATTTCCTTTAAATTAGAGCCCAAGGATAAGCATGATGTCCCAGTTTTAAATGGAGGAGATGGGAAACTTATCATAGTAATTCTGAGGATTTGAATTAAAGACAAATGAAACCAGCACCTCAGGAATTTTACTGAGACTACTAAATTGCACTTGCCAGTGACAAAGATTACCCAGGATTTGGTGGCTTTGGCTGTAAGTTTTGCGTTGGGACTGCAGCTGTAGTAATGAAGGACATATGAAAGTGAAGTTCAAAATTAGGATTTTTCATGGTAGTTAAGATACGTAGCACCTGTTGAGAGGAGTCATGGTAACAAGGTTTTGTAAGTGCTTTTTTTCCATGTGTCACCAAATATTGCTGAGATTAAATGAAAAAATCCCTCTACATACATTCAGCAGCTGATCACTAGCAGCATCAGTGTCTGTCAAGACTGTTTTCCCTATAAACACAGGGGAGCCCTGCTACAGCCATTGTTACATTAAATACAATATACTGTGTCTGGCAATGCATGTAACTACACGTTTACCTCTCAAAATTTCCACCTCTACTGTATAGAATCAAGCCCTCAGTGCAAATTTATTCAAAACTCCTCTGAAATCATGCAGCACTGGCACCTTGATTTGGTAAAAATTTATGTGTGTCAAGGCTCCAGAGCTTCAAGGCACAAGTGTGTGGGTTTGAGGTTAAGTTTGCATTGCTCCTGCAGTTCACATGAAAAACCATCCTGGTGCCATTGGCAAGTGCAAGACATCAATCATCTGCTTCACGTGGGGCACAGGAGTAGGTATGTGTGTGTAAAGCTCAAACAGCAATTCTTCCCCTTTTGACAGCCCTAGTAAAAGTACAGCTACATCCAGTTTTAGCATATTTTTCCACAAGGCATGGGCCATTAAGACAAGTCACAAAATAATGTTCAGAGATCTAAAAATTGTATTTAAAGAAATATTAGAAAAAATGAGATTGCTCATTTCAGAGAACATGTCAGGAAGGCAGAGTAACCAATTTCCAAATGTTACCACAGAATAATATATGAAAGTGAAAAATAGTATTTTCCTTATGTAGGATGGTGGACATATACTAGTAAATCAGAAGACAACAAAATACAGGTTTGAACTATAAATTACAACAACAGCTAAATGCAAAAATACATTCACTAGGAAGGTTGTGCAATCTTCTGCCATTTAAGGCAAGTTGGATAATGTCCCTCTGGTGTTTTTGGGGGAATAATTATGAAATAGCAATTTGCTTTCCAAAATGACCTGTGGGTTAGGAGGTAGAACTCAAGTTGGATGCTGTGTGGTTTTGTGCCAGGCCAAATTTCAGCATGATGCAGCTTTTTCTGGTTGGGCTTTTAAGAGATCCTTAAACTTTCAAGTTATCCTGCTGTAGTGCTTGGGGAGAGAGGGAGCACAGAGACCATGGTGACCCTAAGGGACAGGAAGGGACTGGAAGGGAATGGCAGTATGGTTCAACAGTGGAGAGAGGCTTAAGCGAAGGAAACAAAGCAGCAGAAGTGAGTTTTTGGCTGCAAAAAATGAAGGGTTTTTGTACTAGGTTTCATCTCATGGTCACATCTAATTTTATGATGCCTGAACATTTTCCATTAAAAAAAAATAAATACTTTGGAACTGTGCAAGTAAAACACTAATATTGTACTTCTTTTCATTTGGAATTTTCAAGAAATAAAATTTTACAGAACACTGCTATTTATTACTTTTTTGCTTTTAAATAAATATTTTTAAAGTAAAATACATGCTGTTAACCCTGTAAAAAATTATGTATTAATTTCTTAGGTTTTTTAGGTTGCCTTTTAATTCCATATTATTCGAAAATATATTCTACCAAGAAATAGGATTGCATAAATAAGGCCTTCTGACAAAAAAATGAGTTACATTTTAAAATCTAAGCTGTTGATAGCTGATAGCTATAGTTATGTCCACAAATACTAATAGCAAGGACAAGACACATTAAGTATGTTGTTGGAGTAGTTTCTCAAAGCAATTTTGCTGTAGTCTGGCCCAAAGCCAAATGGAAATTTATCAATTAGATTAAATGGTAAAACTAATGGCAGCATTTCAGCCTGAGTCTTAAATGGGAAAGAAAGGTTCCACAGTAAATTGGAAAGTTCATCTGTAAATGGCGACTACTTAAATATGCAGTATGTCTACAGCAGCCCTTTAATATAGCTATAATTAAGACATATGAAGGAAAATGTATATTCACCCTTTCAGCAATAATCAAATTAAAATTTTCAATTTTATTTTCAATAAAATAGAACTGGTCAGTGTCAAGAAATAAGCAACAGATAGATTTCTTCAATAAGCTGATATATGGAATGATTGAGAGATCACATAATCTCCTCCAAGTTGGTTTCCCCTCCCCCTCCCCCTCCATTTTAAGTTAGTTCTAATTTCTTGCCATTTCTTTTTTCGAGGATACCAGATATTTCTTTTTCTTCTGTTTCTGGTCTGTTCTGAATCATTCTTAGGTGAAATCATTTGATCAAATTTATTATTTGCTTTGCAGCCATTTCTTTGACCATTAAAAGTTTCCACCAGAAAGTATTGCTCCCTGTAATGTGGTATCTTTCGGGAATGATGCACTTCATGAGTTACTCCCAGGAATGTCCTTGGGCAAAACTCCTTCTCCTTTCCATATTTGCTAAGACTTGGCTCTGGACCCCATATTTCCCGAACAGAAGACTCCAGTCCTTGTTGGCCTCACAGCAGATTCCCATTGTTCTTCTCCATTCCCAGAAGTAGTACCACTCTTTTGGCAGTGCTGAAAATTCTGTCAGGTTTCACTCCTGCAACCCAGAGAATTAAGCTTAATACTCTGCAGATTCAGGTTCCAAATTTTATCTGCCACCTATCATCTTCATCTTTATAGATTTTGTTTTCTCTCTACTTTTATTCTCCCTGTGCCTTTCTGATTCTTTCTTTATTGGGGTTGTCTTTTTGTGGCATCTGATTTCCTTTTATTGCATCCTATTATTATTGTGATTTTCTCAGCTAGTCTGGGACAGCAAGGATCTTCAAACTGCATCTGATCTTTAAAAAGTAGGGAGAAAACAGAAGTGATGAAGACAAATCTGATGGATTGAAATGACCTTAGTACCAGGATAGTGGACATACAATGAACTGGTGAAAAATTTAGAAAAAGAATACTAAAAATATGGCTGAGTGATGATGATATTTATCAGAAATTCTCCTTGGAACCAAGTCAGTTAGTACTGAAATTAATTTTGCTCTAGTGCAAACTGGAATAGCCTGTTTTCAACCTACCGCAGAAAATTCATTGGAGGTTTGGTAGAAAACCACATATATTATATTGCAATTCTTTCAGAATCTTGATAATACTTATTACACTATTATAATTGCTGACAATATTTGCATTTGGAAAACTTTATCTTTTGTCTCATTTACGTGTGTGTAGTGATGTATCTTGAAATGTCTGTGATATATGGATATACACCTGCATTTTCTGCTGACAAATGCACTGCACATGAAATATTTATTTGCTATTATAAAGGGGTTGATTTCAAAAACTATGAATACCCCATAAACATTTCTGTGGAATTATCTCTGAGAAGCTGCTTTATTTTTAAATTCTGCCTCATATGAGGCAGAATCTTAGATTTCCTTTGCTCTCTTCTATGTATATTGTGATCTGTAATTTATTTTCTGTTGTGAATGAAGATGTCTGCTATGTAACACCAGTCAGAGTGGAAAGTGTCAATCAAAGAAGTAAAATGCAAGTTTGCCATTCAAGGAACAGTATCTCTGAATCAGAGACTTGCTGTTAATTCACAAAGATAGTGAATTCTGAAGGCAAGTTTTGTGGCAAGCTATATGAAGAAACTGTAGGTAATTTGGACATGCTGCAAAGGCAGACAAATTGTTGCATGGACAGTGCATAAATAAAATGAGAGGATCACTAATTATTTAAATGATGGAAGATACTTTAATGCATAAAACAAATAAAATGAAAATAATCAAACCTTCAACTGCTGTGAAATGCCTTTTCTTTACTATGTCATTTGAAACGGTTTGCTTTGTGTAATGTGAAGTTATAGTTCAGAGAGGTTTTAGTTTCATTAGCCCTCATGTTGCCATTATGTGTGTGCTTCTGGACCAATACTGGTAATTCAAGCATTTGAGGATTGAATAAATAAGAATTTTATTATCTAAAAGCATTCGACATAAGAAATGCTTCACCCCATGCAATGAGGTCAGTCTCCATGAGAATGCTTTAAATTTCATAACAGTTCTGGTCATTTTTGGACGAAGTGTGAAGATTTATTCTGACATACTGACAAGTTTAGTAAGGGAGCAGTGACAAGTGATCACAAGTGAGGCATTCAGGGGCTTCTTATCTCAGCTGATGTTTGAATATAGCTCCACAATGTTTTACCACAAGTTAGAATAGAAAGTGTAAAAATTGGTCTGCCCATGAAAAACATATGTTTTATCTTGCAATTATTTATGATTATCTTGCAAGTCATCTGGCCTAGATAAGGACACAGAAATAATTTAGATAGAGTCTAGTGCAGATCAAGATGAAGAGAGGGGCAGAAAGAGGTTTAGAAACCCTTAGGGTTTTTTTCTTAGGGAAAGAGACTTCACTTAGAGGGTGTTTTTGTGCCTTTGAGTGATACACTGTGTACCTCTAGTGCTTATGGACAAGTACTAATAGGCAGATGAAAAGTTTTGGAGGATATGTGAAGGGAACATAAATTGAATAGGGAATTGAATATATGCAGAGGATCCAATTACAGTTTTTGATTCCCTAAATATACCATTGCTGTTGCAGAAATACAGAGGAATTGGCAAGGTTAATTGGTTCAGAGATTGAACAAAAGGTTTCTGCTTGAAATATGAATCTTTGGATCAGCTGGCTGGATGGCCAGACTGTAAAGTCATAAATTTTAATTACTCTTGTTCCTATGGAGTTTGTAGAAGACCTAATCCCAATTTCTTTATGCACCAAAATGTCTAATGACTTCTGTACAAGTGAGTGTGCAGAGAATGTGCAATCAGACCTGGAATGATTATACAACACTGGATCTTGCTACTGTTTTCTCTGCTGTGAACTGACTGTTGATTTAATTTAACCTGGAAAAATTATGTGACTGAATTGATTAGCTCTGCAATTTTCTGGACTTATACACTGCACTGTCTTCTTTCTGTTTCTTTCAGCTCAAATACTACAATACAGTTTTGTCAAAGTTTCTTTGGGATGACCTTTCCTGAGGACAAAGTTAATAAGTCATGCTAGCAAGAGAGGGGAAAAGAAGAGTAATTCTGGTTGTTTAACCGTTGTTTACATGAATATTATCAATTTTCCCACCACAATCAAAACATTTTATGTTAATATGACTGCTTCCACACCTGTGTCATCACTCTCCCTTCTTGGGTTGTTTTATCTAAGAAGTTTATGGCAAATATGGAGAAATCCTGTGCATTTTCTTAAGACCAGAGCAGATATTGCATCTAGAACATATAACGAAGAGCTGGAGTTAGTGAGTTGTAAGGCTGATCATCATCACTGGCAAAAGGGGATGATGACTTTTTGCTGATCATTGGTCAGGTGCAGAGAGATCTATGCCTACTGCTCCCTGAAATATCTGCATTGAGTTGTCATCTACAGTTCCCTGATTTTTCCTTCAGAATTTTTTGCATGTGCACATCTCTTTTTTACCACTTGATCCCTTGGGCTTGTAGTGGGGCTGTGAGGCCAGTGGCTCTCACCCCAGTGAACAGAAGGGCAGCTCCACAGTTCTTCCTCACAACTTAGCAGTCTCCTCTGAGGTCAGAGCCAAGGCTGCACAGCAGGGCCACACCAAAGAGGTGCTGGGTGATAGAGAGATGAACATCCAGGAAAGGGGAAGATTGCCACACAAACCTCCAGGCTGTCAGCAGGTGACAGCTCTTATCTTCCTTCCTGCCACCTGCCTCTAGAATTTCCATGTGATAGAACCTATTATTGAAACTGGGGGCAGTTTAGGGGGCATTAGCTAGAGATGGATTCTGGGTGTCACACTGGGCACCCATGATCTGCAACTCTTGCCCATCTGCATTAGAAACACACTCACTGCAGTCACTGCACATGGGCTTTTTTCTTTTGTCCATCTAATACTGGAAAAGTGGCATTTGTATACTAATGTACAGCAGCTTCCTCTATATTTGTATAACATCTTTGGAATTTCTTATTTATCTTTTGCATATCTTTTTTCTTTCTTTGTCTAGCATTCATATTTCAGGCAAAACTAGAGTAGCATTTCCTGTTCCTGAGGTTGCCAAGCAATCTCCTTGATACATACCTTTTTTCAGTTACTTATAACTCAGCCAGACTCTAGCTGTTTGTGATGAATTTTTCCATGCCAATTTCTGCCTCCAGCTGAATCTTTGCATCAAAATGTTTCAAGCTTTTCTGAGAATGATGCTGGGGGAAAATAGGTTGTTTCATTCATACGATTCAGAAGCTTTGCTTTGAAATACTAAAATATCTTTTGTTTGGAGGAATAGGAAAAGATGAGGAAGAAGCAGAAAGACTGCAAAATATGAGATATGTGTATTTTTCTTTCAAAAAAAAAGCTGCTGGACCAAAAGTTAAGCACAGAGACCCAGATTTTGGAAGACAGAATCCTGGGAAGCTATATTGAGCAATAAGGAAAATATCCAGGCAGTGTGTATGTGAAGTTGGACCTAGAGATCAGTATGGGCATAATGTGACAGGTCAGAGAGGGGCCTAGAGCAGACCTGTTGTCTGTATTTGGAAGTATTTGGATCCAGGCATCCAGGGGAAGCAGGGTGTTTAGACAGGGTTACTGAGATAGGAACAGCCTCTGGAGTCCTGGGATACTCAGTGTGGGGCTGGGAACATGGCAGCTGGGATTTAACAAAAACATTTTCTTGTGGGGTTTCACTGCATGATCACTGACTACTTTTCCATTACACCCCAGTGCTGTGCACCATGCAGAAGGCGTTTCTCCATGCTATTCTACATTCTGTTAACTAAAGGACAGTCTTATTTGCAGGATGTTAATCTTTTTACTTCATTTATGTATTTAATTTCATAAGCTGGAAGTAGTCAAAAATGGCACAGGCATTGTGCAGAATCTTGCAAACCAAATTTTCCGCAGTGAAAACAAGTTAATGTAACAAACAGTGAAAACAAACTCTGCCTTCTAATGTCATCCAGAGCCTGAGGTGGCTTTGGAATTGGTGTTCAAAATGAAGGTGGTTCTGGAAATCAATCTAAAACAATTGTAAGATTCTAATTAAAATTCTTTATAAACAACAACAAAAGAGAGGAATTCTTTTTCCTATTCACCATTCTCTTTTTCTTCCTTTGCCTGCTTAGGGATGTTTTCCTCTTTCCTGTTTTATTGTTTTGCCTCTTATTGAAATACGGAGACTGATTTAACTAGCTGAAATTTCATCTTTTGTAACAATTCAGTGATTCATGACCAGAAGTGCAGCTAACAGCACTGGCTTAAAGAACCTGAAGCTGGCATCTGCCAGGTCTTGAAGGGGCTGATAAGACTGTGTGATGTGTTTGTTTCTAATAGTGAGTTTACAAGTAGGAGTCTACAGCTCCAAGTGAAAATATTTTTTCCTTTTTTTTGTCTTTAATTTCCTGTGCAATATTCTTGCCCTTTCTTCTAGAAATAACAAAATTATTTTATTTTTGTTCCCTAACAAAGAATAGTATTTCTGTAAATTGATCAAGCTGGAAAATTTCTTCCTGAGTATTCTGAACAATAAAGATAAAGGAATAAGAAATACTGTTTAAAAGAAAACCTTTGGTAAACAAGTACTCTAAAACCTCTGCATTCATTACTTGAGCATTATTCAACAATCTAATGTTGTCTTATCATATGGTCATTTGACATCTTTGACCATTTAGGCCCATTTAGTCCTTCAAAGAAACACAGGAAGAGAAGGAATAGCAGTAAGTTAAATCAATTGAATGGTGTTCTAAAAATTGGTTTGTTTTTTTTTCCTAGCTTTGTCAATTGTTTCTTTCAATTAATCAAGAGACAAAAACCCCTCCTTTTCATTTTCTGTGTAGTCTTTGGTTGCTGAATGTTGCTGAATTCTATATCCCAAGAGCTGATCTGCATAAAGGCTGAGTGTCTCCAGTACAGGTGAAAGTGATGCAAAGCGCAGTTTGAACATTTAAACATCCTCTATAATATTAAATTGTTTTGAAAAATCATGACCTCTTTCACAATTTGTATTCTGTTCCTCTGTTCTATGTTTTCTCATTTGTAGGAATGAAGCTAATATTATTTCCTCTATCTCAGATTCATTCATCCTGGTAATGGCCAGTCACAAAGACAATGATTATTCAGAGTCAATTGCAATTTTGTGCAGCAGGTGAGATGGATCAGTGAGGCCCATCTTTTTCTCAGAGGGTATGTCCTTATTTCAATAACAGTCATCAGCATCATCTTCCTTGATAAAGCTGGGCAGGCAAGTGGCACATTAAATTGGTCTACAGCAGATATTTTATTTTGTGGATTTGCAGACACCCAAAAATTTTCCAGCAAGAGTACAGATATGTGGACTGAACCAAAGCCTTTTGAAAAGAGAAACTTTCTTGCCTCTGCTTACCCTTCGTGGATGCATTAAAAATTGTTGACCGTCTTGCAGAGGTCTCTAGGCTGCAGGTTAAAAGCAACTTTATAGACACTGAACTTTCTGACTTTCTGCAGACATGAGGTTTTCACTGGAGATAGCTGCATTGTACAAGTTCTGGAGATAAAAGGAGATTTTTATGGAGAGCTCTTCCTCCTGGACATTCAACCTACTTTAATATCTTTAGTTTTAAGCCACATTTAGACTACTTTTACATTCATTTAATCCATCTTATGTTCGTTTAGTTTTCCCATTAGAAACAGAAGCATGCAAAATGAATGTTGGGAATTCTACACAGTAAAAAGGATCAACATGATAAATACAGCTTTATACATATATACATACGTATATATAGTGCAACATCATTAATTCAAATACGGTCCCCAGTGACTGTCCTGCTACCTACACACATCAAAGGAGAGACTACAAGGAAGAGATCCTAATAGTATATCAGCTGAAATGGCAGTCCCATTTGGCTGTCAATTGCAACTTACCTAGAAAACACAAACGTGCTTTAAATAATGTTAGAAGGGAAATAAAGAGAAACAAAAAAGCTATTGGTGCTACTAATTTGAGAAAGGATTCAAAAGGCTAGTTAAACAGCTCTATTTTGCAGTCTCATTTTAAATTATTCATTGTGCTGACCTGGAGGAAGAATGACATAGCACATGGGATATAGTTTAATTAGCTCAAAACTTTATTAACTTCATTCAGCTGGGAGTTATCTGGAAGTAATTTGTGCAGTATAGGTTATCATGCCATTTTCACACCTTTTTAGAGGGGTTTATCTTCAGCCTCATCCCTGTCCACACCCACTAGTACAGGCTCAGTGCCGTTGCAAGCAAGTTTAGTGGCCTGTTAATCCACACATTTTACTTTTGTCAATCATCTCACACATCACGCTCTCTGTTGCAACCTTAAAAAAATCAGTTTCAGACTCTATTATGCTCTGGGGAAAGGCACAGGACTAAAATCTGAAAATCACACTAAAATCTGAAAGTCTCCTTGGTGTTACACTAACCTGTTCTGAAGTCCCAGCCCCACAAGGTGCAGGTGTCAGATTGTAGAAATGGAATGGGCGATCTCCTGTACCTCAGCTGGAATTGCCCACCAAAATTTCTTACCTGTATCCAGTCAATGTTCCACATATAGCCTTACAATAAGCCCCAGGTGTCTGAAGAGGGTGCAAATGATAAAATTCCTCGCTCTGCTTCGTTCTCTTTCCTAATGTGGGGAGTGGACAGGTTCATATATGCCTTGTGCATGCTTGTTTCTCTGCTATATACAGTGCAATTTTGTCTCAGTCCTAAACCAGACTGCACAAGCAATACTTGAGATTGCTCAGAACTAGAAGTAGCCATAAGGAATGAGACTCATATTTTCAGCCTCTTTCAACGAAATATAATCCCTGAATACCTCAGCTAGTATAAATAAAAATTAATGGAAGTGTCTTGTAGTGTCTTCTTTACCTTCCCTGCTTTGTATTTGGTACCTCAAAGTCAAAAGACCATTCTTATACTTCGTCTCCAAACCTCCAGATGTACAATCCTTGCCAAGGCAGTTACTTTTTTTCTGTTGTAAACAGACCACGAATTCCACCTGGAATGTGATTGAGTGCAGTGAAAGCACATTGTTATTCTGGCATACCTAAACTAACCAGGTACAACAGATGTTCTTTAAAGAATACTTGAATAATTCTTTTGACTTGATTAATTAACTGGCAATTTAAAATTGTTCTGTTTTCCATTTCCATTTTCCACTGTGCTCATATGCATTTCTGATTGAACCTTTGCTTCACTTGAGATTTTCTTTATGAGGAAGTAATCTGAAGGATCTGCTTAGCCTAAAATCCTTTAACAAATTTCGCCCTGAATTTCTGACACAGAATTGTGAAGATTTCTATAGCGCACAGCAAAGCCCCTCCAAATAGTCAGTGCTGTCCTGAAGGAGAGTTGAGAAAATTCATATTCACTGGGGAGATGGAAATCACTCAAAGTGCAGGCAACCTTAAAGCATTATGCAGCCCAGAAATCTTTTTATTTTTATTCTTAGGTAATAGGTCTCAGATTTCCCTCTGACTCATTGGTCTGAAACTCACAGACAAACCTGGTAAGTATGAGGGAATTTGCCTCCCTGCCAGCTGTCAGGGAGTGAAACATAAGTTGTTTGGATTTCCTCCAAACAGATCTTTGCTATATATGTGTTATTCTGTGCATAGAATGGAACACTTGAAGTGCTTGATACTTTATGTTTGAACTCCTCGCTTTTTGCTTTACTGTGATGGATTTACTATGAATGCTAATAGTGTTGTTTCTACTCAGAAGGCAAGCAAAAAAAAAAAAGTAAACTGAAGAAATGGCTCCTAACAATATTTTTTAAATTGGTAGATTTTCACTTAGTATAGTCTCATCCAATTATGAGATAAATTCAGGGCTGATCAAATGTTAAAACATGTTGTTAAGGGCACTGTCCAAATACCTTTTAAACACTGACAAACCTAGGACATAGACATCTCTCTAGGAATTCCAGAATTTGACCAGCCCCTCGGTAAAAATTGCTGCTCACAGTTCAGATTATGATATAGCTCCTTGGCACAGCATTGAACCATTTCCATGGGTCCTGTCACTGAATAACAGGGAGAAGAGCACAGCTCATCCCTCTCTGTGTCGCCTCCTCAGGAGGTTGAACAATGAGGTTGCACCTCAGCCTCCCTTTCTCCAAACTGGACAAACCCAAAGTTCTGAGCAGCTCCTTACAGGATATTCCTTTCAGCCCTGTCACAGCTTTGCTGACCTCCTCTGGACATGTTCAAGGACCTTCACATCCTTCTTCAGCTGTGGGGCCCAGAAGTGCACAGAGCACTCAAGGTGAGGCTGCACTAACACTGAACACAGCAGAATGATCTCCTTTTCTGGCTGGCTGGGGATGCTGAGTTTGGTGCACACCAGGATGGCATTTGCCCTCTGGACTGCCTGGACTCACACTGCTGACTCCTACTGAGGTTGCTGTCAGCCATCACCCCCAGATTCCTCCTGCCACTCCCCTACCAACTTGTATCTGTGCCTGGCATTCCTGTGCCCTCGGCACAGGACCCAGAATTTTGCCTTGTTTAATATCATCCCATTGTTCATTACCCAATGCTCCAACTTATCCAGACCTCTCTCTATTGTCTGTGGTCCTTCAAGAGGGTCAGCAACACCTTCAAGTTTGGCATCATTGTTACATGAAGGAAAAAAATCCAAGGAGTAACTGGTAGGTAAAATTTGAAGAAATAAATCCTGTCACTGTAATAGAACACACACAAAAAAGTAAGTATATGTCACTTTTGTTTTTTCAGGTTTTTTTTCCAAACCAGGAGAATATTAGCAATCCAGAGTATTTGAAGGTGCTTGGATAATTGCAGGTAACATTTTAATATTGGAGATTCCTTTGAACATCTTGGTTCTAACCATACCAAAAAGCCATATGTACGTATCAAATGCGATATTACTGCTCAGCAGACTCTCTCAAAGGACTTTCAAATGTTGAAAAGCAAAATAAGGCATTGTCTCTATACCATGCTTTATAGAAGCTAGCTTTTAAAAAATGAGTACTTTAATGAGATGTTAAGAGAATTTAGGGATTTTTGTCAATTTATTACTGCAATGAACAGAATCAATCATCAATGATGCCTAGCTGAATTTTGCACTTTTTCTGGGCAATGGAGTCAAACGTGCACAATTCCATGGAATCTAAGGTATTGTCTGGCTACCTCTTTCTGAATTACTGCATACAACCGAGATGAGGAAGCTACAAAACTGGTGAATACAAAATGAGGGCAACATTTTACCACCTAGTGAGCCTTAAGGATTTGCCTTTAGGTGTTTCAGTATAATCAGTGTTTATGTAGCCTTTCTGAATATCACCAGGCTTGACTTACAGGTCACATGGGTAAGTCTATCAAATCTGGTTTCAAAATCTATTTGTTCTAAGTTTCAAAAAGACTATGGAATGTTGAAAATCTGTTGAAAAGTTCACTTGGCTGCATAATAGAGATGAAGATATGTGATGTCCATGGAATCTCTTGGTCTAGAGCATCAGTGCCTGATGAAAGTCCTGCTTATGAAATCCTCAGTGTATAGTAACCAGAAAAACACTAGGTACTTGAATGTATCAGAGGGAAGTATTCTGATGTAGAAAAACTGACAGACATACCCAAGGAAATATCTTATTTCAAGCATTTGAAGGAAAAAAGAGTAAAATAAAAAAGAAGGTTCAGCACTCAGTATTCATGAGCAGACTTGTGCAAATAATAGATATTTTGGTTCAGTGGCCTTTCAGAGATGTATATAAATAAAATTTCTTGAGGTTTACTGAACATATTCAGTCCATGTTTTCTTTTTACAATGTACTTACATATATCTGTTTGACAAAACTGAAATGAGATATTTTGTCTTTCAACTTCTAATCCCTCTATTTTCTGCTTGAGACTGTTAATCAAATAAAATCAACAACAATTTTATTGCTTCAAAACTATTTCTGCAGCATTTATTTTCTTCAGAGTATACTTTGAACAGCTCTGCTTATGAATATTTTGTGCATAAGCAAAGAGTGAATATTTAAAACACTGCTTTTATAAGGAAGTTTTAAAAAATAACCAATAAAAGCTACCGGTCCTGAAAAGGTAAACAATGTATATTCAATCCATACACATGCTAATGCATGTTTCAGTTTTAAGTATTCTCTAGCATGTGTCAAAGTTCATTAGCTAGAGTCCACAACTTTCCAATGAATTAATGGTGCTTGGCTTTGGAAAGATGCAGGAAGAGACTAACTAAGAATCATGGAGACGTAAAATATTTTGCAATAGTTGTTGTTATAGGGACTGTAGGAATGCAGACCTAAAAGGAAAAAGTAGATTTTGTAAGTGATTGCTGCAAATTATTTTTTCTTTTAGGATGAAATATCCAAGTTATTTAGTTACAATAAAGGATGTTTATATTGGCTAGTAAAAATGCATAAATTTCTACCATCTGCAGAATCATAACATTCGTCTTATTTTAAAGAAAAGGTCAATACTCTCTTCCATATCTATTTTTAAACAAAGGCTTGATATACCAGAAGTCCTGGGCAATAGAAAAATCAGACTAGTATTATGCCTTAAGTTTTTGCTTTTATATCTTTCAGATCCTGTACTGGATTAGTATATAACACTGAACTTCATATAGAGTGTTGGTAAGCTCTCATAAGAGTTTGGTCAGACTAAACAATCCTTCTGGGCCTGGGGACCAAGGTCACACCATTTACCTCAGGCCCTCGAAGGTATAAACAAAAGTGAATGGAGGGGAGAGGCAAACCAGGGGAATGTGACTTCATTACCTGAAGCTATAATTGAACAATTAACCTCTGATATGCAAATAGACTGAAATTATATCTGTCTGACAAAGCTCATGACTGTTGTCCATCTTGGGTGTAGCCTCTGGCAGGCACTGCACTTCCCAAGGTGTAACCTTTAAAGGTCTTTATTAAATACTCACTTTATTCTCTAGCTCTGTCTAGCCTCTGTTCTAGGTAGCCCCTCCAGGCATCAGTATAGCCACTCTTGTAGCAGAGTGTACAGAGCCTGTTGTCTGCAATAAGTACATATTTGACATTATTAACTGAAAAAATTAAACTATGATGAAAGACATTATGGCAAAAATATTTGATGCTAAGATAATTAATTTTAAAATTCAGCCTGAATTGGTGATCCTAGAGACCTCTTCCACTTAATGATTCTATGACATATGGAGAGAAAGGGCTTGCTTGCATAAAGTGAACAAATTCCTCCAAAAAGCTATTTTGTACAGAGTATGTTCATTACCACTCCCAAACTGGTGACTCACAAACTGGTATACTGGTATGTACTTATTTTTCATTGATATGAAAAATAAACAGGTCAAAAAAAATTAAGTGCAACCACCTTCTCAAAACAGGGCCAATTTCGATGGGGGATGAGAGTGCTCAGGGCCCTGTCCAGCTAAATCTTGGATGGACCACATCAGCTTGTGCCATCTTGTTCCAGACAGGACATGAATGTCCCAAGGATGAAGAGAGGAAGTTATTCAGAATGAAATGAAACAAAACAGAACAAAGAAATTCCCTTCTTATTCTGAGCATGACTCAGCTGAAGTGATTTGGATTCTTTTTTGAAAAGCAACGTTTATCATGAATACTCTGGGATGGCATGTAAGCAAACATGTCCCAGTGGGGATGCTTCTGAGTACTGGGATATCTTAGGCTTGATAACACTGCTTGCAGAGCACTAAAAGGAGCTCCCTTGAGCTGTTTCATGGGACAGGAGACACTTCCCCAATATTTTGTTAACAATATTGTAGCTCATGAAAAGTGCATCAAATACTTTGAATTTATTAGCCTGTAATTCTGCATCTCCACAAACAGATGTTTGCACAAAATAGATCATCACTGTAGTTGTAGCTGTTAATTGGACATCGAGATACCTTTCTGGCTAATTTAATTGTATCTGTGAGAGCATTTCTGTATAGCCAGTATTTAGAAAGTCTGTATTTAGTGGTTATATTTTATTTCATATATTTATACAAGACTTCTTATAATGCTAGGTATACAGATAGACTAGAGCTCTTATTCTATCCTTGTTTGCTTAATTAATTGTCTTTTTTGGCTTTACTTTGTACTTTATACCAATCCTCTAGCCTCCCACTTACAGTAAGAAGAATAACTAAAAAAATTTGAATGGGGAGCAGGAATATACAAAGCTCTCAGTAGCTAAAAGCCCAGCTTTACAATGGGACATTCACATAGTATGGCATAAATATTAATAAGATTATGTAAAGCTATGAGAAAAAAGGTAGAATCCCAAAGTCCTTAAAAATGATTGGTGGAGGTAGATGTTACAGAAGGTGAGCCAGAGCTTGTAAGTAAGGTATTAACAGTTACTCTTTACTCAATGTTAGACAGTCTTCAATAGTGGGTTGTGGGGACATCTTACCTGGAATGAATGATGCATTATCAGTTTGTCCATTGATATACGTTGTTACTACCTTCATTAGTATTAATTTGTTCCTACACTTCTAACGGTACTGATATTTACTCAGATCTTTTATCTTCCCAATTCTCTTTACTGGATTCTGTGCTCTGTATCATCATCAGTGATACCACGGTAGCTCAAAGAGTAAATTTATTTCTAACTTTAAATGTTACTCATTATTTTTTTTAGTGATTTTCTTTGCTTTTTATTTAATGGCAGTCTGAATCCTGTGTTCGTCCCCCTTCTGATTAGTACAGAATAAATGCCAAAGATAAGTGACAGCATTTGACTTTGCCTGTTGAAACAGCGACACACGGTAGGACACAGGAATGGATAAACAGCTCTTTGAAATTAGACACTGTGTGTGTGGAAATGGAGATGTGTCAGCCAGGGAAAAGAGCATGGTCAGGTCTCAGACCTCTGCTACCTTTAATGGGACCAACTTGCTTGTGGGAACAAACTTGAGGAATATTAAGTGGTTTGTAGAACAAATAAAAGCTTTTGGAGAAGTGCTTTGAAAAATGAATGCTTTCTGGCAAATGAAAGCATACCTCAGTTGCATAGTACTGCTACATCCAGCAGGCTCAAAGCAACACAATGAGGGCAGCAGTGGTACTGTATAAGGACAGAAGATAAATGAAGTATTGATTTCAGAACCAGGAAAATGCCACAAAAGGGACAAACAATATTTCTATGGGGCCAGATCCTCACTTGCTGTAATTTGGTATTGTGCCATTGAAGTCAAGCTGATTTATGTCAGCTGTAGTTCTGGGCAGGTGTGTTTATAACAGGGAGGCATAAATAAAAGTCATGCCCAGAGTGCTTGGTAGGAGTTGATTTCCCAAAACTGAATGACTAATACACAGGCTTTACAGTTTATCTGTTATTTCAATTTACTGCAGTTCTCAACTTCAGATAATTTCTGTTCCATATTTAGCCTTTCTGAATAGCTCTTTACCTTGCTTCCTGGAGTCCTGTTTCATCCTGATGTTCTCCAACTTAAGAAATTATTTTCCTGCAGAGGCATAAAGGCAATTGCTAATCTGTCCTCAGCAAGCTCTCCTGGTCCATGCCATTCTTTCCTTTAGGCCCACAAAAAAGTTCATTGCATTGGGGTCATCATTTTGGGGTTCCTTCCTACCTGATAGAAGATGCCACCAAAAAGAGAGTGGCCAGTGTTGGAACAGCATAGGTCAATGTCTGCCAGCATTATAGGATGTATCAGTCTTGTCTGCATGCTGAGAAAGAAATGGATCTTGGAAATAAATAACTTCCTTCTACTGGTTTTAAGAAGGATAGCCCAGTGTGAATGCCAGCAGTGTGCTAACAGAACACCACACAGTACACTGCTGCCCTATTGTGACAGAGTACTGTGGGATGCTCATCAGAAATTTGTACCTTAATTTATTTTGTTTTTTTTAAAGCTTATTTATGGTCTGGTTTGTGTTTGCAGTGTATGGCTTAGCTGAGACAACCTAGTCTGCCTGAGAGTCTGCTTTGGTCTGAGTGACCTAAACAAGAACATACATGACTCATTTTTATCTAAATGAGATAGATTTAGAGGGGATTGTAAAAATTCAAAGGAATACATCTCTTTGAAATATTTCTATTAAATTTTCACTGAGAGAATTTTGGACAATCACTCTGAGGTTTCTTTTTCTAGGAGTCATGGAAATGACACAAAATGTACCGTTTACAAGCAAATTCATTTTTACTACACTTAATACTTGATTTTCTCTTGATTTACTAATTGGGAGATGAAAATTAAACAGCAGGTTACTAAGTATTAAAGTGCATTCATATCACTGTTCAAAATATTCAGGCATGCTGTATAGACTTCTCCAGGTCATATGTGTGTAATAATCTTTGGTTACTGATGAAAGAAATTTAAACAACTTTCCCAGTAGGTAGAGTTGCTTTAATACTAATGACTAAATTACATGATTTTTCAGTTATAACCATTTGTGTTTAGCCAATTTATGTTTAGCTACATACCAACTTGAATAAAACATGCTTCTTAAATATTTTACTCAAACTCTTGCTTGAAGGCTATTTACACAAGTCTTCAAATCAGAGAAGATGATAGGAAATAAAATAATGAGCTTTTTTATCTATGCATTTTTAAAAAAATCTGTACTGTTAGCCGACTTTAATGTACAATATGGGGAACCAGCAGGGGAAACTACCTAACCCAAACATAAAGATTCTATTACTGTGTAAAACAGACTCATAAATCTGAAAGCCTGTATTGATTAGGTAGCAAATATTTTCTCATAAAAGCTGCAAGTCTTTTCAGTTGTTCATAATCCATGCTTGTATAATTTAGCTATGGGGCCCACCAGGACACACTGAGAAGAAAAGAGAAAAAAAAGCTCACTCCACTATTTTAGGGTAAAAAAGTCTCTCAACTCTGTAGCTGAATTCAGAACAATATTTTATGATGAATAAGCGGTTAATTGAAATGGGAAACAAACTCTTGGATGAAACATTTTATTTTCTTTTATTTTCCTCCCCATTGCGCACATCCGATGGAAATCTGGCCAGCTAGCTTTCTTGATTTTCCTCTGCTTAACCAGATAACTGTTGTGGAGAGCTTTGGGTTTTTTTTTTTTTTTTTTTAATTGCAAACAACTTATATCCTCAGAGATAATTTTCATTTTGCTTAAAACTAATCCTTAAAAAGTGTGTGATGCAAGAAGATCAAACATGTAAAAACAATATTTACCCATGTCTCTCTAATTCCTTGAACTATGGAAGAAGGCTCTATACTCATTTGGGTGTGATATATGATTTCCTGGGGAAAATGGAAAAGTGGATAAATATATATATGACTGTGAGCATGCAAATGGAATCTCACCTTTAGGGAAAGGGCAGGAAAAATAACCTTGTTGTGGCCATTTACTCCAAATAATGCATATTAATTTCCTGAAGAAGGAGAAATCTTTCTTTCAGGATGAACTGGTTTAACAGTAGAGTTTTGGAATTTCCACAGAACAGAGCTGACCATGAGCAAGGAATAAATTGGCTCAGCTGCTTCCTGGCAGTCTGCATCTGTCTCTTGGCCACTGTCTGCCACTGACCAAACAAAATCCATTAAAATGAATCCTGAAGTTTGTTGAAAAGTCATTGGCAATAGATCTCCCTTAAATAATGGAAATAGTAAAGGCCAGCCAAAGAGTTCACTCTTTCAGTGAAGTATGGGTACTTTTCCAACTAGTTATTTAAAGAAACCCAAACATGCCTATGGATGTTTATGTGGAGTAAAGAACATATACATTCCATGTGTGTGGAATAAAGAAAAGAATTTGGGTTTTTAAACATTTTTTTCTATTAGCAAAATAGGTCCATTTCAGTACCATGAAACCCAGAAAATTTCAGCTTACTGCTTTTAATCAAGTCGATAACTTTCTCAATTGAAATTGTTCAAAGTAATATTTTTATTTATTGATTTCTTATACCATTGTGACTAAACAGCACAGAATGGAGGTACTCCTAATATGTCCTGAAGGAAAATATGTCCTGTGATAAAAAAAATAAACATCTTGGTATTTTATAAGCATTTCTAGCTTATATGATATCAAAGATGTCCATAAGATTTTACAAACATGTGGAAGGATCTTTAGATGCTAACAAACTAATTTAAACAGACCCAACAGTGGAAGGGAGCAAGTGTACAGGCAGAGCTGAGAGAGAAGATGCTTTAATAGTAGTTGATGCATATGGCATGAATCCTCAAATCAAAAAGCTTTCATGGCCTATCCACAGCCAAACTATCATTTCCTGGGCAGCACTGGGAGGTCAGCACCTACATTTCACTGACCTAGGATATCAGCTACTGTCATTGAGTAGTTACAATTTCAGACAGACCCTTTTTTTGCTCTCTCCTATTTTACTTATCATTTGAAAGAATTCCTTCTAAATATAATTAAGGAAGTTCTCTTTTAAATGTCTCTTTAAATGTTTGCTGTCAGTGACTCCTGGAAAACATTGTAAAAAAATGTGTGCTTCTGTGTTGGGGCTGTTGTTCACAGTGTTGACATCAAATGTTTTGCCTTTCTGGTGTCTCTTTTTTTTTTTTTTCTATAAAACTTGCAAAACTTGTAGAAGAAGATAGACTTTTGTTGTGTGTTTGCCCAGCATTGTTTTGTCCCGTGTCTAGTATTGGTGAAAAGAAAAATAAAAAGACACACAACCCACCTTCACAAACCAGTGGGTTTTAAGGATGGAGTAGAAGAAAAAAGAGAGAGAGAAAAAAAAGTCAGAAGGGTGCAACAGAGATAAATTTGTGGGCTACTCGGAGTCAAGTTATCCAGAAGAGACAGGGGATGTAGAGGTAATAAAGTAAGATGGTAATTGTAAGAGAAAAAGGGATGACAATGTTGTGATCCAAAAGACTCTGTGTTTAACTCAGTTAAATTTATTGAAGAAAATATATTTTGGCACCACAGAGTTAATAGGTACTGAGCTACCTTTGTACTGTTACCTTTGTGTTACATACGCCCCTTTAAAATACCACATCTAAGAAGCAATCCACAGATAATCCTAGTGTGTGGCTTTCCTTAAAAAGTGGCTCAGAATATGCAAATTCCTCTGCTTGTATTCCTGGGCCCTTGTCAGTGATGTGGGGATCATGGGATGATGAGAGCGGGCAGTGATGGAACTCAAATAATGAGGTATTCAGCAAATGAAAAATTTGAAGCAAACTTCTACTTGTATGTATAGGCATTATGTTGAATAATAAAAGTGATTTCTTCTGTTCTAATGGAAAATCTATGAATATCCTTATGACAAATACTTACTGCTGGGCTAGTCAGAGTCTGACTTACTATTATGTCAGTGTAAAATGACTTGAGAAGTTGAGAAATATATCAATGAGTCACCAGAACAGAAACTGTGGCTGCAGGAAAAGAACTGAAAGAAAAGAAATGGTAGTATGTCAATTCTTGAATGTGGTCCTGCTTGCAGCATGCATCTGACATGCCTAGGGCAATGCTTCCTGAGAGCAGCTGCAGAACTGGCTGTGATGGTTCCGCTTCTGTCAGAAATTTGTGTTTTGTTAGTGACAATTGCATGAAAAGCTCATCTATTCTGCTCTATGACCTCGCTGTGCTATTGTAGCCTTTGGGAAAGACTGCGGTACAGCATGAATCCTGGCCAATACTTAATGTAGAGGTTAGCCTAGATTAGGCTAGAACCCTTTCACTTGTGTCACTAGTCTGTCACTGATTGTCAAAGAGTCCAGAAGAACGAGAAAGAAACTGCTTCAATGTTTTTCCATTTACTACAGGAAAACTCATCTTTTCATGTGTCTGTTTAAAATTCAGAAAACATATGTATTTCTCTCTATAAGCACAGCTTGGAGTAATATTACATTTTTCTTTCATTTAACTTGCATATTTCTCTCTAATTATTTCTTGTTGATCTGCTAGTACTCTGGGGGTTCTCTTACTCTGGAGTCTACAGTATTCTGTCATCCTATATACACAAAATTTCAAAGCCTCATAAAAAAGCATCTCATTGAGATGAGAGGCTGGCAATCATTTACCTATATCTCTGCAGCTTTACTCTCCACTGCTTACTGTTTGTTTGTCATATTGATTTTGCATTTTGAGTCACCTGTTGGCCCTGAGTAGGATGAATGATTGTATATTGTTTACATTGCAGTAATGCCTCATGGCAATGGCAATTCAGTCAGAGAGCTGGACCCTGTACAAATGTCCAGCTGGATGGATAAACCCTGAAAGAACAGTCTGCCAGAAAAACAACAGTTGAAACAGGTAAATAGGATGAACTCTATTACACAAACAAATTGTAGGATAAAGTCCCACTGGTTTTATTGTAATAAAGAATAAATCAGTGCTGACATAGTGAAGTGGTGAGAGGTTCACAAGATAATGATTTTAATGAATTTTAGGAGAGAAGATAATCTGGATTTAAACTTTATCTCATTAAAGGAACACAGAGCTACAAGTGATTTGTTTTGTCACAGTGTTTTTTCCTTGTCAAAGTCTTCCTGCGGTCCCAGTCAAGAAAACCTTGGCATTTCAACTCCTTGGAGTATGTGTGGTAGCTTTCTTTTAGTAAGCAAACATCAAGTCACTGGAGAGGACTAATTATTTTTTCTCTTCAGGAATGAAAACATCTCCATGGAAGTCCTGCATGTGTACTTTGGTGCCTTCTAAATTGCACCGTTGCTGTGTTCCATGACTTTGCAGATGACTCCAAAATCAAATGTGCACCTCACAGCTGCCTATGTCAGCTGGGATTTAGGGCACAAGAAACACATTATATCAGCTTCTCTGTGGCTTCTCTGCTTTGCTTTTCACTTCTAGTTTGTCAGAAAGGAGGACTCTTCTTGGTTTAGGTCTTAGTTACGTGATAAGACACCTTTTCTCTCCTGTGCAGTCTGCACAGTTGAGATAGCCTGCCAAGGGAGCAATCTCTGGCTTGAACCATCTCAAAACCATCTAATCATGCATCTGATCTTCACCTATGCAAGTGGCTTCCTCTGTTGATTAGGTGTATTCCATACCACATCAGTGTCCCTGAAAGCTAAGGGCTGTACTCAGATTTTGATGCCACAAATAGCGTTGCTGTGTGGATATGATTGTGCACGTGCTCACCAATAAAGAAATGGGATATATATGTATTATACTGCCTCGCTCCAGGGCAGCCAAAGGATGCAGCCTCAGCTGAGCAGAAGGATGAACAAACTGTCAAGCTGGTTCGTGACAATTTTTGTTGCCCTCTGCAGCTCCCAGTAAACATGGATAGCAGCTAATGCAGGGAATCAGGCTACAGAGTTAAATGAATCATAGAATCATTTAGGCTGGAACAGTCCTCTAAGGTCATCGAGTCCAACTGTTACCCCAGCACTGTCAAGTCCAGCCTTAAACCATGTCCTAAGTGCCATACCTGCACATCTTTCAAATCTCTCCAGGGATGTTTACTCAACCAGTTCCCTGGGCAGCTTATTCCAATTCTTTGCACTACCAGCAAAATTATTTTCTTAATATTCAATCTAAACCTCCCCTGTCAATACTAGAGGCTATTTCCTTTTGATTATCACTTGTTACTTGGCAAAATAAACTGACACCCACTTTGTTACACTCCCATCAGGCAGCTGTAGAGAGCATTAAGGCCCCCCTGAGGGTCCTTTTCTCCAGGCTAAACAACCCCAACTCCCTCAGACACTCCTCATAAAACTTGCACTCCAGACTTCTCCCCAGCTCCATTGCCCTTCTTTGGACTCACTCCAGCACCTCAACATCCTTCTTGTAAGGAGGGACCTAAGACTGAGCGCAGGATTTGAGGTGTGGCCTCACCAGTGCCACCATCACTGGTGGCAGGGGGACAAACACTGCCCTGGTCCTGCCCACTGCCCACTCAGACCAGCCAGCCAAAAGAAGCTCTGTCCTGCAGAAACTGGCCCTGCTTGTGTGAGGGTGTTCGCCCTTGGAAGTTAGTGGCAGCCTGCATTTGGATGGTTTTTGAGGAGGCTTTCCCAATGACCAGAACTGCAATTTAGGAAATTTCCTCATAGTGGGTCAACCACCTTTTTTCAGGCCACTTTGTGGATGGAAAACATGACACTAAAATCTGCTCTGGAACTGCACTGAGCAAGGGAAACCTGCAGCGCTTAACCTTTTAAATGTTTTTTTGGTTTTTTTTTTTGTTTTTTTGGTGTGGTTTTTTATTTTTTTATTTTTTTTTTTAATTTTTTTTTTTTTGCTTTCTTCCCGTGTCACTAATCTTTATCAAGCCACTCTTCTGCTTGCAGGTAAATCATCTGAGATGTAGTTATGAGGCAGAGCCCCCTCTGAATTTTACGTTGTATTGTTCCATCAGTTTTGTTATATTCTAAACTAACAGACTGCCAGCTGGGGGAATCTCAATTTCCCATCTACTTCCAATGTGTTCTCCATAGTAAGTGTAGCTGATAAAGCATCCAAACTTGCCCTGGAGAACACAACTAACAGGAAGAAACATCCTAGAGGCTGCTGCTAATAGCAAACTCACTGCTTCTTGAATGTTTAGCTGCTAGTAACTTAATATTGATACATGTCTAGATTTTGGGAGGATGGGAATTACTAAGTGAACTTCTGACTATAAACACAACTACATACGTAATTAGTAGTTTCTAGTCTAATAGGCAAATCTTCTGTCATTAATTGCCACATTTTCTTATTCACTAAATCAGAGTGATATTTTTTTCAATGTGAGGACTTCAGCATCTCTCTTTCAGAAATTTACCTGACACCACATCTTAGTGGAAAGTAAGCCATCATGTTCAGATCACTTTTCTGCAGCTGTCATTCCAAAGACATGTTAATTTCCCTAGCTAGTTGAAGTTAAAATATTAATCTAGTTATCGAAAAATAATGGATGTAGAAAAACATGTACATGGTTTCTGTGTGTTCTGAAATCTAAAATGCCTAGAGCTGCCCTGATTTCAAGCTCATGAGTCATCTAAACTCAGACTGTAGGAATTCCAGGGGGCATGTTGTTAAATAATTCATGAGTGATGTAATTTTATTGTGTATCTCATTAACAAAATGCTGCAGGAAAGAATTAGGGAAAAGAACCTAAAGCAATCCTGGTCCTATCTCTCTACTCCTTTTTTTCTCCTGGAACTGTCATATCTAAAGAATTAATTTATAAGTGTTAGGATAACAAGTTTGTATTAAATTATGGCATGAAAATCTGTCAAGTGATGAGAAAAATTAAGTGAATCCTTTCTGCTTCAAGTCCTGTACCACAATGTCTTGCACAGTCTTCTTTTGCAAATTTTAGGTATGTATGAATATGTATATTGACTTAATTTAAAATTATATATGTATGGGAAGGCTGGGAGAGATCTCTTTTGTGAGAAAATATATCTTGTGCCTTCCACCAGAATAAAATTTAAAAAATAATATACATATAAACTAAAAAAAGATTACCACTTGGTCTCAAAGTTATTAAAGCCTTTTTATTAGCTCTAGCACTCTGTAATAGTTGAGTTAGCAATCAGGTTATGCAAATAATAATCTTCTATTATCTAGAGGTATGCATCTGTAATTAAAAATGTCAGTCACCTTATCTTGTAAACATTCTGTTCTCAGTACACAAATATGGGATCTGCTGCAGATGTGTCTGTGTATGGCAGAGCACCGATATATCATTTTTGCTGCATCTGAAGTCTGCAATTTCATGCTCAGCACTTGGCATTATAACCATGGTTATCTCCAGTTAGATGCAGAATACAGAGGCTTCAGCAGATGGGTCTTTTACTTGGACCTCTGGCAGTCAAAAACCAGGAAATCTCCAGAATATATAAACATAGCATATGGTGGATATATTAGTATTATTTTCTACCAGATACATGAGATTTACACTTTACTGGAATTTTTTTCCCCAATTTATTTGCAAGCCAAGAGGACTGTTAATTTACTTGTAACAGAAATGTACCTTTTTTTCCTGTGAGAGTTTTCTCTATGCAAAAAGTAGAAGCTAAAAGGCTGATACTTCTCTAGGTGTGAGGTTAAACAGACACACTATCTGTAAGCATGTATATCTTCAAAGGTTTGGTTGCCTTTTTTTAAATTTTACCTCAGGAGAATCTAGCATGTTGTTTCAAAATTTCAGAAAGTATTGGAAGTTCACAGCACTGATAATGGCCTAGAATTTTCTACATTTTTAAGGGCCTACATATCATATGGCAGTGTTTGTTGAGCAGAAAGAATTTACAACAGAATGAATTAAGCAAATGACCAGTGCATCTTTACAGGTTTAAATAAATTACTGTTTCTGAGGAGTGTATGTGGTTGTGTTTTTTCTTTCTGAAGACTGAATACCTATATGCATTATTTTACAGTTTTAACTTCCTAAATGCATAGAATTTTCTGCAAACCTAATATGCTCTGCGAAAAAGGGTAATAATGTCAATCCTTACCCTCAAAGAATTTTCTTTCTAATTTCCAGAAAATTTGTACTGACTTGAGTGGGCTGCATATTTTTGTTAGGAGTCACCAGGTACCATGCTGCAGACATTATATGTTTTCCATGCAGCAGCTAAAGAGCGTCTCTTGTCAGGAATAGAAAGGAGAAATAACGTCCTTGCAAAGTAAAATTGGATTATGCTCTTAAATGACAATATCTACTGTAATAAAAAAAGCTGGGGTGAGCATTAGCTCAACCTCTCAAACAAAGCCTTTTACTCCGTATCTGTTATTTTTACTCATTTGCTGTAGCCCCGGGCTGGTAAATGGAGGTTACTCTGAAGACTGTACCTAATAACTGCTTCTGTTATTCACCATACTCTATACTGAAGGAGTGAGACACTTTGGGAACATGTCACCAGAGTCAAGAGTCAATTCCAGAAGCATTTGAGACCCTTGGCACCAGTCTGCCACTGAATTTTGTGCAGAAGGATGGTGAGCGTTTGTCAACATTCAAAACAGCTGGCAGTGCAGCATGCATTTAATCTCTGCAGGTCTGAGGAGGCAGCATACAGCATGGGGAAGAGCCAAGTGGGAGCTGGAACAGACATGGAAAGGCTTTAGAGTAGCCTGAGCTGACCCACTTGCAGTCATCCATGAAAAAAGTCCACGAGCACTTTACATGAGGCCACAGACAGAGAGTGGCAACGTGGCACTAACTTAAAAAAGCTCGGATTAAAGAAATCAAGCAGAGTAATTTTACTGCTTCAGGGTTTTTCTTAGGGCTGAACAGTGAGGGGCAGACCTTGAATGTAATGCCAGAAACAGCAGCTGGAAATGCCAACTACAGAGGACAGGGAGACAGGTTCTTCTACATCTTAGTCAAGTGCAAAGCCCCACAGGGAAACTGAGGATTCTTTTCAGGTTGAATACATTCCTTTACAATGTGGCATACACTGTAGATTGAACTCCACCATGTATTTGTGTTATTTGTGTTATGGTACCAAAGCTAAAGGCTGCTTTCATATAAGTTCCTTTATGCTGAACAGATAAGCTATCAAAAAGCTGATGCCTTCTTCAAGAGCTTGCAGACATGAGATATAACAATAGATCTAAAAACAAATAAGGAAAGAACAATAAGGGGAAAGGGAAGGTTTCCAAATAGACCACAAAGGAAATCTTCAGGATTTCACAAGGATGACATTTTCATCATTTGTGGAGTTATGGCTATAAAATAAAAGAGGAAAGATATAGGTGAGATATTAGGAAGTAATTTGTTATTGCCGTGGTGGGTAGGCACTGGAACTAGTGCCTAAAAATATTGTGGATGTCCCATCCCTACAAGTGTTCAAGGACAGTTTGTGGTTCAAGAGCCAGTGTGCTGTGTAGTATCTGCTTATCTTTAAAATGTGCAGACCTCGCTCTGTTTCACTTCATTTGAAAACTTCAGAAGATGTAGGATCATCATTACAAAATTCAGTAGGTTTTGAAGTAAGCAAAAAATATTACACATTGTGATTGGAGTCCAATGATCAGTATGGCCTGGAGCCAATCAAACTCTCAAACTTTGGTTTAGATTAAGGTAACACTTGGTGAAATTTTACAGTGAACCAGCTCTGGACAATGCTTTTCTGTTCAAATACTGAAATCTGTTACACCTACCTCTTTCATACAGCCTGTCTGCAATGGTAAAGAGGATGTTGATGCTTTCAGATGAATTTTGCTTTGAATTTTTGAATTTGTCTGAACTTAAATTTCAAAGCGAAACTCAGAGTGTGTGAGATCAAATAAATGAAAAGCCAAAAGTCGGCATGAAACCCTGCAACATGAAATAACTGAATCCTTGCACAGATTTGCTTACCATCTAAAAATAGTTCAATCTCATCTCTATTCAGAATCTCCTGTGATAGCAGGAGGAGTGATACAAAGACCAAGAGACTCGTGAAAAGCTAAGTCAGAGGCTTGAAAGGAAGGCAAGGAAAAAGAGACACTGTAACTGCATGTGAACTTTGTCCCTCCTTGAAATGGCATTTAAGTGCAGTGATTGTGGTACTTTCTGTAAATGGATTATCACACACCTTCCTAAAGCTGTGTGTTTGCCTTCTGTGAGTGATCGAGGTGTATGTGCTATGCAGGCAACAGGCTGGAGTTTCTTTGCTTTCTAAAAAAAGAACAAAAATTATTATGTAAATATGGTGGAACAAAAACAACAAAAACAACAAAAAAGCGAAGGAGAATTGTTTACTAATTTTAATAATTATAGCAGTGTTCCATAGGCAGTTCAGTACTGAAGCAGTTGGTGTTTGAAATAGCTTCATTTCCCTGTGAATCGGAGGCAACTACCATCAAATTATTTATCTTTCTATTTCTGCTGGGTAATCCTTCAGCTGTTGTTAGTTACACAGCAGCCTAAATTACATTTGCTGCCTTGCAAGGGAAAAGACAGGTCACCTCCTGCAGCCTGACTTCAGCATGTACTAGGAAAAAAAATAAGGGAACAGTGCAGAAAAGAGACTTTTTTGATAGTTTAATCCTGATGCATTAAATACTTCCCCTTCTTTAAAGTTGATTTCTTTCATCCCTTTTATTAGTTCTTTGAATATATTTTAGTTATGTATGCAGTCTCTCAATAATTTTTTTGCCATTTTGCTTCAGGTTTGGCCAATACTTAGGCACTTATTGAAATTTCAGATTGTAGTCATGTTGAACCTGGGCTGTGTACAACTATTTGCAGAGTGAGGACCTTTTTTCAGGCATTCATCCTTTTCATTTTTCTATTACAGATTGTTGAACTTCTTTCTCAATATATTTTTAAACAAGTGTCTAATATTTTCTGTCTAGCACTACTGACTAATTCCCACTTCTCTTTTAACTGACTGAACTCTTTAGTTTACAAAGAACAATCTCTTCATTTACTATAATTTTGCTATGAGTATATCCTACTGGTTTAAAATGTTCTTAACTACTATTAAGTTTGTTCTTCTGGACAGACTTTGTGTTTATTTCTTTTTTTTTTTAATTATTATTACAAATAAAATGTCAGAAATCATACTCCAAATGAGATATATTTTAATTTTACTTAATTTTTTTGTCTATTTTGTTTTTCATTTCTCCCACTTCCGTTACTCAGGGAATTTTTAGTGTTCTGTTACTCTTGCAAATCATTACTAACTAGCCAACAATGACAGCATAATCTCTGCCAGAAAACAAGAGAATATATTTTTAGTTCTTGCACACAAAATTCTGTGCAGAAGAGCTGCACCGTACATATATAACTACTGGTAAATGTAGGATGAGAAATTCCACATTTGTTATTAGTTTTTACAGTCAGATGTGAAATATCTCAGGACTTAGGTGTTCATTTGCAGCACAACTAATAAAATACCTGATTTTTTTGGGATTTCAAATAACCATTAAATGTAGGAAATATTTATTGAATATTATATGCAACTGTATAATTCCTTGACAAATATGCCAAACAGATTTCCATCCTTAGCTACAGAGTAATCTCAGATTAATATACAAAGTGAGGCTGTTTATTGTTTACCTTATGTTACAAGCCATGAGAAGTTAGAGTCATGAAGCAATGTGATGGACAAAACCTTCAGACAATTTTTTGTTTTACTCTCTATATTGAAAATATAGGAGTCAAAGACATGTTCTGTGGTAAAGAAGCAATCATAAATCTGGATTTATGATATTATGACCAGATGGAAAATTTAGTTAATGTAGCCAGACTTCTAATTGCTATCTTAGACCTTGATCCTTATTATTATGGTAATCCTTTTACTATAACAATCAGTCAATTAATATTTTTTCCCCACACAATTATATTTCTATTAAATTAATATGTATTTTCAAGGTACTGTTCTGATAACTGATTTTTTATTTAGAATATTAGAAAGAATTCCTGATTGCCCTTAAGTACAAAAAGTAGCATCAAAGAAACATAAAGGTACTCAATGAAATATTGTTCACTGTTACAGGATGGGGAGGTTCATAACCCAGAGAGCCTCAGCTCCTGCTAGGGGCAGATCTATCTTGGGCCAGGCAGCTGGCAGGTCTGTGCCACAGTGCTGGAGCCTGCAGATTTTGGGATGATGTGGGGGTCAGCACTGAGGAATATATCACTACAGTTCAGTGATGCTAAATGTTGATCCCATGCTAATAGCAGCCAGCAGCTGTGGGTCCCAGGAAGTGTTCCAGGAAGCCTTTTTGAAATTTCTTTTTTTTGTTTATGTATTTATTTATTTATTTATTGGTAAGTGAAAGACTGCAGAAATTATAGTTGTGGTTTTTTTTTTTTTTGTTTGTTTTTTGTTTTTTGTTTTTTTGTGTGTGTGTGTGTGTGTGTACTCTATGAAGTAAAAGTTGACTGGAAAATGAAAGTTGATTGAAAAAATGGAAATTTCTTTTCCCATCATTCTGCTTTAAATAGTTCAGATTCTACTGAGATGTCACTTGTTCTCAGTTATTTTCTTAAAACCGAGCATTTGAGGGAGTTTAGTATTGTGCTACTTTCTTTAGAAAGCCTCACGTGTTGAAGTCTGTACTTCCACCTGAAAACTCAAGCAGACTGGGGACAAGTGAGTGGTCAATCCTGCACAATCAGATGAAAGAGTAAAAGTAGATATAGTTTCTGTAAGAAAGCTGCAAAGTCCTGATTTAATCAATCAGCAGTGGGGTGTAATTAGTTGGAGGACGAAAGCTGAATAGTCAGAGCTGAGCAGAGTCAACTTGTTTACCTAATCTAGAATGCTTCAAACATTTTATTTTTGATTTTTTGCTTAACTTCTGAAAGCAGCAAAAAGACAAATGGCATCTGGGAGAGAGGAAAGCGGAATAGCTCTGTTGTATTTGTACAGAGAATCCAAAGCTTGAAATCCCTTCACAGGTGGGCACTGTGCATTTTACCAAATATATTAACTTACACAACAAGTTAATGATTACATTACATAGAAGACTATGAAAATGATGTGAAAATAAAAATCTTAAATATTGTTTACAGCAGCAAGGGAAAACCTGGAAATACATGTTAGTATATAAACAACTTTGATAGCTTAGGGAAACAAATTAACTCAAAGATTAATATGTACTTTTTTTTCTATGTGGGACATTGAAAGTGAATTTTATATGTAAATCCTATTTATTTAAATCCTCAGAGCTCTTTCTATATGATATAATCAAGATGACTAGGTAACACATTCTCATTAGTTCTGATATTAAGCTCTTATACATCAGAGTGACAAACTCTTGAATCATTTTCTAGTTGAATATATTTGCAGCTATGTGCATATTTGGTACAATAGCAACACTTTTCCAGTTCTGCAGTAGTTAATAAGTTCAGATATTGATGTACAATTAATTGCAAAAAGATTGCACTGCTTAATTACTTTCTTGTGAGGATGTAGATACAAAAGGATAAAGGTCTTATCTTAGTGTATCTATTTCCCCACAGGGAAAGAGACTCTGCTGTTCTCCAGGATATGTACGCTCACAGATGTATTAGAGTTGTCCTCAGGCTGAGAAAGGCAGTAGCATGAATATTTCAGTAGAAAAATACATTTCTGACAGAAATAAGGCTGGTACAACCTCTGTATGTGTTCCAGACTCCACTGACAACAGCTTTTTCCTGATTCCCATGATAACAACATCAATAATCGTGAAATCCTTCGGAACTAATGTGGCGTGTGATTCTGAAGGACAATCACCGCACTGGCTGAACAAGGTGATTGGGACATATGGCTGCATTAACAACAGTGCAAGTAGATGCTGTGGATAAAAAGGAATGTATCATCCCCGGTCCTGATTACTATGTTAAATCATTATGTTATATTATGTTTCTTAGTATGTTATATTATCATGTTGAAAGTTAGATATATACTATTTTTCAGTATCAATGGGCTATTTTAAAGGTTATCAGACTTCATAATGAATATTTTCTGCTGAATCCATAATCTCTTTGAGAAGGCATATTTGTGAGGACTTCCAAGCTTTTAGTCATGCTCTATTTCTTGTTCTGAAACTCCAGATAAGTGGTCTAAAGAATATTTACTCTATTTTTGATGGAGAAAAGAATTAGAAAGAGAGATATCTGGCAGCATGTTTTTTACTATTTTAGATATTTTTATTCATTACTTCTTTTACTTTCAGAGAAAAAGAAATTCCAGTTTTTAACCTTTCTTCAGAGAAGTTTTTACGCTAATTACTGTGTGTGTATGTGAAGTATGTTTTTGTGCTAATTGCTATAATTCCTCTCTAAATCCAGTTTTATTTCACATTATTCCATCTATTTGGACAGTATAAGAACAAAGTATTTCAGATACGACAACTCTGAAACACCTACTGGTACTGTGACTTTGCCTGCAATGTTTTCTGTTCTACTCCATTTGCCCAAGAACTCATCTTTTTGAAATGTGATTTCCTATTAAATGGATATCTCTAGTGGGCTAGGAACTGAGTCCATCATATCCTAAACAGCTCTTATTAATATAAAACAGTAAGTGCAAAAGTAATTCAAGTTTCCTTCCAATTGTTAAGAGTGTTCATATCTGTGGAAATCACTATTCTGAGAAGACTCCTTGAACTTGAAAGGATATCAGACAGGCTGGTTATGACAATTGTGTATCAATATCTAAGGTATATTAGCCAAAGACTGTATTTACACTTAACAACAATTTCAGCTAATTACATTTGCTGTAGGCAAAATGTTCCGCTGTGGTCAAAGACCCTGCTGGCACACACATCTGGTGAAGGTGCCTGGGATTGACTTGAGACTGAATGAAACTTCTGCCTCATCTCAGTGATACTTTGAATTTACACTGAGATAGCAAATGCCTCACATATTCTATTGCTTGACTCTTCTGTATGTTGTTCCATGAATTACTTCCTCAGAGAGTAAGCACAAGTGGAAATCTAACTCAAATTTCCCATCATGATTTGAATGATGGTGAATGATGGTTATTGGGTCATACTGTTTAGAAATGTAACGGGAAATTTCTAAAGGTTCTATACAAGGCTCTGAAGTTTCCCCATGAGTCTCCTTTTGGTATGTTCAGCTAAAAAGTGTGACATGGGTGGACATAGGTTAAATGCTACAACCTTGACTAATTCAAAATCCAACAAAGTGAATCATTGTCCCTGAATTAAGGGAGAGAAATAGAAAACTTGTAATATGGGACCAAACCTGAGTTTAGTGGCAATATTAGTGAGAAGCTGTCTATATATGGTAGATGCTTTTATTGCTATGGAATAAGCCTAAGCAATGATTACATTTTTCTTACCTAAGGCAGACACTTTCAGCAGAAATGGAAATCCATGAAAGCAAATCTAACAGTTTTTAAGTATATCACTGGAATTGAGGTTGCACCTTAAAAGAAAGACATATTCAACAAGAAAAGGAATAGATGATCGTTCAATAATGTCTTCATTTGAAAATCCTGGAGTCAGGGAGCTGTTCTCCAGATGAGATACAATTAAAACATGCAAAATCCTGAAAAAAAAGTCTGTTTTATAGTTTTTTATGCCAGAGTTGGAACTGACAGTTGACTGAAACTCCAAGCATGTTCATATATATCAGGGAATGCAGCAATTCAACTTTACTAAGTGTGGTCACATTTACTGCATATAGGACACAGCCTAAAGAACTTCTTTCCACTCCAGTTTTGCTACCCACCTGCAAGGTGTCCTTGCTAAACACTGCCAGTTTGTCAAGTGTCAGAGAGTGAAGATGGGTGAGATCAGACAATCTGAGCTTTGCCCAGCTGCAGCTCTGGCAGAGCAGCACACACATTGCAGCTGATGAGGTGCATAAGATCTTACCTGGCCTCACCTGAAGCAGAATGACTTCACTTTTTATTTTGCAGTTTACATTCCACATTGGAAGGCAGAGTGGCGTGGTTCATAAAGGAACAAATAAAGGAGAACTAAGTTGAAAGTATTAGGGGGTTGGAATTTGGATGTAAATTTCAGTGTAAATAACAGTGGAGTTAGAAAAGATTGATTGACTGGGGATGTGGGCATTAGTGATGGTGGAAAGACAGAACTCCTTTTCCAGTGACAGCTGTGTCATAGAAATGCTCTTGCCATGCAGCTCTCATTTCTGGGAATAATAGGAAGAGAGAGGCAGTTCCTGAAGAAGTCAGTAATTAGATTGGGAATCTTAAGTCTAGTGCTGTGAAGTAACAGCTCGACTTCCTTAGATTCTACAGGTAGTGGGAAAATTACATTGCAGCAAACCCATGGCAAGAGAGCAGAAGATTAGGAACAGCCCTTCAAAATGAAGCAATTAAGGAAGGATTAATGAGAAGGTTTTTTCAAATGATTTATGATCTGTGTGTCCCAGGTTACCAAAATCTGATTAAACTGCAAATCTCTGACTGGTATATCTCCCCATCTATCCAGGACATTTCTTATGTTTTCCTTTGCTGTCACTTCTGAGTTTATCACTGCAGACACATTTAAGGAAAATTGGAGAATATTAATTCTTTTATGTGTTTAGACCTGTAAAAACCTTTGCTTACAACCATTATCTTTTCAGCTTGTCTCCTTTTGCATATTTTTCCTTCCTCCCTGTATTAAAATTTGCCCCAGAAGCATTGCCCAATTTTTGCTGCTTTGCTATGATCTTATAAATCTGATTATTCTTTATTTTCTATGTTTCTGCTCTGGCAATAACATATTTTTCCTGATGTGAGGTGAGCATTAATGCTTCTTTTTTTCTTTTCCCCCTGGTTTTACTCCTTCTTTGGTAAATGGATTTAAAAAAAACCTGTAATTTTCATTTCAGATGCCAGAAGTGAGTTGACAAAGAAGACTTTCTGCATACCCTACTGCTCTGCCTGGAAGCTAAAGAAAAAAATAATCCTTTTGTACGCCACATGAAGCAGGTGAAAATCTTTTGCGATGAGAAGGATGTGAAAACTTTGTGAAAATGATGCTGTTTAATACTTTCCCATGGCACAGGTTAGCTCCTACACGTGTGTGCTGGTTGAATTATACATTTTCTATTAAAGTGATATGCTTCAGGATGATTTTGTAGCTGATGATACCCTAGAAAATGTACAATTTGTCACTGAATTTATTAGCAATGCATGCCACAGTCCTTGGTTGGGTGCTGCGTATCACAAAATACAGAGTCAGGTCATAGTGTGTTCAGAGACTGCTTATTTCTAAGATGCAGACATTTAAAAGAGCAGTAAAGGGCATATTATTATGCAGACTTTCAGACATATTAAGTCTATTTGGAGAAATGTGATACAGATTCCCTGCTAGCAATCCAAAAAGAGGATATAGGCAAGACGTGTGCTAGACAATGCGAATTTTACAATATGGAAATAAAAATTGATTCTGTGAGTGTTTAGAAGTAATATGTGAGTCTACGAGGAAGGCTTGCTAAGTTGAATTTAATAAATGAAGAAATTCTTGGAACCATTTTGGATTTTGGAAAAATAATTTTGGAAAAAGCAAAATCATATGTTTAGTTCCTGACAAAACCTTTACCTATGGGCACCTCATTCTTATTAATTCTGGCTGGTTTTTGTCAGCACCAGGAAATATATTGTCAAAAGTGAATGGTATATACCTATAAAAGGTATTTAATTTCCCCCACAGTACTGATGATTCATGTGTGTTCTTTATCAATCAGAAATCTAAATTCTTTATAAAACAGAAGAAAACTCAGCTCTTTTAAAAATATTTTTTAATGTTATAATAATGTTGGTTGGTTGATTTTGTTTTTTTAAAATTATTTTCATTGTGAGGCCCTCATTCCCTGAGGGAATGGCCTGACATTGTGTCAGAGGAAGTTTAGTTCAGATATTAGAAAAAGCTTCTTTCCCCAGAGGGTGGCTGGGCACTGGAACAGGCTCCCCAGGAAAGTGGTCAAAGCACCAAGGCTGGCAGAGTTAAAGAAGTGTTTGGACAGTGATGTCTGGTACATGGTGTGACTTTTGAGGTGTCCTGTTCAGAACTTTGGTGATCTTAGTGGGTCCCTTCCAACTCAGAACATTCTCTTATTTTGTGGTATTCAAAATTGCAGATATGGATAAATTAATTAAATAAATTCTCAATAATTCTAACTTTAAAAAATATTATCAGTAAAAATAGTTTCACATAAAAAAATATACTGATTAGATACTTTCTCACTGACTTGGCCAATTTTTCTGAAATAAACCCCAGAGTAGGAGGGTAATATCTACCATGGATAAAATTAATATGTAAGGTGAATGAAGATGAGAATGGTCTTAAATTACAAAAACAAACAAACAAAAAAGGTGAGATTTGGAGCTGGGCAAGAAGCAAATGAGCTAGGATATTGAAAGACAACATATCTTCATGAGGGCTCTTTGGATTTCACAGTGACTCAGAGGTGAATGCCTCATAACCTGAGGAATGTGAGAGTGAGAAAAGTCCTTTCCCTCCTTCATTCCACTACGTAAATTATTTGGATTACATAAAAAATATTTCATCTATTTGTTACATAATAAAAATGCTTAACCCCTACTACTTAAAGAAAAACCAACTGAACAAAAAAAATCTACTTGGTGAAAACAAATACTACCTTGCTTGGCAACAAATGGAATAAAAGCAAAGGAAATCTTGAACTGAGCATGAGATCACTGCCTCAGACCTGTTTCTTGGGATGGGGTTTGGATTATGCCTGTTTCCTGGAATAGAACCCATAGTGGACTTGACTTAAAAGTGTCAGCCCAGCTCTGGAATGGTTCCTGATACTTTGAAATCGCTATCACAGCATATCATTAGCAAGGCTTTTTTTTTGCTGCCAGAACCACACTGGAAAAATATGTGTTTTATAGATTCTACTGCTTCATAAAAAGAAGCATCTGAGTGGGAATGTAATTAAATGTTTGGCATCTCAAATGTTATGCACAAATTTAACCTGAGCAGGTAAATCAGCTCAGCGTCAATAACAGTGTAGAGGGCATGCAGTACAAGAATATACACAAAAAATATAAAAACAAGAGAGCACATCCTTTTGCAAGCACTGAATAATAATCAACAAAATGGACTCTACAAGGACAGGTTACTGACACAAAACTAAAGCAACCATAAAACACACACACCCCAGAAAACCAACAGAATGCAGATTAGAGATATTGCTTCTGCTTTCCTATTCCCAAACTTCCTAGGAATGACTACTTCATAAAACAGTTCCTCAGCTCTTTCCACATGATTAAATTTTGATTATCTCACTGCATCAGGATAATTGTATGCAGATCTGCAGGAATTTAACATTGTTATCTCCTTTGAAATCTTTAATACACTTAACTTGTTTTCCTTTAAACAAACAAACAAACCCCCTCCCAAAAAAACCCCCTGTGTTTGTGGGTCTTCATATTTGAAATGTGTTATTGCTTACTTTGGTGACAGAAATGAAAAGTTTTGCTGGAAGGCTTGACAGACTACCAAAAAGAATCCCCCCAGGGGTTTTAAAATCTTTTGGAGAAATGCAAAATTCAATTAAAATTTTGTGATACCATTTGTTCATGCAGTTTATATAACAGTATCAAAACCTTGGATCTGGTCTTCCTAATATGAGCTTAAAGGTTACAGAAGTGCTTATTGAATGTATTTTCTTCATAAATCTGTCTGATCTATTGACTTGGTTTGTGCATCACCCAAAGGAGGAACAGGAAGTCAGGACATAAACTCTGTATTTCAGTGTATCTGTCCAGTGACTGTAGTTGGTTCTGTGTAGTTCCAATGAAACTAAAGTCGAGCTTCAGGTATTCCCCTCTATATACCCAGATATCCATTCCTTCCCACATAGCTAACTCCCTCTTCTTTCCACTACGTTAAAAAGGAAAGGTGACAAGAGACATGTGATGATCTGCAACATCCTGTAAAATGGGATGCCCCAACTCATTCACTTCTTCCAGTCAAGGAAACATGGATGAGACACCAACTCCTTTGGCAGCATGTGTTTAAGAACCTTATTCAACTAACAGAGGAAGGTAGATCCCTTATTCACTCACATGAGACCACACAACTATTTGTGATTCTGTGTGCAGGGAAGTAGAATGTTGCACAATAGCAATGCACAACACATGGTTAGAAGAGAAATGCAGCTGGAAAGAAACTACAGTTTTTCCACTAAGTTATTATTAAAAATATAGAAGGTGGCGCACACTTTTCTTAACATGGTAGATGATGATGGATGATAAAAAAATTATTTTGGCAGAGTTAATTGATTTGACTTCAACTATTCCATAATCTAAACTATTACCTCAATCTGAGGTTTTCTGGAGGAGTCCTACATAGCAGGAATCTCTTTTATAAATGATAAAAAGACATTATAAAAGGTATCAGCAGCTTATAGTTAACACTAGAAGGAGTCATGGGTTTTCTATTATTATGATGCATTTTCTCATTATGGGGCAGTGATATATCATGTTATTTAAAGTCCCTATTAAGGGCAAGAATATGAACTGCCAGAATAAGAATCAGCTTAGATGTAATACGAAGGTAATATTTTGGTCTGTGCTCAGGTGCCAAGTGAAGCTAACTCCATCATGGGAGGCATGGAACTGCCTCCTGTGCTTTAATTTCCATACATTCATTCTGCCTCAAAGTTGAAAGTACTGCAGCTCTCAGGTGGTGTAAAGGTCACTGACTAAAAGTATGACATGAATATGTTTACAATCCAGAGAAGGAAGGATTTTTGGAATATACCCATTGCTTTTCAGATAGGTTTCAGCTAGGATAGAAGAAAATAGCAATAATTATCTCTCCTCTGTGATCATAGCTATTCAAATTAAATGGCTTATGATCTGAGCATAATCAAGCAAGTAACTAATCTTCACATTCTTGAAGGCAATGAACATTTTGCAATATGACGTTCTTGTACTGCACAATAACCAGAGTGAAATATTTTTTCCTTCCAGTGTAGTTCTAGAAATGAGGAAAGAAGGATACTAAAGTAAATTATTTTCTGGCTGGTTTCACTCAAAATCTTCCATGGAATCTGCTGATAGCTTGAAAAGAATTTAATAAAAAGTTGAAAAAGGAGAGACTGAATGGGATAAGTGATAAGAACCAAGGCGATGAGAAACTCTGAAAGATCAATCTAGTGAAGTACACTGAGTTTCAACAGAATCTTTTGAATTAGACTGCTTTCAAACCACTTCAGCTGAATGTGGACCCTGGAGTGCAATTTGCAGTGGTACCAAATTGATAGAAATTGTTTTTCTATAAAGCACCTTGGTGTGTTAGCTTTGATTAATCAGAGGCAATTATCACAGCTAATGGAGCATAGCTACAAAGGCAGAGAGCACAGTTACAGCAAAGTTCACAGGCCTCTTGCACCTGAAGTTCCCCAGGAATGTGCTCCATAGGCAGGCCAATTTGTGCATGCTGTTGTAAGTATCTTTTCTAAGCACTACAGTTATCATGTGTTTGCTTCAATACCAGATGAGCTCGGTCACAAAAACCTCTGCACTTTGGAATTTTGAAATAACTTGGATATCAAACATTGGAACAGGCTGCCCAGGGAAGTGGTTGAGTCATCATCCCTGGAGGCATTTTAAGTATATGTAAATGTGATGCTTAGTGGCATAATTTAGTTGTGAACTTGGCAGTGTCAGGTTAGCAGTTGGATTTGATGATTTTAGGGGTATTTTCCAACCTAAATAATTCTGTGATTCTATGATTGTGTGATTAGCTTTCTGTAAACATTCAAGGAGCAAGATGTATAGATTTCATAGTGCACTTGGACCAGTGCTACGGTCTTAATCTAGCTCACAGTTCTGGGGCAAATCAGTGCCAAGCTGAATTAAACATTTAATCTTTCAGATGGAACAATTTCTGGTATTCCAGGGGCCAGACTTCAGTGAAATATTTAATTCTTTTGGACATGCTGCTTTAAAATATTTCAGGCTAAATACTGGTATGGCTAAATACTACCTGGTATGGAGAAGTAGATTGGATTCATAGTCTTTACTGAGTTTACTTGCAATGCAATTTAGTTTTTGCTGTCTCCATCCTGGGGGACGTAATCTCTTCAACCACCTCACTCCACATTAGAACTGTGGTCTATGGAATCAAGGTCCTTCCCTCCCTGTTCTAATCCTAGAGATGCTTGCAATTATACTGAACTCATGGATGGTCTCTATAAATACAGCAAGTTTTGGTTGTGGCAAGTCAGTGATTCAGCCAGCTCTGCAATGGGAGCTGTGATATCTGACAAAAGAATCAGTGGCCAAATGGAGGCAGCAAATTCTTATAGTTCCTTGCTTGCTATGACTGTGAGTCAGACTCTACATTAGCTGTTTCAAGGCCAAAAGGGCGACCTAAATTTTTATTGCTTGTGTTCAAGAGAACTATTACATCACTTAAAATGCAGGCTGACAAAAGTTCCCCTGAGCTGTGCTTGCAACCACTCTCTGAATGCTCAAAACCAGCCATTGAAATGCAGGACATAATGTAATCACTATTTTTTGGAAGTATTATTATCTGTTTTTCATCTTTTCCCAGGTCACATCATAAACATTTAATTTAATGGGCAGTAGCAGTGAATTTTTTTTAGAAATTTAGCATATAATACAACTAGACCCTCCAAAAACAAATTAACTGTTTCCTTATAAAAGCTAGCACAGCAGCTCACCTAGAGGACCCTTTTCTTTCTTTTCCTAAGTGCTGTTGGAAATAATCCAAATGTGCTGGAAATTATGCTTTCAATTTTGCAGTGAGAAAATGGGGACATGGAATATAGCTCAGAAGATACTTTCAGGGCTGCAGAACTGATCCCTGGTTTACACGGCTGCTACACTACAATCCAGAATCCTCAGAGAGGAGCCTATGTACCCTGTGCTCATTATGGGATGGTTTGAGCTCCTCCAAATGGTGACACAATTACAGCAGCTACTTAGAGGAAATATTTATCCTGGGAGATGAACCTCAAACTCTGAGCATCAAGGCAAGTTGCTATCAAGGGAGGAAGACCTGCTCAGTGCTGAGCACCTGCTGAAGAGCAACCAGTGTCACATGGTGCTGCCACTCCTTGGCTTTTGCATAGTAGAAATAGGGAATGGGGAGGAGAGCGTAACTTTCACTCCCTCTTACTCCTCCCAGTGCTACATCGCTAGAATTAGGAGCTGAACTTAAATTAGGGAGAGCAGTGCTCTTGCCCGTGGTGATGCCCTTCCATCTGTCCAGCAGCAGACCACAAACCAGTCCACCCTGTCCTCTACAGAGAAGGTTTCATGACAAAAGGAAAGCCTTCCAGTTCTCCATTCCAGTCCTGCATTCCAGTTCTCCTGGGGCAGACAATGAGACAGGGATCTTCAGGCAAAATGAGTAGAAAAGTTTTTGGTTTGATTTGTTTTCCACATTATGATATTGCTGTAAGGCTAATCTCTATTGTATTATGAATTGTACGTACTTGTGACAGTGATGTCCACAGAGACTGTCACAGTAAACTGTGCAAAATGAAGTAGCAGGAAGCAACTGCTGAGCATAAAGATGTAGAGGTTTCATTGCTTATTGAAAGGTATTGTCATCTCTGTAGAAAATTGATTCCTTCAACACACAAATCTACAAAATTGCATTAGGAATACAGAAAAAAATATCCTCCTTGAAAAGCAAAAGCAGCAGAATGTCATTATTTTGTCAGGTTTGCAATTTTCATTTTTCTTTTAAAAAGCAGTTGCAAATGAGTATATTTTTAAAATTGTGGAGACAGCAAAAATGAGAAAAGTTTGGCATCCAAAAAACCCTGGGGTCTAGCTCAGCCTGCCACATTAGCTATGGCTTAGCAATGTGCATTATGCAAATACAGTAAAGAGCCTTTTAAAACCTGATTAAAGACCTGACCTAAAGATTAAGTAGGGCCATCTTAATGTTGTGCAAGAAAGGAATGTCCTGTGCTGGGGACTAAGATAGTGAGGAATAGGAGAAAATACTCTGGGTTTAATTTTCTAAGGCTAATTCCAAAAATAAATAGATTTGTTGGAAAAAAATAAAGCGAAATGGAATTCAGAACTGATGACCTGTACAGTCTTTGCTTTAAGGACAATTGTCTCTTATCTGCAGTTCTCTAAGTAGCAGATAACGATAATATGCAAAATGTCAATGATGCATGACAAACTTTTAATTTTTTTCCATCTACCTTCTTCAAACTAAAATTTTACCTGTAAGGAAGATTTAATATGTCTTCCTAGATAGGGAGACAAAGCATTTTCTATTTTTTTAAGTGTTACCTTTCATTACATATGTCTTCTGCAATAGAAAGAGGGAAGTACATTTATATATAAGAACATGCAGACAATATGAAAATACAAGTGCTCAATATTAAAATATTTTCACAGGTAGCTTTTTCCACTTTAGAGAACTTCTTGCTGCTGTTGTATTGCTCCATTTGTGATGTAGAATGAGAATTGGTTGGGATGGAATTCTGCTTGCAGCTCAGGCTGTTGAAATAGATGCCCTCATTTGATTTGATTGTGCAGGCTTTCAGATCTGAAACTAGTCTGCTGATATAAACAGTTGATCAAATTAAAATGCCTTCTTGGACAGTAAGGAAACAAAGAAAATAGGTTTATCTGCTTATTTTAAAAAAACATTATTGTGTTAAAAGAAAAAGAAAAAACAGAAAAGAGAGGAAAGTGAGACGGGTGAAGGCACTCTTGCGAAGCGAATTTTCTTATCATAAAAGTGTTGTCAGCTAATAGAAGAATTAAGACAGTTGAATTAAGACAGTCTTTAAAAATCCATGTGACATTGGTTACAGACTGAGAGCGGATAAGCAATTTACACAGTGTAATTTACTCTTTGAACTTTAGTTTTACATTGAGCCAATATCCTTGATCAGACTACAAATACCTTGGTTAGAGTTACTGCATTTGAGGATAGATCTTTTATAAGCTGATCACAAATAATCCAGATGCAGGTATATGTATCTTCTAGCTTGAAACAGGCTTTTCAATATTTGTTTCACATAACAGCTTTTGAATTTCTTGACAAAGTTTAACCAGCAAAGAAAAAAGGGATGCAAGCCACAAGGATCTAAACTCTCTCGGTTAAATCTGTTTAGGAATGGTACTACACACAAAGGATTAAAGATTTCTGCTAAGTCTATATCTTTTTTCCTGTTCTGATCCCTCTTAACTTTGTCCTCTGTGATAGCATTAGCAAAACAGCAACCCAAAAAGATATCAGCTTGATTTACTTCCACACTTTAAGTATCCCTAGCAGTTTTCGTACTCAGAGCACAGACAATTCACCCAGCTCAAATTAAAGCATAGAGCCTCAGTCTGAATTTGTTGTGGGAAATTCTGAGAGAATGAATCCAAGAAAAATCTCACAATTCTGCAGGCTCCTCTGCTATGTTTTAAAGGCTTGCAAGGTTAAGAAAAATTTACAGAATGGGCTTCCAATGACAAGACATTTTGAGTATTGATAACAAAGTAACTCACTGAATGTCCCCTGTCAGGCACTGACAGCTGATGCACGTTCAGTGCTCCCAGTTTCATCAGACTGTCTCCATAATGTCATTGCTCATAATACTATATGCTGTCATTTTGGTCTGAAGCACAAACAATGGCTTTGTTCTGTGAAAAACAAATATCCCCACTGCTTTGTGTCTTCAGAACAACAGCAGACACAGGTCAAAATAAGTGAAAGCTGAAATAAATTGTCTAGCATTTTATTTTTCTAAGCCACAAGGTAAATAATGATTAGGCAATTCATGTATGGTCACCCTCTTGTTCCTGCTGCTAATAATCATACTTGTGGCACTAAACAATTTATATAGCTGGTAATATATCAGCGCAGCAAACAAATATGAATCAGTGAACCAGCTGAAAATTCTGTCTGAAACATCCTTCCTCCACAAAGTCAGCAGAGCATAACACATCAAAATAAAGGTCAGTGCAACCCCAATTTGAACATAGTTGGTTGGCTTTGATTTGGTTTGACTCTGAGTCTCATTTATCAATGTAAGCCACTGAAATGATCTCTGTGTTTTCAAATTGTTTCTAATTTGTTTCACTGCAGTCCTTAGAAAGGAAGGCAAAGGAAGACAAAGGAAGACAATAATTCCTGCTTCTTTGTTCATGATTTTTGTTTCCTCCAAATAGTGTCCAAATTTGCTTTTCATCTTTCCAGAAACAGAGAGAACTTCATTAGCATTACTACTGCTGCTATAATGATTTATTGTTATTGTTATTATTATTATTATTATTACCATGATTTCTGAATTTTTAAGTAATTCTCAGATACACCACAACAGAGGAGTGAAAAGTAACAGGGAATCCACAAGTCCACTGCTCCCAAATATTAGTTTTCTCTTAACTAAAAACATTAGAAAAATGCCAAAATTGGGAGGTTTATAAAGTTTTTTTCAATTTTTCTGGCAGACAAATTAGAAAAATGGAACTGAACATCTGCAGTGTGTGCTTTTAGCTTAAGGGCCAAAAAAACCTGATAAAAAGGTAAGAGCAGGTAATAGCATGAGCTGAAGACAAAGAAAAAGACTATAAAGATAAATAGATTTGGTAGGAATCTGGCCTCCTTTTGCTAATTCACAAAAAATGGAAGTTACCTTTAGCTAAAGATCTTTCTTGAGTGGATGACAGTGCGCACAGTGTTCACTGTGGTCCAATTTGTTTGATTAAATATTCATAATTGCTAAGGGCAAGGTTTTCCTCAGGTTTAATCAATAGGAACATTGCCATTGTCTCCAACAGGAGTGCTTATGGCATGGTTTGCCTATATGAATGCAATGTATATTCCTCTCTGCAGCATGAATATTCACACACTTCAAGCCCATTTGCAGCTCTGCTTTCTATCCATCTGATGATTCATTTGCCTCCACATTGTTATCCAGTGACATTTAAAGTTCTTTATGGTATCTGAGGCAACCAGACAAGGCTCGTTCATTTGTCACAGGACTTAATTGGAGCACTGCCTCCTGGATTGGCAACAGCAGGCCAGGCTGTTTGTCCAGTTAAAATGACACTGGATAACTAAATTAAGGCAAATGTTTCAGCTCAAATTTTCGGGCCATAGACTTCCAGGCTTGCTGTGATAAGGTTACTTGCTGTATAAGTTACAAAAATTGGTGGAGTTAATTTTATTCACAAAGGAATGTGCAAGGCAGAGCAAGGCAGAGCAAGGCTCTAAGGCTGTTGGTGATGGATCCATCTCCTTTTATAATCATTATTAACTCTTCCAAGGTGAACAAATCCTAAAGCCTATGAGTCTGTGTCTTCTAGTGTTAAATTACAATGCATTTGAACCACCTTATGGTGTAAAACCAGAAGGGAGACACTTGCTCTCTTGACATTCATTCTCTAACCTTTCCTTTCTCTTGCAGGGCCCACATATTGGTCATTCAGTTATGAAAGCATTTTGGCAATAGTGAAGGCTTTTTCTTTGATGTCTGTCAGGAGCAATAAGGATACATCCTTTGCTGGTGTAACTTGACATATGCCCAATGAAATCATCAGTACATTAGCCGATCACTTTTACTCTTGAACTGAAAGAAAGAGAAAAAGAAAAAAATCTTTGCTTTTAGTGGGTAGCTGAAGCAAATAATACCCTTGGAAAGAAAATATAAACCTCAGGTTTTGTGCTTCTTGGAATTCTATGTTTTCCTTAGCAGCTCAGCTTAAAGGAAAGAGCATGTTGGTAAGCATCACTTGCATACTTGGTCAACAGCAACTAAAACATGAAACCATTGATTACCATAGAGTTACTGGGAGTCTTTCTTCCAAATTCCATTATAATGTGGTTTGACAGTTAAAGACAGATTTGTTGTTAAGTCTGAAATTCATGGTTGAATAAAGATTTAACATAAAACTGGAACATGTTTTCAGCCATTTATAAAAGCAAACCTCTGAGTCCCTGTTCTGTGCTCTGAGATTCCTAATAAAGGTGAGGAGCTGGAAAGAACATACAAGGGTAGAGTGATTGACTTAAAAGGATTTGTTCAAGGAGCTGAATGTTGTTAACTTGGCCTGACAACTTAGCAGGATAAGGTAACAGTTTTCAAGTACTTGAACAGTATAACCATGAAAATATGCTAGGAATTATCAAGGCTGACAAAAGAGATATCAAAATCAGAAAGCAGTAAGCAATAGTAGGTCTGCCTCCAGAGAATTTTGTACACAAACACCTTTATAGAGCTTAAACAGTTACAGATGATTGCAGAGGGTTGTTTTTTTTTTTTAGAATCAGGCCTGAAGCAATGGAAAGAAAGTAGTCAAAAGTAGTCAAAATAGTATTTTCTGAATATAAGATCTATTTTTCTGAGTAATAATCTTTACAGGGAAAGAGTACTAATCCCAGAAACTGAAGGATTTATTAAAAACAATCTTATGCTGACATTGGCATTGACTGCATGATTTAATGTAGGGCAAATTTCCCTCTTTCCCATCACAAAGATCTATTATTTTAAATTCAACAAGAACTACCTGACAGGATTCATGAAACCTACCTTGTAAAAAGGGAAACTTTGAGCAAGTATATAAATATACCTCAGGTTTTACATCAAGCTCTCTTGAATTACCGCAGTGCCTCTGCAAAGCTATGAAGTAGTGTTTGTAATTCAAGGCTGCTCATTGTAATACATAACAAACATTTTTATTTACTGTGTTCAATTTTTATTTACTGTGTGTGAAATGGTTAATTAATATAAACTCAAAATGAATTCTCAAATATCTTTATGTATATTTAGTTACTTTTGTTAAGCTTGGCTTAAGTCCTGTAGGATCCAGTCTCCGGTTTACTTCAAGAATTTTCTCAAGGGCTGTCTTTTCTGCATGAATACTAAAGTTTAATCTTCTTGCTCATTTTAAATGTAATTGCCTGGACTAGCCAGATAATCTGATAATTTTAAATTACATACAATTTGTAGTTTCCTTTGCTAATGAACCTGTGACAGTTGTATTGTGGTCTGGATAATTTACTGCAGTATGAACAGATGCTTCAGACTGTAACATTTGGCCATAGATTATTTCCTTCTAGATATGAAAATATGACCAATATGTTCAGAGTGTTATTGATCAAAGTATTACTTATTTTAATCTATGAGGGCATTTGAAAATTTGGAATTGAAAATCTTAGCTAATGCTGCTCTCCAATACAACTGTGATGATCTCAGTGTGGTGATCTCAGCAGGGTGATGCATATTTTGATTTACTTAATTCAGCAATTCTCACCTGATTTACATGTGGAAAAATACACTTACCATGGGGGTGGGGGTGTGTGCTGGAATTACTGAAGAAAAAAGGTGTGACTAGTATTTCTCATTAAATGGAATAAATGACCAATGGCTCATAAAAGTGTTAAGTGGACACTTGAATATCCTCTGCTGTATTGTTATGTGAAGACTGTAAGACATACTGACCCTTGCTGACACTAGTTTTTCTTTTGCTAATAGTTTCAGGCATGACACTAATCTTTACTTATGTGGAGAATCCATTTCATTACATCCTTTTAGATCTGCCATTTTATGGTATAGTAGTTTTCATTTAGAAATGAAGAAGTTTTGTGGCTTTAGATATCTGATATGGAACAGCTATAAGGAAATCTCCTTTGACAGAGACATAAGTCAATCCTTTAAGACTGCAAAGTTTAGTCTGATAAGAGATTAAGAATTCTTACATCAACATCTGTGACTAGTGTTTTACTTCATGGTTTGTTACCTGGGAAACTCCATTCCAGCTGCAGATATTTTTATTCATAGGGTCATAGTACCATGGAACAATTCAGAATAGAATGGACTTTTTAAAATCATGTAATCTAAGCCCTCCATTGTGGACAGGGACATCTTTCACTAGATCAGGTTGCTCAAAACTCCATCCAAACTGACCTGGAACACTTTCAGGGATAAGGCATGCACAAGTTATTGGAAAATCTGATCCTGTGCTCACCATCCTCATAATGAAATAATTCATATTTTTATCTTATCTAAAGCTATCCTCTTCCAGTTTAAGGTTGTTAACCCTTGTCCTATTACTATAGTCCATGGTAAAAGATCTCTTTTCATCTTTCTTATAAACCCCTGTATTCCATTTGTGTGGCAAGGTTTTGGCAGCAGGTTGGGCTGCAGATGTGAAAAGCAGGTAGAAACTTCCCCCATATCAGGCAGAGGCAGTTCCAGACATCTTTAGATAGATCTACCACTGGCCAAGGCCAAGCAAGTAAGTGACAGTGGTAGTGCCTCTGGGATATATATTTAAGTAGAAGGGAAAATCTTCTTCACAACAGCAGCTGAGAATATGTGGGAGAAGCACCTCTGCAGACACTAAGGCCAGTGAAGGAGGGGGAGGAGTTGCTCCAGGCACCAGAAGAGGGATTTCCCTGCATTCTGTGGTGAACACCATGCAGGTGGACTATGCCCCTGTAGCTCAAGCAGATATCCACCTGCAGTTTGTGGAGAATTTCACATCAAACAGGTGGATGTGCCCTGAAAGAACTTGCAGCCTCATGGAGAGTCTGTACTGCAGCAGGCTCCTGACAGGATCTGTGGACCCATGAAGAGAGAAGCTCACACTGAAGCACATTTTTCCCATGGCACCTGTGGCTCTGCAGGGAACCCCCTCTGGAGCTGTTCCTGAAGGGCTTCACCCCGTGGAAAGAATCCACACTGAAGTAGTTTGAATCACAGAACTGGGAAGAACCCCATTCCAGGAAACATTCAAAGCCAGGTTGGACAGAGTTCTAAGCAATCTTTAACAGCTGAAGATGTCTTTGTTCATTGCAAGGCAGTTGGACTACACGACCTTTAAAAGGTCCCTTCCAACTCAAATTATTTTATGATTCTGTGATTCTGTGGACTGCAGCTTATGGGAAGGACTCATTTGGAAAAATTAGTGGAGGGCTGTTTCCTGTAGGTGATCCCGTCCCATTCCTAAAAAATGTTCACTGGAGCAGGGGAGAGCTTGAGGAGAAAGGAGCAGCACAGAAAACATGTGATGAGCTGACTGCAACCCCCATGCTCCATCCCTCTGCCTTGCCTGGAGGAAGTAGAGAAAATATAGTATGAAGTTGAGCCCAGGAAGAAGAGAGAGGTAAGGTGAAGGTGTTTTGAGATTTCTTATTATCCTATTCTGGTTTGATTTGCAATAAATTAAATTAATTTTCCCCAGCTGAGAGGTTTTTTGACCATGACAAAAATTGCTGAACACTCTATCCTGAACTTAACTTAGGAGCTTTTTGTAATATTTTCTTCCCATGTCTGGTTGAGAGTGGGAATGATAGAGTGGTTTGGTGAGGCACCTTAGTCTGGGCAAGGTCAAACCACCAGACTCCTTTAAGCGCTGAAAGGCCACAGTAAGGTCTCCCTGGAGCCCTCTCCAACTCTCAGCCTTTCTGCTTAGAGTTGTCCCATCCCTCTGATCACTTTTTGTGGCTTTCCCCTGGACCTGCTCTAATAGGTCTATCTCTGCCATGTGTTGGTAGTCCCAGAGCTGGATGCAGCACTCCAGCTGGGATCTCATGAGAGATGAGGGGCAGAATCCCCTCCCTTGACCTGCTGGTCACACTGCTTTTGATGCAGCCAGGATACAGCTGCCTTTCTGTGCTGCAAGTGCACATTGCTGATTCCTATCTAATATTTCATTCCAGTGCCTGGGAGACCAGGACTGAGGATCTTCTGGGGCAGCCCTGAAAGGGGCCCAGCAGGATGTTTGTTTCTTGGAGGTCCTTACTGAGGATCCCACCTGCAACTGTGCCCCTGTGCTTCTCTGGGCTTGTTGAGATGACTCATTCCTGGGTTGATGGCTCCTGTGGTGGCCCTGGAAGTATTTGGGGCAGGGTATTATTATTTGGGCTCTCTCCACCTTCCCCTCTGTATTTTTGTGCACCTTTGTGAGTGTACAGATGAGCTTTTATCAACTAACAACCTCATTATACTATGAATATTTTTGTTTAGTCACTAGGATGGATAACAGAAAGAAGAAGGAATGTAAGGACTGGGCATTGTCCAGACAAGCAGACACTTAAGGTCTAATTCTTTCCTCTGTGATCTCGGTGTATTGAATCAATCTTCAATAGGAGTGTTCTCAGTTTCTAAAAGGATTATGAGAAAACCTACTGGAATTCTAGGCTGCTTCTCAAGCACATAAAAATCTGGATGATAATCTAATATCAGAACTATGGAGTCAAGATAAGTTCCAAGAGTCAAAGTACTGATCAAGCCAAGATCAAGTTCCAACAACAAATTCTCTGAAGATTGTTATTGATATTGTGATAGCCTGCAGAATATAATAGTTTGGGTTTTTTTGTACTTGTTAGGTTTTTTTTTTAGTATTTTTAGCTATGTCTTAGGAAACTACTCATAGCATGAGAGCAACATACTCAATAACCACAAAAATATTGTCTTTTCCTCTAGCATGCCTTGCAATTATGAATGTTTTTTTCTCTTTCTTACAATGTTCTGCAAGCTTAAAGCATGCCATACAAAAAGTCAAGGGACCTGCAAGATACTATTAATTGAGGTGTATAACCTCACTCTTCCTTTGTCCATTTATTTCCTTAAATAACAGGCTCGCCTTACAAGGAAATTAAAAAGATGCTACAGCTAACCCCAACAACACATACAACACATCTTGTTCTGTAACTAAATTGCTCAACATCAATCATTTAACATCCTACTGTGGAATTCAGTCTAGGTATAATTGTGGTTTTTCGCTTGCTTTCAGTTAAACAGAATTCCATTGTTTGGTTAATACACTTGAGAGAAACATTGTAACCACTCTAAATAAAAAAAGACCCCGAACAACCCTTCTCCATTCAAATCTGTTCTGAAGAAACATTGTCTCTGGAAATCACATAAATACCCACAATGATTTACCCTTGAAGATGTATTTCTCAGTACATACCCTAATGCTTTTAAAATGCAGTTTACCTAGGAATTGTACAGAAGTATTTAATTTCAAGTGGTTCTTTATTCTTGCTTGCCCCAGAGAAGGGACTGCTGTTAGTTTCAGACATGTTTTTTCCTCATGAAAACATCTAAACCATTAGATAATTTATTAGTAATTTCAAATATTTTCTTTTTATTTCAGTTTAATTAGAATGCTGGTCGGTTTTGATGAGACGTGAGAGAGAAATTCTTTATTGTGAGAGTGGTGAGGCATTCGAAGAGGGTGCCAGACCAGTTGTAGATGTCTCATCCCTGGAATTGTTCAAAGCCAAGTTGGATGGTGTAGTGGAAGGTGCCTGTGGCCACGGCAGTGGGTTTGGAATTAGATAAATTCAAGCCATTCTATGATTCTATGATAATAGAAGTTCAACTAGAACTAAATACCCAAAGAAGAATTTTCTAATCTTTTAAATGGCTGCTGCCTTTCTGGAAGGCATCTTTAGGTAGTATTTGTGGAGAGTCATTTCTGTCTTTCTGTGTTATTGAGGAGGGAATAGAGGAGGTCAGGAATAGGTAAATCTATAATCCTGTAGCTTGGTATCAGCTCACATTAATTACAAGGCTGCTTTTATAAGCCATTCTACTGAGACATTTTATCACTTTGAAGCCAAATGAAACATTCCACACATTTTTTTTGAGCCATCTAAGATAAAAGAAATATCTAAGTCTATCACTATCCAGCTCAGGACACTTCCATCTCAGCTACACTCTGAATGTTATCACTGAAAAGCTAATTCTTCCTTGGGTTACATTTTTCTAATTGATTTTACTGTATTTCACATCTATGCATTTTTCAGTTCTTTCAAGCTTCCTCATTTTCTTTTCCTATTATCCTATCATTCATCAGGTCTCTTTGTATTTCCACATATACCTCAGAGTTGTAAAGGCACTTTTCTTCAGATCTTTGCACTTCCATTAGCATGTAGTCCAACGGAATTGAGAGATCTTGTTACTACTATTTCATACTGTTCCTTGCCATGAGACTAATTTCTTCTCTCATGGTACTTCAAGCAGTCCATCAACAATCCTGTCTCTTTATATTTAGATCAAATGTTGAGGATTTGTTCTAAACAAGAATTAAAATCTCAAAGCGTTTATTACAAAGATCATTTTGTGAAAGTTGTATTCAGACTTTAAGATAGTATGTAACCTCAAACGACACAACAGGCCACATTCAAAGATGATTTTTTTTTGGGTTACAATTCTGCTGAGCTAAATTGAGATGAACTTGTTTATTCAGGAACTCAGTCTAATCTGAAGTTGAAATGTGAACATGAAAATGCGTCAGATAAAGCAGTGCTGTCCTGTTAACGAAGTTTGATGGCAACACTTCATTTAATGTTTTAGATACACACCACAGACATTGCCAAAGGCAAATCTAATTAGCTGTGTGAAGAATTCCTATAGATCTGTTCTCACTTACAGAAATGTAATAAATGAGAGTAGATCTATGTCAATTTGCTATATTAACTTTTAAGCTGGCTTCAGAATGAGGCATTCAGAAGTAAAAAAATCCAACAGTGGTGGATGTCTGTAGAATAATAAATGCCTCATTTTCTGTACCAGGTCATTACTGAGATCTTTATTAACTGTGCTGTATATTTGAATTATCTTCTGTGTATTTTATGCATATTTAAGTCTGAAAAATACAGAAAAAAGACTATATATAAGCTTTATAGACACCACACAGTCATTTGACCATATGCAATTACACTATGCAATTAATTTAAAATAAATTCTAGTTCATATTCATCACTCACAGAAGTTTATTTGAATAACACAGGGGATAAAATGCAAAACTGCATCATGAAACAGAATGGACATTCAGTCTGGCAAATATAAGTAGTCATTAGGGCCATATTAGGTCATGGCTGCTTGAAGGATTTTTAAAATGAATAAGAATTTTAATGAATAGGAAAGTATTTTTGGAAGCTGATGTTACAAATTAAGACAACTGTTCTAAATAAACAAAACCACAAGTTCCTTGGTGTAAAATTCAAGCTGCAGCCAATTTGAATTATTTTCTGGAGATAACTTTTTTTTTTTTAAATGAGCAAATATTTTCCAAATAGTTTTTAAGAAGCAAGCACACAACAGTGGGAGATCTCCATGAAATATATGTGTGTGTGTGTGTGTGTGTGTGTGTGTTGTTTTAAAAAATGAATGGGCTCACAACACTGCTTGAAGCATATCTTGGGCAGATTCAGATCTGGAGGAGGCAAAAACATAAAGTCTTCTGGCCAAAAATATCAATCCATTCTGTAAAAATGGCTAAAATGGCTAGTGATTAGGTATATATTGCACAGATGTTTACAAAAAGAGAAAAATAAAACTTACCTCTTTGATGGACTTGAATGTAATTTTATATTCTGCCAGCCTGCAAAAATGATACCTTACTGGTTGTAAATCTTGGCAATTTTATGGAAACAGAGAAATTACCACTGTACCGTTTGAGATTCATGAATGTTCCCCTAAAGAAATACTAGTTTTTTTATTTCATAGAATCATAGAATGGCTTGGGTTGGAAGGGACCTTTAACATCACCTAGTTCCAATTCCCCTGCCATGGGCAGGGAGGCCATGATCAGGTTGTTCATCCAATCTGACCTTGAACACTTCCAGGAATGGGACACCACTGCTTCTCAGGACAATCTGTTCTACTGCCTTACCCTCCCCTGAGCAGAGAATTTCTCCCTCTCCCTCATAGTTTATCTAATCTAATGAAAATCCCAAAACATCCTGAGCATTGCTCCTTGTCCTGTCACTATCTGACCATATAAAAAGTCCCTCCCCTCCTTTTTATAAGCCCCCTTCAGTTACTGAAAAGCCTAAATGAGGCCTCCCTGAAAGATATAAAGATAAGTGGTACAAATACATTGTTAAAACAGGTAATTTTGGTGTCACTCTGTCTATATATTTGGATGCATGTATATATCATCTTTCTGTCCGTCTGTCTCCATCTGTCTGTCTATCTATCTATCTATCTGTCTATCTATCTATCTATCTATCTATCTTATTGTTTCATTACAGGTACTTCAGGAAGAGTTACGTCTAGTTATTTCCTTGTCCAAAATAAAGCAGAAGATTGCCTTTTTGTCTTCTCTTGTGTAGTTTTCAGCACCAGGAAAAGATTTGTTTCTGCGGACTCTGTCCACAGTGGTCCAGGGTTGAAGTTACCTCTTTATAATTGGCTGGTATAACTCTGAAGCCAAAATGGAATCTTTTCTCCTCTAAAATGGTCTGAGCTGACTCCTCCACTCTGTCTACCAGACAGAGTATTCTTTCTTCCACCTCAGCTGGAATCACTAAACTTATTTTGAACTTATTTAGTGTACAGAGATACCTCTTGTTCATAGGGTTCTATTACCCTGCAAAACTGTAGGTATGTATGGTATTTACTGCTTCTTTTCTTGAAAGATTCTTAAATAAAATTACTAGTTTGTTTTTTTTTCCAAATATTTCGTTTTCCTCGAACTGCCTTGTATTCCAGGTGTACTGCTTCCCCAGTATGTTTGTTTTTTCTCAGTAGAACATTTCATATCCCTGAACTGAGTGTTTGTGTACATGAATTTTCTCAGCATTTCTAATTTTCTGAAAAGCAAAGCTCTTTTGAACTGTATGCATTTAAAAAAGGGATTTATAACCATCTTATTACACATTGGCATTTGTCCCTTTTTGCATGCTTAAACAACACAACAGTGAAATTGTGAAAGGAGGCATTTGTAACAGAACTCTGCCTTCTGTTAGAGATAAAAAAGCAGTTTCCATATGAGACATAGTACACTATTGCAATTATTTGATTTATTGGCTGCTTTGTCTTAAACCTTTCTTCCATGATAACAAAAGTAAACGAGTTTATTTGAATAAATTAATCTGCTTTAATTACTTGAAATAAAATATTAGTGATTTGCACAAAATAATACTGCAGGCTCCAGTTGGCAATTTAGTTTTGTTAAAGAAATTAATGTGTATGAACTGTGGGACAAATTGTATGTGATAATTTAGTTTTTTCAATCCATTTGTTTCATGAACACACACACACGATCCCCTTAGACATCAATCAATTTAAATTAAATATTTTCCTTATTGATATCCTGCTGACTTTTAGTTTCTGTTAATGCCAAATGAAATGTCAAAATATAGCTAAGTCTCTCTAGTTCTATCTAGTGCCAAATAATCAAAGTTCAAAGATTATATTATGAAAATGTGATTTTGTTTAAATCTTAACACTCAAAGACATTTCACAAAGTACTGAAAAGGCCTTCACATACTGCCACAGAACATATGATTATCTAGGGTTTCTGTATAGAATGTCAGTAAATGATCATTTTTTGTAATTTAGAAAGATTCTAATTTGTAAATTAAAATAATGTAGCTCATCTGGAATGACGTATCTAATATTTATTTTTCCTTGAAGTCATAAATCACATATTATGAAGAATTGAATGAAATGGTATATGGAAAGAGATGAGTTATTTTCTAAGGGAAATTAAGAGCATATATTATTATTTTGGGCAGTTGTATTCCTTTTCCCATACATTTTCCCCTTGTTAAATGCTAAAAAATCTTACTTATGAGCAAGTTACAATCAAAGCACTAAATATACCTTGTGAAGTTTTTCTACTCTATGATGGATGAAAATGATTGGAAGAGACAAGCTCATTAGATATATTTTATGGTTCTAGAAAAATTTCAAGTGAAGTTGTTTTTTAAAATAATAGCAGGAAAGAAGTAATTGTGAAAGAAGTTTTACATAATTTAAAATGTTGACAAAGCCAAGGAAGAAGTTGTGTCTTTATATGCATTCTTTAATATAAAGTGTGGGATAGGAAATCTCCCCTTGATTTTTGAGAGAACACTCCTTGTAAGGGAGGTTCTCAGGGTAACTCAGGGACCAGACTTTCACCAGGATGCTCAGGTTTCTCCACATTTTCTGCCTTGAAGAAAATGTCTATAGATTTGCTATTGGGAAATCCTGTCCATATGGGGATAAAAAAGGAGTAGAAAGCCCTGGAATCTCTTGCCAGGAATCTCTGAATCTCTCACAGAGTGACTGGAGCAGTTGCAGAAATGTCCATTAATTCCACGTTTCACTGTTGAGAATGTGCTATCCTATTGTACAGAGAGAACCTGGAATGGCACAACTAATGTGATGCCTATAGGATATGCTGAACTTTTGAGCAGGAGAACATTGGGGGTAGTGGCCAAAGGCTTTCACAGTGCCTTGGTCTTTTTTCCTAAAAAAGGGTGTTTCCTTTCTCAGTACTTTTGCGAATATGATTTTTTTCAACACCTTGAAACTTTATCTATAAGGAACTTCTTTTGTGATAGTTGCTGACTATTTGTTTCCCACTTAGAATGAGGAATAAAAAATAATAAAATAATTGCATGGAACAAAACAAAAACACTTAGAAATATCCTGTAAAGTACTCCTCATACCCACCGTGGTTTTGAGTGGTAGAAAACAATCTTAATCCCAAATTTTTGTGTCCTTTTCAAAACTTTTGATTGTTAATTGTAATATAAAAGTTACTCTGACGAGGTTATTTAAAAATATTTTTCCACATAATCTTTAACATATAAACCAAGTTTGCACTAAAATTCCATGTATAACAATGTTTAACTAATGACTAAAAAGCACATAAACTTGATGAACCCACCCTCTGCAGCTGTGAGGTATCACAGAATCACAGAATCGCTAGATTGGCATGGCTTAGCCAGCTGCAGTGGTGCCTTCTTCCCAACCTGGAAATGAAACTCGAGGTAATTTTAGTAAGGACGTAATATAAAAGGGGATCTTTATTTGAAGGCTTTCAGATGCAGTTATGGAAGATGTCCACAAAAGCCCCCCCCCCCAACAGGGTTGAGTACATTTTTATAGGTTTTGGGAAGTTAGCAGAATTGATAGAAAGCACCGATTAGGAAGACAATTGGTGATGCAATTCCCCCCAGGTCAAGTCCGTTCTCTGGAGCCTTCCTTTTAGCAGTAGCTGTACTTTGTCCATGAGAATGCATCTCCAAGAGTTGTTCTCGGTCTTGGTTCCCAGGAAGAATCAAGATAGCACTGGGGCCTTGTATCTCCCTGGTCTTGGAGCTCTGGAATTTGTTTTGTTTTTCTGCTTAGGGGAAGGCCATGGAAAAGTACTGGGAAAACTAGTTACTCATACAATAGGTGACAGGGTTACAAATATATGTGTGGAGAATATAGAAAACATATAAAAGAAAAAAAGGCAAAACCCAAACTGGCATCATCTAGAAAACTATGGCATCAAGCAGTTGAGAAAAATGACAATGACTAGCTGCAAATCTGCCATAACATTGGAAATGAAGGACAAAGGTACCTACGCTGGCAAACAAGGTCAGACATGAACCTGAGTACCAGGCTTACATATTTTTCTTTCCTCCATATTAGTGGGATTTCTTTCTTAAATTTTTGAAGCCCTTGTCAGGGAAATAATTCGCCAGTTATATCACTTTTATTTTTTAAAAAAATTATTATTATTTTATCTGGGTTTTTTCCTTTAGGAAAATCATATCTATGGAGTCTAATGATTTTTCAGTCTTCACATGCAGCAAATTAAGATATAAATAGGCTAATATGAATTTCATATGCTTTAAACCTTTATGGTGCAACACTCTCCCATCCTTCATAGAAAGTGGGTGGGAAGTTTAAGGAATCAAAATTTCAAAAATTTGTGTTCAGAAGGCTAAGATTAGAAAGATTCTGCATTTTTATCATGTTTGGGGAATTGTTCTCCTGAGACCTGATGTGTTATTTCAAGTGCTGAATTAACTAAAAAATGTGATTATATATCACACATTTATTTTAGTAATTGTGTTGAGGAATAGTGAGGCTAGTTAAAATTCTACTACACCTCACAGAGAAGAAATAGCTTTGAGCATCCTCAGTACTCCCACTTCCTGCAATAAATGGATTAAAAGCACTGAGAAGATGTGAATTAGTCACATAGTATCTTGTTATGTTTAAAGTATATTATTAATTTCAGAAAAAAAAGTCCAAATAAAACACTGCAATGTCTTGTTTATCCTGATTTTGTATCAATAGAAAAAGGAAGGTAGTAGGTAATTTAGTAATACCCACTGCTCAATACCTACTGCTTGAAAGAAATTTCAACTTTCATGCAAAAGAGCTATCCTTGTGCAAACAGATAAAATGGAGAGTCATATATTTTGAAAACCTTTTTAAAGAAAATGTAATATTCTTTTCAGTGACAAATCAGGTTTTACCTGTCTGAAAGCATTATAAACATGCAATAATTTGCAGTAATCTGGTCTTCTCACTTTGAAGCTTACCTCTTGCACCATTCTGACAAACCTTGAAGTTGGCAGCCTTGCCAGTTTGGACTTAGCACAGTAGAAAAATAACTTTTTGTGATCATTATGTTCTGAAATATCAGAACTGCATCCTTAAAACTGGTTATAAAGTCAGCCTGTTTGGTTTTCTTCCAGGTTCATGATTTTTGGTCAGTTTTTTGAAAGCTGGACAATATAGAGTTACAATTCCTATTCAGGCTCCTCTATAGCCGTGGGGCCCTTTGTCTTATTATAGGAAATTTAACAAAATCGATTGTGCTGAAGATGAATTATAGTAATCCTTTGATTTTGAAATGAAAATATTGGTGCCATCTTTTTGTGTTGTAAAGGAGCCTACAAAATGCTGAGAGCAGAATCAACAGATAACTCTTGGCCTTTGAGCAGGGTTGAGCCTTCTCACCTTTCTGCATATGAATTACTACAGCTTTTATTTAAGGATAATTTATAAATCACACAGTGAATATCACTACTTTTTCAGATGTAATGAGATTTGGAGCCTCTACTGTTCAGTAACAGAAGTCAGGGAAGAAAGGTAGTGGGTGATTGAGTAGCATAAGGCTAACTATCTTGCCCTAAGTGACATTTCCAAGATTGTGAAGAATGTGTGGTGAGGAAAAGCTTAGTGCAGCTCAGCTATTTCCTTCTCCTCAGGACAGGTCCTTTCTTTATATTTCCAGGGTTAATGCAGCAGTAATTACCTGGGAGATGATGCTTGCATTGATGCAAGTATCTTTAAGGCTCTTCTCCCCCTCTGTTCTTCATATCAGTCCAAAAGACTTAGAATGGCTGAACCAATTCAACTCAACTATGTTGGGTGGAAAGACTAATGTTTGCTGACTACTGGTTGCATGCTGCTAGGAAGAGCTTCATCCTCTGATATGTAAGTATCAAAAAAATATGGCTTCAGCAAGAAGTACACTTGATCTTGGTAGATTTCAATGAACAAGCCCTAAACGCCTTCTCTGTCCAACACTTTCACCCTTTTCATCCTTACTCATGCTTTTCTTGTCCCCTCTCTGATGTATATGCGCATATTCCTAACAACATTCCCTGCATTTTGACTGAACCAGTTTAAAATTTATCTGGACCTGAATACCGACAGCAATTTCAAATAAGAAAAACAAAGAGGAAAGTATGCATCAAGAAACACACTCCTGAATCATATAAGGTTTTCAACAGATGGGAAAATGGACAGAAAAATGAAGCATGAAATTTGATGTTATTGAGTGGAAGGAAATATTTTGGTTTTATTGTTAGTTCCTCATGCTGCTTAGCAGAAGAGAAATGGGTCTAAAAATAAACAGATGTATTAGAGCTATAGAAAATGTGTAAGAAAGAATGACTTGCATCAAGCTTGTTGTAGAAAAATAAATAAATAAATAAATAAGGCCATTAAAAAGATGGGTGCAGTCATCAGAAAACCTCTGACATTAACTTTTATGAAGCAGTTAAGATTCTCACTACAGCTCCAGATTTGCATGTGAACTATGACCAATCATTCGTCTGAAAACAATGTGAGATAAATTTACAATTTAGCTAGTGTTCTATATGGTTCAACACAAATGAATCAAACAATATGCAATAAATTTCATGGACTGTTAAGTTTTAGCTCTGGTGATGTAAATCACAGGTGATATTGTATCACAGAGAGAGTGTTGTTGGGTTGAGGAAGCAGTAGAGAACCAGACGTTGTTTTGACCAAACAGGATCAGTATAGTGAAAAAAAAACAATAGAGACATAAAGAATTATGGAAAAAAGCAAAGCCTATTAACTTAAAGAAACTTGCATAAACAACAGCCAGGAAATCACTTGTTTAACCTAACTGGAGGGAGACTGCAGAGCTTCCTCAGTGAGCTCCATTTAAACACTGAAAATGCTTAGAGAAAATTTCTACAGTAACACTCCACAAATACAGTTATTATGATTTCTTTCAAGCTCAACTAGCTCTGTCAGCTGAAAACAAAAGTATTTTGTTCTCTGGTATTAAAACAGTTATGGATTTTGATTTCATGGCAATATTTGTTCTGTATTTTATTCATGATCAAAAGATCAGGCTTATTATAAAGCAAAATAATCTTATATTCCCATTTTATGAAACTAAATTCCTATGATGAGTCTTCTGTTTGCTTATTTTGACACAAGACTCTGAATGCCCATTCCACAGTAAATTTGGTGTTTCCAATCAGCTACTGATTCTGTGGATGTCGTTTGAGTGAACCACATTATGACTTTTTTTCTTAACATATTTTCTATATATGTGTGCATAAAGAGTCCATCTTAATATCTTGGTTTGGGTTTATTTAGTTTTTTCCCACTTTAGATTTCTCTTCTACAAAGTGTGTGTTTGTGGAAGAGTCTATCCTCGACACATATATCTTTTTAGATGCTGAAAATAAAATAAATATCAATATCACAAACACCATATAAAAAGCCTTTGCACATAGCATCTTCTAAATATCCACTTCAGACAAAATGTGTAAGGGATTCAATAATTTTTTTTGGGGGGGAGGGCCAGGTGTGAGGTGGTTTGGGTTTATTTTCTGTTTTAAGGTCACTACTGACCTAGAAAACTAAAGAAAACCTTCCCTCAGAAGTTTTTCAATGGTTTGATTAGTGAAAATGTAAGCCTCAGTATTTCTGGTTTCAGGTTGGCATAACCTAGTAAAATTTTACACTTTATATGAGTAATTTTGACCTGTAATAGAGAATATCTCCATTCCAAAATCTTGGTGTGGGGGATATGTAATTTCTAATCTTCTTAGGTTGCACTATAAGATTGATTGTATAGAACTGGAAGATTACTGCTTTGTATGATTAAGCTTTCGAGAGGGAGAGGACAAATGATTCATTTGCTTCTTATTAGTGACACAAGAATTCTGGGGACCAGTCATGAAAAACAGGTGGTAGACTTCAAAAGCAAAAGCAAAAGCAAAAGCAAAATGCTCACTCACCCAGACCTTGCAAAGAAATGGTGGCTCTTAGAAGATGAAGATGGCTGCTAAATACCTTGAACTAAAGGTTAAATTTTGGTCTTTTCCTGCTTATCTCTGAGGAAAGTAACTTCCCTGAATCTGGAGGACTAATGGCCCCATAAGCACATTAAAAAGAAAGCACAACAATGCAAAGAAGTGACTCAAAATGCTAACTAAGTTTCAGAAGCATATCAAGCTCACTTTACACTGGACCAGTAGTTGTTAAGAAAAAAGTTCAAATATTTCAGAAAGAGTGAATAAAATTAATTTTAGGCAAAAAAACCCTAGAAAAATCATAAGAACAATGAAAGAGGAGGAGGAAGGGCATAAAAAGAACTAAAAAGAGAGGAGATGAAGAATGCATTTAAATATTTATATCCAAAGTCCTACAAAATCTCTTTATTTTGTCTCCCAGCAATAAATTCACTGACCACTATCTTTGTACAAAAGCAAAACAGCAGCTGTGCCTCCCTGCCTATCATTAGAGACCTCTCTGATGTTCTCAGAAGCAACTCATTTAGCCTGCCTTGAGCAAATGTCTTATTAATAATCTTCTTTGTTTTTGTGGGTTGGTTCATTAAGTTCATGCATGCATAAAGTTGCTGTTGCTGCAGATAATGTGCAAAGCATTTATAAATTTAGGCTTTTCAAACTCTGAAAACATTTATTAATTCAGGAAAATGTTACATGTTTCTAAAATCTTACTTCAACCAAGGCACTTAATTAGTCTTTTGTTTATTTTTCTCTTTCACAACATGAGTATAGACCTTCAAAAATGTTTGTGTTAAATCAACTCTCTGCTGTGCAGACATATTATCTAGCAAATGTGCCTCTCTGCCCATTCCCCACTTATTTTTATTTGCACCATAATTCCTTGTGGATGGAAGCTAGGACACCAGGGTGCTGGGCATGGCTGTGCAAGTCCCTTTTTCTTTTGTCTGAACTGCATGCAGAAAATAGCTGAAAGCATATATCCAAAAATTTAAAATGCTTTTTTATTTTCTGCACTGCAAAATTGAATCAAAATGTTTTGTTTGTTTCTGAAATGTTCCATCTGACACAAAATAAAACACTAGTTTTCTAAGCTGTGGGGACATCCTGGGAAAGTACTTTCAGTCCTTCCTAGAGAGTCTGTCACAATTCAGATAAATTGATATTTGCTAGTGCATTAGCTGGAATCCATCAACAAGGCAAATGGCCTCACTGCCAGGCTGGAATAATTTTTGCAGTCTGGGATAATGACTATTTAAGTATTTTATACGAAGAGGAAACATACAAGCAAAGACTGTGAAAGATCTGCATCAGAATATCTAAATAGCTAGAGATTAAGGCATTAATGCCAAAAAGTAAAGGGTATAAGTTCAAATATGGGTCCTGTATCAAACTGAGGCTTTGAACTCTTTTTTCCATGGGAATTTCTATCCAAAAAACTATCCTATTTCTAGAACTGGACTGTTTTTTCCATTGGCACCCTTCAAGTTTCTAGAAAGTTGAATGCATGTGTATATACTCACAATGAGGCTGGAATTTTGTACAAGACCAAGTAAACAGCCCATTGCTGAGGCACTGAATACAAGCAGTTGCCATCACTTCTGTTTCTTTGTTTCTTCTTTAAATGTAGGTTTCAAAATATTTCCCTTGATAAAATTGTTTATTGTACAAATTCCACCTGGATTGAAAAAAAATAGTTTTCTGGTACAGAAAAGTAATTTTGGGCCAGTCTTAGTGTTCAAAAACAAACAAACAAAAGTGAAATCTCAGACGTAGTGGTAAGGGGTGTTCAGAAAAAGGTAATAGATATGCAGTTATGAGGCAAGACAAAAAATATTCGAGGTAAAAAGAATATGAGGGAGACCGAATTTAGAAAAAATCCCTTCATATTACACCTATAGCTATACTATATGGCACTTATGAATTTAACCTGATGGTGTATGCATTTGAAGAGAAAAAAAAAATCAACTCACACTCTTAGATAGATATGCTCTGTTAATGTTAGCTGAACAAGAGATGGTTAATTTATTTCTGCCAGAAGAAATTTTTTACTTCATTGTGTTTCTTGAAGATTATGTCTGAATTCTTCCTCAACAACATATCAGAAGCACAGTAGCAACAATTTATCTCTCTCACACTGCCCACAGAAAGAGTATAATAGCCCATTTTCTTCATTATTTTGCTTATTAAATTATTAGAATGTTATTTTATTTCATTCATAATATAATATTCAATTATTCATTTTTATCATATTCAATTTTCCAATGTATTTGTAATGTAAGTCCAAAGAGACAGGACAACATAAAAATCCCTATATTGGACTGGAAATAACTAAATATAATATTTGAAATATATATAAATATACCTAGCAGAGATTTCCTTAAAACTTCACATTACATTTCTGTCTTAGCAATTCATTCTCTTGTCCCTTCCAAATGGGAATTTTACATAAAGTTTCAAAGTTGTCTGAGTTATGCAAAGATTTAAGTCGCAGCGCTACTGATTTTAAATGCAATTTCAAGTCGTAAATCACTTAAGTGATTTCGATAAAAAAGCTACTATTTTCTTCCATGTATTTGTGAGTTGTATTTTACTACAAAAGAAGACAGAAAATTAATGAGGCTTACAGTTTAAAATAAAAAAATAAAGTCCTTCAACACCTGAGAATTTGTATGACAGTGCTGGATCTCATTATTTCAGCCATTCTTGCTATTTTCGCTTTTCAATCTTCATGTTCATTTAATGCAGCAGGAGTATGAGAAAAAAAAGAGTTGTGTTCTGATTTTCTAATTTACCAGTTCACCAGTGCAGACTTCATAGACTCACTCCCTTCAAAGTAGCGAAGTGGAATTCAATATATTTTTTATCTTCTTTTAAAAGGAATATAAATAGCATGAAAACTGTATTTCGTTGGTTTTTGATGCTTGAATTTCAAAATCCTGCACACTAGGATAGATGGCATCAGTCCACACAAGTAATGTAGCTCCTTATGTACTGTTTCAGAAGAAATATATAGTATGGAAGACTCCCTCTGCATTTAAATCTAGGTAAAGTGATTTTTACAAAAGATGTGAAGGAGTGAGAGACTATTGATAAGCAACTATAGAGAAGCACCTTGTAATAATCCTTGGGGCTCTGCATAACTGTGTGGCCAGCTCAGCTGAGCTGGCTGTATCTTTGTGCAGGTTTTTGCTTTATTTTATTTCCTTTTTTTTTTTTTTTTTTTTTTGACTCAGTGGTCTTAAAGGTCTTTTCCAACCTAAATGATTTTATGATTCTGTGATAACAGAGGTATGTGCCATCTCCATTCCGTCTCAGGGGAGAAAAGAGTCAGGCTTGGTTGACCTCTGTCTTGCAACATTTTTTTTTGGTTCTGTGCTTCTGAAAAGTAGATGTGCTTATTAAGAGTGCACTTCTGAGAAATTTAAAGACTTCTATAGAAACTTCTATAGAAATCTTTTTGTCTTGCCCAGACTGCTTCATTGTTTCCTAGGGTTCTAATACTAGGAAGTTCTTTTTCATCCTGCACCTTTAGCTCATAGAAAAAAAAAATGGAACTTCCTAAAATAATGTTCTGTTTTCAAGATGGAATGAAGGATATCTACCAGATTGAAACATTTACTTTGAAGGAAAAAGCAATCAAAATAAAATAAATTATATTTTTCCATTCTTTTCCAGAAATTTGGATCTCATTATTTTAGCCATTTGAATTTTTTGCATCTGATTCACAAAATGGTAATGAATGTTGCTCATGGTGATCCTTTTAAAGTGACTGCTCTCTTCTGGGAAAGTTTTTGGCTTTCTGAAACAGTAAGGTGTAGATACCTATTTAAGTTTGTGATCAGAACACCCCAAAGGAGCACATATCTGAGCACTGTGCTATGAAACTCTTCAAGAAGAAAACTGTTAAATTTGTAAAATTATACATTTGAAGGTCTTAATCATCTGCAGTGACCTTGGCAATAATTGCAATTAATTGTAAAGTTTTATTTCTGTTTGACTTTTAATGAAATGGTAGGTGCAATAACAAGACCGATATAACTAGAATAAAAATTTTCAGTGTGACAAGAGAGTGCTAATAAGTGTATTTCCAAAAAGAAGAATAACTTATGGAACAAATGAGTACTCAGCATTACTAATGGAGAAGAGTGAGGTCTAATACATTGTGACATGTTTTACCTAATGGAACCTCCATTGCTTCAGAGATTTCAGATCAGATTCACCAGAAGAAGCAATGTTGTAGTATAACACAAAGTTAGCAAATACCAGTTAATATGAGAAAGATTTTTATATCTCCACTGTCTTTTCTAATGAGTAAGGAAAGACACAATGCCATTATTTTCAAAATACCATTTAAAAAACTGGGAAAGGTGTGTCTTCTCCTTTTTGTATCCCAGAAAAACTGAAATAAGCAGTGCTTAGTTTATTTTCTTAGAAACTTGCTCTGACTTCATAAAATTATTCCATTCATTTTAGTACCTGCTAATTGCAGTAGCAGTGCCTTTTTTGAACAGATCAGGATGATTTAGTACTGCTTATTGAAGTCTTCCCTAAGACCTCAACTCCTCAACTCCTAGTCTCGTAAGCCTCAAAAATATTTGTTTTAAGACTCTTCAGGCACAGCTTTTTTTTTTTTTTCTCAATAACATCAGTTTCAATGATGGCTTTTGTAGCAGAGGATTAACAATAATATTGTGTTACTCTAAAGTTCACTACTTTGGCCTTCCTTTCACCAGTTTATCTATCCTAAGACCAAATTATTACCCTGTAATAAAATGAAAAGCCACTATTATTGCTTGATGTAAGTACACTTAAAATTATTATTAGTAGTGTACTTGGTAAGGTTAAATCATGAGGTCTTTGATGCTAACTTCAAAAATTACATCTCTGATTTAAGCAGAATAAATGAGATGGTTGCTTCTCTCTAATTAAAGGCAAAAGTGTATCTATAGTACTCGGCAATTATCTGTCACTTAACACTGTATTATAGCAACATTTATTGCATTCATTTCATTATAATTATAATTACCTTACATTTACTGAGGGCCCAGTCTTCAGAAAACTAAGTAGCCTGAAGAATCGTGTTTTTTTGAAACTTAAGGGAGCCTATGTACCAAACTGAAGGTGAAGCTCAGTTTGCAAAGAATTATGATAATACTACCAGCAGCTAGAACCATCCTCTAGGGCCCTGTTTGCAAGGACAGATCTACAGGTGCTTTCCAAAAAGTGAAGAGGATCCCTTTGGTTGATTCCTGAATTTTGGGCTGTTAGTGTAGTGGAAAGACTGAATTTCCACTTCCCATCTCTTTTTCAGGCAGTGGCAAACAATAACTGGTGACTGGTAAAGAGAAGGGGAACTCCAGCTAGTTTTACTCTTGCAGGGAGCAAAAGCAGTGCAGCGAGAACAGGGCACCAATAAAGCTGAAAGTTTAAGAGAAAGGAAAAGGAGTACCCTGAAGTGAACAATGATGCTATTCTAACTGAACAGAACAATTTCTAAAATACTACCTTTTAAAAATTTTTTGTGAGGCCAGTGATGTTTCTTCTTCCTTCTTCTTTCCTGACTTGTCTATATTCACGTTCTTTCAATTTTGTCTTTAACGATTTGCACAATCATGCTTTGCTTGCCTGAATACTCCCTGGAAAGGAGATCCAAAACTTAAAAGTCTGAATAATTGCTATAACATTAAAAAAAAAAAAAAGGGGTCTTTGATTGCACAATGTAGAGTTCTTGCTGTGTTAGTTTCTTTAATCAGTGGAGAGTAAAACTATCTATGACCATGCAAATTGTGAATATTCAAAATCTCTACAAAACAAGAGCTTTAGCTTTTTAGTTCTTAAAAAAACCTGTGAAAATTTCTAAGTCCTTACTTCCCAAGACATTCAGAATAAAAAATAATTAGTATTAATTATTCCGTTCTTATTTGCAGTGGGAAGGCAATGTTTATGAAAGGTGAAATGACTGCTTCTGTTTGTAGATTGAATACACATAAAAGCAGTGAATACAAACTATTGAATGGGTGATCAATATATTTAGAGCAAATAAAAAAGCATTTTTCTGCTCTTCAAACAAAACACTGGGCCGATTTTTCTGTGTAAGGTCATTATATTTTGTGAGTACCATATCTTCAAAACAGAGTACAGCACAGTAGGTATTTGTAGTCTCACAAATGTGTCCCTACTTGTTACTGTTGTAATTTACTTGGCAGATCCTGTTGTTTCATTAAGATCTCTGCCTATGCCTTCGAAATCAAAGGAAATTTTAATTTTATTTGGCACAGGATCAAGGTTTGGCCACTCAACATGTCCTTGAGCCAAAACAAAACTTACAAGGAGGTTAATGTTGAGTGGTTTTTCTGATTGCATAATGATGCCAACCAGCAAGATAGGAAAAGTCTTTGGGCTGCATTGAAATGGAAAGTGTACATGTCTATTTTAAACTGCTAATGCTTCATCTAACCTACTGTGCTGAACAGCCGCAAAATGAACCTATGCAGTGACTGAATTGCTGTTCATAAAGAAAAGCAAGAAATAGACTGTTATTCCATTTCTATAATATAGTCATTTCTATAATGTAGTTATTTCTATAATATAGTTATTTCTATGTTATTGCAGCAGTAATGAAAACCAGTATCTTAACACTGAGATGCTGCATTTTGGGAATCATTTACAGGTATGTTGTTCTAAACCAGCATTTTCTGTGAAGCAGGAAAATGCAGTCTTTATAAAATGAAATTATACAGCAAGGTGATCAAAAATTTACTCCCTGAGTATATTTGTCTACCAGTACAGTAGAAAATGTGAAATAAAGCCACAGTCTTCCAAAAGATTAAAGTAGTAGGAGTTAATCTTTAAATTAAAACCCTGTAGAAGCATATTTACTGCTTCCTCTGTACTTGTCTGTGGCTTGAGATGTCATAGCATTTTTTAGGATCTGTCTTTAAAGGGTGAATTTTCCTGGAGGGTTACAATCCTAGTAAAAAATCTACAGGACCATATTCCCTTAAATTAAATTAATTAAAAGGAAAAAATATTTATATGATAACAAGTTTTTTAAATATGAGAATCTCCTAAACAATTTGAAGGTGTTCACAAAATAAATTTTCTTTTAAAACTGTATTTTCCTAATTTTATTATTGAGTAAACATGGTTCTCATTTTAAAACATTTCCAGTAGAATATACTAATTTTAGTATTGACCTTGTATTGCTGCATTTTTTTTCCTCCTACCTCATGCAGTAACTGAGGATGTGGAGAGACTCTCCTGACAGAGTGATGAATGTGATTCTCTTCACTGACACATTGCAAAGAATTCAAGAAAAAACCTGAATCTAGCTTTGGATTCAGGACTGAATTGTTAAATTAATTTTATCAATACTGTGAAAAAAACCCCACTCCATTATGGTGAGTCAATCTATATATTTATCGTTCAGCTGAAAGTTATACTAAATGTCTTTATAAGTTGCAAGGGTATGCACCCCACAGTTTTCACTTTATTTGTAAAATTTGTTTTCATATGTTACATGGCAGCCTCTATGGAATTATTTTCTGATATTCTCTTGACTATTAGAATTTATATATTTTAATTTTATTCTAGAATTTCAAGGTTGCTTCCATAATCTTGCTGAGATACTTCATCCATTAATAGCAAACAGCAAATTTTTCTTACTGAGAAAGATAATAAGAATAGATAGGAAGATATAAAATGTTAATAGTCTTTTCAAGACTTAATGATGCAAATCAGCCAGTGCATCTGTGCATATTAATTCCAAGCAATCCTAGAGTTATGAAAACAAAAACCTGTTTTTCTAAAACAATGGTAAATGCAATTAACTGAACATTTTAAGGGAAATTGCACTCTTACTTATTTTATTAAACATTTCATAACAATATGAAGGTATTCAACAGTGTAAACATCTGGTGTTTATGCTTCTTCTGCGGTACCACAGGTGACTAATTATTTTCCAGGTGTCATGGAGAAAAAAATTGGTTAATCACCCAGTCAATTTAGCCTAATGTTCAGCTGCTGCCTCAAATTTTGTGTGTGTAGGCACATGGATGGCACATGCACATGGATGTGAGTCTGCACATGAGCTTGTAACCATATTCTGTACCTTATTCCACTTCTTTTTAAAATATAGAGAGGTCCAGGCTTTCACAATGAAGTTGCACTGATACAGATCCAGATCAAAGCCTTTGTGGCACAGAGAACTTAGAGTCACAGAAACATTTAGGTTAGAAATTACCTATAAGACTCCAAACATTAATCTGGTAGAGCCAAGTCCAGCACTAAACCATTTCCCTAAGCATCACATCTCTATGTCTTCTAAATTCCTCCATGGCTGTTGACTCAACCACTTCCCTGTGTAGCCTATTCCAGTGCTTGATAACCCCTTTGGTGAAAAATTTTTTCTTCACAACCAGTCTAAACCTCTCCTCACCTACCTTGGGGCCATTTTCTCCTGTCCTGACTTGAGGATATAGGGGATGAAGGAGCAAATTAAATAAAGTGTAAATTCTTTACTGACACAGATCAGACAGACAAAAAAAGATTAAAATATGCTGAATCTCTTCTGTAATTCATAATTACCTAAAATATGCTGAAATGAAGACTTAGGATAAGAACAAGGTTTTGGTGAACCAGATGACCTGGCCTAACAATGCTTATCTCAACCAAGACCATTGCTGCAACTTTCCTTTATAAAGGAAATCACTGCTGTACGTGGGGAGGGCAGTTGTATACCAATTAATGGATCAGGTTATACTGACAGGAGTGTGTGTGTGTGTGTGCCTGTGTGTGTGTGAGAGAGAGAGAGAGCCGTAGGTAGCCACAGCAGGAGGAGAGGTAACATATAATCTAGGAATAGCTTGTCTCAGCTTGGATGGTATTTCTGAAGGCCCTCAAGAAGGTCATCTCTGTCACTGTTTCTTGATATCATGTTGACTGGAGTGTTCCAAATGCAGGTTTTTAGGCTCAGTTGGTGTACTGATCATTAAAAACAGTCATTCAGGGAATCTGAATTGGATGAGGGGGTGAAGTGCCTCCTCAACAAGTTTGCTGATGATAGAAAGCTGGCAGGGAGGATTGATACTCCAGAATGCTGCGAGGCTTTTCAGAAGAACTTCAACAGTGTGGAGAAATAGGCAGAAAAAGACTGTCCAAAACAAAAAACAAAACAACAACAACAAAACAACAACAACAACAACAAAACCCCCCCCCAAAAAAAAACAAACAAAAAACCCCCAAAAAAACCAAAAAACAAACAAAAAAAACCCACCAAAAAACCAAAAAAAAACCAAAACAAAACAAGAAAAACCCAAAAACCAAAAACCAAAAGCCAAAAACAACCCAACAACAACAACAACAAAAAAAAGAAAATTCAGGGTCTTGTGCCTGGGAAGGAACAACCTCAGGCACCAATACAGGCTGGGAGTCAACACTCTGGAAAACAGCTCTGTAGAGAGGGACCTGGGGGTCCTGGTGGACAACAACTGTCCATGAGCCAGCAGTGTGTCCTTGTGGCCAAGAAGATCAGTGGTATTGTGGGGTTCATTAGGAAGAGCATTGCCAGCAGGCTGGTGAAGGTGATCCTTCTCCTCTGCTCATCTCTGGTTAGGCCACATCTGGAGTGCTGTGTCCAGTTCTGGGCTCCTCAGTACAAGAGAGATGTGGAGCAAGTTCTACAGAGGGCTGTGAAGTTGACACCAGAACATCTCTCTTGTGAGGGAAGACTGAGAGAAACTTAACCTATTCAGCCTTGAGGAAAGATGACTGGGAGAGGACCTCATAAATTTCTCAGTATCTGAAGGGAGGGTGCCAAGAGGATGGAGCCAGGCTCTTCTCAGCAGTGCCAGCAATAGGACAAGAGATGTACAGCAAGACCCACCTGAATATGAGGAAGGACTTGTTTACTGTAGAGGTGGCTGAGCACTGGAACAGGTTGCCTAAGGAAGTTGTGGAATCTCCTTCACTGGAGATGCTCAAGAATTGTCTAGATACAATCCTGTGCCATGTGTTCTGGGATGGCCCTGCTTGAGCAGGGAGGTTGGATCAGATGACCCACTGTGGTCCCTTTCAACCTTATCATTCTGTGATTCTCTGATCTTCAGGTCTAACCAAACCTGAATTATTAGGCTAAATCATAGTCCAGTTGTATGAACTTAGCTAAGTTAGTATGCTTGGTCAACATGACATATAGACAGAACTCAGAAGAAAACATTGTAATGGAGTATGTTTCCACACTTCCCATGAGAGAAGCAGAATTGCTGTGTTAACCCTAGGCCTGAACCTGTGGTAGTGGCCAAGCTCTTCCCACAGGCTTTATTAATGCTTTGAAGAGCGGACAGATGGATGAGACAGATGCAAGAGTTGATTAAACAAGGTGCCAGTGGTAGGCAGTCTTAGTGTAAGCCTTAGCAGATGCTGGGTTTTAGTGCTATCCTGCTCTCACCACCACACTACATGGACAACATCTGTCCTGGTCTCTGTAAGGTCAAGCCAGAGGGAAGAGTCAGCTTGATCCTAACATCTTTCATGCATTGCCCAACACAGAGACCAGTCACAGACTGTTTCCAAAACTGTAACACAGTTGGAAGGTTGGACCACTCTGGAAAGCATCTCACAGATGATTTGTGCACCTGCTTTTGGTCTTGGGGCAGCACTATGAGATTATATAGGATATTCAGGGCATCCAGCTACTCATGATCCACTGCCTACAATGTAAGGAAGGCAGATCTTGGTGTCCTGGACAGGCAGGGGCAAGTAGTCACAGTCCTTAAACTACTTAGTCCTCTAGTGTTTATCATTTAATTAAGACATCATTACAACATCCCTTCTGTAATAAAATGAACAGTGACATCTGTCTGCTCAGAGTCATCAAAATTCTGAATACAGATTTTTGTTTAAACAGGACAAAGCAGAAATCAAGTTTTTAATACCTTTAAATGAAAATACTCTTCACAAACCTGGATCTAGCAATTCTTTTTCATAGTCTGACATTGTCTTAGCATGTTGAAATTCAAGACATAGTATAATATTACCCTTTTCCATTTGCTTCCTCAAAAGTGCTTTAATGGCCTTTAAAGCCAGCATAATCAAGCCATGATTCTATTGTCAACATTCTAGAATAAAACTTGCTCTTTGGAATTTAGCTGTTAGGTAACATAGTCACGTTTCTTTCAGCTGCGCTGTGAACACAGAATAAATGGCTTGTGATGTTTAGCACTCTTGGTTAAAATCCCATTTTTATGGTTCAGGAAAAGTGCTATGACCCATGCACTGCAACTACTGATTTATCTGCACGGCAGCTTGGGTACCAAACCAGTTTTAAAATACTTCTGAAAACATCAAATGTGTTATGACTTAAACACAAACAACAACAACAACAAAATAACATTGCTGAGTTTCTGGCAGGTGTAAAAATTCAGAGAAATTCTTAGAAAAACCGAATGCAAGCAAAACAATGTATATAGTCCTAAAGGCACCTTGCTTGAGAGAGAATTTGTCACCGGTAGGAAAGAATTATCATACCCTAATATAAGAGGGCAAGCTTAGGCACTCAGATATATGAAAATGTCAAAGACAATTAAATATTTAAATTATTTTTTTCCCCTGAAAAATATTCCCTTGTGAGTTCACACAATGGAAAAATCTAGGAACATATTTGCACTCTTGGCTACCTCACTACAAGCAATCCAACCAACAGCAGTCTGACTGGAAATGCTGGCATGCTGTCATAAAACATGGACTGGTTCCCAGTTCCAGCCTGGTTATGGATGCCCATGCAACTCTTGTTTTGAAATTTTTCAAAATTACAGAGTATATGAAGCTAAGCTGTCACACCTGGAAGAGCTGCTGCCCTGAACATTTCTTGTGTGTGCCTCAACAGAATGCTACTCTTCATCCTGGACTTCTAAAATTTTCTGCTGTGTAAACTTTATTCTGGTAGATTTGAACATTTTTTCAGGAATAAATATAAAATTAAGGCAGATGTGAGCCACCTCTCTGCCACCAGTCCCAGCACAGGACTATACCCTTCTGTGATACAGCCAATTTCATGGACTTTTCTTTGCTCCATCACACTGTGTCTTTATGCAGCAGGAAATACATTGGCAAAGAAATATATTTCTTTACTGAAAGATAATTTGGGAAAGGAAAACTATCTACTGTTAGATATGTGGGAAAATTAATTTAGAGCTGTCTTGAATGTTTTTAGCAGAAGAGAATTTTAAAAAAGCTGCAGCAAATTTACCTAAACGATATAACCCATGTTTCTAGCATCTAAATCCTAGTGTATGAATTGGAAGACCCTTTCTTTAAAGTTGTGCTTTTAAACAGAGATCAAACAATTTTCTAATGCTCTCTTTGCCATACCTCCCCTGATGAGCCAGAGGGTTCACCTTCCTTGACACAATTTACTCTTCACAAAGGATGGTGTGGTCAGCTGTGCTTAAACCCATGGCTGCACTATGAGAATCCTGAGGAGCTGCTCTGTATCTGCTCCTGGACCCAGGAGGCTTCAAAGGAGATGGTGTTTTGACCTTGCCCATATGCTGGCCAGCAGATCTGGCTGATTGAGCTGGCATTCCTCCAGGAACAGAGAGAGTCTGCACTGCTCAGGTTCAAGGTCATGTCCAGGAAGCTAAAACAATCCTCCAGTCTTACAGACATGTTACAGAAGCTCATTCCCAGTGAATATTGCAAAACTGTCGTTTAAAACAACACAGAGTTGATGAATCAAAAGTATCTGTCCTACTTGTTGTTTTGAGGAGGAATTTTGGTATCCAAAATACTGCTGAAACAAGGTGAGAAACCTGAATGGTCATATTGAAAAGCTTTATTTTACAGGCAGAAGTTGCTTGTTTAACCATTGGCTTTGTTAAAATGTTAACAATAGTCTTTTACAAGAATTTGTACAGTGCATTCTATATAATCCTAGGACCATTGAATCAAACATTTTGGAAGGGACTTCCAGAGGTCATCTACTTTAACCTCCTGATCAGAGAAATTCTAGGTAGGCAAAATTGCTCAGGGTCCTACACAGTGAAATAATTTGTGTCTCCAAGGATAGATATTTCACAGCTTTCTGAGCAACTAGTCCAGTGTTTAATTATACTCACAGTGAATGCTTTGTTTTCTTATCAAGTCAGTTTTCCATATTCCAAACTATGCCCATTGTCTCACATATTTCTACAGTGCATTTCTGACATCTGTTTTTTGTTGCAAACCAATGTCTTCCATTATTTAAAAGCATTAATATAGTGCCTAACTCTCCTATTTTTAAGACTGGACCGAACAGAGCTTGTTGTCTTTGATTTGTATACCACAAGTTCCAGCCCTCTAACCATCTTAATGCCCCTCTTCTAGACTTTCTCCAGTCTGTCCATGCCCCCTTGTACTTGCGGAGCCTAAGAATGGACACAATATTTGATGAGGTTTCATGAGAGAGAAGTAGAGAGGAATAAACAGTTTCCTTGGCCTGATGTTTATAGCCTTGCAAAACCACAGTTGGGCTTCTTTGCTGCAGGAGCCCATTGCTGACTCATGTTGAAAATATGAATTGAACCTAGGCTTCCAAACTAAGATCTCTCAATAATTCCAGGCAGACATTTAAAAATTTTCCCACTGAGTTTTTATTTCTGCTTCAAAAAGAAAGAATAGCAAATGTTTTTTTAAAATTGTTTGGGAATGAAAATGGGATTTCCCATACAATTTATTAACTCGACTTTTCAGAGTTTCCAGGACTGTTAAAGTACTGTAAACAGGAAAATAGGGAAAATAGGTATAACTGCAGAGACATGTTTAAGTTTTGATGCCCCATTATATATGTATCTTATTAACCTAAGAAATATAGATATAATTATAACCTAAAATATAAAGATATAATTTTTTCTGAACAAAGTTATGTCTTTCCAGAGCTTCTACTTGAAGAATAATATAAGAATAAGCAAATAAGCAAAAGGATTTTATACAACAGAAATATATATATCGTTCCATTACATATTAATGGAAATATTTTGATACTGTACTTTTGCATTTCTGTTAGCCCAATCAACCATTCTGATCACTCAGAATGATGTGCAGCATATTTTAATAAAATATGGAGCTACTGGGGCTGAACTGTACAGGAAACAGGAGTGTAAAAACACAATATGCAGCAGACAAATAGTTTTGACAAGTATACAACTACACATACAAGCCACACCACTAGATAATACATGGATACTGAGCCAAAAACTCATATAGGAAAAGGGCACAGATATTTCCTTCTCTTTCTTGAGTAAAAGGTGTTGTCAAAGCACTATATACTTCCCATGATTCTAAATAAAGAGTTCTGAGGGATTACACAAGATTTTTCTATTCTTCTGTACATGTGTTGCTACTTGAAGTATGAAGCTGAAAGAAAGCTTTGTCCAGCACATGCAATTACTGATGTCTGTTTGTTTGCTTTATATCACTATTGTCACCAAAATTTGAAAAAAAAGAGAGGAATATATTTCTGAGTCTCATTTTCATAGGAATATGAAATAATTACGCAAATAGGTGATGCATTAGATTAGGCATTTGGATTATGCATTTTTGTTGATATTGCAGCTCTTTAATGAAACTGACATTTTTGAGACATTTTACTGTCCTCATTCACTTTTTTTCATGACAGTCTGTCTATAAGAGTTAATATTAATGGTGTTGGACTGTTTGTCAATCTTAGAAAATTATTTCTCAGTGTATGCCACTGTGGGAGTTGTCCAAAGAGGAAAAACTAGTAGAAGCAGGAAACAAAGTAGGCATCTGGTGAAATTGAAGATGTACATGTCTACAAAACAATAATAGTAAAGGATTTTTTGGTAACCAGATACGACTTTTTTTTCTGGTCAGCAACCCTGGTGAGGCAATTGGCTGATGGAACCTATGATCTGAAGTGAATCAGATCTAAAGGAACAAAGACATGTATATCTAATCCCCTTCAGCATCTTCCCTATTCTTCAAAGAACCTGGCAAACCATTCCCTAGTTCTTTATCACTAAAAAGGTTGCACATCCAAGGGGAGAACGGATTCATCACCAGGTGATTTCTGATCCTCTTGTGTGACTTCTGAGCAGTCTTTTTGACGAAGAGTTGGAATGGAACCTATGGGGTGGTGAACTTGTGACTGGGATTTCCATCCTGATGAGGAGTTTTCATGAATCTTCTCTCTCTTTCAGAAGCCCAGTAGATCTCAAAGTACTAAAAGACATTTCTCCTGGGCATAGCAGAGTCTTATCTTGAGTCAGCACCAGCCTTCTTCTGTTCATTCTGTTTATTTGGTTGATCTTCTGTTCCTTCCCTGATTACTTCATCTACACTTGGTATGTTTGGCAGGTATCTCAGGAAAAAGTCTACATTGCTCAGACCATTAGGCTCTCTTAAACTGTGGCCTGAGGTAGGGTTGAGACACCTCCTTATATTACTCATGCTTGTTTCCTTTCAGAATATTTAAAGGTCACATGTACTTAAGGTTCTCAGTGAAATCAGGTGGGAAAAATCCCCAGAGCAAAGTATCTTATGTTTCTTTCTCAGTACTGATGATAAAAAAAAAAGTCTTACATTTTCATTAGATTTGTTTAGCTCATGGATATAAAACAAAATTTTTAAAAAGAACTGGTGGAGTATTTGCAAGTAAGTCTATAGAGGTAGATTTTTCTCCACTGAGGTTTGAAAAAATACTTTGATAATCACATATTTTCCTTTGCTGTCACAACTCATGGAAGCTTCTTATAAGAAGAAAATTTTAGAGCCTCTCAAATCACCTCAGATGTCATGACATTCTATCTTTCATTCATTTGAATTTGTCAGATCAAAACAGTTACTTTCCTAACTGCATAGGCTGCTTATACAGCACCCACACTGTGACTTGACAAAGGGATGTTACTGAAGGACCCTGATGATACTCATATGATTTTCAGATATCTGCTGCTTTGGAGACAAACAAAAATCTTGCCAGGCAGGGTTGCTTTTTGGTTTTTTTTTTTTGGGGGGGGTCTAAACTTCACAAAAATGTAACAGCAAACCCTAGAAGAAAATGCTATTTGAAACTGGAGTTATCCAGATGTCTCTCTAGTCAGGTAATTGACACTTACTGTGGATGTCATCATGTATGTAATTATTTGTGAATCTTGTTACAGGTTGTCTTCTTGTCCCAGGATTTGTCTTCTGGTGAATATTTTCAAACTATCAAGGCAGTATTTCTCTAGTTTTAACAGGAATTCAACTCCTTTCATCTCCACTGATTTGAATCTCAGTATCCCATCTGTTAAGTGTTGTGAAGACATTGCTTTCTCACACAGAGGAGTTTAAAAAGTCAGTGACACTGTAATTTTAGGATGTTTTCTGATTCTTGGGGTAATGGGAGCTATATATGTAAATAAGATAATGAATTGGATATACTGAAAAGAAAGCAACATCTCCTACTAGAAAGACCACAATAGACCTTTAAAATCGATGAAATACTTATTTTGAAGCTGGCATGCATTATAGCATGCACTTCAAATTGACCTAGTGCTCTCTTACACTAGGAAAAAGTAGATGTATCATTATAGAAAATCCAGTGTACATTGATAATGTGGAAGTCTTATTGAATCACACATGTAAGATTGTGCCTTTAGGGCACTACAGAAATAAAACTTATCTTCAGTTTCCAAGAACACAAGTATCCATCACTGGTTTCACTAAATAGCACTAAAATTTAAAGATATATGAGCCAGTCTAATTAATTACATTTAAAAAGAGCTGTAATTGAGAGGTTAGTAAAGGAAATTTGGAATTTGCATTTGCCTCTTCCTCTCTTCTCCAAATTGTGAGAACTGTCTTTTTTTTTCCCTCCATGTCCGACAATAACTCAGACAAACTAATAATGAGGTGCCATGTATATTTTTGCTCGATATTTTCCTTTTCTTGAATTTTTTCATCCTAGCACAGAAAACAATCACTTCCTCTTCCCTACCACCAGCACTTTTCAGTATTGTTTAGGCTTCTTTCCTACTTCAGGTCTTTTAGATTCACCCAAGTAGAATATAAAGACCAGTAGGCCAGTAAGGTACAGTCCAGATGAGTCTCTTAAGTGTTGTTTACAAGTTGCTTCAAGGATATTTCCTCTAATCCCAGATGGAATATGATGGCTCTCTTAGGTCCTCCTGACAATGAAATCAAGTCAAGAAACAAATTTGACCTGGTTCCATCTGTTGCAAAGGGGCTTGGTGTACCATATCATTGGTTTTGCCTCCAGTGTTGGAATTAAATTTGCTTAGGGCTTTTTTTTTTTTGTCAAAGGTTGGATTACTTTAATATAATGGTTTACATATTATTCTCCAGAAAGAGACCTGAAATGCAAGTTGTTGTTTGAGTCTACTGACCATATGCTACCATTAACTTGTCTAAAATCAATTCCATACCAAAATATTTTGGAATAATCTATCTCAGAAGAGTTTCTTTCACACCATTCATGTAGAGGCTGCCAGACAGAGTCCAACTTGTCTTTGAGTTTATCAGGAACCACAGGGTATCCATTAGTTTTTGATACCCAAAGAATTGACAGGTGTTTGCTATTTTGCAGCCTGCTCTGCAGGGGCACTTAGCATGAGATGAAACAGGCATTCATCTTTAAGGAATGTAGCATTTTGTTACATATCTTTTTCTGCAGCCTAACTTCAAAACAGCTCTCACAGCCCTTGTGCACCTTGCCAGTGGTATAGGATAGTGTATGCATTTCTTTTACAAGTGATCTGTTTTATGATAGAGCCCAAGCAGATAACAGAGCTCCAAATACTGAATCTGTGACAATTGCTTGCAAAAATTCACAGGGCAAAAAGGTCATAAAGCAAAGCAGGCATTACTTAAGAGCAGGGACACTTACACTAAGACACAATTTGTCACTGAGTCTCAGAAAACAAAAAGTATTGTGTTATATTATAAATGAGCTATGGAAGAAAACAGCCTAAGAGCAATGTGGTATTTACAGTCTTCTTATATTTTATGTTGGGCACTGTTTTTTTCTTTTTCACTGCATTTAAACTTCCACAGTTTTGATTTTCTTGAAAGAGTGATTAAACTCTTAGGTGGACGTTCACACTTGCTTTTCTGCAGGGAACAGGTAGATAGAGCAATATTTCAGTCTGATCAACGATTTAGACTTCTTTGTATTAATCGTCATGTAAACTGCTGACCCATATGCCAATTCCAGCAGTAAATCTTTATTGACTTTTGCTCAGAAATGTTGTGTAATAAAAAATCTACTTTCTTATCAGAAAGGTAGTGTGAAAAAACCTTGTGGGTTTTTTTGTTCACTTTGCATTAATTTCCTTTCTCTTTCCTAAGCAGGAATGAAATTAGCATCAGTTCTTTAAATGAGAACTGACTTGTGTTGTGCGTTTTGTTCTTGTTGCTTAGCAGCAGCAATGCAGACACAGGGGTGGGTCTGCTTCCAGGGCACTTCTGCTGGGATTTGGGCTCTTCAGGGCATTTTCCACATTAATGAGATAATGTTGAATCAGGTGTTCCTTTAAAAAATCCCAAAAAACCCCCCAATATACTGAAGCTAAGTCTCTGTTACTTATTTTAACCGTAAAGTGGTTAAAGGGAGGTAGAGGTGATGCCTGCCATGCAAGACAAATTCATACCCTTTGGTGTCAATGCATTTTTTGATTCCATAATTGCATACACTTTTCTTTTTTGCCTTGTTTTATGCAAACAAGACAAATTCTATAAACTGAAATAATTGGAGCATCTGACAAGATTAGGAATTAAAGATGTAAATATTTTTCAGAATATCTACCATGTAGTGATCGAAGTTGTAAGTGATTAACAGTTCTATTTGCTATGAAAATCTAAACCCCTGAAAGAGTGGGGAATTCAGACCTGCTATCTGATCTTTGCACGTCTGCTATAAGGGTATGCCTGCAAAGATGGCATGAAATCAGTATCCTTTCTCTATGATTTCTGGACTTTGAGACATATTTATATGCAGCATCTGGCTGTTGGAGATCACAGATTTTGCTACAGCTCAGTTTCTTTAGAGGATTTAGTAGAGGAAGTAACTTCAAATTCTCTATATATTTGCATTACATATACAATTGCAGGTTCATTGAAAAAGAGGAATATGCAGGAAAAGATACTTGGGTAACTCACCAACCAACTTTGTTGCAGTAGGAATAGTTATATGCAGACCCATGACCAGTATATTAATATTGTATATAACATAAAACTATTTTGGTCTCTATAGGGACATAAATATTTAAACTATTTAATGGGCTCTTAAGTTAAATAGGCCATTTATGTCCATTTAAAAATTAATCTTAAATATTATAAACTTTTTACATTTTCCCAAATTTTTTAAAAAGCCCACTTACTTTAAAGATTAAAAAAAAAGTGGTTTTCATAGTTTGAGAAGCTTACAGTCATATCAATTGTGATCATTCAGGAGGACATGTTGGCTAGGTTCAGAAGACAGGAAGTAGATACAGAATGGGCTACTCAGTTCTGCAATTTTTAACCAGCTTATCTTTCTCAAACCTTCTAAATCACTTCTCTTTTACCCAATATTAAAGAATGAGTTTAAATTCCACTGACTGAACTAGTTTGAAGATTTTTATGGACAAAAATAATCCCTTATTGCCACTGCTGTGCATCCAAAATTGTGTTACTAAACATCTGTCAAAATGAACTAATTTTCTTTGTCTAAATATTTAAATAATTAGGAAAAATATTACAGACTTGTAAATGAAAAAATGTAGTACACTGGAGAGTGATATGCTGTGGCTGTTACTTTGGAAAAAAATCAATACAAATGGCATGAACCTGTAGGAAGTAGAAAAAGAAATACATTTAAGGTCAGATGGTGTTTATTTTCCTGTCGGTCCAGTATTCATATGGATTATTCGGTATGTTAAGGATTTTATGGGGTAGCTCACTCTACTCGGGAAGCAAGCACTATTTACCATTAGTGTAATTAAAAATATTTTAGACAGCTGAATACTTTTTTATTTTGGAGTAAATTTCCTAACTTTATTTCAGCCTTATCTTGACCCCTACAAAGCTACTTCCTTACCTAATTCTGGTAATCAAATATTATTTCTGTGAACAAAACATCTGTTATTTGAAACCTTTCTACCTTTCTACATAAAAGTCAAACCTGTTATCCATACCTGACTCTTGTAAAGATGCTCTGTAAGTGAAAGACAATTGCATCCAAGGACAAAAAGCAGTGACCTATGTCAAATTTTTCTGCCCATTAATTACTTTTTTCTCTTGATTGTTAGATCAATGCATTATGTATTTCTGCATTTCTGTTTCTATGACAAATTAGAGCCACAATTGCTGTTAGCTGTTTTCCAAAATAGGAACTTTCCCAACTGGTAACTTTCTTAGCTGAGCTTGCTTGGAATAATGTATAAGTATTCAATTCTAATTAACCTTCTGCACAAAGATACCTTCCTTTCCAAATCAAAAGATGGCATGCTGATCACCCCAGTTTAGATCAAGAAAAAAGCCTTTTGTAGCCACTTATAATCAGAATTTGTAATGAAGTCTTTCTTCAGCTTCAGTTCAAATACAAACTGAATGCTTCGCAGGGTCAAGGCTCTTGCATTGCAAAAGTCAGTCCTGGATGTGAGCTGAGGAATCTGAGAAATTCACAAGTCTGGCCAATTAGTCTGGCAAGAGTAATCACTGACATCAGTCATACAAGGTCTCTGCTTTCATGGCTCATGCTTTTAACCTCCAATCTATCAGGTGCCATGCTGAGTCCTGCAATTTCATCATTATTTTGTTTGTAGAGAGGAAATCAGGAAACAAAGTAAGGTAAGGAGTTTGTTTAAAAAAAAAATTGAATTTTAATTTTGAGCTAAAATTAAACACTATTCCTAGCTGAATTTCCCAGTAAACATTAATTGACTAAAAAATACTTATAAGTAAATCATTGTTCTGGGTACTCACAGGCCTATTTTATAAGGGTCAATCTCTTTGTTAGATGGCCATATAAATACTGCAAAATGGGCAAAATTTTAAAAGTGCTATATTATTGAGTTTCATTCTGTGCCACAAACATCTTGTTTCTCACCAGTCTTTAGGAGAAATTCACCTTGAGAGAAAAACTCTCCATACACAGTCACTAAAATAAGGTTCATATGCAGAATTCCCATATGGTTCACAAATGTGACTATTTCACAGAAATTTAATTTTGTTTTATTTATTCTTCTTTAATTCATGACATGGGAGATTATCCACAGCCATATTCAAAATATATTCTTTTAAATTTAATGTTTTAAAGAAGCAAGATAATTCTTATTCCATTTTAATCAAATTGATAAAGACATTGTCTGGGACATCTTTAGGTATGGAACATATACTGAAGTATGGAAATGTATGGTTTCTATGAGAAGCTTATTTGTTGGGGGCTTTTTAAGATGTCATAGAAAAACATTCATGATGGCCAGAGTAATATCAGTTTAATTCAGAAAAACTGATTAATAGCAACAAATTTTTATTTGGTGACCACACATGAAATCTCGTGGTTCTCAGTGACAGTGACTGATCTTGAAAATTGCTTTTACAAACAGAACCAAGCAGAGTATGTTATTTTAACAGATACACTTAATACTGTCCTACTGTTGGGAAATTACAGTAATAATTTCAATTTCAGGGCCTTTTGTCTGCTTCATTTTTTCAAGTATTATGTCTCTGCAGATTTTATAAAATATGTTATAGTCTGTAAAAAGATTTTATGCTCAAGGGTTGCTAAATCATTCAATATTTTCAGCTACACCGTATCTACTTATCTCCTTTGACAACTCTTCATTGTGATAAAATGTATGGGAATAAACATATACAGTGAATGCCTATCCTAATTTGTCAGCTTTAAATGAATCCTGTTCACTATCAGTTTTTTTGTAATTAAAGTGGGCACACTGTTATTAGAAGTAATGGCATAGTTGGTAATTTTTATTGATTAACAACATATATTAGAAAGAGATAAATGACCAATCTAATTGTTTGTGGATTATTGTTTCCTGTGCAGTCATTACACTGGGTCACACTGAAATAAGGGATACATTTCTCAAAGAGAGCAAATATTGCTTTTTATTAACTGAGCCAAATGCTTGTGAATGCTGGTAGAAAAACATATGGATGCAGGTCTTCCTGGGTACCCAAATAAAGACTCATGGGTGGGAGTTGAGTTGCAGCCCCAAGAATACTGAGACATATCAAAAGGACACATTCCTCCTGATAAAAGGTAAAAGGATGAGTGACAGAACCGAAGAATCATTTGGTTGAAAGAGACCCTTATATCAGCTGGTCCAACCCTTGACTCAAAGCAGGGGAGCTGCAGTGTTTGTCAGGCTGCTCAGGTTGCTGCCTTTCCAATATCTCCAGCTATTTAGGTTCTGGCATCTCTCTGGGCAATATGCTATAGTATTTGGCTTTATATATATGTGTGTGTATATATATATATATATATCTATAGTATTTGGCTGCCCTGTGCTCATTTCGTATTGAGGGAAGTCACCCGAGAGTGGTCTGAGATGAGGAGCACGGGCTCGGAAATAGAGAGGGCTGTTTTCCCTGGAGAGCTTCCTCTGTGAGCTACAAGGACCAATCAGAGGGCTGATTTGGTAGTTGACAGCCCAAATAACCAATTAAAAAGTTATTTCGCTTTCATAAATTACACTGATAAAGTTAGCCTGGCTCTTTTTTGACTTCCGGCCTCCATGGAGGTAAGGTTGGCCCATGTTGTTATTAATGCTTGCTGTCTTTTTCATTTTACATGTACTTTTGCATGTAATGGCATTATTTTGTTTCTTCTCAACAATGATAATGATAAACCCAGGCCCTCCATCTGTGCTGTTTTTGGCTGAGATAGAGTTAATTTTCTTCCCAGTAGCTTTTATGAGCCATGTTTTGCAATTTTGCTGGAAATTCTTGATAGCACTTAGACATTTTAGTTATTGCTGAGCAGCACTTACAGAGAGTTAGAGCCCTTTCTGCTCCTCAAACCACCCCACCAGTGTGAGGATATCCCTTTGGAAATTTGGAGTCAGATGTCCTGGCCAAGTCTCCTCCCAACTCCTTGTGCATACCCAGCCATCCTCAGTGAGGCTGGGACAGCTGACCCCAACACTCCAAATGGATATCCCAGATCATGTGGCATCGTGTTTGACATACAAAGCTGGGGGAAGAAGAAAGGGGAGATGTTTGGAGTGATGGAATGTGTCTTGCCTAGTCACAGTGACATGTGACGGAGCCCTGCTTTCCTAGGGATGGCTGAACACCTGCCTGCCCATGGGAGGCAGTAAACAAATTCCTTATTTTGCTGACTTGCATGCCTATACTTATTAAATTGTTCTTACCTCAACCCGTGAGTTTTCTCATTTTTTCTCTTCTTCTCTCCCCCATCCCACTCTGAGAGGAGTGAATGAGAGGCTGGGTGGTGCTTAGTTGCCAGGTGAGATTAAATTATGACACTATCCAAAGTAATTGAGCGTCTATCTTTATTTCCAAACTAAAATTAGTCCTGGTGAGAGTGTTGCCTAATACTTTTATTGTAAGTACATCTGTACACCCCTAAATACCAACAGTATATCAGAGAATGGGTCACCCAGTTACTACAATGGAAATAATTTTGCAAAATTTAGAAGTAGTTCTCAAAACTCTATTTTCTTTGCTTCTGTAAAAGGATTATATTTAGATTCCGGGTGTTCTGTGAGACATGATGAGAACTTTAGGATGCTAGAATCAGATTTCAATTTTTGGGTCGGATTCCATCTGAGGAGGAACTTAAACCTCTGAGTCGTCATTATCCTTTTGAAGAAACTTCCTTTCAGGTACTGTCTAATAGCATCTTTAGGACACACAGTTTATGTGGAAGCAGATATTTGCTACCTTGAAGAAACTAAGTTGTGCCCAGTTGCTACACACATGCTAGAAACAATGAACTGTCTCACCAATGATCAGCTGAAGAGGAAGAAGTAATGCCAACAGTGAAGAAATCACACATAATTCCTTGTGTCCCTGCTAACTTCAGAGAAACATGTAGCTTCCAAAAATTTATGGAAAAGAAGGGATGAGAATGCCCCTAGACAAAAGAAAAAAAGGAGTAGAAAAAAATAGGATTGGAATATGTGATATGGATAAGGGAAGATTAAGGAAGAAAAGGTAAATGCCTCTCTTTGCTTGTTTTAAAAAAGGGCTCACAAGGTGCCTGAATGTACTAGTCAGCAAGTTTGGCATGGACTGCTTTCTCTTTTTCTAATGTGGGATCTACCTAAATTTTGCACAAATTATTAAAAATTCATTTTGCCTCCTGACCTTATAGTTACTGGCTGGGATAGCTAAGAGATGCGACATAAAGTCATAGCTTTGTTCAGTTTGAAGTCTCAGCCTTTGGACTGGTCTAGGATGACTCTTCATTTTTTTTCTTTGAAATGTTCTACTGAATACCTGAGAGATATTATTGTTCATAAAAAAATTCTTCAAGCTAATTTGTTTTTGCCAACAATTTTAGTTCTGACAATTCACTGTTTTCTAACTGAAAAATATTTTTAGAAAAACCACCCTTGTTCATTTTAACGACAAAATTTATTTCTGAAGTGATCCTAACTTTGATACTTGTTTTGCAGTCATTTCAGGGGAGGAAAGTTACACGTTCCATGGAATACCATCAGCAAAGATGAAAAATCTGAACAAGAGGCATAATGGATAGGTACAGCAGTATTTTATAGCTCACACAAACTGTATGTCAAAGGAGTGGAGATATTCATACTCCTGAACTCTGCAATTGAGTAGAGCTGGAGTTATGGATTGTGGCAATGGCAACAGTCTTTAGCACCGTTTTCTTCCTGGGGGTTTCTGGGTTCAAGAATATAAATTTCTGAGGGAACCAGTCATGCTGGAGATTTTGCTGTATCAGAAGTATCAGACATTTTTTATTCCTTCATATGACCACAACTGAAGCAAGAGAAGACTTTCTTTTGCTATTAGGCTTGTACTCTCTAACATATGAACTGCAGGACTACTTAATAATAAGAATTTTAATTTAATGCATGCATTAACATATTTCATATTCTGTGAGAATATACATATTTTGTCATATTTTCTTTGGGTTAAGTATTGTAAAATTAGCATCTATTTTGAGTTTTAATAGATGTGTTAAATAGACATAATTTAAAAGATTGAAATATATCCACGTCATCTGCAAACTTACCCGCAATTTCTCTTTATTTTTTATCTGCAAAGACACAAAAATTAACTTTTTTCAAGTTTTGTTATTCCTAAGAAGAATTAATCTGTTTAATCTCTTATCCCTTGGGTTTCTTTAAAAAAAATTTCTACATATTTTTTTTTTTAATTGAAAGTAATACCAAAGAATTTAGTTTGTGTTACCTGTATGATCATTAAAGCCAGGATTTCTTAATGATCATTAAATCTAGGATTTCTTAATGATAATAACAAAGATTGGTTGATTCGATCCATTTTTTTACAAAAGACAAGTAAAAAACATCTTGCAGTATATCTGATCACTTCCGGTCCTGCTTTCTTTCATTAGTTTCATTATGCTTAGTAATTATTGTCTTTTCTACTGGAGAACTAATGTTAAAAGAAAAAGTAAGTAAAAATTCTGACATTCTGAATACACAGCTACTTCTTCTTTTACCTAGTCGCTACGTCAGGAGTGTGCAATATGTTACATTACATATAGGATCCAACTCTCCTGTCTTTGTTCACTTGTTCAGCCAAGCAAAATCAAAGAGAACAAAATGGTATGTTCTGAATCAGTATTTTACAGTCATCAAAGAATGAATTGGAAGGGACTTATGTAGGTCACATACTTCTGCATCCTATTTTAACCAGGACTGTTACTCACTTTAGAACAGTTTAGCAGTGGTTTTGTCTAGCCAAACCTCAAACTCCAAACAAGTTCCTCAATGTCTGTATAAAAGCTCCCAAGCTGGATTTTGTGACTGCTATCTTAATTATACCTCACAGCATTCCAGGTTCAGCCTACCAATTTTAAACAGAGTAGACTTAAAATTCCCTTCAGCCTTCTATCCAAACTTTGGTCATACTCAATATCTTGCAATAAGCGAGAATTACTGACTCAAACTTATCTTGGCTCTGTCACCCAGCATGATCAACCGCTCCTTAAAATCTAGTGTCAAATTTTCTGAGAGTGCACTCCATCTCCTGTCTAGATCATCAGTGGAAGTCCAAAGAGCAGCAAATAGCATGTAAGTAACATTGCTTCTGATCTCTTTCAGTTGTAATAGTTACCATTTTAACTTACAGTCTGTAAAGCAGCAACCAAGTTATCTCCAGAGCAGTTAACATGCTGGCTTCTGTTTCCCAAAACAATACCTTTATTTCATGTGTTTTGCAGATAGCTTTTTCTGATGCTTAAATTTTATGAAAATCCTCTCAGCCTCCTGCAAGTTCACTAGTCCTTGGTAGGATGGAATAGGGTTTCCACTATCTCAGGGTATTTTCACATTGAATGGATAATTAAGAGGTTTCCTGAGCTGAACAGGAGCGTGAAAAGCAGAGAGGTTTTCCAAGGCCACTGTTGTCACTCTTCATGGAGTCACAGAATAGTTTGGGTTGAAAGGGACCTTTAAAGATCACTTAGTCCAACACCCTGGCAATGAGCAGGGCTATCTTCAACTAGATCAGCTTGTTCAAAACCCCAGGCAACCTGGCCTTGAATGCTTCCAGGAATGGGGAATCTACCACCCCTCTCATCAATCTGTGCCAGTATTTCAGCACCCTAATTGTAAAATGTGTTCTTTATGTTTAGTTTGAATCTACCCTCTTTTACTTTAAAACCATTGCCTCTTGTTCTGTTGCTACAGACCTTGCTAAAGAGTCTGTCAACATTATTTCCCTAAAGCCCCGTTTAATTATTGAAATGTTGCTCTGTCTCCACAAAGCCTTCTCCTCCAGGCTGAACCCATCTCTCTCAGCCTTTCCCCATAGGACAGATGCTTCATCCCTCTGATCTTTTTTGTGGTTCTCCTTTAGACCTGCACCAACAGGTCCATGTCTTTCCTGGATTGAAGACTCCAGAGCTGGATGCAGTACTCTAGGTGGAGTCTCATGAGAATGGAGTAGGGACAGAAAATCACCTCCCTTGACCTGCTGGACACATTTCCTTTGGTGCAGCCCAGGATGCAGTTGGCTTTTTGGGTTGTGAGATCAGAAAACAAGTCATTGCTGTAGGCTCCTTCTGCTGGTTTACAAAATTAAGAGGACACTCTAGATCAAGACCAGACCTTTTGCTGTATTAGCTTAATGTGTCTATCAAAGACAAGTAATATCTGTAAAAGAAGTAAATTTATGCCTTGGATGTAGGATAGATGTAAGTGCAGCAAGTTAAGCAAAATGAAGAATTTTAAGGCAGCAGTACTTTAATGAATCCAGTTTCCAGAAAAGAACCTCTAATCAGTAAAAGCACTTGTCTAGAAATCCTTACATACTACCTCAAAAATTCTACTCTTTTAACATAAGTATTTTCATAAAATCTATATTTATAATGCAAAATCATATCTGTTCCTTATTTGATCATGTTTCCCCAGGCATGTGGTAAGAAACCAGTTCTGATGTTTTCTCTGAGGCCAGATTGTTCTCTTTAAAACAAGGTAGGAGTGAATGCCAACTATGCACTTTAGTACAACAGCATATGCTGATCAGTGGAGCACAGGATGTAATTACATATGTTTTATCCTATATTGTGTCCTTCTGTCTTCTCACATTTTGCATTTCAGTTGGAACTCAAAATCAAACATATAGATCAATTGCTGGTATTCCCTGTTGTCATTCTATTCCTGGGATCCTAAATCAGCTCTGTTACCTAATTATGGTATTCCTCTGCATTAGCCCTAAATGATTGCAGTGAAATACTGTTTTTATTAAGAAGTATTTAATGCAATCTTATCTTTTTTTCCTGCTTAAACCTACAGCCTAATTCAAAGCATGAAAAAAGATTTGCAGCAAATTTAATCTAAGATGAAGGATGATAAACCATTCAGGAATGCCCTGGTTAATAATCTGGTTATGTCCTCAGTTAGGTAAGGCATGTCTGGTCTTGGAATGAAAATCAGTAGTACCTGTTTTTCTCAGTGCAGAGTGTGTTTGTCACATTGTGGAGTCACAGAGCAACTGAGGTAGAATGGCACTTCTGGGGATCTTATTGTCCAACCTTTGTTCAGAGCAGAGTCAGCTAGAGCAGGTTGGCCAGCTAGAGTTAGAGTATTTCTGAGGGTGGATAGTCTGCTATTGAACTGAGAAACCTCTTGCAGAGTTTTACCACCACCACAGTAAGAGGCCCCTTATTTTAAAGTGAAATTTCTCATAATTCTGTATGTGTATGTGCTACTGGGTACCACTGAGAAGAGGCTCTCTCTGTCTTCTTGACTCCTTGGCATCTAGGGGTTCTTATAGATATTAATGATATCTCCTCTGTCTCTTCTATATTTTTGTATACTGTAAAAATTGGGAGGGGTGTGTTATTGGATGAACAGAGACACAAGAGAAATAGTGTTCCATACTGCGAATAGGATATTTAATTTACAAGTATCTTGCATATAATGCATATTCACTTACTCAAACAACACTTTGGAAGCTCTGATAGCCAAAGCAGAGGATATTTCTGGTTTAAAACTGAGATACCCAGACTTGTTTAGGTGGACCTCATGGCTCTGCCTTTTCCACAATCTTCTTCCTAATTTACCTCCTACCTCTAACACCAGCTTCACCACCATGGGCACTCATGACTTTCCTGTACCTACACAGGCACGTGGCACTGCTTGTTTCACAAAATGGTACAAGACCTGGAGTGACCCCAACTCTCCTTTGTTCAGCTTCTTAGTACAACACCAATAAGCATCGCTCTAATCTTTCTTCACCTGACATTTATTTAATGAATGGCAACCCTGAAGACCCAGAACAGCAGCTGAGCAGTCCCTGTGTGTTTTAGTCAATACCATCCCATAAAAGACACCTTAGCTTGTGTATGTGGTTCTATTATAATGACAATAGTAACATGGTTTGGAAGGCTCAGTATCTGAAAAGATAAGGCTGTGTCAGTGAAAGTTGCTCCCAAGCTAATTGCCTCCCCTTTTCAGTAGCAGTTAATTAGCTTTGATAGAGCACTTTGTTTAGGAGACTCCAACAATTCTAGTTCTGGAGCTAGCTGAGAAATCTGTGAATGATATAGACATACTCTATATACTTATAGTCTCTCTATAACTTTCCAACACTCCCTCAAAAAAAACCCCAACTTTCACTTGCAGAATAGACTTGGGTGCTGTGCCTGTTGTGGAAGAATGCTGGAAGTGGTCCTGAGGTGAGGATGATGACAAGTGCATGTACTGTACCAGTTGTTTTGGGTCACTAGACAGGTTCTGCTGTTATGTGCTCTGTAACATCTCTGGGATGTCCTTGCTTTCCTTCCTCTGGGCCTGTTCTTACAACCACTGATGCCTGTTTGCTGGTGTTACACACAAGTCCTATATTACATATAAGATATTAAGAGAATGCTTGTACATATTATTGTGAACAATTCTCAGAGATGGTTTCTGTACATACAGAACTATACATGACAGCAAATGGTTACTCAAAATAAATGGAAGAAATACTGTCAGTTTCAGAAACTCTGTTTCTATAAACATTTTAAGCCTCAGAAATACATTGAAATGTTTTTTTTTAAGTACAATGTGATTGAACACAAAGCAACAAAAGAAATGGGGGGCACCAGTACAGTAGGCATTGTTTTCCCAAATTTATTGGGAAATGAGAGTCCTTGTCCCACAGGATTATTCTCTCTGATGCTGATCTGGCAGAAAAGCCACCTCTCTCAGCCCTGAATGGGAAATGTTGATACTTCAGCTTTCTGTCACAGTCAATTCAAGTGGAGCCCAATACAGATACACACATCTGTGTAAACTGTTCTTTGTTTTTCTTCCTAGGATAATTAAGTAAAAACCTACTAAATGAGTACAATTACTCAAAATTAATCACTTTCAAGCTAGTTAAATCTTGACAGATTAATTGCTTGTATCTATTCCTACATTAGGATTTGTTTTATCAGCAAAAATACCCAAGTAGATCTCCTGTTCTGGTAAATCATTGCTCTTTTTATAAGAAAATAGTAAATATTTGTTTATTATAATCAATCACAGTTTTAATTAACCTTTAAAAATAAGGTGGTTTTATTACATTTTGTATGGATGATATTTTGCTACACTTACTCTGTGTAAATTTTTGAACCTTGGAAGTGTTCAAGGCCAGGTTGGATGGGTCTTTGAGCACCCTGGTCTACTGAGCAGTGTCCCTGCCGAGGATCTCTAAGGTCACTTCCAATCCAACCCATTCTATGATTCCGTGATTATTCTGATCACAGCTGGTCACTGCTTCTTTCTGAAAATTTGGGGTTTGTAATGACACTCTGGGAAAAACAGTCTGATATTAATATTGTATGTACTTTATGACAGAGGATAGGCCTCAATTTGTAGAGGCAGTTCAGGAATTTAAATACATTATGATGTTCTATAATATAAGAAAGAAATCTTTTACATTGAAGGAGGTGAAAAACTGCAACAGCTTTCCTAGAGAAATGGTGGATGCTCCATTCCTGGAAACATTTAAGTTCTGGTTGGGGTCTGTGCAATCTGATTTAGTTTAAAATGCTTCTGCTCATTGCAGAAGAGTTTGGACTAAATTACCTTTACAGGCCTCCTCCCACCCAAACTTGTTTATGATTCTATGATTCCGTTTTAAACAAGTTTGTTTTTTTATCATCTGTGGTGATGAGATTTCACTTTAGTTATTTGGACAGTCAAGAAAGTAGCTTCTGTGTATTATTAACATGCAAAAGATCTGTTACTTATTTGCTTTAAGCCATGCAAAATTTTTCTCTGTGAAGAGAACTTACAGTTTGTCAAGGTTTGAAATCACCTTAAGTTTAGTCATCCAAATGTTTAGCTTATAAATTATTCTGGCTATCTCATTCTGTAATCACTGGAAAGGAAATGAGAGAAGCATTGTCAAAGGATGATTGATTCCACCTAGAAATCCATATTGTGATCACATTAATTAATTTTTCCTAATGGCTAAAGTTATGTGAGATGAATAAAAGCACTTGTTGCTAGTAAAAAAAGCGTGCAAATCAGGAAGACTACTGTCTGCTGAGCAGATCTTCTGAGGTTGGATAAGAAATCTGATATTCTGTCTCACTGCCATTATATGGTAGTTTATCTTGTCTTTTCAACTTAGTAAAGTAAGCCCTCTCCACTTTAGGCAGATCTCCCTACTGACTCTAGACAGGCCAAGGACCTCTTAGTTTTGATGTCTTGCTTTAAAATAGCTTATGTTAAATGAATGCCATTCTCAAAGTCTAAAAAGTCTGATGGCTATTTAGATATTATTGTGGTTTTGGGTTCAGGGCAATTACTTACTGCTAGAAAACTCTTAATAGCTAGAATAAGTGTCTGAACCTGTATTTTTCAAAATATGACTAAAGTTTATGATTCTGATTTATAATTTTACAGATTTTAATGTTAAAAATCCTCACAGCTCTCTAATACATGGAATCATAATAACTATTAGGAAAGCTAATTCAAATGGATGCCAGAAACTCTGCATTTTACGATTATCATTTAAAATATATAGTACTGCAGTGTTGAAAACAGATTTTCTAAAAGAAAGAAACCAAAATCTTGACAATCTTGACAAAAAAAAAAGCTTAGTCCTTGTGCCAGGGGATAAGAGGGAGAAGTACAATGCTAAAGAATAAGAATACCTTAAATATATATTAAAAATTCTCAGTTGAAAGTAAAAGGATGCTGACCTAGAACAGATTGAGATTAATGACAAGTGGTTCTGCTAGTGTATTGATGAGAGCTTGTGGCTATTTAGTAGATGATAAAACACACAACATTGATTAAGACTACTGGCAAAATGTTTTAGATGTCAAAGCTTCAGCACTTTTCTTAAAGCTCTAAATAAAGCTTTTAATTATGTGTATATGATGGAATATATGCATGAACACATACATAAAAATAAAGTTATGTCTATATAATAAAATGTTTAAGAACCACTGGCAAAGACATTGGTTTAGTAGCACAAAACTATTTATATTTAATATTCCTTTACCACTACATCAGCAAGCTGTCATGTAAGAAGTAGATCATACAGTGAATAAAATTAGCAAAATATCATATACATGGAAAACCAAACGTTTTAGCTCTTATTGTATAGAGACTTATCAAAAGAAAGGATATTGAAATGTCTGTTACCTGAGAGATCTGTTCCATGCTTAGAATCTTTCTGTGGGGAAAAATATAGATCTGAACTCATTAGTGACACAGTAGAAATTGCTGAAACGTTGAAAAGATTTAAGAGAAAATGAATGAAATACGAAGAAGACATAAAAAAATAAACATCTCCATCATCTAAAGAATTAATTATAAAAGTATTGGTTACTTTGGCAAATTGTCATTGGGATTGAAAGACATAATTGAACTTCCAGAAAGCACAGCAATTACCTCAGAAATGAATGTCAACTTTGTAGAATCTACTAGGAAGAAAAAATAGTGCTGGCACAAACATAGGGACGTGTTGTGAATTTCCTAGGCTTTGTTTTTATCTGATTTCTGGAGTTCCAAAATTGTCTGTACTATTGCTTCTTGGAGCAAATAGACTCGATGTGGTCTTGGTCAGAGCAATAACTGCCATGCACTGAGTTAATTTGCAGACTGTATCAAAATGTGCAAGTATGTGAAAACCTCAGAGAGAGGGGGTATATTTCACATGCAGAAGCTGTTCCCCAGTGTAAAATGAGGAACTGCAGCCTCCTTAATTGGGTCACTTATGTTCAGGTATCTTTTGCCATTCACAGTGATCCTGTAAGTAAGATATGGAGCTCAAATATTCAAGGCAATTATTTATTGTCTCATATACACAGCTGATAGAAATTCATGCTACTACACTTAGCATTAATTTGCTCACTGGCCCTGATGAGACACCAGATGAGTCTTTACTGACCAGGCAGCCACTAGTCAGCTGTAAAAGTGCTGCCTCCACTCCTTGCAGAGGGCTGATCCTGACTTGCTAAACGCCCATCTACTGATTCTCTGTGACTTTTTCTTAGGACTTTATTGCTCAAGAAAACTTGTCAGTTGTTTTTCTGGTTTTGTGGGGATTTTTTAGTTGATTTTGTTTCTTTCTTTCTTTAATTTTGAAATGGTAACTATTATCTCAGCAGTTTTACTTCTGTGTATGTTTTTGTTTTTCTTATCTTGTTTGGCTTCAATCTGTGTACTTTGTCACACGTCACCAGCAATTTTCTCTGACAGAAAGCCACCCAGCTGTGCTATACAGAATTGGGGATTTGATCACAGAGAGATAAACCCTATGGCCAAGGGTTATAGGGTCTTATATATTTGTGCTTCTTTATCTGGTGACTTGATCAAGGTCATGTGCAAAGCTCCAGCCATCTGGGTTGAAGATACATATATATTCCTGAAATTATCTCAGTGCTTTTTCAGCTTCCTGATCCCTAACTCCTTTGTCTTACAGTCAGCCTGGCAAAATTCCAGGAAAACATCTACAACACTATTTTGTAGTAAGTGTAATCTAAATCATAGATGGATGAATAAAAATTTGATAGAAGATGTTGTGTTTCTTTATGTGATTCTTTTTTATTCACGCAGGGCATAGAAATGATAGATGCCAAAATGAAAATGTCAGCATCTACTCTTCTTACACCATTTTACTTCTTTTGTGTTTACCCAATGAATGAATCTTCAAAAGCATTACAATTTTTTTAGCTTAATCAGTTCTGTCTGCCAGAGTCCATAGAAGTCAAGATTTTCTTTTGTCTTCTGTGGAATGGTCACTGGGTGGTTTGACCAATTCTCAATATGCCAAGAGGAGAGAAGAAATAATGAAAAAATAAAACTTTTTGATCATAAAAGAGAGTAATGAGGAACAGGAAGAAAAAAAAGAACAGGTAACTTAGGTATTTATGTTATAATATTTATATCTGAGCTACTGCCCCAAAGTTGCTATATATTCTGTGTGAGAGATTGTTTCACATAGGAGATGTTATTTCTGCCCTGTGGCAGTCATCTAAGCTAAATCGGATGGATTATTCAGGTGAAGTCCCCAATGACTGGAAAAATGGAAACATCACGCACATTTAAAAATGGTGAAAATGAAGGCCTTGAAAAATACCAATCAGTCTCACCTCTGTGCTTGGTATGATCATGTATGTGCTACTCCTGGGAGCTCTTTCAAGGTACGTGGAAGACAGAGGTGATTAGACCAATCATGTCTCGACCAAGGGCAAGTCATGCCTGACTAGTCCAGGAATGGAGTGACTGTGTTGGTGGGTAAGGGCAGAGAAAATGATGTCATCTACTTTGATATCTCTAAGGCCTTTGATGTGGTCCCATACAACATTATTACCTGTAAAGTGGAGTTGATGGATATGGGATTGATGGATAGACTGGTTGATGGATAAGAAATTGACTGGATGACCACATCCAAAGAGTTATGGTCAACAACTCAACGTCCAAGTTGCAACCAGCAATAAGGGGTATCCCTCAGTGGTCTATACTGTAAACAATGCTGTTCAATATTGTCTTGGTTTGAAAGATCGGTATTTGACAAGAAAGGCAGGAGCCTCTCCTTGAGATGGGGAGTACAAAACCCCCCTCCCTCCAAATTATTGTAATTTTGGAGATAGGGGCTCTCAGGCCAAAAATATGGGGATAGGAATAACAGTTGGAATAACTTCCCGAAGTTCAACAAGACGAGTCCTGCACTTGAGTTGAGACAATCAGTATAGACTGTGGGATAAATGGATGAAGAGTAGTCTTAAAGAAAAGGGCTTGGGGATACAGGTGAATGAAAAACTGGACTTAGCCAGCAATGTGCATTTGCAACCCAGAAATACAGCAATACCCTGGGTTTCATGCAAAGCAGCATGGCCAGTTTTTACAAGAAGGTGATTCTTTCCTTCTACTGCACTCTTGTGAGACTCCACCTGAAGATCTGCATTCAGCTCTGGGGCTGGTAGTTCAAGAAAGCCATGGAATGGTCAGAGTGGATCGATGGGAGGGTCATGAAAATGATCAGAGAACTGGGATACCACTTCTATGTGGAAAGACTGAGAGAGTTGTTCAGCCTGGAGGAGACCCTAAGAAGACCTTCTTGTGGTCTTTTAGTACTTTAAGTGGGCTTGTAAGAAAGAAAAAAGCCTTTTTGCCAGGACCTGTAGTGACAGGACAAGGAACAGTGATTTTAAACTGAAATAGGGTAGGTTTAGGTTTGATATATGGAAGAAATATTTTAAGGGGGGAGGGGGGTGTGAGATAATGAGACAGACTGCCCAGAGATGTTGGGCAACAGCAACTTCCCCATCTTTTGAAGTGTTCAAGGCCAGTTGGATGGGACTTTGAGCAATTTCATCTAGATCTAGTGGGAGATGTTTCTGTGCATTACAGTGGAGGCTGAACTATGTGATCTTTAAAGGTCATTTCCAATCCAAACAGTTCTATGATTTTAAATACACTGCTTTCTATTTGCTTAATGTGATTAAACTAAGTACTTCACATGGAGACCTTCAATACAGATGTCTAAAGTCAGGTGAATTGAATCCTATCCACGGTGTTTTTAATGACTAAATGAATACGTTCGATGTTGAAAAAAAAAAGATTAAAAAGGGAATACAAGAAAGAATTATCTATGGAATCCCTTTCAATACTTGAAAGTGCTGTTTGGGGAAGTGGAGACTTGGTGTGTGTAATTGTTTTCTTATTTCAGGTTTGTTTCAAGGGAGATTTTGGGAAAAGTGTTCTTTTTAAATGTAAAAATGTTGCTGAAGCAATATGGCAAGACCATAATGGTTTTGTTGTATAAAAATGAAAATAGGGGAGATTGAGTAGCACTTTGTTAGCATTTAAAAATATTACGATAAATATTAAACAGACTTTTAGTGTTTTATTTTTCCCTCTGCATGACAAAATGCTACATAATACTTTAAAATGGAATAGTATAAATAGTGCTTTCTTCCACTTGAAGGAAATAAAAATCATTTTCACAAAATG
>JANRGV010000001.1:122464022-122482459 GCA_024734035.1 Alethe castanea
ACATATACATATACATATACATATACATATACATATACATATACATATACATATACATATACATATACATATGCATACGCATACGCATACACATACACATACACATACACGTATACATTTATACATATGTATGTATATATGTATATATAAATAAAAATTTTACCTAACTGTAAAAGGAAGCAAATGGCTCCTAGCAAGTATTTATTTCAGCCTTAGCAAAGACAAACATATTTTTAAAAGTGCAGCAACTGTTTATATGTTACTGACGCCTCTCTGACAGAAGTGCCGATGGACCCACCCTCGCTGCGGTTTCAGACACGGAGGCAGGCTCGCAATTCCTGCCCTCATACCCAGTCCCGGGCGGGTGTTCAGGACCACGGACAGCAGCCATTCCTCCAGGGCAGCGTCCTCCTCCCTTATCCGGGAAACCAGGATCCGTGCAGTGTGCGTCAGTCACGCATCAGAGCCTGTACAACTGGAGACATGCTTTCTTGTTGCTGACATATCTAACTTTTTATTTCTGGCAGGTGGAGAGGCTTCAAATGTCAAAGAACGCGCCTGGCTATTTTTCCATGCTTGCCAAGGAAATGCATCTTCTTTATCTCCAGGCAAAATGTAACATCAACAAATTACTTTTCAGCAATTAATTTTGCTTGAGTAAATAAGGGTTTCTGCCTTTGGCCAATTGATGGTGTATAATGATCAGGTGGGTTAAGACCCTGAGGCATCTCCTGAGTCATTGCATTCAGCCTTGACTGATTGTTAAAAAATGAAAAATGTAGCTAGATTCAAACCTTCAAGCCAGTGGAAAACTGTCCTCAGGCCAAAACCCAAGGTGAAACAGATAATTTATTTTAATCCTCTCACATGCTAGTCTTATTAACAAGAAGACAGATTTTATGTGTTGTTCTGTTACTCAGGGAATAGATCACTGGCATATGTTTTTCCAAACTGGTGCTTTATTAGATGTCTTCAAGTGTACTAGTAAAAATGCTATTTAGCATTGTGTTTCATTATGGTCATATTTATAAAAATATATTTTGCTAAAGAACAGTGATCTAGAAATACACAATAGGAAAGTAATTCCATATAAATTAGAAGTATATTCTTGAATTTAAATAGGAATTATGCTTTCTATAATAGAAAAAAATGCTTTCTATTATGAAAAAGCTAGAAATAAATGAGTGTATGGGAAAAAAGAGTAAAATAATATTTCTATTTCAAATTCTATAGAACAAAAGAATCAAATAAATTTCTATTTACTACTGTAAAATTCTACACATCTTGCCCATATCCATATTCCAGAAGACTTTTTTCTAGACTGACTATCATATCGATCCACAGTGGTCCCCACTGTTTTATATGATAAATCACCGGTCCTGGAGAGAGGGGCAGAAATAAGCTTCAGTGTCAAAGACACTTAATGATAGCAACAAGTGCTCTAACACCAAAAGGTTTTCTGTGCCAGATGAAGGCTATCTTGCTGCTCTTGTTTAGATGCTTTTTCATGTCAAAATGAACATGTGAGCTCTGTTTAAGCAGAACAAAACACTGACAGTTCACTGGACAAAATCGTGTCGATTTAAGCTCCATTAATTATAAACGAAATCAAATAACCAAATGCAAAAAAGCTTTTCTGATATTGTGTCATGGAAAAAAAAAAGCATTTGGAAAAACAAGCTAACATTAATAACTAAGCTAATTTAAATTCCACCTTGAAAAATGATAAAACGTTTGGGTAGATATAGAGTATTTAGTGTTAGGCACTGTGCCTGAGCAAACTGTTCATCTAACGAGTAAAGTGATGGATCAAGTGTTGTCTAAAAGTCATATTACATAAGAATCGTTCTCATCTGTAAGCCTTTGTACTTTGAGCTTTGTAGCAGCTGTACTGGCAATGATGATTTTGTCACCAGACGAGGCTGCTGTGATGTCTCTGATGGTACCTTAGTCACAGTATTGGATATTGTCTTAAGTTACTGATGAACAATGGGAGATGCAAAGAGAAATAGTCAAAAGCTTAAAAGATTTTTCCATCACAATTTAGTGTTTTTAGCTATCTTTAAGGTATTACTTGAAAAAGATTCCCCAAAGTTTTTTTGTGTTGGAAATGCAATGATTTATTAAGTGCATAAAAGATTTGTGTCAATGGGTTTTGTACCCACTTCTAGATATATGAAAATTTCTAAATGATCCCAACCAGGAAAAAGTCTCCATTCTGAGTTGCGGCATGTGGTTTACTGGAAATCCTCAGATGCTTTCAACTGGCTCAAAGTCCACATCACCACAATTATATTCAAATAGCTTTGTACTTCCAGGGGGGAAAAAAAAAAGATTACAAGGCTATCTAATTACTAACATTATGCATTAGAAGAAAACACATGTCTACAAAACTCTTCTGAGATCACTTCATTTATAAAGCATTTTCAGACTTTGAAAAATTTATTACTTTTGTCTATATAAGGAGAGATGTGCTTAATAGTATTTTGGGACTGTTTTTCAAACAGCACCAGTTCTTTGGCAGTTTAATCAGTTACATATTAACACCAGAATATACTGTCCAGAAAAGCACACAAACATGATAAAAAGTTGTAAAGAAGACCCTTATATTCACTAGTTTATCCATAAACCAAAAGGCTAAATTACCTGCTTGGAGATATGTATCCCTTGTACACATCTAGAATTTAAAAGTTAAACACGTTTTAAAATCCTTTAAAAACTATTGAGAATATAATAAAGAGAAATGATATAGAATATTCAATGTGTGCAAAACATCTACTGAAATGCACCACAAAACGTTGGTTTTTTTAAGCATGAAGCCTCTTTATGCTATATTTGTTCTCTTAATTTGTAAATGTCATGAAATTAAAAAAAAAACCAACAAACTTTTTAACCTTCTCCAAGTGACATTAGTTATTTAAACTTTGTAAAGTGATTTTAAATGTAACTAATTTGCAAATATCCTGGATAAATATAAATAGTGTTACTATAAATTTGCAATGAGATAAGAAATCTAATAATATTATTTTACTGATTTACTAAAGTGACAGCCACAAATTTGGTTTATTCCACTGTGTAAATTCTTTAAGGTTATATTGCTGCAAAACTTGTTTTTTTAAATAATCATGCACAGCCCAGGAAAAATTACTTCTGTGCAAATGTGGAGCTCCATAAAAATCTACCAATACTAGGGCGTTTTACAACATTTATGGAAATAAAGATGTGGTTGAAAAGCCCAGTGGAATATCAAATCCTCTGGTAGCAGCCGGAACTAAATTACTCTGGAAAAATCTCTTTTCATTTTTTTAATTGAAGGATCTTTACATCGACATCAAGAAAACTTGAAATTGAAACTTAATCTGGAGAACTGAGATCCAAGGCTTCTTGCAAGCATAAATGGATCAGAGCAGGACAGCCACTACATCTGAATGCATGACCTTCAAATGGAGATAATCATAAACAATCAATTAAATATTTATTTCAGATTTTAAATTTTTCAGTTGTACCTTCCTTAAGCCCTGTTCTCAGGTATATACTGAAATTTTATGCTATTTAATTTCCCCTTTTTATTCTAAATATATATCTGTAATATTCTATTAGAATTATTTTTTAAAAGCCAAACAAAAAGTGAAAATACTTTTGAAAACTTTTGTTGTTTTCTTTGTGAAGTAGTCAATACTTGTCAGGATATCTCTGTACACCTAGGCTAAATAAGTCCCTCTTTGTTTTTATCAAATACTAAATTGGTGTTTGCGTGAGCAGTAAAACAATATTAACCAGAGAAAAAAGGTTTTACAAGCTATTCTAACAATAGTGCCATTTCCTTCAACTCATAATTAAATATTTATTCCTTAAACCAATGTAAATAACATTCCTAACTGGATGGAGGGTGTGCTGGTTTTACATGGAGTGGGGGGGAGGGGAGCCCAACCCCTACCACTGGGGCTTGTAATGGGAGAACAGCCCCTGCCTGGGAGCCCCCACTGAGGCTGCGGGGACCAATCAAAGACCTGATTTAGTGATTGACAGCCCAAGAAACCAATTAGAAAGTTATTTTGCTTTTACAAATTACAGGGTAGAAATTGACTCGCTTTCTTTTAGCTTCCGGGCACTGAAAGTGAGGCTGGCCGGGGCTTGGCCCCGGCCTGGCCCCGGGCCTCGCACGGCGGGGCTCGGCGGGGAGCCCGGCCTGGCACCCCGGCCTCAGGCGGCCCCGCGCAGCTTGGTGGGAGAGAGGGGCAGGGGCCCAGCCCAGCCCTGGGTGGCCCTCAGGGTGGACTCGGCCTGGCTTGGCTTGGCCCGGCTTTCCTGCTTCCATCTAGCATGGCCGAGGGTGCAGAGAAGAGGCCTCTCGGATGGCCACGTGGCTTCTTCACTGTTAAGATACAGGCCCCAGCAGGCGGCAGAGGGAAGTTCAGCCATCTCCACGTGGTCCCCTGGTGGCCACGTTTTCCCAGAGTGGCTTCAGCCTGGCTCCTTGCTTTTTAAATACAAGTTTAACTTTTTCAGTGCCTGGATAAGACTAAATTTCTTGAGCTCCTCGGAATAGAAGGAATAAAGCAAGAAGAATTACGAAAGTCAGCGGCATGAAGACAGAGTTCCTGATGTGAAGAGATTTGAAAAGTTGCCACTGATAAGTAGCTATAAACCTTTTTTGTAGGGCTATAAGGGGACTATGATTTTCACTAAAATTCCTTTAAACTGTGAATATACTTAGGGGGGTTTTGGCCGCTTTAGAAGAGAACCTTTTGCCTCGGGGAGATAGAGCTCTCTGTTTTTGGGACTGAAATATGAACAGAGACATTTGATAGAGAAAGAAATGAAGAGACTTTTGTGTTTTTAGCAGCTTGCCTTTAAAATGGTACCCCATGTTTGCAGCACAACCCAATAGCACGGCTTTGGAGACACTGTGGTAGTGGGAAGAAAAAATCATGGTTTGTAAGTTTCCGGGCAGATGCAAACTGTGAGAGTAGAACACCCCCTTAGCGTAAAGTAAAAGAGGAACTTTTCTCTCTAGAGTGAACTGAAATGATTATTTAAGTTGATAACTGACTGAAGTATTTCTTTGTGTGTTGTTGTTATGAAGAAAGAGGGAGGAGGAAATATTCTGCAAATCTTATTCTGAATTGTTTTGTGTTATTAATAAATTTCATTTTATATCCTTTTAAGTTTAAGCCTGCCGTGTCTCTACTCCTAAATCCTATTCCCAAAAAAAAATGGAATGTATTAAATTTGGCAAACCTCAGTCACACTGTGACAGAGGGTTTCATAACATACTCATTGCAGAATATACCTCTCTCTTTTCTTTATTTAAAAAATGTTTTGTTCAAAATAAAGTGAGTTTTGACTTTTCAAAGGAACAAGTTTTGCTTTGCTTAAGATAGAATCATAACTCAGTAATACAATGAAATTTACTGTAAACACAAGTTATACCCTTTCTAATAAATAAAAAATTCTGTTTATAACTAGACCAGGACATGTCCTTTAGCTTACAAATCTTGGTAAATCCTACTGTTCCTGAAGCATATATAATGGTAAATGGAGAAAGAATGGATTTTCATGAGTGGTGAAATTCACTCTGCTGACTTAGAAGAATGACACACCAATGAACATGAAATAGAACAGGCTTTACTGAAAAAAAAATCTTTTTCAATGGAAAAATCATTGCTCTAAATCTCAGGTTTCATGTTATAAGTTTGCCTTTGCATCCTGTTCAGCAGAAACCAAGAACTCTCAACACTACTTGATGGCAGTCACAACTTCACCAGGGTTCTCATCAATATTTTGTGCAATAAGTTGCTAAAATGTGTTCACCTGAAGAAACAAAAATGAGGAGAATTAATGTATTTTACGAAAGTCACACCTTTTATCTGTCCCCTTCCCATTCATTTTTTAAAATTTTAAGGAGAACAGAGGATGATTCAACTTCATTTGTTGTGTACATAGATTGTGAACGAGCAAATAAAGAACAAGAAGCAACATTATGTTTCAATCCGTTCTAAGACAATAAAAACTTTTTCTGGGACTTCTAGATTAATTAAATATTATGAAAACTAAAGGTTATTTTTTTCCTAAATCATTCACATAAGTCTGGTGTAAAACTGTGTATCACTGAGTAGGTCACTCTAGAAATAGTGTACAATTAGTGTACACTGTGCAGTATTTATATGACTAGGGCATCACAGGAATTACCCTGATGTCAAGACACAGGTGTCTTAGTCCTTTTGGAGGTGACCTAAACTTTCTCCATAAAGGCATAGATCTTCTGCACCTCATCTGCCAGCCCCAGGTGAGTGATTGAACCATTGTAGAGTGCTTGTACTGATGCATGTTGTCTGCATGGACAGAGAAACTGCATCCTAAGATAATCCAAAATTATCCATCTAATTCAATCATGTAAGTTTCATTATAGCAAAGAAACCCAAAACAATAAAAGAAAGAAAGGCTCACCTACAAAAAATAATTTCTTAAATAGGAAGTTTGAGTTGTCCTTTGGAAACTTCTCTTTTTCTCCCAATGGCAAAGCGGAGACGACTGATTTTTTTCCCCTAGGTATCTAGGGAGATGAAGTTTACTGCAAGAACTCATCTGAAATGTTCTGTTGTGAAGGAAGTCATTTGAATTCAATTTGTAGCCAGAAGAATAAACCTCATGTTTTCTTTTAAAAAATCCTCCAAATCAGTAGTCCCTTCCTTTTCAATCAGCAAGTATTAATGGAAAACTGTGTTTTGTATTATGGGGTAAGTGATAAAAAAAACCAACTCCTTCACCTGAAGTCTCGCTCTAAAATTTCTCTTCTGAAGCATTAGATATTTTATTAATTCACAATTATCTTTTTTTTTACAAAGAAAAAAAAAAAGACACAAAGAGGTACTTTGTTGCAAAACTTAGTCATTCTGCTTTAGAAATGCGTTCTTCAGCATCTTTCTGTTTTCAAGGCTGACTTTAACACATCCTTATCTCATAATCAATGTCAGCAATAGGTTTAGTATTTGATTTCAAATTTCCTTAATATTTTTCTTATATCAATTCTGATTGATCCCAAAGTGCCTTTAATTTAGTACAAAGTTTATTAACTAACAACATACTAATGGGATGCAAGGAATCCCTAGATTTTCAATATTTTTGCAAGTACTTAACTTGTGTACTGTGCACTCTTTGGAGTTAAAGTAGAAAATTACTTTCCAGTAAGAGAGCAATGACTTTAATCTGCTGATAATTTATTTTGACACACTGCAGTGTTACATATTAACTAAAAGGGCAATTAAAACAAGTGAAATCAAGTTGATATATCAAATGATTATTCATGTCTTGAGCCTGAAAATGATAAAACTGTAGATTTAGAATGCATCATTTTATCTGGGGTTTAAAAATAGGCTAAGTCATAAGGACATAGTCTCTTAGATGAATGCTGCATGCAGTGAAGTGCACTGTGATATAATCTGGAATGAAACGACCTTCATTTTTCTGTCAGACATTTTGTGAATATTTTAGCAGTTTGGTCTCAGGCTTCCTTAGCTGTAACAACTTTATTTAATAGGATTCTTCCCTTCTTCATCCTGTTAGAGTTGTCGGCAAACATCCTGAGTATTTATGCATATTTTGGGTCTGTTAGAGACAGAGTGAATTTCCTCTGTAGCAGCTCTCACAGTGCTGCACACTGGCAGCTGGAAAGAAGTTGATGACACACCAGGTTTTTGGCAACTGCTGAGCTGCTCTGGCACAGCATCAGTGCTGTCTGTCCAACATTCTCCCCATCACCATTAGGCTGAGGGTGAACAAGATCTTGGGAGGGGACATGGCTTTGCTTCCAAATGCATGACTCTTACTACTAGACATCAAATCCCATGGAAAAAATGTGATGATTAGGAGAAGAAAAAGGGTGGTTTGTTTTGGCTGATGGGAGAAGGGGGGTAGAAGAAGGGAAAGGGCAAAAAAGATACAAAATAAAGGTGCTGGAACAGACCGTTCATAAATATAGCTGCATGAATCATGATGATCTCATCCAGAAGTGAAGATCAGATTCCAAAGGGCGATGGATCTTAGTACACTTAAAATCTGGTAGACAGAAAATTTAAATTTGACATGCAATTACATATCATGTCACAGACTGTAGCTCATTTGAGCAGTGTGAGAAATCACAAGATGACATGAAAACAAACTAAGGTCATGAGAAAAAATATTTTAGTAAGTCTGGTATATAAACAAATGCAAGTTTGTAAGAATATATCAAAAAGAAGGAAATTACTCATTTGAGGCAAAATACTTAACTACTATGGGCATAATTTATGATGCTTCAAGGACCTCTTCACAGAATTATATTCATTTTTACATGGCTCCATATCCATTATTCTCATTGCATTAAGACTTCTGGAATCACTAGTGTCCAGGTGCACCTGTTATGTAGGTAAAAAAGTCTAATTGTTTCTAATCTTTTGAATGATAAATGGATTATGAAATTTTAAACAGATGTGTCTTCAATAAATGTAATTACAAAGATGCCTTGAGGAAAAGTAATGCATTTTCGGTCAGGTGTACTCTGCTTCTGTGTTAGTCAAAAACCATTCTGTTTCTGTCCAAGTTTACAGAAAGTAACTGCAAAGCTAAGTGATGTCACCTAAGAAACATTCTGAAACATTTTTGACTCCATGTTTGAAGGGACAGAGGAAGGAATCTGTCTGTCCTGATGCACCTTCCTACAAAATTGACCATGAGCATAGACATACCAAATTTGCAAGTACCCCTAAGCTCTAAATGGGATCTGAACTTCTGGGTTGCTTGAAGTGGCGGTTTTAGGTTCTGCAGTGTGACAGCTGATGTTAGGTATTAAAAAAAAAAAATGTAAAGGTACTTCTCTAAAACAGAGGAGAGGAAAGAGTAAATTAAACTAAAAAACCTGTCCAGGATGACTTGAAAATAAGAATAAATTAGTTTTTTAACTGTAAGATAGTGTCAATGAGTCTATGAAAATCAGTGAAAGAGTTAAGTGCAGTATTTTTGGGTTAGATAAATGTAAATCTATGGTTTGAAAGGAGAATGTTATAGTTCCACTGATGACCCCTTATCCTGGAAACACCCTCAAGCAATTTCTAGGCATATGATGATTTTGGCAGAATCAGTTGTACCTCCTTGAAGTCTGCTCATTCTCTTCTGAATAACAAGAATACTCTTACTGTCCTTCTCCACAGAGTTTGCTTCTCATTGTGGCATGAAAGCTACATATATTCTTATCTGATGCGCATTTTCTAAAGCTCATGAAACTTATGGATTTTGCTCTTAGAATCACATTATCCTGCTGAAGAATCCTACTTGTCTTTGCAAAAGTGCAAAGGGCTGAATGTTTCTCCGGAATATGGTTTGGCTACCTGATTTTGATGATGTGGTGCTGCAGCAAGGCTGAAATGCCATATTTTAGATGGACTAGTGCCAAATAGAAAACCAAGTCTGCTGCAGAGTGGTGCAGCATTCTGAAGAGGATGTGGACAGTCTTCTGGAGTGTCCCTTGAAGGATTGCTCTTCCATAATGCTGAGGGAGTTCCTACAGATCTCACCATGCAGGCCATAAAGCTCATAAATTATCTAGATATATGGCAAATCCAATATAATTTCCTGCCTCAAGACGGTGCACTACATTCAGGTAGATCCAATCAGTCAGACTTGCAATTGCATCTTCAATTCCAGTGCTACAATTATATTTTGAATATCAGGACAGATTTCTTTTTCCCATGATAAGATCTTTTTTTGCAATACTGATGTTGAGAACAGAATTATTTCAGTTGAAGGTAATACAGATTGGTTTGTATTTTGTGAAGTTCTTATTTTATACAATGGTGTTTACAAGGTTTGATTTGAAAGCTGAAATTGATTTGACTGTAGGAAATGTTGCTTAAAATTTTACCTAATTCTGTGTCTTTTACCTGTTGCCTGTAGTATCACTTCTACTAAGGATTTCCAAGGCATAGATATCTAATCACCCTTTTTGATATTCTGGTTTATATTTTTACATCCATTACTAATCATTGTTCACAAAATGGTAGAGGGCAAGCCACAATTATTTCACTGTTCCTCAATTACCCCATTTATAAAGTCAAGGTAATAATTTTCTGATTGATAATGCTGTGGCAGAGTGGAATTTGAAAAAAAAAAATCTTGACATAGCAGTTTACTCCAGGTAAGAATCTGATCTTGACTAACTAAAAATATTCAATTTATAAATGGGAGGAATAAAAGTGAAGGTAATTCTTAAATTAATTTTTACCCTTTCTCAGATAACTTTTAATAGAAAATGGGAAAAACTTATGATTTGTCATTCCAGCTTGGATTAATATAATGATATTAATTTTCCTTTTTTTTATATACAAATAATTTGAAAAGGACTATCATTTTAAGTAATTTTCCAGTGTAAATGAAAGAAAAGGGTCATGGTTCATAGATACATATTAATTTGGCTAACAGAAAGCAATTTACCTTTCCTTAATTAACCTCAACCGCTGCAGCCTTTGTTTTAAATTGATAAAAGGATTACAAAGTTATCTTTTCAGGTTTGTATAGCAGTTAATGTTTGAATAAAAATGCATTTTGCCTGAACTCAAGTTCGATTAAGGAATTATGAAGAAAAATGCTCTTAAAAATAGATAAAGTAATTTTTACATTTCTTTGTTAGATGGTAGTATTCCCTTTGAGTCCTAAATTCTATGGTTTGTGTGATTATGGGAAAACTAAATTGAAATACATAGGTAGAGCCTGTCACTCAAATTAAACAGGTCCATTAATTAAATATGTAACTATTTTTTATTACTAAGTTTAAAAAGCTCTATTCTAAGAGCCAGACAAAGTCGCTGAATGCTGAAGATACATCTCACCAATTTCAGGGGAATAAATGTTCCCCTCCCTATCTACTGGCAATTGAATGAGGTAAGTAAACTATAATGAGAATGATTCCAGTAAGCTACAATGAGCTGAAAACTTTTTCTGGCCCTACATCTGGAATGTGTCCTTGAGTATACAATGTTAGGACATTCAGTGGCTCTGAAAATAAAGCCGTGTTATATATCCCAAACAAAATACTGAACATAGCGCACACAATGCATAAGGCTGAACCACCAAAAAGAAGACTTGGAAGAGCCAGGTAATTCCAATCTTAATCTTTAGAAAGAGGTGGTTAAAGAAATTGCATTTCCAGTAGCCAGATTTTTGAAAATGCAAACTTGGAATAGCAAGAATAGGAAAAAAAAATTCTCGAACTTGGCAAAATAGGAGCGATTGTTTTTCACTACTTACTTATTAGTCTTGCCTTAAGTAGAAGGAAAAAGAAGGAAGAAGATATATGAGCAGAAAGAAAATGAAATAATAAAAGCATGATTTCCGTAATAAAATATCTTTTTTTCTTCCAAAACAAAAAGAGTAGCTTTAATTCCTCTCTTCTTAAAAGATTTGATACATTATCGTTAGTGAAATTTTTACCTACATTGTCAAAGAAAGGAAGTTAGTAAAAGATGTGTAAAATGATATGGTAGTGAAAAAAAGGATAAAACTAGAATGAATTGTGCTGCAATGGTGTTAAGGTGTTATGGGGCTGGTGACTTCCTGGATTCAGGGGTCAGGAGCATTAGGGATCCCCCTGAGCATCCCAAAATGGAATCCTTGGCTGTGGGCAGCGTGGTGGAGCCCCTGGGAGGCCAGGCAGATACATTTAGATTTGGTAGGCATTGATAAACTGAAAATCATTATCTGGAGGTCATTATCAGAATATTTTCAAGGCAGACCCTGAGCATGAATCTCAAGGAGCATAACTGATTTTGTCATTTAAGAAGGTGACTACAATTGCTGTTTTTAAACACATCATGGATATAAACAGAAAAGACATGTTACCTGTTTCTTGGCATAGAGGAGAAGAAATCCAGATGTCAGGATATCCTAACTGAACTTCTGAACTAACTCAGTGATAATGGAGGTTAGAAATCACGTTTTCAACCTGGGAAGGGTGGAAAAAATATTGAAGAAGTCTGTTTGTGCTGTTCTGAATACATTAAAAACCTAAAGTTAGAAAATGTTAGTAAACAGTAGGACATTAAACAAAAGCTTTTAGATGTCATGGTTCTAGCACCTTACTCTGGGATAGAAGTTAGAAAATGATTCATAAGATTAGGGGATTGACTCATAAGCCTGACCTTAGATGTCTTGTTTCTTTTGAACTAAGTGAAAAATAGAAGGTTTCTGGTCTTGGAGTGAAAATATCAAGGTAAGGTTTGGAACACCTATCACAGATAGTTGGAAACATGACAGAGAAGGATATGTTTGAATGCTTGAAAATTCAGAGCAGCACTTGGGATATATCTATGTCTTTCTCATCAGTAGCATGGCAGAAAACTTTTTCTGGGAAGTAGGAAGACACACTCCAAGCCCTTCTCAACCTGGGAGTTTGAACAGACAGCTTTTCAATGTCATCAGATGTTTTGCCTCCTGTTCATAGCTGCTGTGTTCTACAATTATACTAGATTTGATAGGCGTGAGTCAATTTGCCTGTTCTTAGGAAGTGAAGCGCTTTTGCTGACATTTCTTGTGTGTCTTTTTTATCTCAAGGTCTGTAGGTAAGATTTAGGCTTCTCAATAACTACCACAGTAAATATAACAGCAACATTATTGGTCATACATAATGCTTTGCTCAAATCATCCAAGAAAGTCTCTTTAGAAGTAGACACCTGAATATATCTCAGATAAGATGTACTAGCTGAATACTTTGCTTGTTGTCTGTCTATTGAGACACTCGAGTGTTCACTGCAGCTTTGCTGGTTTACCTAGAATCCATGGTCCATTCATTGAGTTAATCTTTAATTCTTTTGCTTAAAGACTCTAAAGAGAATGAAAAAAACCATGGGTTCCTATTAAATGAAAATCCATCTGTAGAAAGCAAAGGCATACTTGTACTGTTTCATGTTGGAGGTTGTTTTTACAAGCTGCTCATGGAATTAGCTAATCAACAGTGATATGATTAGCAGTTTTGATTTAAGGTTTCAGTTTTATGGATGTGACAGCCACTGATTTTAGAGTAGGAATAAAAATATAAACCCGTTTCTAGACTAGATTGCAGTAACATATATAGACTGCTTTTCATGTAATGATAAAAGCTAAAAAAAACAAAGAACTTTGATTTTGTTTAAATGGAAGATTTTTTTTTTCTTCTGCTTGAGAAAATCTTTGAAGCCTTTTCTGAAAATCATAAGCTTACTCACATTAGGGCTGTAGCCATTAATTAGGGAAAAAAAATGCCCCAAAAATCCCCAAACCCCATATTTATTGTCCTGCTCCTCTGTATGTACTATTCTTATTCCTACATGCTGTAATATTAGTGGTGACTTACTGTCAGCTAGGAAAATAATTTACATGCTACTTGCTTACATAACTTTTCTTAGAAAATGTATATATCTTACCTCTTTATAGGCCAGAGCAATGTTCTGAAACAGCTGATAATCTCATTACAGTAACCCACTCTTAAGAACTAGTTGTGATATGTAAGATTAGAAATATTATCATTACATCTTTAATAACATATTTTCTATTTATATAGGTCCGTTTTATGCTCCATCCTTTCATATGATCTACAATAGTTGGAAGCCATTCTATTATGTTCTACTATGGGTAAGCTTGATTTACATGAGAAAGACCTTTTGATTCCCCTGTTACTGTAATAATTTTAAAAATATTTTCTCTTTCTTTGGTAGAAAGATGATGACTTAATAAGGATTCAGAAGAAAGATGATCTTGGATAGAAAAAATGTATATTAACACTGTCCCAAGATTTTATTTATACAGTATGACTAACTCAGTCCACATAATATTTCTTGTTATTAGGAGAGATACATAGTAATTCTGGAGATGAAAGCCCAAGGAAGTGAGAGGTAAAACCCTTGCACAATACCACAAGTTAAATAGAGGTCAAAAACCGGTTGGAAATAAAAAATATCAGAAAAAAAAAGGGTCTTTTTGCATTTTCATTATTGGAAAAAACCCCACAGTTTTAAGAGAACCTGCAGGCTTTTTTTATATGTAGTTACCATAATCATGACTTCAAGTTAAGACAAGTAGTTAAATATGGTTTCTCAAAAGTGATAATACATTTCACCTAATAAGTTTTTTTTCTTTTTTTCTGAGTTTTACCAGTGCAGAAAAATATCCTAAGGTTTGTGCAAACCAATGAGATTAAAATCCCTAACAAAGTTTGTAAAGTTGTATCAGTATTTATGAGTAATCCTTGCATGAAAAATCTTCAAATCATTAATGGATGGACATAACCATTAATAACCCAGAGGATGAAAGAATATTTAATAGCATTTATGGGACATACTGAAGCAAGAGAGTAGTGAGTACCAATCACAACAGAGAGCAGGTTACAGTGAGTTCTGAAATTAGAAATATAGGGAGGGAATGATAAACATGGTGGTTGAAGAGGGAGTTAACTGGAGAAAATTGAACAGAAAATAGAAATATGTTTTAGACACAGTATAAAATCTTTAAATAGTGCAAACTATCACACACTGATGTTGATTTACCACATTATCTTAACTCATGGTGCTTTAGTGCCTACTAAAGTATGTATTAACTGATGCAGTTTCTGCTGTTGGCATTTGTTGACAATGATTATGATACACCATGCAGTCATATGCCAAACATATAAAAGCATAAAAAATCATTAAAAAAAAGGAAATTTTCAATAAGAGTTCCCTTTGCTGTAATTAAAACAAGCTTCCAAATTGTAACTGGAAAGAAAGTAAGGGTGATCATTATGGAGTTTGTTCAGAAAAAATCAATATAGTCAAAGAGAGTGATAGGGATTTTTGACTTGACGTGTAAAATTATCACATACTTTCTGCATAGGCTGTTTTCTTATATACTACTAATTGTTAATATTTATCTACTACTCAAACTAGCATTAAAGATAGGAAAATTAAATTCTTGAAGTGATTTAAAGTATTTCTGTACTGCATATTTTTTTTTCTTTGAGAAAAAAAACCTCAAGTAGTCAGTTTGGGGATGTTGTATTTCTTTTGACCAGTACTGTTCTAATTCTGGTTCATTTTCACAAATAAATGTGCCCACAAGAATTGACAGAGGAAATTTTCCCCCACATTTTCTCCAAGAGCAAAATGTTTGTTTAGATCCATTCTTACAGTTCATTAGAACACAGAAATAAAAACACTAAGTCTGTTTAAGCCAAAATTCTCTCTCTGAGAATATTGATAAGACATATGTTTTAGGGGAACACATGTAGTTCCTTCTGTTTCATCTCTTCCAGCTTCCACAATTGCCATGTTATGGATAGAATAGACTAAAGAATGGAGAAGTACCTCTATTTTCTTCTATTGTAAGCATATAACTTATTGGGCAGATTTTTTAAGACTGAATCCATACAAAACATAAAGGCTGCCAGTAAAGCAAGCAGACCTTTAATCTGAAATATGTCAGTTGTGCTTCTCTATAAAAACAGGCAAATGAGCTAAAATATTCCATGTCTCAGTTCACAAGAGAAGCTAAAAGAGACAGGCTGTTTTCTCACTCCCGTAAACAAATCTGTTCAGTTAATAGCTGAATTTATGAAAATCTATATGCTAAAAGTGGCTGGGATTTGGTCATAGAAGGTGGACAGGAAAATATAGCAGAGAAAAATAGCTACATGCTACCTAAAAATAAGACAAAAACCTAAACACATATGAACCCTCAACTCCCTCCCCCCAGAAACTATGGAAATCTTAATTTTAAAAATTACTGACAAGTAATAAAACTTGTCAGAGAAACAAGAATATTCTTCTCATGAAATTATCTTTGTAGATGAGAAAGACTTATATTCATTCCAGAAATTCAATGAGTTCTAAAATTTTGATTGAAGAACACTGAAGAGAAAGACATGATTGTTGAACTGATTCACGTGTATCAGGTTCCTTGCTGCTATAAATATATTGGAAAAGACTTAAGAATGCATACTTCAAGATGTAGACATTTTCTGAAAGAAAATATTTTTATGATAGTAAAGCTAATAGTACCAGTAACCAAAGAATGACTCAAGAGCAATTTTGTTGGGTAAGACATCTTTATCAGACCTGTCATTGATAAGCTGTCTCCATGTCTTTCAGAAAAAAAACTGACAGAATTTTGCTAAGATATATACAAAATATTAACTTGAAAACCTCCTTTCTGAAGGCCAGAAACATGGATAAGAATGTGCCTATGCAGGTTATATTGAGTGTGATATTTTTCAAAATATGATCTCAAGCTACAAGATCAAATGGGACACCCAAGAAAGATGGTTCATGAGGTTGTTATGAAGAAAGTAGTACTCAAATGGGTCAGCAGGAATGGAAAGGAAATTTTTATTCTGCCAAGATGAAAAAGATGTTATATATATCACTGTGAATGTAACACAAGCTCTTTATTAAAGATACCTCTGAACAGCTAAAAGAAAAAAACCCATCAAAGTAAGATGAACTATGTCACTATATGAACCCCTTAGTTTTGTACATTTTCTTCTGCATGCTGATGGTTTTTTTTTTAGCATTTTCAAAATACTTTGTCTACAGTTCACAAAATCCCGATGAGTTATTGGTTTGAAATATCACTGCATAGTGATATTATGTTTATTAATATGCAGTTATTTTTAAAATAGTTAAACAGCTTTGGCTTTGTTAGCTTCCAATTCAGTGAAAAAAAGAATAATTTAAGGGCAATATAAAATTTTGAAACAGTCTATTGATTTTAAAATTCTGAGTATGTATTTTGAAATATATAAATGCTCATAAAGTAAGCATTTGAGAATCATCCTGGAAGCAATATGAATTTTAGCGTTGTTAAGATTTCTTCTATTAGGGATTGCAAAGTAAAAGTTAACTTATTTTTGCAAATTTAATATAAAGATTTCAACAGTTTGACAGTGCTACAAAGTGTGTAATATTTTTCTTCCCATTAAAAACAATTGCTGTGAAATATGCTGTATTCTTATGAAATAAAATTTAAAAAAATGCTAGTGACTTTCAAGATTTTTTTGCAACATTCACAAAATAGAATGAAAACACAATATGGCGTACCTATTGATGGAGTTAGTAGCTGCTATGTGAACTGTATGCTTAATACGTTGCTAAAATTGCAAACCAAAAACTATAAGCCCTAAGAAACCTGAACCTAAATAGAAAAATATCCTGTACCTTGCATGGTTTAAACAGTGCAATCAATGGAAACATCATTGTGATTAAAACACAGCAGTATGATTCATGAAGTGCAGTACTTTACGAAGCATTTATGATTTATTACAAAGGTATCTTTTATGTAATATTTATATGAAAATTGGTAGGAGTTAAGATGAACATGGCAACCATATCTCACTCTTAAAAGTTTGAATAGAAGGTGCATAACACAGAAATTTTAATCTGGCTCATATGATCAGATTTGCTTGAGTTCATGAATACAAAAGTAATTTAACTAATGATGCAAAGTATGGAGGAGTTGCAGTTTCTCATAAGAAAAAATAATAAGCAAAAGTATTTTTAAAAATCACACAACCCTAGAATAAGAAGATTCCATCTACTCATCTGGAAAAGAGGGAATCTGTTTCTCGAAATACATTCTTCTGAACATCTAAGTCTACCACTGACCAATAAGAGCACCTTGGAACATAATTGCATTTTTAGCAAGACAATTTTTTTTATTTTCTAGTTAATATTCCCTTGCATTTCACCTTAACTTGTAAGTTAATTTACGATTGTGTGATATCATCTCCACAATCTGGAATGGAGATGATATTTTAAAAAATTACTTCATTTTAATACACTGTTACCCTGAAAATCAGAATTAATAAAAATAGAAATTCAAAAATCAACATGTAGTTAACTTTGTTTGACTAATTTTGTGAGAGGCATATCAATAAATGATCAAAGGAGAAAAGTACGCAATAAGAAAATTTTCACAGCCTCTGAAATAATCACTTTGTTCATAATTTTGCAGTCACATAATTGGAAGAAGAGTAGATTATTGCAATCAAGATGATTAATATTTTTTTCTGATCACTAATTATGTGCAGTTGAACAAGAGCAAGAACTGACACAGTATAACTCAGAGGAAATTGTGTCTGATTACAAGTTATTTATTTAGTTGCATATGTTTCCATATAAAAAATATTTTTTTCCTGTAGAAGGTTTTGAAATGTTACTATAAATTCTGGAGGTGAATAGCCATAGGATGAAAAGAATCAGACATAATATAGATAGATAGGTAGATAGATAGATAGATAGATAGATAGATAGATAGATAGATAGATATTAGATATTTACAGGGGCACCCACAAATTCTCTGGGCAAATTGTTCCAGTGTCTCACAGCTCCTCTTCTCTTCTCTTCTCTTCTCTTCTCTTCTCTTCTCTTCTCTTCTCTTCTCTTCTCTTCTCTTCTCTTCTC
>JANRGV010000001.1:122507284-122581918 GCA_024734035.1 Alethe castanea
AAAGTATTTTTATAAAATTCAATGTCAAATTTCAAAGGAACAGAATGAGTAGGAGTTCATGAAAAAACAAAGGAAAACAAAACAAAAGGACAAATTCCAAGATTTTCAAATACATTCACATCCTGGTTTCCAAGAAAGCTGAGCTGAACAAAGGCTGTGGGTGTTAAAAATGCTGACTGCTGTCCTAACAAAGGATTCCAAGCAGCCACCATCCATTATGGAAACTCATATTTATGGATTTCTTACTGCAGTTTATGGATCTGACCTTTAGTAAGCAGGTTTTAGACTAAAGAAACAATCACAGTATATTTTTAACCTTTTAGGTCACTGATCACTGATATGATATGCTGTTTTAGCTCAGATGTTTCTGTTGTTGTACCTCTTAAAATATTTTTTCAGTGTATGACATTCACAGGGAAATCACTCTCTAAGTAACCCTGTGAAAATAAGCCTGCAACCTACTCTGTAAACCTGGTAATCTTTTCAAAGTGATCTCTTTGCATTTATATTCTTTAATCTATTCATTCAGGACTGAAGCACTCAAAATCTTAATAGAAAAATAAATTGAATAAACATTGAAACCTAGATCCAGTAAAAAGAAAGTGTTTGCAGTGTCTTTTTATTCTGCTAGAATTTCAGATGAGGAGGCAAATGTAGGAAAACAGAAAAAAATACCAGCTGTGTGGAGACTGCATTTACATTAGCAATTTAATTTGGAAATAAAACTAAATTCTTTCCACTTTGCCCCTTTCATGTTATTTATAGAGTCCTCTTGAGGTATCCTTTTGGATGAAACTTCACCAAAGGAGTTGCATGAAGGTGGAGTCTAGCCGTAACAGGAAGTCTGTCTTTGAGAATGGTCCAGAGCTACTCCAGAATAAATGCTATGCACAAGGGGTAATGAAACATGTGCAGTGTGGATTTCAGGCCCTGAGCAATGAGTTATCTGCTCTAGTGGCCTGTTTCTATCACACTACAGAACTTGTTAATACAGACATATCTTCATATTTTCAATGCCAACTTTTATCTAACAGAATAGTGCTGCATAATACTGATCTTTACCTTGAACTGTCATATAAGGGTGGATCAGCCTGGAACCTGCAATATCAAAGTATTGATCTTTGAATCTTAAGAGAGAAAAACAAGATACATTTAATCATATACGTACATGAAGATGTTCCAACTCATGTAATTCTCTTTGGTCAGAAAGAGCTTGAAGCCACAGAGAACAGGAATATTGAAGTTTCTATTACTTCTGAATTCCAGCTGAAATAAGAAAACCTACATTCAAACTTTTTCTGCAGTATTCCTGATATATGCTTTCAGTAAGGATATTGCAGTCTGAAGATTGCCTTATCCAGCCTTGTAAGAAACAGCAATTTACATAGATGTTTGATGTGTGGCAGGCTTTGGGAAATAGGTTTCAGAAGGTTTGTGTGCAAGTCAGATGGATGTTCATTTTTATTTCATATTTAGACAAATTTGTGAACAAGGGAAGGGAAGAAGGAAGAAGAAACAAGTAAATATAGATTACAGATTGTTTGCTTTCAACTATGCCTATAATATCATACAAGAAAGAAGTATGGTAAGATAATTTTTTGGGTTTTTTTATTTTTTTTTTTTTGGTGTGTGTTTGTTTTGTTTTTTTTTTTCTTGAAGCAAAAAATGGGGGGAAAAAGGAAAAATTTTTTATTTGTGAAATAAGTCTGATTGCAAATTACATATGGGAAATTACTTATTATGGTGATTATAAAATAAGTAATTACAAATGTGGTTTCTTTATTAAGTATTTCCTCAGTTTTTTCCTTTTTGGCCTTGAAGCGTATTTTGTCAATAAAACTACTTTCTGTTTGAAAAAATGTAACCTGTTTTTCTGCAATAATTACTGTATAGAATCAGAGAGAAATAGATGTTCAGCTAAATATGCCAGAAGACATATAGTTTCTTCTACATCCTTGTCCATAAAGTTAGATCATGTAGTTGTTATCCACAATCATTTAACATTATTATATCAAGAAAGACCAAGTCAGCCAAAATCACTGATGTCAGAAGCTGTTGTAACACTGAGTTATAACATCATTAGTCTGACAAGAGTTTACTGATAGATTAGCATAATATAGGATCGTACTGAACCAGCCATACATGTTAATCAAAACAGATCACCTACTACGATAAAATATTTCAAGAAGTCATAGAAGATGACTTGGATATATTTATCTAAAATGGCAGGAAATAAAAGAAGAAAATTTAGGTAAATAGGTGTGTGTGTGTGCTTACGACAGAGAAGCACAGAGAGCAAATATCTGTCTGCTTAGTGACTTGTTCCTTCATCCTCTGTGTAGTGACCATTGCTGTTGTGTGGCTATTTCAACGAGTCAAGCAGCAGAATTCAATATAAAAGCCTTTGACAACACAAAATAAAGCAGGCAGATTGAAGTATTATGTGTAAATTTTTAGTTGGCACAGAAACTACAAAGCTATCTCAATCTCCTATTTCTCCTGAAGATGGGATACTTTGTACTGTGCAAGCCAGAGATGAAGGATGAAGCCAAAATGTATTGTAACATTCATGCTACTTTATGTCAGAAACAGAAGAGTGTTTGTCTTTCACAGGTGCTTTTGACTGTCCTGAGTTCACTAATTTCTGTGTTAGCATTTTGAAACCACAGAAAAATTATGTCTTTGAAAGACGATGTGTTTAGGTACGTTTGTTTTAAATTTACTGCGAAAGTGCATCTCCTTTATTGGAGAGAGTGAAGTTTTTAAGTGCAAGGTGAATCAAGTGTTCTACTGTTTAATGGAGGACATATTAGACAGAGAATTTAGACTCACTATAAATAATTTATTCTTGCTATTTCTGTGCCACTGTTTAACTATACTATGTTTTTACGTTTCTCAATTATTTTTTGTAAATTCCTATACTAAAAATATAAATTGTTTAAAGATGCTTACTCCTCCATATTCCAGTTACATAAATGTATATACGACTACCCTGAAATGGGAAATGTGCAATTGGATAATCCATTAAGAAATCTTTAATGTGTCACTCTGACCTTCTAATATCTGTCAGGCAAACCTGAAAAGTTCCTTTGGGCTGAGTAGACACTCAGGTAAATCTTTGAGGACTGTGACAGGGAGTTTTGAAATAGAGAAATACCTCAAGGGTCAAGTGCAAAAGATAAGGGAAAAAAGACAACATTGTTCCAAAGACTAAGGCAGAATATTCAACCCTTGTTCTCAGAGCAATTAAGATTTCTAAAAGAACAAGGAGAGGCAAAAAATTCCAAAGGTTAGATAACCTTTTTCCTTACCTATTCTTTGAAAAACAATTACCAGTGTAAAGACTGCACTGGAACTTTATCTTTGGTTTTATAAGGACAAGCTCTGTAAATAAGTACCACTAACAAAGAAAGTACCTAACTCATGTTTCTGCTTCAAATCATAAAATCTTCTAAGGTCACCAAAATTTAGTATAACTTGAGAAGGGAAATATTTGCCTGTTGTTATCCAGATACTGGAATTTAACAATTACATAGATGATATGAGGCTCCCTTTCAGAATTTATCACTATCTGATCAGTTTGGACTTTACAAATATTAACAAATAAACCATATTTAGTGTGCAAAATAAAGAAAAGTGGGCCACTGAGAGTATTGATGTACACTAAAAGTCAGGGCCTTGCTGCAGAAGCAACTTGATGTCAAATGGGCAAAACATCAGATCAGTGAACATCATCAGATCAAAAAAGAGATTTGATCCAGTTTTCTCAGAAAATTCAGAATTATATCATTTTTATCCAAAATCGAAATTGCTGTTACATGTACTTATATGCACATAAAAAATGTGGTTTAGTAACTTAAAATGTATTCTCCCTGAAAAACAGTCTAAACAGAGAGCAACTAGGATAAAACAGGGTAGGGAATATAGTAAATAAGTAAAATGCTGTGGAATTCTTACTGAATTCAGTGGGTTTCTTTCTTTTGGTTTTTTGGGGTTGTTTTTTGTTTTTTGTTTTTTTTTTCAGTGTACTGTATTAATTTTTATTTCTTATCTGTACATACAATTGCATCCTTATTTTAAAGATAAAATCTGGATCCCACTTTAAAAAGGTTTTTGGAATTTTTTAATGTGTTTACTTAGCTCTGTTTTGTATGACACATTAGAACTACGATAATTTGAGATTTTTCAGGTTAAAATCTGCTAAAATCCTCAAGAATTTTGAAACAAGAGGTGATCAAAAGTAATCTCTCTAGTTCTAAATTTCTGTATGGGGGACAGAAAGCTCTAGACAACATCCAGTCACTGACTACTGAAACTGTCACTAACATATTCATGGGTGCATCAGGACATCCAGACATGACTCTAAATTCACTCTCCAAATATTGCCTGGATCTTACAATGGACAGCATTAGAAGAATCAGAGTAAGGTAGGAATATTTTAGGTTCCAGTGTAGTTCTTGTTGTTGGATCAAATTGGAGTTCCTTTGTTTTTAAGGAAATTACAAGTGAAAAATGCAGAAATTTAAGGAATCTACAGTCTTTTATATTATGTATCCAGCACAACATATAGCTTTAGATTTATAATTAATCTTGGCTAATAGAAAATAGGGCTAGAAGATGTTTCTGAAGAACACTTATTTGATCTCTGACTCAAAAAATTGTCAATCTCGCATTTTATTGCTGATCAACTGTCAAATATAATCAAACATTTCCTGATTTAAGAGGCTTGTTCTTAAAAATTTCCAATGATGTAAATTCTGCTATTTTTTAATGTGATATATTTCAGTATTTGAACATCATTAAACTGTTGTTTCCAATATCAAAGCTAAATCTCCCCTGCTACAATTTATCTAATTAGTCTTTGCACTATCCCAGAAAAAAACCACAGGGAAGCAGTTACTACTTTTCGCTTTGCAGAAACTTTTTACATATTTGAAGGTTGTTAACAAATGTCCTTTTCAGGCTTCTCTGGAGTATAGGAACCCTGCTGTTTCAGTATCTTTATTAGGTCATATTTTATAGACCCTCCAATGAGCCGTATTTTCTGAAATAATATCTGGAGGACATGGTAAGCCTATTTTTTTAATTGGAAACTCAGAAGACAGTGGGATTAGTTCAGTCATCCACTCAAAGGTAATTACCTGATATTAGATGAACATTTTCTACTGTTTTGCAGATATAAGCAGGAGTAATCCCCAACAGACTCTGTGTAAGATATTTTCTCGTTTTCACATAAAGTAACTTGTTACACCACAATGATAATGATTCCTTAACATATTCTCATCTGGCACTTATTTTATTCTGTTCTTCTTGTAAGAATAGAAAACTGAGTGGAAGTTTACAGTTATCATGAGAAGCTATACTACTAAACACCACAAGAAAAAGTGCAACACTTGATACAAGAAAGTTTATTTCACCTCATTGACATTTGACACATCTGTCTTGGCACTGGAACTAATGACATGAGTCAAAGATGTCACTTTTGTATTTGCAAATTATAAAACTATAATTATTTAAATAAGTTATCATTTTCTCTGGGATCTTTTTTGTTTGTTTAGTTGTTTTATTTTAATTTATTTTAAAGGGAAGAGGATTTGATAATGACTTCTTTTCAACACATACCTGCAAATATTGGTTTTCACCTAGCTCGTGCACTGAACCAGGCAATGTGAATTTTGCTGGCTGATTAAACCAAGATTTATTCTCACATATGGCAGCCCTCCTCAAGCTGGAGACCACTGGCCAACTTAATTTATTTTGAGGAATGTCAGAAGGTGGAGCCTTGAAAGTTCCATTCTCTTCCAGAAATGAGGTCAGCAGCTGATGGTGCTGTCATTGTACTTGGAAGCGCTCTCAGCCTTCTCAGAGAATGAGCGTGTAACTACAACTGCTGACCAAGTTACTCCCTGACAGGTGACAACAGAAACAAAGTCAGTGCTTTCTTCAGTTTTACATCTCTGCCAGACAAAAACGAGTCAGTAGAAGGATCCACATTGAGTGTCCTACTAGCTCAACTTCTCAAGGTCATGTATGAGCCTGGAGTACTTCCAGTCTGGTGAATTTTTTTCTCTCCTTCATCTCAGGGAGAAGAACATATGTGAAGTGCTTCCTGAAAGTCTAGTTGAGACCATTTCACTTTAGCAATAGTTAGAGGGGTACATTCATTAGTTCCAGCTCCTGTAAGGGTCAACAACTAAAGCCATGCAGATTCATGTGGCAGGAGTGTAAAAAAGGGCTATCATCAAAATTTCTTATTTCTTTTCTTTTCTTTCTTCCTGACATGAAGGACAGGGAATAGCAAAGACTTTGTAACTCTCTTCCTTTTGTCTCCTTTTTCCTTGACTTCTCTCTCTGGGCATAGGGAGAGTGTATATTTATGTTTGAGTGTCAGGCTACAGCAGAAAAGAAGCAAAGCCTTTTCTAAAGAACACACTAAGAAAACCCAATAAGGAACAACAACACTAAATCCTTTGCAAATCTCATTATCAATTTCCCCCAAGCTTATTATTGTAACTTCACCAGTTTGAAAAAGCAAGGGATAATTGTTTTGCTTGACAAAACTGTGATATTTCTACACTGACAGTCATGATCTTGCTGTAGGCTGGCAGGCAGCATAAAACAAATGAAGGTTGTGCAGAGAATGAATCATCATTGAAATTGGTACTAAGCAGATAAGTATGTCTTATTTGCACACTTGTTCTATTTCATGTCCTATAATTTAAAAAATGGTAGGTGATTTTCTAGCATTTGTTCAAATCTGGTCAGAATATTTTACAAGTGTAATTGGGTGTCTGGAAGCAAGCTGGAGATCAAAGTTCAGAGACAATAACTTAGAAAAGAATCTATATGTTCAGGAACTCAGAAACATTTTAGAAAACACCAGGTATCCTTGAGGACTTACATATTTCAGGGTAGTAGTATAGTTGCACTGGATTACTCAGGAAGAGGATTTCTCTCAGACTGCTTGAGACTAAACTGCCTTTCATAATGCTCTATTTTGTATATAAACTGCCTTTGACCTTCAAGCATAAGATATGTTTCATTTAGCTCTTACCATACATTCCATCTTCCTCAATTTTATTTTTGGTGTATTCTAATATCATAAACATACCATACAAAGAAAATAAAAAAGAACTTATCACAATATATTCTGCATTATGGCCTTGCCAAGAGAAGGCTTTATCAGGAAAGATCATGTGCTTTTTAATATTTTTTTAGGGACTAGCTATGGCAATATATTTTGTAAATCTTCTAAAATCTTGATGGAAACTTTGCACAACCTCCATTATCTTTTGAAGAACTTAAGCTGTATTGTGAAAAAAAAAATTAATCTCCTTGTGTCTTCTCAGTTTTCCTTGATTGTTCTGTGGGTTAGAGAAATCTCATCACAGAAACATATTTTTCTTAAAAGTAATCTGTTTCTAAATTAAAAGGAAAAAATTGTGTTTTCAGTCTATTTGGAAAACAGTGGTGACTGAAAAACCTTGAAGGAGTTGACTATCTTCAAATTTTATTCAGTTTGGGTAATATCAAATAATGGATACTCGGCTCTTAGTTGAGGCAGTGGCAGATAATAGTCATTGCAATTATCAGAAGTTGGTTTTCTGTTGTACACCTGATTTTGTTATTATCATTCATTATTCTAAGAATCTTTCATTTGAAAATAGAAATTTTTATTTTGTTCACGTATCATGGAGTACAGTAGTGAAAAAATCTGTGAAATATAAAACAATTACTAAATATAAGAGTGAATTAGAACTTATATTTTTTGGTTAATATAATCATTAAGTTCTCTATGGCTAGAAACTAGGATGTTTGTAGGAAAACAATAACTCATGCTTCTCTTACATCATCCTTTCATATAATCATTTACCTCTGCCCAATGACAAAAAAAAATTGCCAAAACCGATATAAATTCCAGATGTTGCCTGCATTTCCTTACTTGTGACTAGCACAAAAGAAGTTCAGTGCAAAAATGTACTGCAACTAAATAAAAACAATTTATTGTTTTTATTTTATTTATTTTACCTTATTTTATTTATTATGCCTGTATATGCACCCGAGGATTTGTGAAGATTCTTTGCTCAGAAAGATTTAGCAGAATATCACATTGCCTCCACTTGTGCAAAAAGACAGAGGAAAGGGAAGGGCTCTCAAGAGAAAGTGGGAGAAACATCCTGACAGAAATGGGGAAAGGGATGATAAAAGGAGATATGTGAGCAGTACTCAAGAGGGGATGTTTCTGCACCCTGACCCTCTCAGGCTGTTGAGTAACCTCTCACTCCGTCAAGATCACCAAACAATGAGTGCTACACTGTCAAAACCTGAGAGATTCTTCAAGTAGATGTGGCTATACTTACTTTAAAATAACCATCGAAATGTTTTTCTAACTGAAGACTGTAAATAGCTTGAATAAAAAACCTAGACTCAGAAATTTCTCTATTTCAACACATTTTGAGTTAAATTGCATTCTTCAACAATAGAACAAACCTATGTATACTATGGTTCAAAAATAAGAAGCTTTTAAGACATCACTTTTCATGATAGATAAAGGATATTGAAAGGTCATAATGGGATTACATTATAATCCACAGGTAAGAGCAGGATTCATGTCAAAGGATTTTAGCTATAGTTCTATTAAGCTTCCCTCTTACTTTCAGAGATTAACTAGCAGGACAATATCTGACACCTGATATAGCAACAGAAAGGATTTCTGTGGTTTTTTATTTTATATATTTGACAGTAACACTAATGGAAGAGCTGAGAGCTGAGAAGTTTCAAAATGTTTACTCTCTGCAGTTTATGAGTTTGTTTAGAATATGCTTTCAAGAATAAAGTGCACAGTAAGAGCATGCTTTAAAATTACTTGATTCAAATATATTCAGTACTCATAAGCAATTTAGAAAACTTAATGACCTGGATGTAAAAAATAAACAGCTATAGCTGTTATGAAAAGTAACCTTGTAGATACACCTGAGATAAAGAACTTCTAACAAATACATCCTGAATATTTTTTCTTGCAATTTCGAAAGAACAAGAGGGATTTTAGCATTTTTTTAGCTATTAAATAATATGTGTGTACTGACTGTAAATAGGAAAGACAGATAATCAAAATAATTCTCATCAGGGTAGAATAAGTTTTGTACAGAGCTAGAAGGTATATGGATTGTAAAAAAACCCTCACATTTGAATTCATAATGAATCGTGGTATGATCTATATCACACAATCATAATTTTATATAAATGGCATTAAAACAATATAATGAACCTTGCAATCTGAGAAACCCTGCTTTGCCTCATTTCTAATTTTTTTTAATTTTCAAAGTCAAAGATGTGATTCTGCTCTTGATACAAATAAGTGAGCGCTGTTGATTGAATTATTCTTTGTGTGCATGTGTGTCACTTCCAAAGTATCTTGTACTGTTAATAGTTGCTACTTCTTACTTGTCTTGTATTTCTAAAATAGATGGTATAGAGAAGTAATTGCAATTTAAACTATATCTTCTCTTCTGTTTTATATTAAATCTTCCTACTGAAAGGTAAGATAGGTACCATCTGAAGTACCAAATGAGTTTCCAGATGTATCTAGAGAAAGTCTATCCCATGGGTCTATGCTGTCACTACAGTTTTTTTAAAATTTCCTTTTATTTAACTACATGCTGATAACACAGGAGTCAAACTACATGAATCCTTATTCCCATGCTTCTGGATTCTCAGTGGATGTCCATGCAAGGCAATGTATTGTGACTTTCTTTTGTACTAATAGAGGTGAAAGGAACCTGTAGTTTCAATGAAGTTGCACACAAGGAAAAAGAAGCTTTTGTACTTTGGCACAGACCTAATAAAGAATCATACAACAATAATATTTGGGATCATTTGTTAGATGCCTAAAATGAATGGACAGAAGAATACATGAAAGGACAACCTGTGTTTATTTCATTTGAATGATAATTTAAAGAAAACAAGAAGCATATCAATACTGTTGTAACGGCATTGCAATTAGATAAGCAATTAGAATGGTTAACAGATAAACAATTAGAATGGATAGCAATAAGAAAATTTGTATTTAGATATAAATGTTAAGGATTTACTTTTGCTTGCTGCAATAAATGATAATATTTTATATTCTCCAAGATAGTCACATTGTGCTTCATAGATAGAAAGCCTTTAGTACCTGTCAATGACAGAGATTTAAAATTTTGACAGACAGGGGCTTTTTATTTTTTAAGAGGACTTTGAAGATTACTTACATCTTTAAGGCCGGTAGAAACCACCACAACCATTTTAACTGACCTGTCACTATGGAAATTCAAGCTAGTCTAAAGAGCAAAGTTTTTTCTAAGCTACAGAACATATTTAAAGAGCTTATGTAAATTTGATATCCAGACTCCAAGTGATATAAAATTGGTCTCATCACCATATAAATAATTTATTATAAGTTACTGATAACATACATACCCCTAAAGCTATTCTTACTTTCAATCATATTTTTCTAAGTTCTGCTCTGCTAAAATATTTCAGTTTTGCTATAGAATCTCTTCTCTACTGTAAAACTTACCTTGGTTATTTTTGTTCTTCTCCCCCCACCATCATCATATATTCTTGGTATTGCATTTTTCCTACATAATACTACATAAATACCTCATAGCAGCTCATCACACTTGGTGTTTGGAAGAAACATTCCAAAAGACAAATGCAAATCATGCAATCAAACAAGGGTACAAGTGATGGCACAAAACGCAGAAAACAACCAATTGAAAGAGGATCAATTAAAATAATAATTTCTCTCTCTCTCTCCCTCTTTTTTTTTTTTTTCAGGTGAGGAATAATTTTCAAATAAATACTGGTTCTAAAATGCTTAATTCAACTGTAACAAGAGCACCCATGCAGCAAACCAAGAGCCAGAAGCCTGAGATTGCAAATTATTGTGGCACCACAGAACAAATTCCTTTATTTTCTTAGTTCTAGACCATGTCTGTGGCAAGTGCAGGTATGATAAAGACAAAGTGTACCAAAGAAGCTATGCAAACTCAATAGAAATTACTACATTTTGTGTTTTTTGAGAAACAGTCTGTGCCTCTCGCTCCTAAATATGGAAAAATGTACTTTTGTATAAGACTTGTAAAATACAATATTGGCAGTCTTAGACTTGCCTTATATTTGGATGGATTTGGTGAAATACCTTGGGTTTTTCATATGTTAATTTAAACAAATTGATTTATCACCCTGTTTATGCTTCACATTAAGCATCTGAACAGTCTCATTGACACCAGGGGGATTAAAACTAAGCAAGTGCAACAGATCTACATGACTCGAGCTTTTACTGTGAGATTGCAATTCACAATTACTTTAAACAGTTTTAACTCTCTTGGTTTCTATTTTACATTAATAAATTATCATTCCAAAGGCTAGAACTTGATTTTCACTACCCAAAATCAGCACACAGATGTTTCAATGCTTCACATAGCTCTTAATACCTGCTTCATAGGGTGTTTGACTTCTCAGTAATTCTGAAATTAAAATGCTTACCCATTCAAAATACATAATTAACTTGAATAAGAAGTTACTGTTTGACTGATGAAGTTTTCTTAGTAATCATATGTCTATTATTTCTCCTATCCAAATATCTAATAATAAAAAAAAGTTGACAATTTGCTTTTGAAATCTATTATCTGCTTTTTATGGACACACATAGTATTCTTACATGCATGTACTGCAAAGGGAGGAAGCTGTTTGACAGCCTTGTTGATTTTTTGTGAAACATAAAGCAGGTGGTGTAAAGGTTGTCATCCTTTGTTCTGTTCTCAAGGGGTTGCCACAAGGGGAAAGAAAATAATTTGCTTTCCAGCTTCATGCAATTATTGCTAACGACACTGAGGCTGCATAAAACAGAGGGACTTTTGATATTTCTTTACTAAAAATGAAGACAGAGATAATAAATTCCACAAAATAAATAATACAGTGTTACACTAACATGTATCAGTGAATGGTTGCTATGGACCTGTAACCTGGCATAAAATGTCATTGTTTGATGCTGCTTTTCCAAATCACTCATCTATCCCTAGGAATCTGCTGAAATGAAGAATGCTAGATGAAATGCCATTTACCTGGGACCCTACAGCTGCTGTGTACCTTCCACATTAGGGCAAATAAAATGTGCTAAGTCAATCACATGCCCATCTCATCAAGGTGCACCCAAGTGATCTGTGAGGCACGAAATTCTGCCTGTCAGCTTTCCTTATACATCCAGGAAAAATGAGCACAACAGGAACTGACTTCAAGCAATATTCACTTCTGATTTTTTACTTTTCATCCCAGATTTGAGCTATGCCCCATTACTTCCTATACACTGTTTCAGTGCTTGAACCTGTCAGGGAAAAAAAGAAATAGTGGAAAGGAGAAATTTTCTAGTACAGCACTGCAGACAGAGAATACAGTAAATTCATTTTAATTTTTTACCCAAAGAGCCACTAGTTTTCAAAATGTTTGAAAAGGCTTGTGAGTATCAATATGGATAAAAAAACATTTTCTTATAAAGAAACCAAAACCAAACTGAATCAAAGCCCCCAAACAAACAAACAAATAAAATCTTGAAACTAACTCTGAAATTAGTATATCTCTAAAGCTTGGAAATCTCAGTAATTTAAAAGGAGTTTTAACATCAGTATATTAAAAAGTTTCAGATTAAAACATTGATCAAAACATCTGGGAAAACAATGGTGAATTATCAGTAGCTCATGCTCATGAGACTAGTAATAGGATTTACCATACAGATTTGATATAAAATAAAGTGAATTAAGAAAAGCAGTGTGTTACAGATATAGTTTAGCCTTCCTCAGGTTATTCCTACCTGCAGGAGTGATTTCTTTTAATGGGAGAAATAATTTTGAGCACTCCATCCAGACTGAGTTCATGGCAGCAATGTAAACCAAATTTTCTTGTAAGGTTTCAGCTATAATATTATGATCATAAAAATAAAATCTTAAAAATAAAATCTTAGTACCTCAAGTACACAGCAGTACCGGGAGACTTAATATGGTACATTTTAGCCATTTCAGTATGAGTTTAATAAACGTTTTATAGCCTTTATGTTTCATTATTTCATACCCACAAGAAAGGAACTGAGCTTTTAGAATGGTGCTTTTTTGCAGTCTGTGGCCCATGTACTCTGTGTCTGTGGAACTAATGTTTTCATGGACCTAAAAGATCAAGGTTTGGTAGGTAAGGAAATTAGAATCCTTGTCGTTCAGTATTCAGAGGGTCAGTTCTTTACCAGCATAATAGCTGAAAAGAGAAAAACCATAAAAATCTTGAGGACTACTGTTTAAGAGTACCTGATAAACATCAGAAACCAAGGAGGAGGTAGCAGATAGGAACATTAAGACTGCTTCCTAAATATTAAATCATTAAGGCTAAAACCAATTAAACCCTACATAGCTACTTATTAGATTACAATTTCCTCTTTTATGTTTGCAAGTTTGAGTTAATCAGATCTAAAGAGAAGATGCCAAGATAAATAGGGGATTTAAGCTATTTTCTTGTGCAGTTCCAGTTTTATGGTACCATACAGACTCAGACAGCCATGCACTACTCTAACAATTACATAAAGAACACAAAAATTTTGAGTGGAAAGTACCTATGGCAGGAAAGTGGTAAAGGAGCAGAAAAACTCCTTCTCCAAGATGTTCAGAGTACTTTCCTGAAGTTTTGACATCTAACTCAAGGATATACTTTAGATACTTTCATCCTCCTTGAGACTCAGAGTTTGGAATCCTGAAGTGAGAGTTTAACAGTTTCTTATTTAAATCAGCCAGATGATATTGTCTTGGATTTTTGTTTGTTTGTTTGTTTTTGTTTTTTTTTTTCTTTTTTTCCTTTTTTTTTTTTTTTCAGAATAACTTCATTGATCATGTTCACAATACAGGAGGAGATAGCCTGGATTCCATACTGTTGCAGCCTGAGAGAAATTAAACACAGATTTTAGCTGTCCTACTCACTACACATCAGGGTTATCTTGCTGAAGTGCTCTGTTTGTAGCAGATGATGCAATATTTGCTTCATCCAGAATGAAAATGAATGGAAAACTCTATAATTAGCAGGCTAGTAAAAAAAAAATGCCCATCTGAGAATGCACTGATCCACTTTCCACTCTGGTTTTCTTGGAATACAACTTTTTATTCCAATAATTGAATAATGTAAAGTACATAAGGAACAGTCCAAGTGCAGGGACTAATTCTTTGATTCAGGCACTGCCAACCTAAAGACAACCTGAAAAAGATCTTCTGCTGCCTCAGAGAGTTTCCTGTTATCACACAACATTTGTGGGCCAGGTATGGAAAGGCTAAGTAGCTGGTTCTTAGCTGCAGTTGGTTTTTACAGAAATACCATGTATTTGTACAGAACCACTAGAAGTCTTGATGATTTTAACTGATCTAGGGATCAGTACTATCTCCGAGGCTTCTGTTTACTTAACAAGCTTTTCCACATAGAGATTCAATTTTTACCTATTTAAAAGCAATTGATTTTCACAGAAAACTCTCCTTATTTTAATAATTCTTCCTGAATTATATGATTAAATTTAAAGAACTGTGTGATTAAACAGATATACAGATGTATCTGGAATCAGTCAACTAAGACTATTAAGTTTTTTTATCCCCATACTTTATATAAACATACCAAGAAAAAATGAAACTCATTTGATTGCCCGAGATGAGAGAGGAAACTGAATGGGCAGAATCCAGAATATTCTTTTAATTCCTAGCTTGATGTTGTTTCCAAATAGATATAGATGGTTTGTGCCTTAAAATACAATATCTGTTGAAAAAAAATCTAAAAGTCAACAGCAGATTGCAGCATTAAGAGCAAGATTTTCTCAAGAAAAAGGAAAACCTGAACTGATTGCAAAATTCATGCATATCTAAGATGCAGAGTTAGGAGAGAAGTTAGATTACAGCACTTTACCTAAGATTTACCTTTTAAACAAGACAAAATATTTACCTTGTGTATATCCTCTTTATTTTTGTCTTCTAATGGTAAATAATAATTTCTTGCTTCAAAAATTATGCTGAGTCTGATTATTCAGTTTTCATAGAGCCCCTGCATAGATTCAGGGGAAGATGCATGTTGTTTTCTAAGGTTTTTTCCAAATGTTTCTATATATTTAAAAAACGTGATTTGGTCTTGAAAGCTAGTGGCTCAGATTTTCTGGTAGCTCTTGACTTTGCTGAGTCTTGGCCAAATTCAGCAGTTGAAAATAGGGCACAGAAATAAGTAATACTTCTGACATCAGTTCAGACTCTGTCTTCATTATTCACAAAAAGTAGTTAGTGTTAATTGATAAAAATTATCTTAACTGACTCAATTATGTGAGCAGGGAAATCTATATCCTATGCTTCCTTCCATATTTACGGATGACATCAAGAAGAAAACTTTCTAATGATCAATAAAGCTAATTTAAATTTGCTGATTACATTTATACATTTTCCCATCAAAGAGATTTAAAATAAATATCTTAACTCAAGATTTTAAATTCATTCAAAATAATTCTGTCTGCTCAAGAAGGTACTAGAAGTTCTGTGACTGTAATATCAGCAAATTCTTAGCCAGTGAATAAATCAACTAAGAATTGAAGGGGATGTAGGTTACAGTAGTGGACACATCATTTAACATGAATTTTAAAAGACTGTGCCTGTGTTCATGTTTTTATCAGACGAAATTGTTGATGTGTAAATACAGATTTTACAATAAATATAGTGTAAAAATTCTGAACATCCAGCAATCTTTAAATGATTTTAAATATTTAAAACCTTAATCTTAATAATTCTGCCTATATCTGAACATACTGATGACAATCTCACTCTTTCAGCTAGTCATATTAAAATTTTCTAATGTTGACCAGTTTCTCATCATCAAGTACATCTATGCATTTCCATCATATTTCACCAGATTTTTTCAGAAGTTACTGTGGTGAATCAACTTTTAGAACAGATGAGGCAGCAGATGACCAACTGTCACAACTTATAGAGGCCTGGGAGTTACAAGTTTTCTCAGTCTTGTAAAGACATCCTCAGAAATAGCCTTTCATTAGTTTCTGCAACATCTGAGCTGGGGAAACCATTCTATTGGAGGAGATGAGGCTGTTGGAAGTTTTAGGACAGGAGATGCAGATACAACCACTTATGCACAAAATCCTACTGTTGGGTTAAATTATCTCTAATTCCTTGTCTATTTTTAAATACTGCTCACAAGTGGAGTGTATTGTCTCAAGTGAGATATCTGTTCTTTTTGAATATACAGTGGCAAAAAGAAATGGAATAGATATAGAATACTTTTTCTCTCTGAAGCTGTGCAGCTGATATAACTCTTCTGAGGTAGAAAAACATTCTTGAACTGTCAAAAAAAATTACAGAACAAAATCTTTCTTATTATATTTTGTCCTAGAAGTAAAAGAAAGTATATTGCTTTAATTGTGAATTATGGGCAAATGTGAGATATTATTCTTGTTGCTGAATTTATGCATATGGTGATCAGTATCAGTCAGTTTTCCAAATAGCTGTTTATCACGGGTGCCCATGTTTCAGCAGGCCCCCACACCAAATATAACTAAAACATCATGTAATTAATGTAAAGTAAAAGTAATTTCCTATCTTTACCATACTCCCATTTTCTTTCCTCTTCTACTGCTCCATGGAAGGAGAGCTAGAATGAATCAATCCTGGAAGTACCTCCTTTACTTACACAGAGATCAATGTTACTCATTTTCCATTTCTTTAAAATATGGAATAGTACTTATTTTGCAAATATAAAGCCCTGAAAATCAAGTCTAAGTTATTTGTATCACACTGCAGTCACAGTAAATTGCAGGTCAACCATTCTAAATCACAGTAATCCTCTTTTATATTTAGAAGACACAAACTTTTCTGCAGCTGTATGTTATATAAGGAACTAGTAAATGCACTAAAGTAATCTCAAACAGATGGGTTTATTTGGAGCGTTTTATTTTTGTTGATTATTTTGTACAAGCCTACAATTAGTAGCTTTACAAGGCAATCATACTTTTCCTCAGAAACAATTTCAACTGCACCCTTTTTGTCTCTTAGAGCACCCTTACCCTGCTCAGCAATGTATTCAGGGAGCTAGAGTCCTCTCAGCTTCTGTTGTACAGTTCTTCAGTTTTGTTCTGTTGCTCTCTTCTTATGAAAGTCAGAGTGGGAAAAAGAATAGAAGGTGCTCCCTTCATTTACTGCATCAGCTTTTAACAGAAATAAATCACTCCAAACAGTAGGGGAGAACTCAGGGCCAAGCTGTAATCAGATCGGACAGAGAGAAGGGCCAAGAGTTCAGAAAGGAGCTAGAATTCTTAGAGATTGGGGCCCACATTTCTTTAGAAAAAAAGATTAAATGCAAAAAATATTCAAAAATTATAAAATTTCTCTACATTTATACATGAAAAATTATTTTGCTATTGTATTGCATTCTGACTTTAATAATTTTTATAACAAGTCAAGCATTAGAGTCCACTGCACATTCAAATCATCAGTAGGTAAGAGGGCAAAGAAATATTGCTTCTTTTTCTTCACCACTATCCATTCAGAACTACATTTCTGCCACTGTTTTTCCTGAAATTTTCATTCTTAGATTGTATGTTTTTATCAATTATCAGAGGTGTCTATGGAAATTTTTTAACAGGTTATTATTTTTTGGTAATTCCTTCAAGTGAAGCAAGTAAAGGTTTCAGAGAAAAGGCTGACACTTTAGAGCTTAAGAGAGATATGCAGAGTATAGTGTACCAAAATGTACAGCTTTATTTTGAGAACTTTAAATGGAGAAACCTATTTAATTTCCTTTTTCTTGTTTTCCACTTGAATATTAGCCTGAGAGACAGTTTGCAGAAATTCAGCTTTTTAGAACTTGTAGTGGTTTGTTTTTCTTCCTGATGTTGAAGTATATCTGTATGAAAAAAAAAGGCAGAGCTTACAAAAATGCTACTTCACCTATTTTCATAGGTGACTTCCTATGTCTGATTTTCAAGTTCACTTGCTCACAGCTCAGCAAAACACCACAGAATGTGGATCCCTGTTGTAGACACTGCATAGTCTCCTAACCTGGACAAGCAGTGTTGTCATCTGTGTCCCTGACAAGCAAAGCAGACGCATAGAATTCCTGTGAAATCAGATTCTTGACTTGAATAAAAATCCTTAAAGGGAACATCAATTCCTGTGGCAAAACAAACTCATTCATTCTCTTTATGTTTCAGAAATTCTTGCAGGGCACTGTGTCCCACCAACTGCAAAGAGGTGCACCACACTAGCAACAATGTAATTGTAACTGAATAATCAAAATGTTTTTCTCTGTGATTTTCTATTGTCTTTTGAAGTATTTGTACTTATATAAATATGTAAGAACTTGTGAAGGCCAACACTTTCAGCTTGGTAGCATGTCACTTTCTGGGTGACTATAATGCACCACAGCTGGTCTGTGTGTCACATGGCAGTATATCCATAATGTGAGAACATGGTATTTGAGACTACACTGTGCAGAGACACATGGGAATGGAAGGAGGCGATAATGAATAAACAACGGAAAAGAGTAGCTCTCAAGACAGCGATATTGTGTACATCATAGGGCAGAAATCTTTCTAATCATTAATAAAAATGGGACAGTGTTGTCCCAATGACCGAGTCAACATGCTCCACTGAAAAATAACTTGGGCATGGTTGTCCTATCTCTAAGTCATGCAAAATGAAAGTCAATAGGCATCTGTAGGTGACGTAAAAAGACCTTAGAAATAAATGCGTTTGTCATATGCCCTAACCTACACTACTCAACATTCAATGTTACCTTAGTAACATTTCAGGATATCTATATTAACAAAATACATTGAAGAATGTGAAAATTTTCACATTATCTATTTCTATTTTTGTATATCATGTTTTATGTTTTCTACAGTATTTTCAATTTGGAACCATCTGAAATACTTCACTGAAATACTTCAGTGACTATTCTGACCTTGATTTTGACATTGATTTAGATGTTGATGGACTACCTGTAATTATGGAGGAAATACAGTGAGAGAAGTAATTCAGCTCTTGATGTGGGATTGAGTTTTGTCCTCTCAAATGAATTTTAAATTAATCTCTTGTCACACACCAAGAAATAATTTCAAACAACAGGCCTTCCAGATATAGCTATTGAATTGCTGTCAAACCCTATTAAACCATCTACTCAAAGATCTATACTACAGATATTTTAGTGAATTTATTTCTTGGCGAAGAAAAGGAATTGAAAATTCCATTGAGGAAGTGTCCACTCTGATTATAGATTTTCTGTCAGGGCAAATAATTTCAATATGTAATTAGAACATGTGGTTAAAATTTAGCATATTTTACTCCTCTTCTTGGACTTGAAAACCAGTATATTATTGCAGTATCGGAGGCCAATGTAGTTATATATTTTTCTCTTTAGTATTTACATAAAAGGAAAAATAGCTTCTTTCCAATGTTCTGGTGTGGTGTAGGTAGCTTTAGAGTTACTGAAAGAACAGGTCCTTGCTTTAAAGCAATATTAATGCTAGTGAATTAAAAGAATATGGACCAGACTCATTGATAGAGATTATTTGTGGAGGTTGAGCATGTTGCTTGTCCCCAGATTTTAGATGCTTTTAATAATTCTCTAAACAACTGGGTTTTTTAAATAAAAAAGTAAACATTAAAGCTTCTACATTTTTAACACAGAATCATAGATTGACTTGGGTTAAATATAGCAAAAACTATTATAACTGCTGTATTTTAGGAACTTATGAATTCTCACTTAAGAATGTATTCATAACTGAATGGAATTATGGGAAAAATAAAATTAAACAGCTAAAGTGTATCATTTTTTTAGAAACTGAGATTCTTACAAAACATCAAAGATGTATGATGTAGAGAAATGTAGATGGAACACTTAGAGAATTACAAAACCTCCTACTAGAATAGGTGAAGGCATCTCAAGTTTGTATGTCCTGATTTTGTTGAAAGCTTGCTTTGAAAATCTCTATATGTACTCACAAAAATATTGGGAGGTGTTTTTCATGCATATATGAAATAGAAAACTAAGACAGAATTAAATAGGTTACTAAGATAACAATGATTTTTTTCTAACAACCTGTCTAACTGAGGCAAAGTTAGCTTATTGTACAGTTAGCCCCTGTATGATTTCTCTGGAAGTATTTATAACCAGTTCAACATTATTGCTCTAAAAATAGTGTAGTATCAGAGAGGTGATTTTTATCCTTTCTGACTGCCAGCTGGTTATCTCGTTTTCTACCCCAATACATGTTGCAGTCAATCTTTTCTTTTGTCTTCACATGGACTAAGAGCTTTCTAATTTTGTGAAAGTAGCATTGACTGTAATTACTTTCCCATTATTCCTTGTAAGATTCTTTTTTATTGTTGAATATGTTGCACTTTTTTTTTCAAGAGGCAGAGGCCAGAAGTATCTGATAGCTTTGCTAATAACACACCCTGATCTGGAATGCAAGATATTTGTCTAAAAAAGAAAATTTTCATCTATTCTGAACTCTTTCATCATATGTTGATACTCCATCTAGTTTGTCTCCTGTGAAGTAGATTCTATACCTTTAATATATGAAGTTTTATCCTTATTTCCCCAGAAGTTTTCAGAGTTGCTCCTTTTAAAAAAAAAAAAAAAAAAAAAAAAAAGTTTTCTAATAGAAGTACCGAGCTCAGGTCAGCAAAATCTAATGAACACAGGAGAATACATTGTACTGAAAGTCAATGGGATTTAGACTGCTTCTATATTTCAGACTGCAAGAACCGGGAGAAGAAAAGCTACTATAATGTATATTTGTGATTTTACTGTAAAGTATTAGTCAAGGTTAATAGGTAACAATTAAGCTTAACTCCATCTTTCTCCCCTGTTGGACTTCCAGACTTGGAAATTAACTGAGTCAGCCTAATTTCATTCAGCTGCTGAAGTCCAGATATTATTAGTATGGTTAAAGCAATAAGTCCCTGTAGATGCACACTAAAATCAACAAATGCAGGGTGATCTATGCTTAAAATAGTTGCTAGATTTTGAATATCAGGCGATAGATCTTTTACTAATAAAAGTGCTATTTGTGGAATTTGCTGAGTGATTGCTTTTCCACCACTTTTTGTTCCTCTTTTCTTCACCTTTTAAACTGCCCTTGTCACCTATTAAAGTGCTTTAGACAAGTTTTCTCACTTTTACTTCTTTATATTCTCTCTGCTAGTTGAGGTGCGGACAAGAGAAAAGGAGCAGCTGTGTGAGTGATGTTCAGGATCAACCCACATCCCAAAGCACATAGGTCCTTGTAAAGGACAACCACTTTCATGTTTAAGCTCCATTTGGAACATGGAAAGATGGAAGAAGATGGAGCCATGCCTTGTGGCTTTAGAGGTGTGGATGGATCTACAGCTACAGTTCTTCGTGGTACCATTCCAGCCTTTTGTTTTTGTACAGCATATCTTGGTGTTTAGGGCTTGTGATTTAGAATATAATTTCTTTAGATGGATACCTCAGTACCTGTGATTCTGGAAGGAGGCGTGCAGGTGCTTCACGCAAGCTTAGATTCCTTGATACAAGTTAAAAGTTATAGCCTTGCAGCCTCTTCTGACTCTGGCCCAGCAGTTTCTGTTTAAAGGAATGTGCAGACTTCACAGACAGACAACACTACCAAATAGAAACAAATTTTGCAATCTTATAAGGATTTCTCAATCAGGATCAAAGTATTAAAGAAGAAACAAAATCAAGAAAATTAATTGAGTTGCATAATTTATGACAAGGACATGAATTTTAAGATATGGAAATACTTGGTCCAGGACTAACATCTGTCTGAGAAATGTAATTTATTTTAAGCAAAACATTATTTCCTGTGATGGAAGTTTGTTGAAAACAGTCTCGGCATTACCAGAGCTTGCAATACATAATTTTTACCAGTGTATTCACAATGTGTTAATCTTAGGAAGCTTAAAAGAAGAGGGGGAAAAATAATAATCTATTTTGACAGATGGTAGTCAAATATTTCACTTTTTTTTTCTTACAGTCTATTTTCATCTTCTGCATCTTTAATTGGCAAAGACCAGTTGGAAAAAATTCTGCAAAATTACTTCCCTTTGAAGAAGGAATAAAAGGATAATACAGAAAAGTACTTACATCAGTCATTATGATACTCAAGACTGATGTGACAAAACTTGCTAATGAAAACAGCAGTACACATACATTGATATTTCTTTCAGATATAGTCTGCAAATACTTTTTCAGAATAAAAAAGTTTAACTTTCCTTTGAGAAATACTGCAGGTTACAGATCTAGAATAGATTTTCAGATTTACTAATTGAGGTTTGTCCCATCGTTGGATTTGAATTTGCAGTTACTTAACCATTCAGAATAAAGCATATTTCACAATGTCTTATGGACAAATACAACACTATCTCTTTTATTGAAAGTTAACTGTGAAGTCTTCTCAGCTACAATTACTTGAGTCCCTTCTCTTCCAGTAGAATCTTTTCCCTGAATTACTAAAAGCTCAAGAACAAAAATAAATTTTTAATAAGTATCTGTTAACAAGTAGGGCCAACAGGATTCTTCCCATCACCATGCCTAAGAGAATTGTTTTTGCACCTTCTAACCGTATATATCAAATTGTGAGCATGTCACTGCACCTTTAAGGTAGACTGCCTGCTTTGAGGGGTTAACATATAGCCCTGGGTAATACCAAGCTGCAGCTGCCTGAAACTGGCCTGAGTTTAAATGAATATTATGATAAAAAATAAATGAATATTTAAAAACTATTTTTAAAAGACACTGCCAAAATCAGAAACAATTAAGGAAAGAAAAAATTGCTTGAAATAAGAGAAAGAGGAAAGAAATGCATTGTAAATAAACAAAAAAATCTGGGAGAGGGTTCTTTGGTTACCTGATGTGCTGTTGCAACCACCAGGAGCTGAATTCTTCATGTCCTGAAGGCAAAGCTCTGGGCCTGTGACCAGCACATTTTTGCCATAGGAAGGCAAGAAGAGGGAGGAAGGGGAAATGAAGCTCTGGGATGAAATGAAGTCTGCCCATAGCTGGCAGAAGAGTCAGCTGCCTCTCCCAGGCTCTGGCGTAGATGAGGCAAGTGGGAAAAGCTGTTGCCCTTTTGGCACCTGCCCTTGGCAAGCTGCTGTGCTAAGGAACAGATGACTGCCTGAAGCTGCCCTGCTGTTTGGCTGTTTGCACCCTTTGTGTGCACTCTACTGCAGAAAGTTCAAGGGAAGAGAATCAGACCAATTAACAGTGACACATCTATAGAATTTACAAACAGCTCTTTAGCAGTGACTGAACTCACGTTTTATTTATATCAGTGTAAGCTTTACAGATAATTTCAGTTGAAGAGCCAAGTCACCACTGAGCACTTTTGAGAACCCAGCTCTAATACAGGGGTCTTAATTAATAAGATAAAGACAATTCCTACAATCTGAGGGCTTTGGCCAAAAAATGAACTGAGCTTCATGGAGAACTTTTGGGAGAGCTTTGATTGAATGAGATCACGAATTAAGTGATGTTCATTTAATCTGTTACCGCAGTGATGATTCATATACAAATTGTCCTGTGGTGTTTTTAAGTGAAACCCAAACTGAATTAGTCAGTTTTTTAGAAAGCTGGTTTTTGCTGTATTTAGTCTAATTTTTTTGAAGATATCATAGCAAAATGACCACATGAGGAAAACTGGAAAGGTTTTTGCAGGTGCTCATAGAAATTAATTTCTTGCCAGTATTAATACTAAGTAATTCTTAAAAGCCAAAAAAGCAAATAAAAAGTATACATGAACAGAAGCAGAATTTTAACTTCAGAAAGTAAGGAAAATTACAACAACTGGCTAATTACAACTGAGCATCTTCAGAACTGCTTGAAGCAGCCAGGGTAAGCTGTGTTACTCTCCTAGTTCAGAAGTGCAACTTGACACTTGACACAGATTGCATGGACTAACTTCTAGTAGGTGCTGTGCTTATTTTTCAGCTATGTTTTAGAGATTTGTTTATGCCTCCCCCATTCCTTTGACATCTGGATTTTTTATTTTCTTTAAACATCAGCAGCCCTTTAGGTATAAGCCTGAAGAATGTTCCTTTTGCCAATGTTTCTGAATTCTGTAGCTCATCACAGACAACTAGGTCATCATACAACCTCTTTACTGAAGGCTTTCCAGTGCAAATGTAGCTGCAGAAAATTCCTGGTTGTACTCCCAAGATCTGGGAATTTCTGAAAGTTTCCTCCTTACAGTTATTTTTTTTTGCTTTCTAGGATCTAGTTTTTACTTTTCGTTATTCCTCCAATTTCTTTGGCAAAACTTTCACATATTACATTGGTGTCTATCTATTAAAAACTTGTACTTTTCTCAAGTGAAAAAGCAGATATCAGAAAAAAAAGCTGTCCTTGCTTTGAATGCTGGGGTCAGTCATCAATTCACATAGGCCACTGTAAAAACTTTTATCCCAGACAATCGATCTGTACATTGACATCTATTTCTACTGCAATTCTAGTTCTTAATTTCAAAACTAATAGGAATCTTCTAGAGACTTTTTCTGTCTTCATTGTACTATTTGATTTGCTTAAGTGGTAATAATTTCATTCTTTTCCAGTAAATACTTTCAGAATCAGGCCCCTGCTCTAAAGTACAAAGCTAGATGTACCTGCTACAAGCCATTTCCCCTTGTAGATTATTCTTCCTTCACTACTAAGGTCCCCAAACTCTTCATTCTGTATTCATTCTATAGAATATACCCAGTGGCTAAAACAACACTTTAAATGAACACATTAAGCACAAATGTGCTAACCACATAAAAGAATGCATTTCTGCATCAAGTTACAGTTTAGTTTTTCCTTAAAATATAAAGGAAAAGAAAAGAGTTTATTGATATGCCAGGCGTGAAGCAACCCTGTTCAGGGATCCTGTAAAGAATGGGCTCATGCTCCATTTAGTCATCCCTCAGTAGTGTTCTTTCATTCTTTGTCATGTAGCAACAAACTAGAGTTTATTGAAAATAGATAATGTGAGCCAGGGCAGATCTGCAGAGCTGTGTGCAGTAGTCAAGAGTGTGTCTACATTATTTTTGTTCTCCACACACAGCTCCAGTAATGCACTGGGGATTAGGAATGAAGGAGAGCTGCCCTTCCTGCTCTAAGTCCACATTGTTTCTATACCTATCATCAGCCACCTGTACTGTAAACACAGGATCATCACCTCTCTCAAATTGTTTCATTTCTTCAGTGTTCTCAGGCACCCAGACCTTAAACAAGGACAACTCTGCAGTCTATAAGACATGATTGTGCCACTCCTGCCTACACCCACAGATGCCTTCGGTCCCTTGTCATTTTCTCAGGGTATTTCTGCCCCATCCATTACCATATTTTACATGCCACACACAGCCCTCCCTTGCCCACCCCTCCCCAAGCTGTTCTCCTTCCCTGTTTGGGAGTGGAATAGGATTCATTGCTGTTGCTGGTGCTTCATGGACTACTTTGGTAGTCTAGATCTCATTTGTGGTCATGGTCAACATAAGAAATCCCATCTCTACAACTGAATGAGAAAAGGCCACTAAAAAAAGATATTTAGGTGTTTACAGATGGCTGTAAAATTCCAGAGCACAGAGGAATACTTGACTATTATTTGTGTGTAGTGAGATATTGAAAAAAATCAGTGTTTACCTTCATCCTTAGGTGCTCACATCTCTAAATGTCCTGTGCTATGTAATAGGCAAAACTCTGCCATCCAGGCTCAAATTTCACATGAATCTCCATAGTACAGAAAGCAAGCAGTCAGATTGGATTTAGGAGAGAGGAAAAAGTTATAATATTTTAGAATTTCTGGACAGAGAGTGTAACAAGTGTGGCCTCATTTTCTATATGTCATGAAAACATTCCTGTCATACAACAGAAGAAATATAGCACTCACAAACAGTTATTTTTACACTTTTCACAAACTAGAAGCAGTTTTATATTTTAATGCTATCAGATACTACATTAGTTTCAGAATCTATTAGTCAATGGAAATAATCACAAAGATTTTTCATCTCCAGCATTCAATTTTATTAATGAGTACATTTGGAAGAAAAATAAAGTAATATGTTAATTGCTAATAAATCTCAGGTGTTTACACCATGCTACACCATGCAAGTCTATTAGGCTGATTGACAGAATACAGACTTTAAAACATAAGGTTGCCATAAAAACATCTGTAATTTACAATATAATGCTATAGTAGTTATTGTTAGAAGTTGACAATGCAATGTAAAGAGGCCCTAGTTTTACCTGAAGTCTTTGCTCATGTTAAAGTTTGAGAAGAAGTGCCCTCCTATGGTTGGGAATCTTTCATGCTCGATTTCTGTTGAAGATCTGGAAGTCATGAAGCAGGCAGTGCAGGTACTTATCAAAGGAAGGTTTGCATTCTCTAGCATTTACTAGGAGAACAGCATGATCTCTTGTTGGTTTTAACCCCTAAAATTAGCATTAGTTTCTATATTAGGCAACATTAAAATTAGTATTTAGCAGTTATGCTAATTCTTCAAATTCAGTGAGAAGTTTCAGCATTTTCAGGGAGCCAAGTCTATCCACATGACATCCCTCTGTAATCCCACTGTTTGGCCCAGGAGGGACTGCAGTCAGAGGAATGATGGGCTCACCTCACCAGTAGTGTGACAGCTTCATATGATGACAAGCCCTGGATCATCCATCCTCCAGAGATAAACTTTGCAAGCTTTCATGGAAGGGGGTGTCTCAGAATAAGAGGGAAGGGACAGAGGACAGCATTTGGCACTTGTGATACTCAGGCTGCTCTATCAGGAAGATCTATAGAAGATTTGAATGTATTTGGAATTTTCAGTATAGCCCCAGCAAGATATCTTCTGTAGGGAGACTTAGTGATAGTCTCTGACAACTGCATCTGAAGTAAAACTTGTAAAAATTGGTTCATCAGGTTCATTCATTGGAAGAAATATTTGATGAAACCCTAGAACCAACGTAATGTTGTCATTTTGTTAAATACAGAGAAGCTCATGCTGGTACCTCTTCTCAAGGCACATTGACTTGGGCACAGCATTGTCCTAATGCAGCTGTTGGCTTGCAGATGAGACCTCCAGGAAGGTCTTACTGGAACACAGGCAGAACAGGAGTATGTCTGCAGGTACTTGAACATATGAAGCTACCCCTGCATTCCCTCAGTAGAAAACATCTCTCCCTGAGCTTCACTTTGCTCATTTTCATAATTTAAGACCATCTAAATGTAATTAAAAACTCCAAGTTAATTAGTAATAACAAACAATGAGAAATTTTTCTTTTATTGTGTGTACTCAACAGAAGGGGCAGGCAGTGAAATATGATGCAAGACTGAAAGGAAATCAGAGAGTTCACTGCAGTAATATGTCACTGGTAGTAATTGTGCCATAAAATGGAAGTGTTTATTTTTAGTTTGATTCTTTTATTAAAATAAATCCTGTTGAGGGAATTTACCTAAAAAATTTATTTTTATATGTGTGCAGCAAATTTTTCTAATTATGCCTCTACTCCTGGGAAAACTGGCTACCACTGAAATGCAATGATATGTTTGTAAAAACAAAATTTATGTTATTTTTCTGAAAGATACGTCATTGCTGACATTTTAATTATTTAATTCCTTCTTAGACTTCTAATTTCAATGCTCTTTCTCTATTTCAAGATAAAATTGTTATGACGTTTCTGAAAACAAAGATAATAAATATATTTGGTGATCACACAAAACAGGTCTACATATTCTGAGCAGAGGTAATATATGAACCACTGCATAAAATAGATATGGAAATAATATGAAAATTGCCTGTCTGTATACTACTGACAAAATACAAATTTTGACTGTGGAGAAATTGTTCCCCACAGGGGACATCAGGAATAGCTTTTTAGTTTAGAAGCTGAGTGAAGGTATCAGGTACTGTGCAGGTGGTTTTGCTAAACAGTTAAAATAGACAGTGAAGTCTTCAGGCTCTGGGTGCCAGATTTTTTTTCCATGTAAAGGGCAAACTATCTTTCCCAGCTGGAAAACATATAAAGAAGCTCTTTGAGAGCAATATTCTCCATGGGCAATAATAGAGAGCTTCTGAGCCTAAGCAGCAATTAATGAGCCCCACTGTCTGCTTCTGCAATAGGAGGTTTCATTGCCTACACATCAGTGAACTGTGTGGATCTGCAAATTGCTCTCAACCTGGGACCTCCAAAATAACTTTAATGTGGTCTTGCAAAACACTGAAATGATTAAATTCTATTTCCATGAAGTATTGGCAAGTATAAAACAATGTTCCTTTTTTACAGAAAGAAAGGAAAATTTCTGAACTTTTGAAATCTACATAAAGTGCAAAAAACCCTCAAAATGAAACCACCAGAAAATAGGAGTTGGAAAGGAGAACCTTCATTTTCCCTTACTCATATACTCATAAAACCCAAAATGCTATTCTGAAACATTAAATCACTACTTTCAGAGCATTTTTTCTCACTTTTTATTCCCTGCATAGATGCATTCCTTCATTCTATTTAGTAAACAACTTGGATTTTATTCAAGAACACAGCATGTTACCACCTTTTTTACATTCTGTGGGAGTCCTTTCCTGTTGCCTTAGACTTATTTACTTATTGCAGAATAGTGTATGCATGTTTTTAGAAACATACATAAACTTTAAAAATTATATATATGTTTATGTGCCCTAATTTTTTTTACTTATTAGATTGCTCAGTACAAGTAGGCAGCTGTTCAAGCTCTTCCAAGGTACGCTCTTTCCTTCTAAACTTCACATCTTTTTCCAGCATCTTCTAAACAAAAACAGCTTAAGGAGAGAGCAGTCAGGGCAATGAGAAAGCAGAAGGAGACACAGGCCAAGGCAGATAGCAATGCAAGTCATGCAGCATGTGGGGTGATGAGCAAAAACTTCTACTGCAGGTGCTGCTAAAGTCCCCAGGAGTCTGAAGCTCTCTCCAAACATGAATTACCTAGATTAGGCAATTTCCAGGCCAGAGTTTTGTATAATACTTTTTGCGTTTTTCCCAGTTCTGTTATGAATAAGTGCATCCTCATCTTCTTTTGCTGAGCTACATGTGTATCCTCATCTGGAGTTGGTTTTATTTTTCTGTGTAAATCACTACAAAGAAGCAGAAATTATATATGCAAATGTGTGACTCTCTGTTTATAAATAACAGATTTGATCTTAGAGAACATGCAGTAAGCCATTACATCCCTTTCTACATGCAAACATGGATGGAGCAGAATACAGATTTTTGGAGAGCTAACACAACCTTGCAGTTGTTGCAAGCTAGCAAGTCCTAGCAGACTCGCAAATGACTAAGGGAGGCCTCAAAGTTTTTGTCAGCTCAAATTACATCTCCACTTTTGTGATCTGAATGATAAAGCTGTGTTTTTTCTAAATTTAAGGGCACTAAATTGAGTTGACTGTCCTGCACTTCCCAGTACTTGCTCATCTACCAAAGGAAAAAATATTGTCATTATTATTCCCTGCCTGTGAAACAGTTGTTTGGCTGTGAGAGGGTTAAGGAAAAGAGAGGGCAGATGAATCACATGCAGCTGGTGTCTGAAGATTTGAAAGTCTCTCTGAAACCATATGATAGCAGGGAAGTTGCTTGGGGAAGCTGTGGATGAAAACTCCCTTGTTGGAAAAGTATATTACCAAAATCAAATAAAATGTGATAATCCTAACTGAATTACTTATTTTATACAAATATCACTAATCCTTTTTGCATGTTAATGAAACAGTAGGTTCTATATTTGCTACAAATTTGTACTGTTCATGCCACAATGTATGGTGCATACCAAAGATGAGGGCTACAGATGCTAAAGGAAAATATAAAATAAAATAGAATAAAAGAAAATAAAATAAAACATTAAAATAAAATCAACATTAAAATAAATAAAACATTAAAATAAAATAAATGCTTTCTGCAAAAAGAGAATAAGCAGAACCTGTGTTTGAGTTTTTCTTTCAAACATTTTTTGATCTGTCAAGGCAGTGCATTTCAGACATTCCTGAAGTTAAGACAAATAATCTTTTATATTACTAGGAAACATTAGTCCTTAGATTGCAACTGGTAATGATTTTTAATGTATAAACTAACGCTAATTTTATGTTTTAACATTGATGAACATGTTGCACTAAATTCTGCTATTAGAAAAGTTCTCTTTGGGGAGAAAGGAATGAGATTTGTTGTAATCATTCTGATTATGAATGTGTTTTCTCAAATTGCATCATTTTTTGGTGGAGCTATATCATGTTGAAAATTTGTCTCTGGTTTAAAATCTATTCACACTCTACAGATTCCATCAATATTTCTGCATTCTGTGGGGCTTCTTGTTTGCTTAGTTGTTTTTTTCTCTTACTCCACAGCTAAATTAAGCATAATAATTTTCCAATGCACATGATCTTTTTTTTTTTTTTCAGAATCAATCTAATTTTAGCATTGCTTAAAATGCAACTCATTAGAAAAATATATGCTAAATCTTTAACATAGAAAGCAGAATGAAGATCAGTGAAAAAGTTGTCTTCATTGGGCTTAAGGCATATTAAGTTTAAAAAATAATTTTTCAAGTGAGACACTTTGAAACTGTGACTGTATTACCTTTATTAAAGTGCAGCCTTTGTTTATAATTATATTTAATTGCACTTAATACAGTATTATTTTCCCTAATTTTGAGCTTAGGATTGTTTATAGGGCACACTGAAATATCTGAGCTACCCTTGTGCAACAAGTGACAGTACTATCTAAAGACACATAGCAGACAAGAAATATGCAAGTTATGAGGTAAGTTCCTATATTGTTTGGATGAGAAAGAATGCTGGATGCAGTCTCCCAACTGGAGAAACTTTCTAAACACATGATTTGTTGTAGATATGAAAGGAGATTCATTCTCTAATGCTCTTTATTAATTGCGAGAATATGCTTTATTAATCACAAGAAATTTGCAAACAGAGTGAGGGTCTCATTGAACCTCTCCAGTGCCTCTTGCATCAATCACTTGCTTTTGAATAATTGACAGATGTAGCTGCCCTTAAGATTCTAGATACATGACAGTATATTTTTCATGGGAAGCCTTGGAATTAAAAAATTCTCCCCTTTATTTTCACTATGTCATATTTATGTTTGAGATATTTTCCGTATTTTCTTAGCAGATTAAAGTCTTCTTAAAAGTTGAGGTTTTTTAGACGATAGGTTTTATTATGCAATTAAATTTTCACAAATTTCATATGTAATGCAAAGATATTTTCTTTTTTTTGCTTTTTCCTTTTGTGTCTATGGTTCATCACCTACATAGTTTTCAAAAAAGGAAAGAAGAGTTTGAGCTTCACTATTTAAACTTTGTGACTTCCCTTGCTCTTACAGATGAAAGCAATTTTTTTAAGGGCATAGTACAGTGGAGAAGTACAGAACTAAGGACTGACATAGAAATAACTCATCTTGCAGTTCTAAGTGTGTCCTTGAAACTGTTTTCCACAAAAACAAAGCAATGTTTTCTGTTCATATCACCTACATTAAGATGCCTTGTAGGAGCACTGAGGGAAAACAAATATTGTATAAGAAGTGAACTCCCATACAAAAGTGGTGAACTCCACTTGAAGTGACTGTAAATGTTTTAATTTCCTTTTTAAAAGAAAACTTATCCTCTTTTACCTGCAACATCCTTCCCTCTTTTTGAACTCTTACCAGAATGAATGATCTGGGAAAGGCAATAGTGAGTGTTCACACAGCTACTATATCAGGAAAAAATGTTATGATTTCCCAAATTTTATATTTTATTATGCGTTTTTATGAGAATTTGTTTTTTAACCACTAATGCATTATTCAGTATTTCCCATCTACTATTCATTATTATCTTATTAAAATTTTCCGTCTTCATATTAAGAAGCAGAAACAATAAATAATAAATAAAAATTGCATGTGGGAATCAGAATTCATGTCTGACTGATTAATGAATAATAAAGGAAGAAGGCGTCATAAAAAAATCACCAAGGCCTGCTAAAGAACATTCATTAAATTATTTCCTCTCTTCTCTGAAAATCTCCCTTTCATCAAATCAAAATTGGGGTTTAACTAATCTGATAACCAGAAGGGAAGAATACTGTAATAGATACTTTTTGCATTGTACAGAATATAAATAATGTAATACTACATTGCATAATTCATATAACTGCATTTAAAAAATGGGAATTATTCCTAGAGTTATATCCTTTATTTTTAGGGAGGCTTGTCCCTACTGAGCCTTCACATTAGCCTATCTCAGACCCCCGCAGGGGCAATATCACTCATTCCTATTATTTGTGCAGAATATCACTCAGATCTTATTGTTTATTAATCATACTTTTTTATGAGGACAAAGAGAAACGTAATTAGTTCAATAATTCATGCAGAACATGCCAATACATTCTGTAACTATGTAACAGCATAAAATAACTGGAAAAATGTTACTAACTTATTCCTAGAGTTTAAACTGCTTAACAACTAGTCAATTAAATACAGTATCAGTACAGTATAAAATAACACTCTTTGCTGAAAGTTCTTTTAGTGTAAAATGAAAACATATTTTCTGCTTTTAAAAATAAAAGCAAGACCAACACTTGAAGTGGGATGTTCAGCAAACATGTTCAGCTGGACATGTGCTCTGATAAGAGTGAACCTACGTTTTATTTACCACAAAGAATTAACCACAGTGAATTCCTGTGACTTTTTCTATCCAGGCATTGGTTGCAGTCAAAAGATGGGGCTTTCAGCTGGGTGGAAGATATCTGTGAGCACAGATATCCATCTTCCAGAACACAGGCAAGAACAGCCTCTGATTTAGGCTTTCCACCCCAAACAGAGTGTGGTATTGATATCATTGAACCTTTTCCACCTGCATTAGAAGAGGATTATGGCAGATTAAAATACTTACATGTAGCTAAGCAGAATTTCAATGTTTTATTGCTCAGAAACAACACATCAAGCAATTTGGAGAGACTATGATGTTTCTGGTGAAGATGATGTGCAACTAGCCCTTGGTAATTAATTTTAGCAATATCAATTTAGATCTGCTCACAGTCACTTGATGACTACGGCTCTATGGAAACTCACTTTGTTGATATTTTCACTTGGGTGGTGCATTTGCTGATGGGTTTAGGAGAGGATGTACATTTAAGAATCAATTAGCTCCCTATGCAAACAGTAAGTTGGTCAATTAATTTGATGAATACTTTTTCCTGTCTGAGAGTATAATAATTTTCCTAGTTAAAAAATTTTCAGTAAAATCCTACATACCATTTTCATACTGTTAAGTGAAATGGGATAGAAACATAAATTGTTTATTTAAATTCTGAATATAATAACAAAGGTATTCTACCCTGCACATGTTTGAAATATTCTGGGCATGTTTTAAAGCTTTTTTTTTGCATAATTTTTTCTTCATAAAAGGTTTCTAAAAAAATTATGCACCTAATTTAATTAAAATTACATCTCCTTACTACTTATTGAGAATTACAGAAATGATTAAATGACTTTACTGCATTTCTTCCTAGTTGTGGGAGTCCAGGGTGTTCCCCTGGCTTCCATGAATGCCTCTAGACCCCCCTGGCAAGGGTCTCAGAGGCTCTGGCATGGTACCCAGGAGTCCTGGGGGCTGAACTTAAGTCCCTGGAGAAATCTGCCAACATTGAGGGAACAATTACAAGCCACAAAAATTAAGTAGAGCATAAATTAGACTGTTAAAAGGTAGAAAAGTGGATTTCTTGGAATGTTTATATTAGGGGGTTAGTAGCTAACTTGGAGGATTTTGGGCATGGCATGTCTTTTCCTTCTTCTTCTTCATGCCATCCCTGTTGAATGCCAAGCTGGCATTTTTGGATTGGACTGAGAAAGCTGGACTGTGTAATAAAATTGTCATGTATTGGAAAGTAATTGTAAATATTAGGTACGCAATTTAGAGTATAAAAGATAAGTCCTGCCCAAGACTGAGTCATTCTGCCCTGGATTTCAAGCTGAACAGACCGCTATTAGCTAGAGAAAGAATTTCTTAGTTAAGAAACAATAAACAACCTTGAAAACCTCAGAGAACAGCCTCCTGAATCTTCTTCGGCAGCCATCTGGGAAGACCTGAATTTCAAACCACCTACATGTCCTCTTGAGGGGATCTCAAGCTCAGGAGACCCCTCAGGCAGTGACACTAGTGCCTTACATAAATTATTTTTCATTAAAATATTGAAAATTTATACCTGGAATATTCATGTGTAGCATTACTCAGCTTATTGAACCAGATTTGAAATATTTCACTGTTTTACAAAATTCTCTTGACATAATATTTTGCTTTTAATTATAGCTATTTTTCTTGTAAATGTCCTATTGTCACCCATTTTATGAAAAAAAGCCACAATGATGGAAAGATGATCATAGCTAAAGCTCTAAACAAGAATTCTCTTGTCATCTGGGGTTGCTATGCAATTTAACATACCCTAAGTAGCACTGCAGAGAGAACTTCAGAGTTATAGATTGAGAGTGGAGGTACCAGGACAGGGCAGAGATTCCTTTGGACCCCAGAAAAAAAACCATTGTTCTAAAAGTAAAGAAGCTGAAAATCTTAATTTCATGTTTATTAAGGGTAAAGTATAAGAACAGTTGTCTACCTCTCCATTCTTCAGTGATTCAGACCCACAGCTTTACTTTTCTAAGCTTTGCTGATATTTTTGGGGTTATGTATCTGCTTTGACATCTACCTATGACAATTTTATACTTTTACTAGGCATTAAATATAAAAGCAGAAGATTCAACACGTTTTCTGCATCTTTAGGATTTTACTGTAATTATCTTCAGTGCTTTCATTTCACATTACTCTAGTAAAAAGATGTATGTGGAGGTGATCACAGGAACTGGGGAAATGTGTCATTATCACAGTCTTCCCAGAATCCTGTCTGAAGACTACCATGCTCTCTGTTGTTAGTGATTTTGAATACAGGATGTCAAAAGCATTGCAGTGGAGAGTGAGAGAGCATGGTTTCAGCATCCATACATACACAGTCGTGTAAAGATAGTGTTCATCCTGACTGTTGGACTTCTTTAAATTGTACTGCAGTTTGTGTGCTTGCAAAGAAAAATGACTGATCTTTTATGTGAAAGCCCCCCATCTATAAGTGGGAGAGAATAGGTGCTAAGCATATATGCCTCCTCTGTAAATACTGTGTGACACGCTGATTTTCCAACACAGATGTATATAAACATGCTCACTAAGTTTATGCAAAAGGGCTGTGAGCTTCATGTTTTTCTTGTTAGAAACACAGCTATTAATACTGCTTATGAAAAATGTAGCAAGGACAGAATAATAAAAATGTTATCAGAGCTTCTGGGAAACACTTGTGCAAGGGAAAGGTACAGATAACAAATGCTGTCAGTGTTGGCAGATGGAGCTTTATTATATGCAGCAATAGGTTTGTCTTGGCTGTTTCATCATGTGACATTTCAATAATTTGCTACTAGAAAAAGGTTTTATTATACATCTCCCACACATGTTCACAGTACCCAGAGCAGTCAGTATCCAGTCTACTGACTTTCTTGTTTCAGCTGGTATTTTAGAATATGGACTTTTAGACGTCCCCAAATGGAAAGGAAGGGACAACAATAGACATTATTTCCATACCTATCGTTTTTCCTTGCTTGATCGCAGCACATTGCAGTGATCATTAATATGAATATAAAAAGTACTTTCAGCCTGAGAGGTTTGCCATTGATACAACTCAGCTCATAGTTGAGAGCTGACAGCCAAAGACACTTTCAACAATTGTGATGCAAATATTCCAGATAAGCAGCAAAAAGGATGAAATAATAACGAAGAATAATATAGCACTGATACTGAAGAGATCTTTATATTAATTTAGTTATCATTTCTCCTGCTAGTGCAATGAAATCCCAGTAGCTATAATATGAATTCTGAGTATATATCTGAAAAAGTCCTTGTTCATTTTCTAATATAGTTCAGTCATGGTATGGGCAAAATGTGAAAAGACAGGGACTTAGAATAAACAGCACAGTACTGAAAATAACTGAAATAGACTACAGTGATACTGACTCATTTTTTTCTCTTCACAAAATTCTTGTTATAGTGAACCTCACCATCCTCTAAGTGCTGCCTTTTGAAAGGAACTCATTCATCCTTCTGAAGCTGAACTGCTTTTTGGTTGTACAGCCAGAGTGTTGGTTGTTCAGATAAAGTGTGTCATAATACATGTGCTAATTATGTTCTTAAGTGTTTATTTGATATCTATTTAACAATTTAATGTGAAAAACCCACTTGAAACAGGCAGATAAATACATAGATAGTCCATAAAATTGCTTTTAAGAGTTAACTCCAAGTGCCAATACATTTTATGACAAAAAGTGATATATTTGCATGTAAGATGAATTTAATGCTGAATAACTGTTTTACATCAGGCATCAGCCAATATTTTTCCCTATTATAAACACTTAGAAATAAACAGAACATCTATAAAAATATAAGACTGATTAATCTTATGTAGATCAATTGTAAGGTGCAGACCCATACATGATATAAAGGCATTGAAAAAGTAGTCAAGAACTGAGGCTTGACTTGCTCTTTTCCAAGGTTATATTACAGAAGCTGAGTTTCCAAACTACTTTTACAGCATTTCAGCACCTAAGATAAACATCTTTCTAGAATTAAATTGTTCCTGTATTTTGCTTGTTTATCTCTAGTAACCTTAGCAATGGAATTTTTCTGATATATTTGGTGGCCTTCTGTGTTGGGGTTACAACATTTGTGGTAAGGGAAGAGCAACGGATGTCATCTTCCTGGATTTGACACTGTCCTGTGTGGCATCCTTGTCTCTAAAATGGAGAGCTGTGGATTTGATGGAAGGATGAATAAGAAATTAACTGTATGGCTGCAGTCAACAGCTCAGTGTCCAAGTGGAGACCAGTGAAAAGTGACATTCCTCAGGGTCAGTGATGTTATTTAACATCTTTATTGGCAACATGGACAGTGGATTGAGTGCATCCTCAACAAGTTTGCTAATAACACTGAGCTGTACGGTGCAGATGACACACTGGAGGGAAGAGATGCCATCCAGAGGGACACAGACAGACTGGAAAGGCAAGCTCATGCAAACTTCATGAAGTTCTACAAGGCCAAGAGAAAGCTCTGCATCTGGGTCACAACAACCCCTCCTGCACCTTAAGAGGTTTACAAGAGTGTTGGAGAGGGACTTTTTGCAAGTATGGGTAGTAGTAGGACAAGGGGTTTTAAACTTGTCAAGGGTCTTGAAAAAGCCCCTTAGCTTAAGATTAGATATTAGAAAGAAATTCTTTATGGTGACTGTGGGATTAGAACTAGGCAATCTTTTATTTTACAACACAAATCATTCTATGATTGTGTTATTCCATGACAAGAATGGTTGAAGTTTGCTTTCTAAAGAATAAAGTCTTGATCTAGGTTATTCCCAATGACGAATGAGAGGAAAAGGGAGCAGGTAGAAAGATAAATGGAAAAGCATCTGGACAAAAACCCTGGAGAGTCAAATTTACAAGTGTTTCTGATTACAGGGGAATGAGAATGCCAGAGGCAGCAACACCTGCTGCCACTGGGAGCAACAGTCCCTAAATCTGTGCCTTGCTCGAACAGCCCCACTATGCCTATTTGTTTGTTTGGTTGTTTTTCAGATACGTAGCACACAAAAAAGCCCACTACAGAAGAGGCTGTTCTGTCTCCATTCTGGTGAGAACCCACCTGTAGCACAGAAACCAGTTCTGGGCTCCCCAGCAGAGGATGGACATTGACCTGTTGGAAAGATTCCAGAGAAGGGCCAACAAGATGATTAAAGTGGTTGAGCACCTATTCTCTGAGGAAAGGTTAAGAGAAAGGTTTGTTCAGCCTGGAAAAGAGAAGGCTGCAGGGTGACCTTATGGCAGCCTTCCAATAGCTGAAGGATGCTTACAGGAAAAATGAAGAGAGAATTTTTACAAGAGCAGGTAGTGACAGGACAAGGGGGAATGGCTTTAAGCAGAAAGAAGATAGGATTTGATTAGATATTAGGACAAAATTCTTTATTGTGAGGGTACTGAGGCACTGCAACAGGTTACCCAGAGAAGTTTTGGCTGTCCCATCCTTGGAACAAGGCCAGGTCAGATGAAGCTGTCACCAACCTGGTCTAGTAGAAGGTGTTCCTGCCCATGCCAGAGGGATTGGAACTGGATGATCTTTCAGGTTCCTTCCAGTCCAAACCATTCTGTGATTACACTTGTTGGAGTCTGCATAAATAACTATTTACAATGACAATGTTTATCTGGTTGAGTATGAAAAAAATTCTCTCATACTGGGATAACCGGCCAGTAGAGTAATTAAGTTATTTTAAGACTCAGTGGAGAAACTTCAACCTGACATCTACATCAGTAGACAGCAGAGACCTGAGGAAAAGTGTGTATGAATGGCTTTTTTTCCTTCATGTGTTGTATTATGTCCCGAGTTACTGAACAAGGCATTGTGTGGCAGCCTCAGGAAGGAAGATATACATTTAACTGAGCCTCAAACTTAGTGTCTGTGTGCAGGTTATGATCCTTATTTAGGGTTCTCTGCTAATTAATGCATTTTTTTTCCTTAATTTCATCCACAACAGAAAATTGATTTCTGTATCAGAAATAGTGTGGCCAGCAGAACTAGGGAAGTGATTTTTTCCATGTACTTGGCATTGGTGAGCCCATACCCTGAGTCCTGTGTCCAGTTCTGGGACCTTCTATTCAGCAAGGGCTTTGAGGTGCTAGAGCATATCCAGAGAAGGGCAATGAAGCTGGGGAAGGGTCTGGAGCACAAGTCCTATGAGGAGCAGCTGAGGGAGCTGGAGTTGTTTAGCCTGGAGAAAAGCAGGCTCAGGGGTGACCTTATTGCTCCCCATAACTACCTGAAAGGAGGCTGTAGCCTGGTGGGTGTCGACCTCCCCTTTCAGGCTACTGGCTATAGGATGAGTGGACACAGTCTTAAACTGCACCAGGGAGGTTCAGGCTGGACATTAGGAATAATTACTTTGCAAAAAGTGTGATTGGTTATTGGAGTGAGCTTCCCAGGGAGGTGGTGGAATCATCATCCTTGGAAGTGTTTAAGGAAAGACTGGATATAACACTTGATGCCATACTCTAATTGACATAGTGGTCTTCAGTCAAAGGTTAGACTTGATGATCTCAGAGGTCTTTTTGTCCTAGCTGATTCTATGATTCTGAAAGGCATATTCCCAGTTAAGCATAAAGCCAAGATATTAATTATTATACACAAATTTTGCATATTTCAGATGAGTCCTGTCTTGAAAGTATTAATAACTAATAATTTTATCAACAAAATATACTTTCAGCTCTATAACTGTTCAAATTTTTATTATAAAGAGATGTCAGCAAATTTGCTTTCAAGATTTTTTTCAGCTTTTCATCTTGTCATCACTGAAATGTTTCACCAAGTTGGTTTTGAGAGATTAAGGACCCCAGGCATCCTCAAGGTCTGTTTTCCAGCTACAGTAAACAAGACATACCATACATAAATCTATTAAGTTAATCTTAAAAACATTTCCATACCCCCTGGTCATCTTAAGTGTTTCTCTTTGTATCTCTTCTGCTTTCATGTAATCTTTCTTGAACATATGCAACTGATAATAAACAGCCAGTTTCAAATCAGAGCTAATGTCTTTCATGTACAATAACATTCATACTTTTCTATCACTGCAGGAAAAACTTCTTTGGCTACATTGCTTGCGTTTTTTAGAGTTATAAAACATATTGTCACTCACAGTGGACTGCTGCCCAGCAAAGTGACTCTCCCTCCCAAACTGATGAGGCACAGTTGGTAGAAAAATATTTTGGGTTTGATGCCCCAAAGTAAGAACTTGCAGTTTGTAAAACTTCTATTGCTCCAAGTTCAATCCTAAACATCATTCTTTTACTTTTTTATAGTATTCAGAGCTCTTTCCTTCATGCTAGTGATATTCATGAAAATACTCCTAATATATTGGATAAAGAAGCTGATCGAAAGTTTGGCTTAAGATACTGATCCCAAACCCAGTCTTTGATCCACTCAAATAGCATTTTTCCCTGCTAATGATTCAATTTTTAAAGTTCTCCATTGCCAAAATCCTCTTCATATGGCCTTTTAGCTTTATCTAACTCTGTCTTCCCCAGCTTAGTAGATGCATCTCTTTCACTGGTATACCAAATGCTTGACTGAAGTTCAAAGAGGTGAAATCTGTGAATTTCCTCTACTTAGAAAGCTCTCAGTGAAAAAAAATCTATTAGGTTAGTTTCAATATTTGCTAAACTGCAACTGTATTAATTATATAAAATCATATCATATTATATCATATCATTTACGATGTTATATGATATGCTATTATATTAAATGCCATTTATCTTTTAGGAAAATTACAGATATTCCTCCTTAATGATATGCAGGAATAATCAATATTCCATCTCCTTCTTATATGTGTACATTACTTTGCTATATTTCAGTCTGATTGCATCCTTCTTCTCCAAAAAGAATTATCAAAAATATTAATCACAGGATCTACCATTTCAAAATTGCTTTTTTTAAAGAAGTCTAACAGGAATATAGAATTCTAGAATTCTAGAAATCTAGAATCATAGATAGACAGATAGATAGAATTCTATCCAGTCTGCTCAGTCCTCAGAGGGTCATGTTTTTCCCCTCAGTTGCAGTTTTTTCCAATTTTATATCCTTGTTTGAAATAAACAACTTGCTTAATTGAAGGCCAGTGTTAAGATCACCCTTAATCTTTCTGCAAATCAACTGGTTTCTTCCTTCTTTACTCTGTTTTTATACACCACTAACTGAAAAATCTCCAATGATATTTTTAAATGTCTGCTGCTAATCTAAATCAACTAAACTTCAGGAATTCTCTGTTCATCTCTACCTTACTGGCTTTTAAAGCATGTTTGTTTTTTCTTTTTTGTAATCAGCAAAGACTTCCATAGTTCTTGAAATCAACTTCTATCACAACTCTCCCATTTCTTAAACAGCAATAAGGAATGCATACATTGATTTTTCTTGACAAGTCACATTAAGACTGTACACATTAAAAACTATATACAGTAGTGAAAAATAAAAACAGACACCTTTTGATCCACACTGTAATGTTCTGCATGAACATTTTTGGCATCTAGTCAAATTGGCATTTTATACAAAAGTATTTTCACCATTAATATAAAGAATTCCAAATATATACGTAGGTACACTAATTTTCAAGCCATCACTGATGCCTCTGACATAAACAATCAAAACATTAAGAGATTGTTTTTATTAGGCAAAGTTTGTTGATTGCTGGCAGACATTTTCCCTCTACATCTGGTTTAGAAGAAATGCCCACAGACATTTCCTTATTTTCATTCCATAAGAGTGAGCTGTCCTTCAGTACTTTTTTACAACACACACACAGAGTTCAGATTATTTTGGAGGAGAAAAAACTCGTGGGGTTTCTCCTGCAAATGAAGAAAGTGGCTCGGTTCAGGGCTGCCTGTGGGTCTCAGCTTTAGGCTGAGTTTATAAAGCAGCGGTCAGGAAATCAGCAGCTGGCTGGAGAAATAAAATAACAATTGCACTTTGGAAACAATTTCTAACACAAATGGGAAAGTAATGAAAGATAGTGAGATCAAATCTTTTTCTATCAGCATGCAACTGTTTAGCTTCCTTGTTTCAGCCCTGTAGTAGCATCGTTGTGTAACCGACTGAATTACTAGCCTACTATATGTACTGAGAAGAAATTAGCTACAAAGCTCCCTGAATAATGGAATATTATTTAGTGTCTGAGAAGTGGCTCTGGTTACCAAAATCTTTGTCCTGTCATACTTACAACAACACTTGTTTTAAAATTTACTATAGATATTTTTTTTGTAATGTGGTCACATCTGTTAGCTCCAGATTTTAATTTTGCATCTAAGTTTTCTCAATTTTCTCAATATAAATGTTAATTTTAAGATTATCATTATCTTCATTTACATCATGTTGCTAATGTGGAGTTATGGTTTGAAAAAATCCCACTAAAAATAAGTGAGGAAACTGAGCCAGCAAGCCACTCAAAACGCAGACATCGTCTTCTGGTAACGAAAGGTCTAATTAAAGCTGATGGCACATTAGAGGTGATCGTTTGCGTTCCTTTTTTTTTTTTTTTTTCCCAGTTTTTAAAAGGATTAGATAGCTGCTGTTTGGCATATATCCAAAACACACAGAGCTCATTCGCAATGATCCTTAAAAGTGTAAGTCAAGACTTAGTCTGAGATGAAATAAGAAAGAATGTACAAGAGAAAAAAATGCCAAAGGGGCTTCATGAAAACCTAACTCCCTTATAAGCCGGACAATGAGGTATGAGATATAATGTATTAACTATAATTAAACATCTGTTTTATTATAAAATAAAAGGTAACGAAGGGAAGGAGGAACTCTGATGATGTTTTAGTGTCTACTGGACTAAATTCAGAATCTGTCTTTCTCAGTTCACCTTCTGCTTTGCTGCTCACGACTGCTTTCCACATGGACATTATTATTCATCTTGGATCTACATGCTGGAAAGCAGTCTGGGTTTATTCCTTGTCACCCATCAACAACAGGTATTTGGAGTCTGGCAGACAGTTCTGGGAAAGTTAATTTCTTGCTTGCTTATCCTGTAAGCATATGTAGCAAACCTCCTAGCCAGCAGCACTGCAATCTCTTCCAAAGCAATTGTGTTCAGGTAATGGGTAGTTAGGGAGATAATGCCAATTTCCTAACTCTATTTCGAAGGATCCTGAGGAAATTAAGAAAGTTTATGCAGTATAGCTCTTATTCAACTCCACCACAACCAGTCACAAGAGGAAGTTTAGAATGACTTGTCTCTATATATTACGTATTTTACCATCCTTCTCTGAATAATAATGTGATACTAAGTTAAGAAAATTTTGGAAAAAATTGTAGAATATTCTTACCAGTCCAAACTAAACCCCTTGGAATTATATGGAACTTTTTCATATTGCAGATGTCTTTCACTAAATGATGAATTGATATTAGGAATGGGAATATTATGACTGCCATTCCTAATTAAGGCCTAATTTTATGTCTTAATTTCGACAAAGATAAGATGCTTCTAAGAAAATTTCAAGAACTATCAATGTGAGTAAGCCTGGAGTGATCTGCTCCCTGAAAGAGACCTCTAACCCTAAAGATCTGAAACATTTGATTTTTTTTTTTCTTATTCTTTGTCACTTTTCTCCTGGCTAAGAGGACTGAAAAAAATGCGATGACATACGTGTGAATTTTCATATTCCCCTTCTGACAGTAGTCTTCTGTCTTCTTATAATACACAGAGGAGGAAGAAGCCTGGCAATTATCTTGTGTAAATACAAGCTGGTTGTATTTTCTAGGGGAATAAGAAAACTTCTGCAAGTATCTTAATGTAAAGGAGCCTATTGTATATGCCACTTAAACAGATAGCCTAAATCCTACAGAGAGCACAGTACAAGAAATGAGTACAAAATTTTCTTTAGCTACTTTGTAGAAAACATTTATTTTCAGGAAGCAGAACAAAGAATTAAGACCTCTGGAGTACTGATGTGCCCTTGTGGAAGATCTCAAATCCTGGAACAGTTATGTATAGCATAACATGCTGAACTTCTGAAAGCTAAAACAGTTTTCTTTGAAGAAATACAGAAATTACCTTAAAGGACAGGGAACAAGTTACTGCATCTATAAAATCTACTTTGATAGGACAACAGAATTAGTGAAGGTATTCTGAGTTTGTTTATCCATCCTCCAACTGACTCCTTGCTGTGCTGTTTCCTAGGGATTTGTATGTCATCAACATCTTTTCATCATTGTGGGACAGAGCACAGTGTAAGTATGAAATGTGCTACACCTGCTGTGTACACACAGGACAACACTGATGACCATCAGACTTCCTCTGATGCTGGAAGACAACAACAGTCCCTCCTGACAGAAAATTCAGGAGGTACCAACTTACCCTGCTTGCTGCCTGTCTTCCACAGGACAAAGGTAGGTACTGTGGGGACTGTAAGACAAGTAGACAATGTAGTGTTATTTTTAAACTATGGGTAGTATTATTGATATGTTTGTTTTTGCCCAAATTTTATAGAAGAGAAGAATTTAAGAAAATATGAAGAGGTTGGAACACTAATTTGTTCAGCCTTTGCTGAGATCCATTTAAACATAAGTGTTGCATTGAAAGGGAAAACTAGAATTTTTCATTTTAAACTATGAAAACGTGAAAAAAAACTTGCTATGATGACTTAGCTCATTGGATCAAAAGATATTATAACTTCATTTATAAAGTTATTGAGTATTATTTAGTTTTAGTAAAATGATTTAGTCATTAGTAGAATTATTTTTAAAAATACTACTTTAAAAAGAGAATTGAAATAGTCTCTTCAAAAGTTTCAACCATATATGAAAAACTGACTTTTAAGGAAATATAATTTTTACATACTTCCTGGAAAATGGTGCTTTCCACAAAACAGGGGTAAAGCATTGAATCAAAAAAGTTTTCCAGAGAGGCTAGTTATATGAAAGATAGGGGGAAAATAAAATCTGTTAGGTTTTACTGTACCAGGTTGTATATTTTTGGTTTATTTTACTGTTTTTCCATTTATGTCTGGTGCTAGCAAAACATAATCAGCATACTTGTAATTTTACTTCTTGAAGCTTTCTATGTCCCAATATATTTCCGATCTTATTCTTCCCCAAAACACTCTATATTAATTTTCTGGGCCCACACACACAGGCATGCCCACCCCTACGTATTGATACAGATACCTGCGGGTAAGTGGTGTTCCTTAGGGGTTGATATTGATGGCTCTATTTCTTGATCTGTTCCCTTCTAATGCCCTTCAATGGGAAGTTTTTTGCCTTGCATGGCACAAAAGAAATAAATCATTAAAACAATACTGTCAAGGGATATTGCTTTACTAAGACTATAGTGAAAAAGAAAACTTTTAGAAAGATGGGAGGATGAATCTGTGTTAGTAATATCCCTAGTCAGTGTAGACAGGGATTAACTGTTCTTTTAGACACTTCATAAATCACCTCATTAATCCGTGTGTATCTGCATATACAACACATTTCCTTTGCTCTCCAGAAAGGGAAATTAGATTTGCCTTGTTTGGAGAATAAGATAATTTTGAAGATATGTGAAATAACTGCTCACAATGTGTAGTTTGTATGAGGGCACCTAAATCATTACAGACTAACAGAATTAATTAAGATGGAAAATGCCTCTGAGATCATGAGTCCAACCTGTGAGCAAACACCACCTTGTCAAACAGACTTATGGCACACAGTGCCGTGTCCAGTCTTTCCTTGAAGACCTTCAGGGATGGTGACTCCCCCACCTCCCTAGACAGCACATTCCAATGTGTAATGCTCTTTCTATGAAAAAATTCTTCCTAATTCAAAGAAATTCATTATTGGCAAGTGGAACTGCTAGACAGTGAGATTGAGCTTTGGGTAGCTAATTATCCACACTGCTTTATACCCTGCTAAATAAAACAGAAATAATCAATGTGTCTGGGACCAAGAGATAGTCCATGTCCAGACTGCACTGCATTTGTCCTTCTGGGTTGTATATGATATTCCTGGAACTGTAGTATATAATTATTATTTTCTGTGTGATGTTTTTATTCTAGGGTTTTTAGGATTAAGGTAGCAAAGGTGATTGACATTTGTTCGTTTTGTGCAATAGGAATGATTCAAGCACTGTAACACTCTCATCTGGTGGATAGGCATTGTCTCAGTCTTTTTTGGCAAAAAGAGTATTTTTTGGCAAAAACCATAGAATTAAACATGGCAGCAGTAATGTAGAAGGACAGATGCAGTTGAGAAATTGAGTCAGTATCCTGGTTCTGTTCAGTGTAGTGGTATAAAGAGTGTGTTGGTCCAATTCAGCATGTTAAAGGTCAGACAAGCATGATATACTTCAAATGTGAAGGACAGCACATGGTTTATCATATCAATATGAGCTTTTCCAAAACAATGTGAAGTACTTCTGATGTGAACTATCCATTGCATGACTTTTCTCTGCTGTCCCTCCACAAGACAATGCCTTACATCTGTTGGAGTTACAGCATGAACAACACTTCTCTAAGAAGTCTCTGTCCTTTACTCCAATTCCAAATAGTCTTTCAAACTTATTAATTAATTACTAATATGAATTAATTAGTTTACTAATAACCTAAAAATACATATGATCATTAAAAGCTAGCTCTGTGGAGACCTGTGTCAAAATGGAGCAATTTCTACTGGAGTTTTCTATGCTATATGTTTTGCAAGTGGTGAGCATTGCCAGGAGGTTGAGGGAGGTGATCTTGCCCCTCTACTCAGCCCTAGTGGGGCCACATTGGGAGTGCTGTGTCCAGTTCTGGGCTCCTCAGTACAAGAGAGGCATGGGATTACTTGAGCAGGTCTAGCAGACAACTTTGTGCATGATGAGGGGACTGTAGCATCTCTCCAATGAGGAAAGGCTGAGAGAGTTGGGCTGTTCAGTCTCAAAAGGAGACTGAGGTAAACTCATCAATGCCTATCAGTATCTGAAATGAGGGTGACAAGAGGATGCATCCAGGCTCTTTCTTCTCTGTGGTGCCAAGCAATAGGCCAAGCAAGAGGCAATGGGGAGAAACTGAGATACAGGAAGTTGTACCTGAACATGAGGAAGAACTCCTTTGCTGCGCAGTGACCACGCACTGGAACAGGTTGCCCAGAGAGGTTGTGGAGTCTCTCACACTGGAGATATTCAAGAACTGTATGGACACCATCCTATGCCATCTGCTCCAGGATGCCCCTACTTGGGCAGGGAGGTTGGACCAGATGACCCACTGTGGTCCCCTTCAGCCTTACCCATTCTGTGATGCTGACCCAGTCAATTTCTGGAAAATATTTTCTGGAATTTAGCAATATTTTTCCAGTTTGAAAATGTTCTGATGGTAAGAAGCTTTAGAAGAAATATTATCCTAATAACATTATAATTAAAAATTCCCTGCCCTTCTTCAGAATGGAGGGAAACTAATTATATGAGCTAATTAAACATCATTAAAGGTAGGTATTATTTGAGGAGTAAAAGATGGTTTGTTGTTTAATAATTATAATAGAAAACCAAACTATGATATCCTTTAAGTCATGGTTTAAATAAACCTGAGCATATATTAGGTACATACATAAATGCATGCAGTAATTTAAGCAATATGCACTTTATAATTATCCTATATCTATTATTGAAACTATGGGGAAGCTAGAGTTCATCTGAAAAAAACTCAGATATTTTTAATATAAGGTAATGGATGTAGGAATATGCAAATATGAATTCGAACAGTTATAAAATAGAATATATGCAGCAAAGGCAAATTAAATGTGCAATTCAAAATATTTCTTTCCTAATGTGGACATGTAAATGCAGAAATGGGATAATAGCATTATCTTTGGTACATTTTTCAGATCTTCATTCAAACCATTTGCTGCATAACTATGTATTTTTGTAGTTCAATGCATTTGGATTTCTTCTAAATTTAACTTTATTTCTGAGTGTCTGGGTTATATTTCATCCAGACTCAGATGCAGAATTGCCATTTTCTGTTTTACATTAAGTGTAGTTTCCACAATAATTCCATCTTAGCAGAGTTTTTTCTCTTAATTTGAAAATTTTTTAAATAAATTTCCAACTCTGGAAAAAAAACCCCAAACAAACCCTAAAGACTTGCAGTATGAAAAATAACCACAAATCAAAGAAATGTCACCATTAGCAAAATTTTTGTATGGTTAAAAATGTCTACTTCATAATAATAAATAAGATATTTATGTATGGGTTTGTGGAGAAGCTGCTTTACCCTGAGATTGAGATTTTTCTCTTGAAAATGAAATGGTTGGGAAATAGAAATGGATGGGGAATTCTATGTAAAATATGCTTTGTACCCATGACAACTCCTTTTTTTTCTTTTTGCTTATTAATAAATAAGATCTTTGCTTGCAAATTTTTAATACAGAAAGTAGCTCATTAATGTAATTAAATTTAAGATTTAATAATAGTAAGAATGGATAAGAAATAATAGAACAGAAAAAAAACAGTGTTTTTATGGTGGCAAAAAATCTTTGTGGAAACTGAAGGTGAAAATAATTGTTTAACAAGATCTCTATTTTAAGAGCAGTAGCTTGAACAGACTATCCAGTGAGTTTTACTGATTAAGATACACATCAAGTGAGCAAATAGCTCCTTAAGTTACCTTATGGCATTGAGAGATCCATCAGTCTCACAAAACATATACATAAGATTTTGAAAATAATGATAGGAAAAATAACCCAGAGGTTGATATTAGAACTTCTAGAAATTTGAAAACTAAAATCTTAATCATTCACAGATTACTTCAATGACATTTTGTTGCTATTAAGTACTCTGTATCAAAATTGCAAGGAGAGAAAATATGGTTTGGTTTTGGCAGGAGATATTGACAAATATATAAATATAAACTGATGGTACAAATAGCCATTAAAATAATGACCTTTATTACTAATAAACTCGCAAGTATGTATTACTGATAACATAGAATTTTAAAATTATATCAATAATCAACTTTATTTGTTTTTAAATGTATTTCTATTGAATACAAACTATTCAGTGAACTTTTAAAAAATGCAAGATTCATTAAAACACAGTTGTCCCTACGGCAAAGGGCAGGCACAAATCTCTCATGGATAGCAAAATTTGCAAGATAATTTGGGACTATGCTATCTTGTTTTTCCAGGTGGCTCTAACATTTCAGATAAGTCCACGTTCACCTGCCACCTGGTTAGTTGGTTGTGTGCAGAAAGCCTTTGAAGGAAGGTGCCCAGCAAGAGTGCTTTCACACCCAGGCAGAGTGATTGCATTTACACTGTGTTTTCAGGATAATGAGACTCTTCCAGACCCACACCACCTTCAGCAAAGATTTACTTCTGCAACATGGAAATAGCTGTTTGCTGTGGCAATCAATATTTTTAGGCTGTTACCTACTAGCCAGAAGACAAGGTAGGAAATGAAAAGAGAGATAATTGCAGGGCAAAGCATGAAGAAATGGTTTTGGAGGGACACCAGTAGCTCCTGCTACAATGACTAAAGCAAAATAAATAGCAAATACAAGATGCCTGGTGATCCATCTCCATACACTTAAAAGGAAACCATAGAAGACCATGAAGGTTTTATAATGAAACACAGCTACAAAATAGCTGATAAATGTGCCACAGAGTAATAGAGTTATAAAATTCTCTCCATAATTAGAACTAAATAAAAACACCAGGAAATTAGGCTGTTTCTTATACTTTTTTATACTAATATATTTTACTATTTCTATTAAGACTTTTGGGCCAAATACATGTCTACCATAAGTTGTTTGAATTAAAGAAAGTCACTGCTGCTGAAATTCAGGTGAATTTGTCCTGTGATTTTCTAGATTGGCCATTTCCTCTCTTGAGCAACTCAGAACTGAAGAAGACACAAATCCATTGCATTTTGTCTCTGAATTCAGGAGGGATTCTAAAGGTTATGAAAACTTTCCCTAAATATAAAAATCTGGAGTGAGATATGTGTGACTGTGTGGAGCTGGAGAGATGAAGGTGAATTTTTCTCTTAAACCTGAACCCTGAGCCTGAGCTGCTTGGGTTTGATAAGGAGAGAAGATATGAAAATATGTGAATACAAAATGGTTTTTTAGCTTGGTCCATGTCACTTCTAAATCTAGTTTATATACAAGCTTTATTTTTTATCTCAAATACAGTATTCCTTCCTTTATATCTAGTATAGTTTACAGCTCTTTTGACAGCACCTAGAATGAGAATATGCCAATATATATTTTTACATATTGCATTTTAAACAGGATGCAGTTCAACAAAAAACTTCAGCTGTGACTTAAATTCCTGTTTTTCTTTTTAAGTTCTAGTGATGATATGCAGGTGTTTGAGAACTTTCTTAATTGAAAGTCATTCTTATAGGTTTTTTTTTCATTTGCATAAAACAAAATAAATAAACATGAAAAAAAAATAGAGTTGATTAGCAATATGGAGTGATAGACTTTTTGTGAAGCACTTTTGAGCTATAAATACTAAGGCCTTTAGTCTCTTCTGTGGTAAATAGAGGGGAAAAGAGAGCTTTTTCTCAGAGCGCCTAATCAAGGTTTCCAAGAATCACCTTCCTTCTCAAAAATCCCCACAAACCCTACAATTCTTCCAATGACTGTAAAGGATGTCTGACAAAATAGCTGTACTTGACTACAGCAATTGTCAAAATGCCCCGTGAGTTATTCCATTTTTTTGCTGAAACCACTGGTGGTGAAAGACATATAATAACTTTCTGGATAATTGGACCACAGAGTGGATTGCTTCTTTTTGCTTGTTCAGAAGAGGAGTTTGTAGATAGATGAAATTTCCTAGTATTGATGGGTACTAACTGAGCATCTATGGTGGTGCATTTCCCCCCTTCACCTCCTTTCCCAGGCTGCAGTGTGATCTGAGAAATGCCCCTTGGACCTCAGCATTGAAATCAGCACCTGGGCTTAGCTCTTCCTGAGCTTATCAGAAACACTCTCTGCTTCCAGAGACTGCTCAGGAGCTCCTATTTTCCTCATGAACAGCCTTGGAAAAAGCTTTTCTTGCTCAATGGCATAACATTCCTGTTACTGATCCTGTTACTAAGTAGAGAGGGAACCCAGGTAACAGAAAATGAAGTGAGGGCAGAGTTGCCCAATGCCTTCTTTGCATTGTCCTTCACTGGCAAGACCAGTCCTCAGGAATCTCTGTCCCAAGAGATCAGGGCAAAGGAACATTGGAAGAAAAGTTCCCCTTGGTTAAAGAGGATTAGCTCAGAGAATACCTAGGTGAACTTGATATCCATTAATCCAAAGACCCTGATGAGATGCATCCATGAGTGCTGAGATAGCTGGCAGGCATCACAGCCAGGCCACTTATGATCAGCTCTGAAAGGTCAGGGAGATTGGCAGAGGTGTCTGAGAGCTGGAAGAAAGCAAATGTCTCCCAAAAAAAGTGCAAGAAGTCTCTTCAAAAAGTGCAAGAAGTAAGACCCAGGGAGCTACAGGACAGTCAGATTCAGCTCAGTCACTTATGATAGATGATGGACTACCTCATTCTGGAGGCTGCCTCTCTCCACATGGATGACAAGAAGGTGATCAGGGTAGTCATCATGGATTCACTAAAGGCAAGTTGTGCTAGACCATTTTGATTGTTTTCTACAGCAAAACAACTACCAGGATGAATGAAGGGAGAGCAGTCAATATTGTTTACCTTGATTTAAGGCTTTTGACACTGTCTCTCACAGCATCTTCACAGGCAAACTTAGAAACTGTGGACTTAATGAGAGGACAGGGTGGTGGATTGAGGAAAGACTGAATGACAGATCGCAGAGGATTGTAATCAGTAGCCAGGGTCTAGTTGAAGGTCGCCCAATACTTGCCCCAGTATTGTTTAGCTTATTGATACATCTCATGCTCGCATTTGGAAGATAATCAGATCGAGAAAATTAGTGATGAAGTAAAGATATTTCCCTGAACATATGGATATACTTTAGATAAATGTCTAGATTGTTTTCAGACAAAAACCCACAACAGAAAAGGCTGTGTCTGATGTTATTTAATATAATTTTTTATTACTCTTGTAGCTTTGAATTTTGAAAATCTGAAATGAAGGTGGTGCTGTAGGACATATCAAATGCAGTGTATGGAATAGTGTACTATACTGCTACTTCATCTAAGCTTCTTTCTGTCGAACTGGGGTTTTGAAACTCAAATATTTTTTTTTAAATTTTAATCTATTATTTTCAATATTATATTTTTTTCTAATGGGTCATGCTAAATAAAACATGTTTTGCAAATGAGTAGCTATATTTTATTTCTTAGTTGAACATGTGAGACAGGACTGTGCTTGCTTTCTATGAAGCTACTTCCCAGAAAGCCTTGGCAGATGAAAGATAAGAATAGATTTTATTAGATTGTTTGATAGCATACCTATCACTCTTTCTGACCAAAAGTCATTTTCATTTGGAATGAGCAATTTCAGTTACACTGTACAGTTACAGTTCAGTTCCTTCACTAGTCCAGTGTGCAGCAGCAGTCAATGCTCTTTAAAGATATACGTTGTAGTGAAAGAGACAGATTTAGTAAGACAAGACATTTTTCCTCTGTGGGCTTTGTGATACATAAAAGTCTTGTCAGTTTGACATTTGCTACTTTGCTTTATGATTTTTCCCCATTTTCCTCTTCTGTACCTATGCTATCATTATCATCCTAGTTGAATGGTTCTTAACTGCAAAGTAAGGTCAGAAGGGAGAACTAGACGTTGCCAGACTGCTCTGCTTCCTACCAGACGGCAGAAAAAAAGTCAGCAGGGAAAAGAGCATTTTTATTGTGTTTTGGTTATTATACTACAGTTAAGACATATTAGCCATCTTCTGTATAATCCTACTTCCAGCCACTGATTGCTCAATATGTATTTCTAAAAGTCAAACACTGTAATTTATTACCTTCCTAAAAATCCTCTTACAATCGAAGAAAAAAGCCTCCCATTTATAGCGTCAAATGTTCAGTTATAAGTAACTGGAGGAGTGTTCAGCACTCTCAAACTCTCTGGACCCAAAGGAAGCTATTTAACCTGTCAGTGTGATCAAGCAAAAAGCCCATCCCGGTCATTAAGGTCCCAAGATTATCTCTTAGAATTTGAACCGCTGCCTAGATATATTTATCATTTTTGCTAGAATCATAGAATGCTTTGGGTTGAAAGGGACCTTAAAAATAATCTAGTTCAATCCCTCCTTCCATTGCAGGTACACCTTCCACTAGACCAGACTATTCATTATCCAACCTGGACTTCTTCCTAGACACTTCCAGGGATGGGGTATCCACAACCTCTCTGGGAAATTTGTTCCACTGTCCCACTACTCTCACACTAAAGAATTTCTTCACAGTATCTGAATCTACCCTCTCAGTTTAAATCTATTTCTCCCTGCATATACTTGTAAAAAACCTGCTTTAGGTCCTGGAGATGTGCTATATGGTCACGCTAGAGATTCTCTTCTCCAGGCTGAACAACCCCAACTGTCTCAGCCTGTCTTCAGAGGCTGAGCCAGCCCTCTGACTATTTTTATGGCTTTCCTCTGGTTTAGCTCCAACAGATCCATGTCCTTCCTATGCTGGGGACCCCAGAGCTGGACACAGTATTCAAGGGGGGTGCACATGAGAGCAAAACAGAGGGACAGAATCACATTCCTCAACCTGCTGAACATGCTGCTTTTAATGAAGCCCCAGGTGGTTTGGTTTTCTGGGCTGAAAGTGCACATTTTGAGGTCATGAAAAGCTTCTTGTCACACAACCAGCTGTCATCACCAACAAGATCTTTCAGTGGGATTTTTTCAATACAAGGACAACATTACATATTGTATATCTTTTAATATTTCATTATGTTATTATTACTCTTTTTCATTAAATATTAAGGAAATGGGAGATAAGAACATGTAGTTCTATTATCAAGTACGCGCTGAAAAAAACCCATACTCATTGAATGTAACATCACTTCACACACAGCTTAAGAAACATTATCTGAGTGTGACATTTCTTGTTTGTCTCACAGGTCTGTATTTACAAATTATGCAAGACTAACTGTTTTATCCAAGGTTGTTTGGAACTACAAACACTCAAAATAAGTTTTCATCATTTATTATCATTATTGCAATTTATCTTCCTTCAAGGTTCCAGAGTACAAGGTTTGTCTTACTGACCATATAAAAAAGGAAAAATTTGGAATAATTTTTTTTCTGTTGTGCACTATAAACCTCTCTTTTGCCTTTTATTTCTTCAAATTACTAGTTCCCACAATCCTGGTAATTTTTAATTCGATTCCAAACCAACTGCAAATAATTGTTTTCACCATTCGAAGCATTGGAAAAAAAAAATCCATCTGTGCTTTCTTGAATTTTGTAAGCCCATTTAAATTCTGAGTATTTTGGGTGCTTGGACCAAGATCTTTCTGGTTCATATTGGTAAAGCTCAATCTGATTTCTCTCCTTAACAAGCCTTAAATAGAACCAGAAACTGTGATAAGATCATTCCTAGTTCACAGTGTGATTTTATCTATGGGCACAGGTCATCCTTCAGTCTAGACTGAGTTCATTCACTTTCTCAGTCCACTGTCAGCACTGTGTCCTGGCATTAGTCACTTCTGAGTGACCCTCTGGACCATCTCTTTTCTCAGTTTAAAGTAGAAGGGCAGTCATGAGGACTATGAATGGAGTATAACCTCCGTCCTGTAACTGCTCTGAATAGCACATATATAATATCCCTTCAGTGATCAATTTCATTGTGAAATCTATTATTTAGAAATATCTAGGGGTAATAATTAAAAATTAAATCTCTACAGCAGTTTCTAAGATTTCAACATTATTTAATTTTTCACTGGAATGATAAAAGGAAACTCCAGGACAAGCCCCTTGTGCAGTAGGAATTTCTATACCTAGTTCTACTGGTCAGTTATGTGCCAGAAGGAAAATCCTCATTAAAACTAGAAGGAAATGAAAAAAAAAATCACCAAAAAATATCTACTTCTGAGGAAAATATTTTTTCCCAAGAAAATGCTGAATAGCTTTGCTCAGAACAGTACACTAAATGTCGAAACATACTTCCCTTAGTCTGCTGCTTTGTTTTTTCCCCAGTTAAACCATTTTGATGGTCCTTATTATGGTACATCCCATAAAACATTCTTTATTAATGAAACAATCAGATACTTCTACATCTCAGAGAGCTGCTGCTTATTCAGAATTGCTATTTCCCCCCTTCCTCGTGGATTTCCCCAGCTGAAACATGTACACATACACACAATTTTCAGATTTATAAATTGAGGTATCTAAAACTTGCAGAGCTTTTGTAACAGAAGCAGGATTTTAATGGAAACAATTTTTGCAATCTTCTTGCCTGTACTGATAGTAGATCAATACCAAATTCAATACATGATTTTGTTTCATGTGCAGAAAAATTATACTTTTCAGTTCTAGTAAGTGAAGAAGGAAAAGTGAAAGATGATGACTAGAGAAATGTAATGCTTCTTAAGGTAAATCATATACTGAATTGGTATTTGTGCCAATAAGTGAAGATTTAAATTGAAAAGTGACAGGTTGACAATGTGTCTTTAAATTGACTAATTCTCTTTTAGTATCGGATCAATGAAATGTGTATTAGAGACACATGCCTACTGTGCAAAGCCCTACATCAACTGTGCATGGATGGGATGTAGTTTGTTGCATGTCAAGTCAAAGGCACTGGGTCTTAGGAAAGTAAATTAATCTCATAAATATTGCATAATTGCAAGTATGCTATAATCCATTTTAAAGGTGTCACAAAGAAAATCACTATGTTCACCATCACAATGATTTTTTCTTGTTCTTATTCTAAACACTGTGTCACATTTCTAATTGCATTTTCAGCAATTTATTTCCTTTGTCTGTCCTGCAGAATTCATTCAATGTCAGTATTATTATGCCATCAGTAAACACATTGAACTTAAATTATTGCATTTATTCACGCTTTTACTCCCTAGAAATTGCTGAAGTAGTATATTCAAAAACATAAATGTCTTTTTTCAATAGTTTGAGCTTTTTGTTCTCATTAGAAATTGTAAGAAGGAAACACAGTGTTACTTATTTAGGTAATCCATGATGAATAAAATCTCCACAAATTATTCATTGCATATCCTCTCACAGAAAGCTTTATATAACAAGACAGATGGTGTTTCCCTTGATTAAGAAGGCCTAATAAATACTATTTGTATCATATTAATCCAACACAAGCAGGTAGACTATTTACAGAGAAAATACATATAGACCTCACATTCTCTACTCATGTGCAAGTATTTTTCCCCAGTGAAGTTTCTGTGCATTTGCGTAAGAAATACATGTTCTTTAATGTTAATAACACCTTTCAAGATCAAGATGGAGACTAATATTGTAGAAAGATCTGTCCAACAGCAATATTCTATTTTTGTCAAGAAGAATATTATTTCAAAATTGTGTGCCATGAAAAAAAACAAAAGACCACAAATTGAAACAAGTCTTGTATAAGAAAAGAATACATTAGTATCTGCAGTTGTTTTCCAAAAGAAAAATAAAGTTGCTTTGATTATTGTTATAGTTTTCTGTTGTGATTGAAACAGCACATATTAATTAACTACCTGGAAAATCTCAAAATTGAAGCATAGAAGAGAAAACAAACTCTCAAGGTGGATTTTAGTAGTTTGAAATGCTTTACAATAAAGTATCACACTCCAAATATCTTCTTAATATAAAAGCCATCAATTACACATATTTAGAATGGTTTGCTAGGCTGTTCACCTCTGAGATGAAAACCTGTACAGAGCAGCAGGGAACTTAAACACTAATAAGATTTAAACAGTCCCATTTTAAAATGGGCATTTTTATGGGAAAATCATTCAGTTTTTAAAGATTCTCCTGGAAGACTCTTCTACTGGAAATTGTCCAGTAAGTGTTCTCCAACCTTCCTTTTGAATGGGAAATGCTCACTTATATTTCCACTGCTGTTACTCAGGGATAAGTTCTTGGGTCTATGTTATTGATAACTTTTCTCAGGCAGCTAATAGTGCTGTGAAAAACATTATTTATTATAGTAAGAAGTAAATCATTGAGACAACAGGTCCCACTGGCATTGCCAGTTATCTGAAAGTGGGAAAATGATACATTTTCTTTTCCTTATGTGAAGAATGTCTTTGTTGACTTAAATAAAGTCATGTCCATACAGATATATTTTTAACATTTCATAGTCCTCTGTTCCAACTTTAGTGCATTGCTATCCCATAGGAAGGGTTATGACATCTTCTGGGATAAGCATGTTTTGTATTGAGAAATTATGACTTAGGAAAACCCTCTAAGGGCTGGGTTATGAAGAACAGTCACATCTGCTAGTGGAGCAGCACAGCAGCAAGGAGGTTTTCCTGTGAAGGCTCCACTTACAAAAATGCCCAGACTGCTAGAAGAAATGTCAGGCATTCCCATTCCCATTTGCACATCTCTGCCTCTTCCTTTGCTCTGCCTGGATTGTGTTTGTCTGCTCATCAAGGTGATACACTGAGGCAGCACAAAAGCAATCTGCCCCCCTTAGAATATTTTTGGCTGATTTAGTGACCTGAAATGCACACCAGATGATCAGCCAAGCAGCAGAACTCAGGAAAAAAGAAAAAAAACAAGGAGAAGGAGCTATCCCTTTTCTCAGAAGGCAGCTAGTACATTGGTTCAGACATTTTGAAAAATAAAATTGTCTTAAGTAAACATAAGCTGATGCTGTTTTCAAGGAAATGTTTCAGCCCTCCCTTCTATCAATATCTCCATCCTTCTTCCTAAGTAAAGATCTGTAGAACTGCACAGTTGATTTTCTGGGAAAAATAACCTTTATATGAATTGTAGACTCTAAAACAACTGAACTAATTTTGCCACAGTTGTTTTGCTAAAAAAAAAGTCCTGACATACATGCACAAAAATTTGTGCTAACATATCTGGGAAGAACTTTTTTGGCAGCAGGTCTAAATTGTGACATGCTAGTCTAAACTACAGTTTAAGCATGGGGCTGGAAGGACCATTTGAACAAGATATTCTTAAATACAAGGAGAACTACATGCATAATATTACAATATTTTGTCCAATTAAATTTGAGAAAAAAGTTGCAGCAACACTGGGGGCAAAGAAAGGAGTCCTGAAAATCATTAAAGAATGGGGATGCATGATGAATATTCTGTGACCAAGTGTTCTCAATATCTTTTAGTTAAAAGGAATATGAGATAATGGTGGAAGTCTGTATGCAGCACGCACAAATGCAGATTTGACATTTCTTAACTTTTGAGTGCTTGACCTATAATCTTAATTTACTCTTAAAGAACAGACTTTCATATGTGCATACAGAGTATTCTCAATTTTTTAAATTATTTTTTCAATTTTATCACTTAGTTCCACATATGTATTCAGAATAATTCCTTATTTATACTTTCCAGACACATTTTTATCATATTTAAAGATGTTACAAAGATTAAACATGCACTAAAAATAATTAATAAATAATGATTATAGTAATTGTAATGTTAATGATGATAGTAATAATCATCATCATCATAAACATCATCATCATCATCTTTCAAGTGTTTCTAATTTGAGAAGGAGGAGTATCAAAGTCACTTTTTTGTTAGCTTTCATCAATTCAGTATCCTAACTGATATACAAAACAGTTTTTGTAAAAATTCAAACTGTATCCCCACATCTTTTAACAATAGAAGGGAATATTTCTGCCCAATCAGCTCCAAGTAGTTGCTGTGGTACAACATATATAGGTTTTCTTCATGCTTACATTGTCATTAAAGAGTCCTCACGTGTTTTACAATTTACAATAATTCAATAACACCCATGTCTTTCAGATTTTTTAGAGTGGCAGAAAAATCAGATTTTTTTAGAGTATAATAAAATACAGAATGTTAAAAAAAGATTAATTCCTTGACCATGTAGATAAAAATACAGACTATTTATTTATATCTAGATTTGCAAAATAAAGCCTAACTTTTCTGTTCAACACTTTCAATTTCTGTCATTGAACAAAAGATTAAGTACAAGTTAATAAAAATGAACATTTCATTAGTAACAAAAAGAACATGAGTTTTTTTTACCATTTGGAAATACAAGTATTCCTAACAATCCAATAAACACAAGTTTCAGTAACCTAAGGCTACCTATATATATATTATGGTTTTGTTTAGATCATAGGTTTATTTTCTATAGAATATTAAGAGGAAAATAGCACTACATTGTCCTTTTAAAATGAAGTACTACGGGGAAGGAGAATGAATATATCAAAAACTGAAAGAATTGAATTGAAAAACTTTCTTTAAGGGCAGATGAAAGAGATAAAACTGAAATGAGTTCATAAATTGTAATAGTCAAAGTGGAAAAAGAGTAGAAGAAATTAATATACCAAAATATAACAGGAGACAGTTGACAACAGGTTTGTATATGTATTTTGTTGCTTTTAAAACTAGAATATGGACTCTAGAAAAAATTTGTTTTGTTGAATTAAAATGCAGATTAATTTAATGAACATATTTTTAATGAGAAATATTTTCAAATCAAGATAACTAAGCCAAAACTAGAAACTATGTTGTTTCCTTCAGGGTCAAAACTGGTAAAGGTTGAGGAAGTAATGGTTCATCATTGTCCTAAGGGCTGTAAGAGAGCTGTGTTCTGAATTTCCACCTTATAATACCATCCAAGAGAAGAAGGTGAACTGGAAGAAATATGAAGTGGCCTGAAAGAAAAATTTCTTGTTTCTTTGTAATGTTGCCCAAAGACCAAACCACAGGCCATCATCTAATCAAATCCTTATCCCATTCAAGAAAAATCTTTAACATAAATCTTCTGTATATGGTGCAGCAGTTGAAAAAAGCAGATATGTTAAGCAATACTGCTTTTGAAGAAAATGTAGATCATATCTGAGGACTTACTACATTCAGAATAGGATTGGATCAAGCTGGTTAAAATTTCTTTCTTGCCCATGAAAACCAAATACAGTAGCTCTTCCTCTGTGTCATGGGCTCCACTTTGGATTGAATATTATCCATTATTAAATGTTTTGGAGATAATACATAGACCAGACCATGGTTATTATATGTCATATCCTTACTTTCCTTGAGAGTGTTATGGCAGAGAAAGGTAGCAGACACACAAATCACCAGCAAGCCTGAAAGAAAAATGAAAGAGGAAAAGGGACAAACTGTCCCTTCGGATATTCGTGTCCTTGGGTTATGCTATTTCTTTGTCCCTAAAAATCCTTTCTCTGCTTTATGCTTCTCTGAGATGCACTGTACCATGAAGCAATGCATTTGTACATCTAATAACAATGACTTGGTTTATGTCTACCAAAAAACCTCTCAGGATCTCTGGTTCAGAGACAGTCTTAAAACACTCAGAGAACAGGGCAGAATTAGGCTTTTCCCAAAGTACAGTTGTGGACAGAACATTATTTTAAAACATCTCCAGAAGAGGTGACAGCAGCTCCATTTCATGTATTAGCCTAGGCTAGAACACTCACTCAGGAATTGATTTATATGTTTGAATTCTTTTGACTTTCTGAAGAAATTCAAACTTGTACCATCCAGCAGCCCACAAAATGTTCCTATCTTGGGGCTGCCTTGAGGTGAAAGCACTCACCTTGAGGACTCAAGAGACAGAAAGCAGGATTCATGAGCTGGAGTTCCTGTTAGGAAGACTGTTCTTGTATTAAACTTTCAGCAGTCATGGGTGAAATGTGTATACTAAAGTTAAATTAAAGACTCAGTGGTTCACAGAAAGGTGATTAAATATTCATTAGACAGAAGACAGATGGAGAGAACTTCTGCCAGCTAAGTATGACTGTCACCTGGTGTGAGGCCACATTTGTAAGGAGGAAAGTTAGGTTTTCTTTCTTCAAATTTGAATGTCCTAGAACTCTATTACTTATTTGGATAATGATTCCTTGGAACAGTAGCACTATATAAAGAACAAAAGCACATCATGAAATATTTTCTTGAAAAAAAATCTGTAAAGCAGAAATAGGCTTGGGTGGCAAATTCCAGGAAATTATCAAAATGAAGGACTGGAGCTTGAACACTGTTACGAAGTGTCTTACCTGACTTATCCTGAAGTTTCTTTGTGGGCTGAGATTCTGACTTGACAGAGAGCATGATTCCTACAATAAAGTGGAAAAAACAATTACGTACCTAATTAAAATAATGGCCCTCATTTATCAACACAGCATCTTTGTCTGTTACTGTGCCAGGCATACATTCACGTAGCTCAGTATCTCTGAAAACATGCGATCAAAAATACCTTAAGATCACAAAAAGCAAATGGAGAATGAAATTTTAAAAAAAACAAAACTAAATCCCAACTTCAGACCCTCTTAGCAAACTGCCCCTTGCCCTATTTGTCATCCATGTTTTTCTAATGTTATGCAGAAGTAAAGATACAAGAGACCACAGTCAAAGATTTTTGCCTTTGGTTTTCACATGCCTCTAAATTTAAATTGCTATTTATAGTTAAAACTGGAATGAAAATCATATACATCCTGACATCTCATGCGCTCCTGTAGTGTTTTGGTCTTCATTCAATTTAATGGTCTATTCCAGGATGCTATTATTTCACTTACTGCCATGAGTTGAAACAACTCTAAATGACTGGTTTGAGATTAGGTTCATTTGATACATTAAATAATCATGGTTTTGATGTGTTTAATGTCAGAGTCAAGAATGAGACCTTCAGCACAGAAGGTACTCAATGACCATTACCTTCTCTCAAGTTCCCCACTCCTCAGCTGAAGGATTTTTTTTTTCTTTGGGGTGATTACTGATGTTATTATCATGTATTCCTAGTACTTACAAGTATGTTAAAAACCCCAAGTACTGAGCGAGAATTAAAACTCAAAAATAGTGACAGCTATTCACAGCTGTAAGTTCTTAGTCTAAATCAGGCTAAAAATGTGCAGTGATAATCTTGACAGTTTTAAAGATCTGCCATGTACCTGTTAGAACCTGGATAGTAAAGTCAAATTGAACTACTGCTTGTCCAGTTAAAAATATTTCCCCAACTGATCTCATGGTAAATGCTATTGATGAAAGTTCATTGTAAGCAGTGTGAGCAGAGATGTAAGACTGAAGGTAGAACAAGAATCTTCTTTGCAGTCATAATCATGATGAAATCACCTTGCAAAACATTTCCTCATGTCAATTTGTTTTCTGAAGAAAACTTGAGAATAGCCTAGAGGGAGAGACTTGCCTTTGATTCAGACCATGAAAGGCATTAACACAGGTTCAAAGAATAATGCAATTCTAAGAAAATAATGAAATAAGAAGAATATAGTGCATTAACACAGAAATAGACAGATTTAAGAGATACTGCAATTCATAAAAAAATATCCCAAACCAAAACTAGAAACAGTACTTCTTTCAGCAGTAGTAAAAATGAGATACTTTAATAAAAGACAAGCAGGTAGTGAATAGATCACTGCAGATAATTGATTTCACCTGAAATTGAGACAGAACCCTTTCCTTAAAAAAACATACAAGTAAGATATGTTCCAATATCTAATAAGCCAAATATAATGAGAGAGTTTTTCAAAAAGAGTTGTTCAAAAACATGCAAAAGCAAAATGGCTAAGATTTATACAACATAAATTCCAAAGCACTAGATTAAACCAAAGTTGGAACTTAAAATTTACTATGTGTCAATTTTTCTCTACTCTGACAATATGGTGGCAGTCTGAGAGCACCTGTTGGCAGATATTTAGATGCTTAAATTTCCCAAAAGAATCTTAAATGCCTGCTTAAGTAAACAGACAGTAATTTATTTCTCAGATCTGCCATTTAACAGAAATAACACCTTTTATTTAATGGGTAAAATAATAAAATATGAATGTGCTTCTCTTGTATCTATTCTTTGATGTAAAGTTAGACACCCACAATGTAGACAGCAGTGAAATGCAAATTATTTAAGATTAACTTATACTCTGGTTGTTATGGAAACTACATAAAAATGTACCATAAATATGTAAAAATACACTATTAAGTATTAACACTCCACTAGTAACTTATGCGGAGTTGTGCTTGTTTATTAGAAAAATATTAAAGAACAAAAGTAACTCAAGAACTCACTTGTATGTGAATGTTTAAGGTTGGCAGTTTCCATGTTAATACCAATACCACAAACTTATATTTAATTGTTAGTCATCTTCAAACAAGTAATAAGTATGATTACTATTTCATATCAGAATAAGTTTTGAATAGTTTCTTTATCTATATTCTAAACCTTTCATATTACATCTCTACAATTTCTATACAATTCATAGCAAAAAACAAATCATTGGTAAATAGTACCCATGACAAACTGCTTCTCTACCATGGATGGAAATCAGATACTTCTAAATCACATCTTTGGACATGACAGGTCAGATCAGATTGGCACTTCTCTCATTAAGTTGTGATACTGCTATCCGTCTTTCTTTTTGAATAAAATCATAACCAAAATTTTTCAAATAGATGAAGGATGCAAGACTTCTGAGTCTTTCTGAGAAATGTGCCCTTTACAGTGAGATGTAGTATAGACTGAACTTTAAACTTTCTCACTGTGTAACTGAATACTTGCATTCCTGACATTCAGAGGGTGTGGGCAGAAAAAGGCATTATTTCCCAGCTCTCCCAGAGAAGGAGTCTTCATCCTAGTTTCTTCTCAAAACTGCTTGCACGTTAAATAGAGAACATATTTGACAAAGCAAATGCAAGTGAATTTATAAATATATAAAAGCATTTTTTTGTATGTGTAGCAGCCCATATCACACATCAAACTTCAGTGGGGCAGCTAGAAATAGGTGTGAGGAGGTTACAAGAGAAGCTGTCCTTTAGTGCAGGACAGTCTGAACGCATTCAATAACATGCTCCATGGTCTGTGTGTAACTGATGGAAACCTAAATGTCTGCACATCTTTAAACACATAAGCATTTTAGTTTTGTGACAGATTCCCCATGGTACACCCAGGGAATGTTTTTCTTTTGGAAAAAGAGAGAATAAATCTGAAACAACAAATCATTGAATATATACATTTAAAGCTTTTTGGACATCTACTCTGTTTCTAGTAGCATGGATGACCAAAAGCTGACATGCAGGTATTTCTTATTTCAGTATTTCTGTAATTTTGAACATGCTGAAAGGAAAATCAGACTTCAGTTTGTACTGTACATGTCTACCAAGTCAGCTCACTCTCCATTCCCCACCTTCATTGCAAGTAAAATATTCACTGTCAGTTTAAAGCATGAAACAGCTGAGACAGTGACACAAAATATCAACAATAAAAGAATGACAAATCATCACACTACGGCAGTCTTGTTTCCTGAAGACTGAGTCTACAGAATATGTGTTTAAATTTAAATTATGATGCAGTAGTATCAGAAAAGTGACCAGTCTGTCTCTAAAAAAACTCTTCTCTCATGGACCTTGTAAAGCTGGGAGTTGACATTTTAATGTAAATAGGAATGGAGCATTTTTACTTATGATTGCCTAGCACTGTAACCTACTGTAACCATCGAAACATGAAGAGTTGACAGAAGTCAAATATGTGCTCCTTTAATTGAGAAACTTATGCTGAATTATTGACAATTGTGATAGTTTGACTAAGTTAAGATAGTGTAGAGATGGCCCAGAGTAAAGTAAGAACAGTACTGTATATTTTTTGTTCTTGTTTCATTTATAATTAATCTCATTTTGCAAGTTCATATGTTATATATATATGAAAAGACCCAAATCAATGGAATTTCCTCAAAATGTTCTAGGTGGGAAAGGCATGAATAATTACAATTTAAAAAGATTACGAAGAAATAGTATGAAACTACATGAAAAAAAGAATGAAGGTCAATGGAATGATCATCATATTGTCTTGTATAAGTAACCTCATAGCTTAATAAACAGCTAAATTGTAGTGGTTTACATTAAAAAGACTGCAATGTTGTAGATTCTTGAAAAAAACACAAGTTTTTTATAAATACCATAATATAGGCTACCTAAATACACTCAACAAGAATTCAACAATGACCCAAAGAAGCACATTTCTTATGGGAAGTTAGTTATAATGAGCTAGAAATAAACACACACAGCCCAATATCGAAAAAAAGGTTCAAGAGTGAGTAATAGTGAGAATGCTTGCATGAGATCATGAATAAACCATGTAGTACATCCTCAGAGCATCACCAATATCAGGAATTAACTCCCACTTAAAGAAGAAAACTATTATTTTACCATTACATGTGAGAGCCTCCAAAGGCTGCACAAGGATTCTCTGGGAACACATAGCTTTGTGAGTAGCAGTAGCTTTGTTTCATAGACATTAAGTGTTGCAGATAAGGATGTACTAGGCACAATAGACAATAACAGAATCACAGAGTAGTCTGAGCTAGAGGGACCCAGAAGGATCATGGAATCCAACTCTTAAGTGAACCTGTATTGGATTGATTGAACCTGCAACCCTGGCATTACTAAAATCAAGCTCTGACTAATGAGCTAATCTTGTGGTCAGCATCTTCCTTTACTTTGGCTTTGGGGGAAGGGATAATTTATATAGGGCCAAAGCAAGATTCCAAAACATTTTAGAATAACAATATGATCATATCTCTGCAACAGCAAAGATTCTCTTGACTTAGAATGGTTTCACCTTTCATTTCTTCTATATTTACATGCAAGTCTCTTAAGATATGCTAAAATGAGTATCCTGGATTAGCACAATATTATGAATATTTGTAAGATGGCCACTTCAGTATATTAAAGGAAGGCAAAAGCAGTGAAACTTCTTAAGGCTATGTCAGTAGTATCTCTTGTAGTTTCATTTATATCAAAATGAGGATAGAACAAAGGATCAGAAAATAAAGCCAAATTTATTTTGCCTACTTCAGGATGATCACAATTGTGGCTGGGATGCTGCATAGACCTTTGAAACCTGTGGGATTCCATTAAAAAAAAACAACTTGAGAGGTACAGCAAGGCTAGTTTGCTTTGAAGTTTGGAATTGTGGGTTTTGAACTAATTATAGCAAAAGGATTCATAATAAGAAACTTCTATGTTGCCCTTGGACAAGTAATAAAAAAACCTGCAATGTTGATTATCAAACTAATGTTAGTAGAGTGTTAAAAGTGAACAAAAGTGATCATTATATTAAAGAAAACTTCGATAGTCTCTTTCCATTTACAACAAAACCTAACATATAACAGTGATAAATTAATGCTCTGATGGTGATTCTAAATACTTTTCTTAGGTTTTTTTGCCACATTCTGGACAGTAATTGTAATTCCAGTAATTGGGAAGGGTAAAGACTGTTAGGGACATTTTATGGTAAAAACTGATGTTTAAATCCTAATTTTAAATAATTAACTCATGCACTTAACTTTTTTTTTATAAATTACATTTTCATTTTTTATACTCTTCTGCCTCTGTTGTATCTGCACAAACATACAGAAACACAAGGAAAGAGGAACAGAACAGGACATACTTTTTCTATTGATCTGAAAAATATTTTATGTTAAACTGATGGTATTTTAAAAGAAAAATCTTATTTTCTCATAACTTTATATCCATTGGTTTGCAGCTCTTTTGTTTTACATTACATTTACTTTTGACAATGTTATTGCATTTTTCAGAGCATGTCAGAATCTTTATATGTGAGATGACTTAAACCCATTTTCAATTATTATATCTTCTTAGTGAATGGCTGAATATACATTTAGGAATATATTTGCCATAATATAATACTATGTAAATGATGGATAGATTTACCAACAGAAAAAAACTTTTTCAGTTTCAGGCCAATTGAATAATTTTGACTTTTTACACATTGAACTCACAAGGCAAAAAAATATGTAAGCAGTTATTGTCACTGCTGGGTCAGTTAGTTTAGTGAAATTACCCCAGAGGTGAGTGAAATGCAGGAATTTTGAATTGTGTGATTCTGCAGTGAAGAAATATAATAGTTCTAAAGGGAGAAAATCCTTCTCAGGTACTCTTCAAAATCCTTCCCAGTCACCATCAAGATCCTTCCCAGTCACCATCTCTGTGCGGAAAAAATGAGAAGATAGCACCCTTCTCCATTGCATATCATAAGGACTTAAATTTAGCAACCATAGTGAAAACTGTTCTGAGCAGACAGAACTAAATTGGATCTAGAGGATGCACGGAAGTATAGGTCATCAAAAATGCTGAATATCCAATATCCTCCTGTTTAGTCCTGAGCGGGGGGCTTAAGTGTGTTTATAAAGGAAAATGTCTTAAGCCTCTAAGAATTTACATTGAAAATTGAGCTCAGGAGAAAAACATTTGGCCTAGACTGGGCTAAAGAGCATAAGCCAGCACTGTGCCCAGGTGGCCAAGAAGCCCAGGGGCATCCTGGTTATGTCAAGAAGAGCATGGCCAGCAGGACCAGGGCAGGGATTGTCTCTCTGTTACTTGGCACTGGTGAGGCCACACCTCAAGTTCTTTGTCCCATTTTTCTGTGCCCCTCCCTCAATTCAGGAATGACACTGGGTGCTGGAAGGTGTCCAGAGAAGGGCAATAGAGCTGGTAAAGGGTCTAGGGAACAAGTACTATGAGGAGTGACTGAAGGAGCTGCGGATTTTAGACTGGAGTGAAGGAACAGAGGAGACCTTACCCTTCTTTCCAATATTTTAATAATTCAGTTAAAATCTTACCCTTTAGTTCTGCTTGGTGTTTCAGAATTTCAACAAATATTTATATAGATTTGTCTAACTACAGGTGCAAACCATTTTTTTTGGTAGAGTGAGTTATGTGTTCATCAAGTCATTAGTACAACCACAAACTAAATAAAAAATTGTCGAACTCTTCTGAAAACAATCTAAGAACATTTTAATAGCTTTTGTAGCATGAAATGGAATATTAACAAATGTCAGCACTGAGAATTAAAGTAAGTCCTAGCCAATTTTAAGTCTCCTCATGAAGAATGCAACTTAGCCTAAAGAAGTTAATCATATTTCTATGCAAGAAGTTAGTGCCAATACTACTATTTAGATTTTATAAATCAAAAATTAACATCTTCAAGCACAAGAGAAAATTAATTCATGATCATTAATTCATAAATGATAATTGTATGCAGAGGGCCTTAGATATTTTATATACTGTATATATATAAATCCCAGGCATCTTTTCTGAGCATTCTTCCATTCTCTTTGGCTTCTGTAATTTCTTTTTTGCTTCACTAGGGACTAAGAGCGTGTAAAGGATGCAAGAGCAGAGCCTTGGGTTTTTAAGCATACAAAAGTACATACATACATGCTTTTGATCAGCTCTGACTAAAAGTGCTATAATTCAAACTAATGAAATTTTGTATGCATCTCTGAACAAATTTTAAAGGTACAAAACCCAGAGGGAAATAGTTTCTAATAGAAGTGCTGATAGGGTTTTATGAACAAGCATAATTATTTCAAATATATTAAGCAAATACCTTTAATCAACAGCTGAATGGCAGCATGCTGTGATAATTATTTCTGGTTGATGATGAGAAGACTGATTGCAATTTCCTCATTAACTTACTTTTCCCCCATTTCCATAAGTTTTTCTCTCTACATACTTTCTTGCTTCAACAATTGATATCTTATTCCTGTTGCAGTATTTTTTAGTCACAAAATCTGTTAAGGCTCATATATCTACCACCTATATTGATATGTCATAACATTTCTTTCCAAACAGGACATGGGCACATATTAAAAAAAAAAAAAAGTTTAATGTCAAGCCATGGTGTATTACTCTGTATTTATTAAGGTTATGGTAGCTCTCCAAAAAAAAAAAAATTGAACTAACCCTCTGCCCACTCTTTTTAAGGAATGATTAGAAGCAGAATAAATAAATTAAACAATCTTTCAGTCTAGAAGACTATGTAATGCATTTAAACACAAAGATTTTCAGTTGTGAGCTTAGGGGGGTTTTGTTCAACACGTAGCTTTTGGCTCTTTAAAAAAATTTCATTAATTTTTTAACAAGGGTGAAAGAAAAGGAAATTTTTTAAAATACTAGATTTTTTTCCTACTTCAAATTTATGTCGGTGTCCCTTAGACAGAGAAGAGATGGATTAGGGAGAAGACAATTGCCTCAAATCTCATCATTATAATTTAGTATTTTCCCTAACACCTTCAGTGCAATCTCTGTTAGGAATAAGGAACTGCATAAATTATTCTTGTGAATATTTTTGAATTGTAATTATTATATATTCTTTTTACATGACAAGAAAATATATTAGAGAAAAAAAAAAGGTGTAACCTGAGCAGAAGTATTTAAGATATCTGGTAGTAAGTTACTAATGTAATTGTGCAAGTAACCTTAAGCCCCAGTTTCTATCTCAGAAGTTTAATTTACTACTTGAATAAGATAGAAAATTATTTTGCTTATTGAAAAGGGAATTTTGCATATTATACAGGGAATTCTCCAATGTCTTTCTGAGAGTCAACAACCTATGTTCATCTTTCAAAGTTAAAACTAGAGAGACAGAAGGACTAACTCAAGAACCAGAACAATCTGGGAGGCAATATGGATAGAAAGCAAAGAGTAAAGCCCTTTGTTTGGCTCCTTTAGAATGAGTACTACACATGCTACATATTTAATTTATTTAGGGAAAATGTTGCTTTAAGCCAAAATAGAGACTGTGCTTTGCTTTGCAAAGTTTGAGTTCTATCATGGTTTCTTACATATGCTTAGCTCTAGGCATCTTTCCCAAAGTTTGAGTAATTTTTCTTTCAAAAATAAAAGTACTTTGAATTTAAGTTTCTTGCAACCAAGTTTATAACAATTTGATAGGACAAGACTATTCCAACCTCAGCATGGAACTCAGAACTTATCCTATGGAAAACAACCAGATGTGGAAATGCATATTCAAATATTTCAAATTCATCCTGGAGTTGTCATTTGGAAAATGAGTTTTAGGCTATTTTTAGCTAATCCACTTTTTATATTTTGTCATGGAGCATGAGTACATTTTGAAATCTTCCCTTCTTGCAGTGGAACAAGGTATCTCAAAAATCAATATTTTTAATTTTTTTTTCTGGTTGTGTCTGTATAGCGACTTAGAGAAAAGACGCAAATCCAAATAAAGTTTTTTTGGAAAAGTATACCAAATAAAATGAGGAAACAGTACTCTAACAAACAGGCTGGAATTTCATTTCTAAATAAAATTTAGAAATTTTATTAGACTTTGACAATTGAGAGGGTCAACATAAAATGGACTGGAAGAGGTGAGTTTAACAGTAACCAAGGTGGGAAATAACAATATACCACATACAAATTTGAATATCTGGCCAAAAAAAAAGAAAAAAGGCTATGATACCATGCATGCAGTCATATATGCTGGACGAAGAAAATGTGATCCATAAAACAAGAGAGGGAAACTCATTTAGTGAATGAATTTCCAGTAATTTGGTGGAGTTCCCTACACTGTCTTCTCATGAGAAATATGTATGTCTTGCTATTACAGCTTTAATTTTTCTCAGCTACCTTAAATTAACATGAGCTTTATTAATCTAGGAGAAACAGCTTCAAGTCTGTGCACTTGACAAAGTAAAGTACCTTTACTTGCTTCTGTGTGAAGCTCCTCTCCTTAACCAAGCACTTTTAGAAGTTTTTGAGAGTCAAGCCTTTTCTAGAATATCCAAAAAGATACTTCCCAAAGGTGACTGAATATATTACAGAATGACCTACAGAAATAAGACCAGAAGACCCCTCAATAATTTTTGAGACTACAGCAAAATGTTTTACAGAAACTGGTTGAATAAAAAAAAGGAGGACACTTTTAAGCCCATTCTCTAATACACATCAATTTTTCTATACATCAATGTTTTCCACTTTATAATGAAAATCATCATTCATTCAAGAGTTCTTCTGAGATTCAAACTTGTAAAGTTTTTTTTTCAACATTGGAACAATCACTAAAGAAAAAGCTTTCTTTATAAGTATTGTAATTCCCACTCCTTGTCCAACCTTCCCCAGGCCAATTTTCTTTTTATAGACTAAAAATTCCTTTACTGTCCTTAGTGCACAGTAAACTATGCACTTGTATTTATGATATAAAAGGAACAGTGCCTGATTTTTTGGACAGACTTTGGAGCTTTGTAGAGTGACTGAGGATATCATTACAATAGAAGTGATTTTCTCTTAAAATGCATCTTAATAAAAACTAAACTATTAATATTTGGAAAGTAAATTTGGCTGTAATTAATGTAAGTACACAAATGCCTGAAACGTAATTCCAGAAGATCTTTGAATATGTAGGATGTATTACTTCTTCAACAGCAGAAGTATCTGTAGCTGTTGTAGAGCAGGAGAGTGGATATACCAGAATTAATCTATGTTGTATATTGGATTGATTGGAAAAACAAAAATGTTAACAGAATATTCTGCAATCTCTGTATACATTTGGCTTGAACTATAACAAATAACAAATGAACATATGAATATAAAGATCTTTTGGTACAATACAGTGCATTATGGTAGGCATGGTTGGCACCATGACTCTGAAAGCTCTTAAATTACTTGGAAGTGAGCATGGAAAGACAACGTGCAACACACTGTCATTCTTTTGGTTCAATGGAGGCAATCTATGAAAACACAGCCAGGTCAAAATACTACAAATAAGCTGGTAGTTAACCTTTCTGTGATGCTATTAACAGTGCTGGCTATTAATTAGCTATTTGTCTTCACATAAAGATATTTGGAGGGTAGACATGCTCTTCTTTGCTTTTTAATTTCAGACCATAGTCTGACCTTGACCTAGGACTGTAATTCCATCTCAGAGTAATTCTAGCACACCTTAGTAGGAACAATCCTTCCGCATTTATTTTGTCTACTTTTTTTCCTATTGAAAGAGTCCCAGTGTTACCAATTACCCACAGTCAGACAAGGGGTCAAGACCTTCTTGACTAGTTGACAAAAACTTGCAAACTACCTTGACCTGTTTGTTTATTTCCCTTTAGGCCAACACTTTGCTCTCACATTCTTTAGCTGTAGTGACCACAAATAGGACTACCACACATCCTATGTTTTGAAAAGGCAAAACGGCATTTGAAGTGTGATGTTTCTTTACAGCTCTACCCTTGATGATGTGTTGCCAGGTATTTATTCATAAAGCAAGCTGTGATAGGAAAAGGAAATAATCAGTTACCATCACAAGTGACGCAGAAGCAGCAAAGAGCCTGCAGTAATTGAAATCATCATACATTAATAGCATAGGAAAAGTAGTCCTTACACAACTATATTCTGTCTTGCTTCTGGCCTAGGCAATCTTAACTTGTATGGATTATATTCTGAATTAAATGTGAGAAAATCTTTTTTTTTCAGGTCATTGTGCACTGAAAGAAATTATCTTGATTTTTTTTTCCCATGTTGATCTCTGTGACTACTGTGTTAACTTGGAGCATGGTAATGCATACAACACTAAAGAGACAGACATTCTAGATATCAACATTCAGAGAAATATCTTTAGATTAGAATGACCATATTCACTGATATTTTTCTGCTGGCGTGAAAACTTTACTGACTTTGTAGTACAGGAAACAAGCACTGAGTCCTCCAACCCAGATTTTCTTACAATTGGTATATAGAAATTGATGTCTAATAATAGTAACTCTTGTTAGAATTGTCATGGCAAATTAATATTATCAAGCTGACAGGTCTTTTTCTACTAAACTAAACTCATCCAATTCTGAAATATTAGATATATGGGTAATTCTAATTAGTATTTGTATGTACCCTTTATTTTCTGAAAGGAAAAAGAAGCAATGAAAAATACCTTTTCAGAAAAAAAAGTTTCATTAGATTTGCACTGGCCAATCATTTTTATGATACTCAAAATGTTTAGAAGGACAAAAAGGGAATATATTTAATTGAGGAAAATAATCTGTTGTTAGAGTTATAAATGTTCTAACGGTCCAAACAAAATACAGTATACAGTTATTGTCAGGTTATAGAACAACACTTAGCATTCAAATTATCTAATATTACTGATATCTTGTTAATTACAATAAAAATTGCCATACATGAACTTCTGACTGCTTCTAAATGCCAGATGATATCTGTTTTACTGTTATTTTTCAAATTCTTAAAACTAGTTTAACCAGATTCACAAAAATGCTCTCCTGAAGTGACCAGTGTGATCTGCGTTTTCTGCTTAAATCTGTTTTCTTCTAAACTTAATTTTCTTTCTAAGATCATGAATGACACTAAGCAGAATAACTATTCCTTAATACCAGCTATTAATTGCTAGTAGCTGTTCTAGCACAAAGCTACATTAATTTAAACTAAAGTAAGCACAAATCTAGGCAATAATATCTGCCCATTAGACAGTTGCTTTTACTAAAATCAGATCAATCAATGCATGTCTAGTCAAGCCCTGAAACTTTACTGCATCAACATAATCTCTGCAGGTGTTTACTAATAATGACAAAATACTATTTTCCTTGTCAAATTTCAATATGGTTAAAAGCATCCATGAGCATTTTCCACTAAGGCATTCTTGTCTGAGGATCACATCGTGCGTAATATTCTTTCCTGTGCTGCATATCATGAACAGCATTCATCATGTTGACTGGAGTTGAGTCTTCTGTAGTCATTACAGAGATTTTTCTCACACTTATCCTTCTAAAGTTCTCTCCAGTCATTTGATAACTCCATTAAAGTCTCAGTTTTTAGACCACTAATTTGATGATGGGTCAAGTCATATCCTAGTGGTAATTCCTACTGGATTAACAAGAACAGATGTTGCAAAGTTTCAACCTGATTTCTAGTGATCTATCCTGAAAACACTCCAGTGGCTTTAAGTTAGTACTGAGAAATCTTTTCTTCTGCAAGAAAAGTTAAAATATAATTTCTCAATGAACTTGTCAATAAGAAAAGCATAGTGTTATGTCATATACTAGAATAAAATTTTCAATAAACTCACATTTTTCTTGGAAAAGATTTATGCCTCTCATTCAAGTCTTCTGGGTAATAGATAAATGTTTGTTAATTTAATTCCAGGAAGCATAACTTGTTATTGCTTCTGCAGCCAAAACAATAATAAATAGAATGATGTCTACAACATGCAACCCTGTCAGATCCAGGTCAGACAGAGGTGAACTGCACAGAGCTAATCCTGCAGGTTGTAAAATCAGGTACAGCTTTAAGTTACTGTTTCCAGAATTGATTTTTGTACACAGTAGCATCTGAACTTCTGGCTTTAGTCTATACATTTCCTTTCCTCTGAATCGTGCAGCACATGGTGAATGAATTTTCATGATTTGAACAATATAAAGCACCAACAATTCATGTTTCTTGCTTAAATAAAAGACATCCATAATACTTGGGAAATTGCAGACTAATCACCTTTCAGTCAGCTATCTGAATAAAGTGAAAAACTAAACTTTTTTATTTTCTCCATGGGCAGACACGATCTAGAATCCTGTGTCTAGGTGTTGGAGTTCAGTGCAATGATCTATGAAAAAGTATCCTGGAAGTTCTTAAAAACAAAGGAAAAAGTAAATACTGGTATTTACGTTAAGTAATTGCAAAATGATTAGAGAGAACTTCCAGAAATCTGAACATCACATGAGAATAACATTCTTTGCAAGCCACCTCTGTGACAACTGCTTTTCCTGGCATGGACAAAAAGGGAAATACAGAAATAAAAAAGGAAGTTCTTATACTCAGTCGCTCTTCATTATTGTTGGTTGTCACTCAGGCTCTCCTCCTTTTCTACAGTGCTTTTGGGAACCTCACATATAAATATATTCAGTAGAACACCAAATGCAGGAACCCCAAACAGAAACATGGAGACATACAAGTACACTATCAGTTGGCTGAAAAAGAAAAATTCAAAATAAAATTAGATTAAAATAGTTTTCTGATTTGATATATTTATTGATGATATTATGTACAAGATAGAATAATATTGCTAATCAAAATAGAATAAATAATGAAAATAAATTTTTGGTTGTTTCAAA
>JANRGV010000001.1:122582018-122593784 GCA_024734035.1 Alethe castanea
TCTTTTGGGGTTTTCTTGTGTTTTTTTTTTTTTTTTCTCTTTTTCTTTTTTTTAGATTTTTAAGGTTTTTTGGGTTTTTTTTGGTTGTTTTACCAACGAAAAATCCCAAAACAACCCAAAGGCAGACCAAACCTGAAAATGAATTGCTTACTTTCATTTACAGAAAATAACACTAACATTAGTATTTATGAGCATTTATTTATGAGCATTTTTTCTTAACCTATGCTTTATAGACTATGTTTAAAAAGTACAGTAGAAGATTATAATATACAAGTACCTCCACCTTTGAGGATCCAATACTGTAGGTCAAACTCTTTCTGAAAATGTACAGTAGTACCTTCTTTTATAGAAAACTCTACCTTAAACATTACAGCAAGTGTCAGTAAAACTTGTGTCTGAGTAATAGCTCTCTAACAGCATACCAAATTGATGTTGCTGTGAACAAATATTATTTCTGAAGTACCATAAAGAATTGTGCAAATACAATAAAAGTGAGTAGAAATACCACAGAGAATGATGAAGCATAGGTTTTTAAAAGCAGACATAAAGTTAGGAGAAAAAAAAGATGAATCTTAGCCAAGAAACAGAGAAATAGATCACTTGCATTTCCTTATAAAATAACAGAGATTCAGATAGGATCTGATATTTTATGAGAATATCATAAAACCCCAGAAAGAAAGATGGATTCCATAGCAACTTACACAATCTCCCACCAAACTTGGAAGTGAAATTAATTGTTTCAAACTGGGCTTTTTATTAAGATTTATCATTATTGAACATTAAGAATAGGAAATTCAACTAAAAGATCATATTCAAGAATTAATTAATCAAGAAATTAATGACTTTAAGATAGCAAGAAATTTCAAGAGCTCATTGCCCTACTGAGCACCAAATTCTATGCAATTCACCTGAAAAATATTTGGTTTTAGTTAAGATTAATATTGAATAATTTGTAATTTTCCAGAGTCCAGTTATTTGTTCTAGTCTGGAGCAAAGACATTCCCAATTTAACAGCTTTCTTCTACAGTACTGCGCAGACCCTGTGCAGTTGCTACACACCCTGCTGACAATATGATTATATATGTTCAACACTGGCAATTAAAAGTGTGGTTTCCACTGGCACCCCAGGGAATAGTATGTGAATTCATGGTGATACTCCCAGAGTCAAAGGAAGTCTCTTGTTAAAGGTGATTTAAATGGTTTTCATTGTCTGTCAAACAATGGCAGCCCCCCAGCCAATTCAAAAGCCAATTCAATTAGTTTCCTTCCACTTAATGGTCTTCCAAAAATCACAATATAGTTTAAAGCCCTATCCATCAGGCAGATCAGTTGTAGCTGAGCTATTTAATATCTATGGGCCATAAAGACATTTTTTATCTGAGTAGAGCTATTGTGTAATAAATGTGTAAGTTATTTTAAACAAAAATGCTATAGAAAGGCAGTTTCCCAAGATAGATGAGTAGATTGTCCTGGGTTTCAGGAATCTCAAACTAATAATTTTCCTCAAGAAAAGTCTTATTTATAAGACCATTCTTAATAACAATGTAAAAACTTTTTCTTTTCCCCAGGGTTGTGTGGGCTTTCTGTTTGGTTTTGGGGGTTTTGTTCTTTGTTTAATTTTTTTTTTTGAGAACAATAAGAACCTGACCTACTTTTAAATAACATTGATACATACAGATGTATATGTATATCTATGAATAGATAGTTCTATTCGCATTTAGAAATAACTTGTAAATAATATGGGAGCAGGAAAAATAAAAGCATGCTTAGGACATCTGTGCTCAGCCAACTGTCTCATGTACAGTTAAGTATATAGACATATTTGACAAGTCATATTCATTGTATTATGAAAGGGACGGTAATTAGTAAAAGGAGCTTCCTTTCTTAAAAACGTCATCTTTGCAGTGGTAACTTCAAATAGGAAGCAATCTGAAAGGTGTAAATATAATAAAGCATGATGAACCATGTAATGTGCCACTCATTTTTGTTGCTCAAGGGAGATCATGCACAAAATCCTTATGGCCTTGTCTGATCTGTTGCTCAATTTATATTATTTGCTCTAATTTATTCTGCTATTCATACATCTTGAAGTCTTTTTTTGCACCTTTTTTTCCTGTATCTTGCCCTTCACCTCCTGTCTTTCAAATGTTGATGGGAATTAACTGCTAACTACTGTTTAATAATGTGTGTGGATTGCTACTGTTATCAATCATTACTTTCTTTACTTTGGGCATTAAAAGCTGTGACCAGGCAAGACAGTCAGGGATTATGTTAAAATAATTTAAATGATGGGACAAAATACATTTCTAATTCACCATTGAGCCCCATTGAAAGATAATTGCTACAAGCTTACTGAAATCTTAGTTGCTAGTTTGTGGAGCTTTTTTAAACACCAAATAATTTAAAAAAGCATTGCTTTGCTAGCAAAGCCAAAGGTGAGCATTCCAAAAATGTTTTACTTACAGTTTTTTTTAATAGCATTAGACCAAACTTTGAGGACACATTACTCAGACTAGAAAGTTCATACTGTTTAAGACATTACTTTTTGAGAGGTTTTATGAGAAGTGATGAAATGCACCTCAGCTTAAAAGGAAATTGGAACTACACTGATAGAAAATCTTCAAGTATAGATAGATTTGCATAAATTACATATTTGCCTGAACTATTAGAGACCTTAACAATGAAGGATAGATTATATGGTGCAGCAAACATTGAATTCTGGGTGAGAAACTTTTTAAAAGCAGTTTGTTATCCAGTGAGATAGCAATTTAATCAGGGATCATGACAGCTAGGTGTAAAGGGCTGCACACACCCATGTCATGAAGTGATCATTACAGCTCCTGAAAGCTTATTTTGTGAAATCCTAAATCTGGAAAAATTTACAAAGGTGAGTTACCTTTAAACTCGAGCAGTTTTATTAAATTCAGTGACACAGTCCATATTAGTAAAACTCAGATTTATTGTAAATATTCACAAGATAAAACTAAAGTTTGCACAAGAGATAGTGGACGGGCTTAAAAAAGAAAAAATCCAACAAAAACTTATGAGGAGAAATTGCAATAAACCTAATCTAAATAATCATTAATTTCAGTCCAAAATCCATGACAAATATGGATCAGAGAATGGTGAAAAATAATTTGAAATGCTCTATAGTAATGCAAAAAGTGACATGTTCAGAAATAGATTGCACCTACAATAAATATAGGGGAGGAACTGTTTGAAGAATATACAGGCTTGCAAAGGCTGAAAGACAAAGTGCTAACCAGTTAAACTGTTAAATATTTTTTGACCTATACCTTAGAATTTTGGGTAATGAATAAATTTGATTAAGCTAAATATTAACAAGATCAATAGCCAAGCAATATATTTAAACTTTCAAAGAGTGATGTAATTTAAATTTGCTACAAAATTCAAACTGACAAAATGTTATCCTTTCATTATGAAAGCTTATTATAGATTTTCATTCACTGTATATACACTAATAAAAAAGAACATGATTCTGTATAAAGAAGGTGTCTTCCATATAGACAAAAATATCCTTAAAAGAGTTTTACTTTTGTGATCTTTCAATAGCAAGTTATTACACAAGATATAACAATAGGTGTTACTAGGGATCAGAATAAGAACACTTACATATGACATCATTTTCTGGTCTGGTATACTGAGTTGTGGTTCTGATTGAGAAGAATGAGCCATTTTTTGAAATATCTCTTGATCTCAGTTAATCATTCACACTGGCTGGCTATACAATGTTTCATAATTTACAGACTGTGCAGAGAAAAAGACGCTTGTTTCATTTCTCGAGGTACATAATGGATGAGAACTGAAACGATTCAGGTGAATGGACACTAGAGGGATGCTATTTTGTTGTAATATATTACCACTACCCTGTTAGTAATAGAACAGGAACAATGTCCCATTGTCCAAAGCTGGAATTTAAGCTTTAGTAAAATTCATCTAGTATATCAAGTGCTTCCAATAAAAGCAGACATGAAGTAGTTATTTCTATCAACCAACATAAATCAGATTGGAAGTGCAGCTTTGTGCCTGTGAATGAAGTTTTGGTTCACAGCATCCAACCACAGCCTGATTTTTAAAAGGCACTATTTAATTTGTATTAAAAATATAAAAAATAACAGCAAAAAAATCAAAACTTTCTGAACCATCTAACTGAAAACTGGCTGTAAAAATATTTTCAGAATATGGATGGGTTGTCTCTATGTTACTTTAATTTTTTATCCTTTCTGAATTGAGTTTGGCACAAGTTATGAAAGATAGGTTGGGATAGGGGATTTTTTTACTCACTGTTTTGAATATTAATATTTTGGTTTTTTATTGTTGCAGAGTTCAGTATTTCTATCCTTCAGTAGAATTATTCCATGTTAAAATAAGGTAAGTCAGTGAAAGGATTGTAGAGCTATGTGGATGCCCTCACCCACACTGAATACCGGATTCTTTGAACAGCCTCTGCATTTTCACTGTGATTTCTGGATTAAGAACCTACTACACTAAGCTACAAATGTCAAATTCTGTCCTGCAGATATCAAATGTAAAACTGTTTTTCTGAATATCGAAATAAGAGAAGTTAGACAGAATGTGTTTTTTCATTAAGAGTACTTCATGCTTGCAATGTGTTTATGCCTTGGAGATCACTTTTCTATTCAGCTTCCCTTCTGAGAATCCTCTGTTTTGCTGTCAGCTATGCTAGTTTGATCCTGCCCTTCTGGTACTTCATTTTGAATTTTATGGTCTTCCATACATATCTATCTATGTTCAAATAAACTCATCCTTGAAAACTAACATTGCACAACCTGAGCTTCCAATTGCATTTAGTATTTACTGCGCTGGTGACAAAAATCCTACCTGTGACATCTATAATGAGTTAAAAATACTGCTTTATGCCACGTAGGCAGCCATTTCCTGACTTGCCTTTTCATACCAACTCTGAGTTGGATCTTTCAGGTGCTCCTGTAATATAGGTAGCAGTCTGCCCTAGATAACAATATCCCACAATTCTCAGAAACAGGCTGAACCCTAAGAATTTATAATGACTCCATACTATTTCCTCACTGGATAAATGACATAAAGAGCTCACAATGAAAGTCATCACTCAGTCAGCTAAGGGGAAATAAAAGTGGAATGTACTTATGGGAGGTGACAAACCCAAATAGCAGAAGGAATTAGAAGAAGTCAGAGAAAGGCAAATGCCTTGATTGCATCAGAATTGCTTCAAATAATTTGGGGAAATAATATAAGAAAACTGAGTAAGGAAAAACAACATTGTTATGAGCTATATCTGTATCTCTGTATATAGTTTAGAAATAGCCTTCAATGCATCAGTAAAGGTATTTTTTGGGAGTTTTTTGAAATTATTTATATCAGGGAAATTACAGGTTTTTGCTCTCTGTTAAGTACTAATTACAGGGCTAAATCTGTATTTGAACTCAGTTACTAAGAAAGGACATTGACTGGTGAAAATTTAAAGTCTTCAGAAGACTACATAATGGAAAGAGGAGATCGAAATGCATTTTGGAGGTAAGAAAAGAAAAAGGTGATACAGTATTATAATAAACAATGCCTTCATGGTAAGTAAGAAAGAGGCGACAAAAATCAGCATAAGAAAACATACATTAGAGTCATTAAGGTGATTCTGAAGAATTCAGAGGACAAGCTGACTCAGAAAACAAAATTTAAAAGAGAAAAAGAAACAAAAGAAAAAGTGGAAAAGAGCTAGGATTGAGAAGCTACAACTTAGTTCTGGCAAAATTGCTGCATCCCTCTCACCAGCTGAATTTAATGGTAATGCAGTGTTGATTCTGAGGAAAGAATGTGCATAAATGAATGTTTGGACAAACTGACCAAAGCATAGCATCAGAAGGATAAGGTTCTACAAACTATTAGTTGCAAATATCATGTTTGTTATCATCCACAAGAGATTTGTCTCTGTGTCTAGGATGAAAAGCAAGATAAAAGGTCTGTGGCTTAATTAGGGCATGAATTTATTAACTTAGCTCTTGTGGGAACTCTTGCAATAAATTGTACAGTGCATATCAAAACACATTCCTTAAGTGTTTTCACATACTGAAGTTATATCATCAGCTTTCTCCCTTATATCCTATCCATATTTCTTTCACTCATACCCAACTCTGTGGGAGGATGGTTTGCAAGGATAGTGCAGAAGGCAATTTTCTGCAATGAGTTGCAGCTGCACAGATTACTGAGGAGTGGAAAAAAGCCTTGCCTGCCCAATGAGGATGGGGGTTATAAAAGAGTGAGTTAGCTGGTCTTGAATAAATTAGAGTTGGAGTCTGCTGGCTGTGCTATGAGGATGAACGGACATGTGGCTGAGCAAGGGACAGACAGGGCTAGGCGGCCAGGTAAGGGATAGGTTTGGGTCAGCCAGTCATGCAGAAGGAAGAAGAAAACTTGCAGACAAAAGAAGGGAAGAAATCAGGGCTGTGTGGAGCTGCCTAAGAGAAGGCATGAATTTTTAAGATGAGAAGGGAGCGGTTATGGTGCCAGTCGTATCTGTCTCGACAACTGCAACACAGCTCTCTGCCATTTTTAGACAATCAATAAAAATTAAAGGAAGGTGGATTCACTCTTTTTACTCCAAATGGCATAATTAAACCCATTTCTCAGCTTTGGGGGTATTCCTTGATCTCTGTTCATTTCCTACCCTGATTAATCACACATTAGAGTATTGCAGAACTGACAAATGCTTTGGTCACTTGCTTCAAATAAGCCTTCAGATAAGATCTAGTGCCTGGTACCTCCTCCCATTTCAAATTAACTTTTCAGATACCATAACAAGTTCCCTTGAAATTCAATCATCCTCATCCCTGAATAACCCATGTATTGAACATGGTATTTTTGGTGAATGTCCATTAATCCTCCTGCTGCTAATAACTGAAATGTTATCTGGCCTTGTCAACCTTGGAGATAATTCACCATGTTCTTTCTGAAAAATGTAGCCTCTGGGAATAACTGGCACTAAGAAAAATGTCCCTGACCTGTCTTTTTTTTTTAATTTTTTTTTCCAGTTTAGTTTATACTTATTGATTCTTTAAAATATCTCAGTAGCCCTGCTATGAAATCACAGTTTCAGGAGTCTGCCTCTGTAAATGGACTGTGGTGTACCCCTGCAGTATCTGAGGACAACTGGAGACACAGAGGAAGTGGCCATGTGTCCCCTGTAGGGCAGATCATTGTCCCTCCACATCCACCAGCCAGCATGACTTGGTGTCTTCTCTTTGCAGTGGTGTGTTATTCCTTCAGCTCAGCATTTACAAGCTGAAAGCAGAGGCCTGTCATCTTTGGGCTCCATGAACTGCTGTGTGTGCCTGCTCAGACATCTCATTTCACTCAGAGGGTTATGAAAAAAACAGAGAAGAAGTATTTAACCTCCATACAAGAAATAAACAATCTCAGTGTTAGAAGTTGCTAAATATTAGGGCACCATTCAAAAAGTTATAGGTAAAGAAACCAATTTGAATTTCCTGATGTGCTACTGGCATAATGAAATCTTGAATGAACAAAACATGTTACTTCTGTTGATAAATGATAACAACAGTGGTAGACATGAAGTGAAATTTTTTTAAGAGGCAGTTACTGACAAAAATTTAAACACCTCCCCAATTTCACATTTCCTTTATTATCCCTTTACAGTCTTCAAATGGCTGCTGATCTGACTTAATCATGTTCACAGAACACATCTTTTGAAGTTCAAATCAATCATAAATAGGAAATTGGTGACTTTTGTTTACTCTAAGGATTAAAACAAAAAAAATTTGGACAGAATTTTAAAAGGAGAATTAACAACTCTTTCTCTTAAGCTTTCTATGTACCTGTGCTGTAGATAGAATGGTTTTTATGCTAAACGTGTTAGAGAAAGAAAACCTGAGTGACCAAGCTTTCATTTTTAGCTGATTTAATGTCTTTGGTATTGAAGTGGACTCTGGCAAGGTTATATATTTGTGGAGGCTTTTTAATAAATGGTCCTTATATTGGACCTCATAAATTGATCCTTAGTATCTAATGGGTTACCAGTTTATTGCTTTTTAAGTGAGATTTAGTTTGCTCTTAACATACGACCTTTCTCCTTTCTATTTTTGTTCAGATATACAAGGCTCAGTTGTCAGCTTGGTAGTCATATTAAAATGAGTTGCCTGCTCTTCACCTCTCTAGGAGGCTTCAAGAAAGTGTAGATGTTGATGAAAAATTATTTTACTTTTTAGAAATTAGCAGCTTCCCTGGAATTAAACCAATGTCTTAGTCATTGCTTCCATTTAAGCAACCCCTCTCTGCTGATACGTAGAGATTTCACATCTAGATTAATCTTCTGCTTTCACATCTAGATTAATCCACACAGAGACCAACACTCTACAGAATATTTATTTTAATAATGTCTATACATTTCATTATCTAACATTTCCCTTGTTAATTTTTAACCCAATTAAATTAACTAGATGCATGTTCTCAGGATCCAAAGTTGATACTGCAGAATAGACTTTCATAATTCTTTTATGGTTTTTTTTTTCAGGAATTTATGTAAATAAACTAATAAGAAATTGTGTAATTTTACCTGGAAGAGCACAGTGCTTCTTCCATAGTGGGTGATGGTACTGTCACCAGTACAAATGTCTATTACCTCTAAATGTTTATTGTTTTCTTGAATAAGTGTTGTTTTCTAGAGTTTTATCCTATTCCTCTTCTGTCTGATCTGTGCAGCAGTATTGTCTTCCTTGGGCTTCTTTGAGTAACATGCCTTAGGCATGAAGGGCAAGGTTACTTGTTTTTCAGTGTTTTGTGTTTTTTTTTCCAGCAGTGATCCAGGCCAAAACATTGTTTAAGGGTTTCTTTGGTTGACTTGCTTAAATTTTTTTCTTCTAGACTTAATTTATTGGTTTTTATTCTGCTTTGCTTTGAGATGTGCTAAATGATCAGTCTGTTTTTCCCAAATATGCCATTTTTTTTCTGCTTGAAGTGTTCATACACTTATCCAGATGGATTATTTTTAAAATAACCTTTCAGTACTATTTAAGTAAGTTGAAAAATTATCTTGTCTCGATCTCTGTCATAGATACATTCTGCAGACAGTAAAGTTGCTCAGATCTCCTCTGTCATCCAAACAGATTTCTATAGATGTGACCTGTGAGCTTGTCTTTAGTGTTTCAAAAGTGTTTACCTGAGGACAGAAATATGGTCCTATGCCTGGTGTGTGACCGCTCACCTATGGCCAGTGAAAGCATGGAAAAGTATGCTTTAAAGAAAAGACTACTGTGCTGAGCTTTTTTCCTGTGTGTACTCAGGCAACAGAGTCATTCACAATACACTGGGGCCAAAGAATAAATCTAAAAACCCATGAGACCTGCAAAGAATTTTGCAGGGTTGTAAGACAGGAGTGTTGCATGCACTTATGTCTCACAGCAAACTCCAACCAGCAACCAAAGTACATCAACTTTAGGAGCTTTCAGAGAATCAGTGAAATTTAGGGTATGGCAAGGCTTCTTTGAACCTATGCTTTTTGGTTGGCATGCGGCAGTGATTTCACTTCTGTAGCCATAAAGTTTAAGCTGTTACTACAGAGACACAGAAAAAACTGAATTCTCAGTTATCCTGTATGTTGGTGAAAATATTGGAATAGGTCTAGAAAATATTTGCTTTTCATGTCTTAATATTTCTTTTGGAAAAAAAACTAATAAAGATTTATTGTTTAGGAAAGTGTTAGCACTATGTAGGTGGTGTTTTTTGACTCACAGCTTGTTTGCATATGTGAGTCCTTGTGATGTTAACTCACCAAAGAAATGATAAAACCTTTGATTTTAAATTACACAGTGTGGACACAGCAGTGTTTCACAGCACTGATGAGTCAAGGATAATGTTATTTGAAACTAAAGCATAGAAAGTATTGTAACACATCTTTTCCACAGCTATCCTACACATTTTGTGAGCTGCATGGCATGTGGCAGACTGCTTACTGCAGATAGAAACCTCCTACAGATCTAAATACTTTACAGAATGAGGAAGATTTTGTGCATAACTGTCCCTGCAAAATGTCTATCTATCAAGGGAGTGTATCATCTCTGTATTTTTCTACAATAATAAAATTAATACAAATCCTTAAAATCGAAAATTTCTTTTTAACACTGATTTTCTGTTACTTCAAAGCTTCGTAACAATATCAATAATCAATAGCCAAGGATAAGAAAGAGATTGTAAATTATTCAGAAAAACATTCTGGGTGTGAACTGGGAACTTGTGCTGGTTAGATTGCAGTTATTGTTGGAAATGACAGTTATTGTTGGTTTATAAAATAGTTAAAGCCATTTGCCCACAGGACATCACTTTGTGGAAATTTTAAATAAACATGAGAAGCATGCATGGTGATTTCAAGTTGTGAAAGCTGCCTAATTCAAATATATTTATTTATTTAGTTAGTTATATATTTACAAAATATTCAAGGTGCACTTCATTCTTTTTAGTCCAAAATCTGATGTTGAAAGAAAATGTCATATGTCATAAATAATGCTGTTAGGGAAGAGTGTGCATGGTAATTCTGCCAATACCAAAACCTCTTCAGCTAAAATCCTTTCCCATATGTTTTTCTTAAATAAAAAATTAGTGGCCTTCTCAGAAAATACGATAGGAAAGCTTGTGGGGGGGGGAGTGAGGTGGATTGATCAGGCTAAGACTAATTGGCTGAAGTTGAGCCTCTAGAGATTAGTCATCATTAGGCAAAGGAGAACAGTTAAACTACTTTGAAATAAACAGGGTCACATCTACTTTCAGGAATAAATTAGTCTGTAGATTTGTTGACACAGCAAACTGTTCCTTCCTGGCACAATGTGTACAAGGGGAAATTAGACAATAAATAATATTTGACTTTGATCTGATTTGCACAAAGTGCAATATTGTGCTTTCCTTCCCTTCATTTATCATACCTGATTTCATCCCAAACCTTCAGCTTTTACTTAGTTCCCCCCACACACTGTTTAAATAGACTAAATTAGAAAAGAATGCAGGGACTAGTTGATGAGTTAAAATTAATTATTTATTCTCACGCCAGAAAAGAAATTAAAACCTTCCAGTTAATGTATAGTTACAAAAATATGTGTGCCATCAAATAATAAGTGTAAGTGGGTTGAGCAAATGTCAAGATGGGTGTAAAGAAATTTAAAAATAAACTATAATTAAAGGCAATTGAATGTGGGAGGTACAGTGCATCTGCAATGAAATGGAGAATAAGGAAGAAAAAGGTTTATGAGAGAAAGATATGTAATAAATATTAGAAAGTATATCATAGCTCAGATAAATACTATTTCTCCCACTTACAAAAAGTTCAAAAGCTTATGAAGAAAGACCAATGTCTAAAAATATGTAGTTGACCACATGAGTCGAAATTGCCTTGAATAGTATTTTTTCATTGCTTTGAAATTCACAAATCAGTATGAAGGAAGGGATCCTGGAAGAAGCAATACATGATGTACCTTTGCTGAAGGAGAAAGAATGTGACGGAAAACTGCATCCCAAGCTGATTAATAAATTAAAATCCATTTGAATTAGTCCAAGATAATGTCAGGGTAGGTTTGTCCTCTGCTGTTGGGTGCTACACAGAATTATGAATACAATCCCATTTCTAAAGCCTATGGCTCATAGCTACAACCCACACCAATAAAAGCAGAACTGCCATGAAAACATTTTTGTATCCTTCAGACCATTCCTGATTAGTGACGGAAGGCAAATGCCTTGTGTTTAGGAAGAGAT
>JANRGV010000001.1:122595577-122606120 GCA_024734035.1 Alethe castanea
GTTATCTCTGTTGTCTCCATCACATCAATTTTAAGCCTGTTAGGTAACTGCTTTCTCTCCTGGTGCATGAAATCTTACTTAGTGAATCCAAAAAAAGTTTTTAAATGGTGCAGGAACTGAGTGTCAAGATTTTAGATTTTGTAATGAGGAAGTGCCAACGTACAAGAATTACAGGCGAGTCAGTCAGTGCACCTGTGTATAGGTCTTGTGAGGCTGGGACCCTGGAATGAAAACAGGGTCTTTTTCTAAATGGAAGACCCAGTGAAAAGTGTAACTCTGACTGTGCTGCTTTACCCTTTGAACAGATTATTGAGTTCAAGGACATTTACTATACATGGTCAGATCTGTCTTTGTTTGAACTTCCTAAGTGCTTGGACATGAAATTTTTCCTACAAGGCACACTAAATGAAAGAGCAAGTATGGGCAAAGTCAGCCTATGAAGAGAAAGGTCTCAGAAAAATTCTGAAGGTTTTACTTTATTGCAGTGAGGCATCATCAAAAGATTGAAGGAAATTAATGATGACCATGAAAATAATGAACATTTATCATGCTGTGGATCATTGTCCCAAAGGACTTGAAAGAGATTCAGCCTCTTGGGAAATTCTATGTCAGGTTGAACAAAACACTTTAAAATCTATTAGTTGAAGCTTAGTTGAGGCAACTTTCAGATGAATGAATTGAAAGGCTTTACGATAATGAGTCCTTTAACTCATTTACTTCAAATAATTTTGCTAGAGAAAGCAGAACAGAGATGTGTTGGGATGGCGAAGTAGGAGGAAATTGTGACAGAGGAGGAAAGCTTGAGTTAAAGCAATTTAAATCCATATATATAAAAAATTTAGATAACTAGGAAGGAGAAATATTTCTATAATCTATAAAAATATGTAGATAACTAGGAAGGAGAAATGTTTCTATAATCTATAAAATGGGGGGGAAGTAACAAGAAAAAGTAAAGAAATAATATAATAAAATGAAACTATGCATAAAAGAATTTCAAATTATCTGAGTTAAAATATGGCAGAATGGAATAAAGAAATAAAGACCAGATACATATAACAATATGAAAAAAAGCAGTGATAAAAAATTTAAAGAGAGAATTAGGAAAAAATCATTAGCAGTTGAAAACAAGCTATGGACAAGTATATGGAGGGAAATTGAAGTTTTGTATTTTATTGTTGCTGGATACAGCAAATAAATGATTTTGCACAAATAAGACACTGCAACCTACATTGAAAACTGATGTGTAGTAGTGTCTGATGTTCACATGCTGAGACTGTCCCAGAGGACAATTTATTGCATGTTAACAATAACTAGTAAACTAAATTAGATTTTCCCTACCACCAAATTAAATGTTTATTTTTAGTGCTTAGTGTTGTATCTCCCAGCCAAGATTAGGAGACCTTAATTAGATTCTTTTGCTAATAAATGTGGTTCTGGAAATTAGCCCCTATTTCAGCCTATCCTATTTTCATAGAAGTTTATTACAGAATTATTTTTCAGTCAATCAATCCTTTAAGTTGATCTTTATATAAACAAATATATCCTTCCAACTTCCTCAAATTTACAGAGCTAGCCTAAGTAATTGAGTTTTTTGTTATTGTGATCTGCTCCCACCCACTGAGAAAAGAAATGAGACACATGCATTTTCCAACACCTGTAGGATGGGATTACTCTAAAGAAACTATTCAAACAAGTGATTACACAATTTTTTGCAAATGTAAAATTCAAAGTTAACTATCAACAAATATCAAGATGAATGATTCAGCACATGTAATAGGAGAATAATGATGACATACTAGTTGAGTGCCTATATATACTTGAGGGACCTTTCTACTTTTTCAGATCTCAGTAAAAGATACTGTACAAGTATTGTGGGAGGTAGGTTTTTTTGGAGGCTCTCTGAGAAAGCCAGTCAAGACTACAAGAAGAGAAACTCTTTTAGATCTAGCAGTACTGGTTTCCAGGGTACACTGAGACCTGCTGCTTCTTTCAGGGTCTGTTTGGTTTTTTTACTATCAGAGGGAGAGGTCAATAACAGGTCTTGCCCACACTTAGATCATGTAAATAGCTGGCTTAGCATTTTGTGAATTATTGCTCAGGTCACTACTATTTCCCTGCGTTGCAAGTAGTTCACTTCATGTCACTGATAAATATCATGAAGTGTGCTCTCCATTATGGTAGTCTGGAAAAATGCTTGTGTAAAGTTATTACCAACCTGAAGGACCTTACCTTGCTCAAACCAAAAGTGAAGTTGAGATCCCAGTCAGAAGCTACAGCAAACATTCAAGATCTGTAATTTGTAGGTGAAAACCTGCTTCTCTGTATTCTCCTCCCTGTTACACAATGGGAAAGTGCTGACTGGGTCCTACATCTCTGCACAGAGCCATGGCCTGACCAGAAGAATTTTTCCAGAGTAAAATCATCTGGCTAATGTTAGGATGTTACAGAAGTCTATCCTCAATGGTCTTCATTCATTAATTCTTATGAAGGACCTGTGTACTGATTAGCTAGAGCTTGTTAAGCCTAGAATTTCTGAATCGTTGGATTCATATGGATGCTTCTTTATCATTCATGTCTGCAGGCTGGTGTTGCATGAATTATAGGAAATGAAATAGCTGAAAAAATGAAACTTGTGTATGTGAGAACAACATTCAGTCAGTTTGGTCCAATCAATACTGTATTACAATTTGATTGGACTTTGCCAAGAGATAGATTTCACTGAAAAGCAGGGATTTACAGAGATCTGCACATCTACTTTGAGCAAGATTTAGTGCAACCATACCACCTCTGACAGGTTTTTATTTAGTATATTCCTTGACTCTGAAGGCAGATGGATCACCACATATCTAAGTATCCAGTAGCTCCTCATACATATCTGAAGGCTGAAAATGGTAAAGCAACTTAGCTGCTGCTCCTGTGTGCAAGTTTTCATTCTCTCTTAGCATTTTTCTGTTTTGTTCTCCTAAGAGACTATTAAAGAAAAATGGAAAGAGGAAAATGAAAAAAAAAAATGTAACAGTATTATATGAATTGTAAGAAGGAACAGTCAAAAATAATTCACACTTTGCTTATTAAGAACACAGACAACTCTTCCAAATTACAGTACTTATGGATGTCAGAAAAGACTATTAGAAAAACAATTTAGATTTACTCAATAATGACATGAGGTTTCTTAGGTGCCAGCTAGGAAGAATATAAATTCTTTTATCTCAATACTTTAAATTTTTTGAGTATCTAAATTTTGTCATCTTGAAACTGCTGAAATAATTAGGTAGCATTGAGTATGTTGTTTTTGTTAAAAATAGAATATCATTGTAAGGAAAGAAAAAGAACTGTTTGACATTGAAACATTCCATGACACTCATTTCAACTTTCTTTATTTTTATGACATTTTAAATTCTTAGAAATGAGCAGGCATATTTTCCTACATATCTACGTAAATACAACATTTGACACTATGTTAAGGCTAAGGTTTTTGCAAGCTAGAGGACTATTTTCTTTTTTTTTTTTTTATTTTTTTTTAACCCATGCTTTCAAAGTAATAGGGTCTAGAAATGAAATGAAGAACTATCTGTGGCTGGCCTTTCTTGTGGCATAAATGGACTGCACTAATTTGATTCAGAGAATGTCAGTCTCTAGCACCCCAGTCTGAGACTTCACCTTGGTTGTTCTCTTTGACTATTGGAATTGAGAATATTGGTAGCTCTTAAGTAACTAGGATCCAGATTTTTGAAAGCTTTGTCTATCTATCAACAAATTCTTGAGTTGTACTTACTGAAGACTTCTGTGTAAAATTTGAAGGTCACTGAGTTGTCACAGTCATTTATTTACATAAATCTGTATTTTTAGGAAAATAAAAATTGAGAAAAACCAAAACATTAACTATATTATGTCTTGTCATGCATTTTGCACATAAGCAGTTTTACTCATTATGTGAATAATTGTATTATTCACATAATGAACCAGTGATAATACAATTGACAAAAAAAATGAAGATGTAAAGGTGCAACAATTTAGTCAGCATCACCAGTTTAATCTCAGTAATACACATCCTGAGAACAGCTAAGAGGATGGTCCTAGAAAGAATGCTGGTTTTGTCTGGCAACTAAATCCAGAAAAGCTACCTCTCACACTCCAGCTTTCTGCTTTAAATCAACCATGAGTGACTGTAGCATGATCAGGAACAGGCTTCCACTTTCACCATGTCCTGTTTGTGGAGAGGTCCTTGGAAAGGCGACTCTTCTGACTCCTGTACAGAAAGACTTGCCTGCTCTGTAGTAAATGCAGACATTCCTACAGCCCAGCTTGGTCTGGGTTATTTGGGTTTTTAGTAGAGTAGTGCTTTTCCCCAAATCACACTTATGTTTCCTTGCTTTGTGTAACATGGCTGTGGCAGGTCTGCAGGCCAAGTGAGAGCAGAGACAGACCTTAATTCTTCATGCCATAGGAGAAGACAGATTCACAGGAAAGAATTTTCCATAACAAATTCAGTCTTTCTCATTTCTGAGGTATTCTCATTTTGTCTTCTTTACCCTTCACGTGTACCCCCAACGGGCCTGGTGATGTCTCCACAGCAGAGGTGGCAGCAGCACGAGGGCCATGCTGGGCTGCAGCCCAGCTGAGATGTTGGCTGTTTGCCTCCTCAGTGAGCAGGCAAAAGACTAGGTAGCATGAGAGAAAAAGGAGCTTTTTAACCACTAGGTTCTTATGCCTACTTCTAGTCTATTTGTTTAACATCAGCTGAAAACATGAAATAAAGCTGCCAAAATCCTCAGCTATGCCATCATGGCAAACAATAGTCCTAAATACATCCAGTGGAGATGTGTAAAGAATCCAGACGACTTTCCTTTCAGGCAGTTAGATCTTCATTGAGAGAAGATATTCTAAAGATATGGTGGTTATTAAATACTCCATATCGTCTAATTTAAGTATGTATGTACTTCTAGGATTTGCTCCCTACAGCCCACTGGTTGAAGCTATGAAAAATCTACATTTTGTACCAAAGAAATTTGAAGTTCCTTAGCCCTAGGCCAGTTGTTATGCAAAATGAATGTGAGCTCTTTTCCTTAACCGTACATGTTATTTCATAAGCAGATATTTAACAGGAAATAAAGCTTTACAGTAGTTTAAGCAGTAGTTTAAGTAGTTTAAGTTTTTGATTGAATTTAATTAGAGATTTTGGCATTTTAGAGTTTTAAAATATCTTTTAATTGAAAAAAGTATATAGTTGCAGAATATTTATTCAATTTGTCTTCTTTAGAAGTGTAACAACTCAAGTCTTTAGGGAAAATATAATATATGATAGGCAATCTGTAAGAAGGAAGATAAGATGGTTGAAAAAACTTTAGGAAATGTCATTAGCTAAATCCAAAGTGAATACTCATCCAGGTATTATACTGAAATAAACCAATTTTGATATTGCTATTTTCCTCAAATTAGAAATAAGTCTTAGACTTTATCCTCTCCCTACTCTCCACTTTTAAAATTCTTACAGACTCACTTACTGCAATAATTTAAGGGCTCCCATTCTCTTGTTTGGAAGTCACAGAACTACATCCATCTGACGTGATAGGTACCAGAGCTTTTGGAAAAGGCATGAAAGATCTACACTGGGGGAACCCACACTGCTGAGATCTCTCCTACTTATTGCTGTCTTTGCTCTTGGACTCATGCTCAGACCTTGGTGCCACTATGCCAGGAGGCATCTAACTGGATGTCATGATGTGACAGGTAGCTGCTGATGCCACCAGGCTGCGAATGAATGCAGACTCAGGTTATTCAATCCATCTCTCTGACTGTTTGGATGTTCCTTTGGCTGCTCTGCCTGTACCCTTCCCCGACCTAAACCCTTCAAAAAAAGGCCCCTCATTTTGGAAATGGCAAAATCAATACTTTATTTTCAGCAGTGAACAGGAACCAGCCTTCAGGTACAATTCAGTGACTAACACTCCACAGCGTGCGCTTGGATGAATAATCTCAGGGAAGAAACAATCTTCAACAGTACTCTGCCCTTGAAAATGCCTTTTGAGCATATGTTTATCTAAAATCTAGATAGTTTGGAAGTTATTTTCTTTTAAATATGAACCTAGAATTAAAAACATATGTAGACATATAATTACGAGAATTAGGACTACAGCTCTCTGTTCATGCTTCATGAAATCTACAGAAATTGAATCTTCATTATGGAAGACTACCTGTTGAAGAGGATTTAATACTCACATTTAAGAAAATGAAGAACTTATCTGCTCAACTTGTTACAAATTAAAAGATTGATTCCATAAGAATAGCATTACATGTACTCAGTCTGTACAATAGTAATTTTGCATAACTAATTGTACAAACCCTTGCTTTTATTTCAGTGGGACCTCACACCTACATTTACCCATTTGAAGTTTTATATATTGAGGTTTTACTGACTACCACAGTTGCAAAAGGCAACTGCATCCCATAGCTGTAATTTACTTCTGCTAATAGACCTTCACTTTGGAATTCCTCAGATTCACACTGATAAGTCAATGGTTATTGAACATTCATGCTCATTTCAGCAAGGACCTCTTGCTAGGATGAAGGGGAGTGCAAAAGGTTTAAGATTTCCCACGGTAGGTTTTTGACGCAGCCTTGATTTGGCAAGTTCATCATACCTTATTGCAAAGATGACACCAGTAAACCTCCAGAGCTTATTAACCATAAACTTAATCCGTTTTGTAGCTGGTCTCTGCGTGACTACTGGCTAGACCTTTTCTTTACAGCTATGTGATTCCAAATACCGCTTTCATCTACTAAGTCAGCAGAAGAAAATCTCTAATTATGCTTTGGGAACAGTTAACAGAGTCAGCAAAACAAAACTCATTACGTATTACAAAAAAATCCAGCAGTGAATAGCTCATGCAAGTTCTTCATGGAGTTGCAGAAAAAAGATTCTCTATTAGCAGAAAAAAGATTCTGGCTTGCTTTCACCTTGGTAAGTTCTTGAACTATTTTTATTTGTTACATTAAATTGCAATTTCATACATTCTCATTTTATATTGTTTTGTCAAAGTTTTTTTGGAATAGGCATTCTACAGGAATCTTCTAAAACTGAGAATTCATTAAGTCTTACTCCATTAAGATGTGAGTTTTATAAATATATCGTGGATATTGTTGATTTGTGCTGTACCAAAATAAAGTTCATGTTTTCCTAATAATTCTTTCCTTTTTTAATCCTGGCTCCACAGAGGGAAGAGGATGAAAGAGCAGGAGAGCAACATATGAGTAATGCTGTTTAAGTGGTCTGCTGTCCTCTACTTTTGCCCGACTTCTAATAATCTCCATAAACTTTGTGCTAGTATTTTGTGAAACCTCATGATAAGACAAGTCTATAGATCTTCACTATTTTCACAGACTCTTGAACAACTTGTGAATTCCAGATATATTTGTGGTTTTATCTGCTTTTCTTTTGTTTCAGTGAATGACCACTTGAAGTCCATTTTTCCTCTGTGTAAATCTGATTTATTTATTTCTCAATTCTGTCTCTGTGTTCAGACCTAAATGAAGGATGACCTAACCACGCTATTTCAGTCTTCTCTTCCACTTAGAGCAATTTAAAAAAAGATAAAAATTAAGTAGGGCTTCCTTAGAGCATGCAGAAAGAGGTAGTTGGCTGATTGCCCTCCACATGCTCTTGTATTATCTGCTTGCAGTCTTAGGTTCCAGCAGAGACGAAAACAGTGAGAGAACAGGAAAGAAAAACTAACAAAAATATAGTTAGGTAGATTTAATTTATGTTGAAGGCATATATTAAATGGAATATTTTATCATTTGCATATTGCAAAAGCAAAACAAAAATTGCTAATATTAACACTGCTCAGAATTGCATTACATCTAAAAAGTCAGGTATCTTTTGAAGACAAATACCACCACCACTCCCACCCTCAGAAAACAATCAACACCACGATTGTTTTTTCTAAAAAACACCCCAAAAAACTTGCCCCCTCCCCCTGAAAACCTTAAATACTACAGGGCATTTTAATATTAAAATTTTATTTGGTTTTCTTTGGTTGGTTGGTTCTGGGATAGATTTTGCTTTTTCTTTTTTCTTTTTGAAGCAATTGTGCTTTTGTCTTTTGGCTAATTAGGCTCCAGCCTCAGCTGTAACTGTGCTATTTCTGTTTCCGAGCATAAATTGAAACACTTTTTCCTTTTCATGGAAGTTGATAAATATATTTGCAAATTATTATGATGCTTTGAACTCCAGATTAGAATTTTTCTCATAATCTCCAATTCTTTTCTGAATCCATTCATAGACAGTTTTGTTGTTTGTTTGATTTTTAAGTGTATAACAATTTTTTATTTCAATTAGCCCCTGAAGAACATTATGACTGTAAGAAACTAGGAATATTTCATAGATATGTACTTGACCATGTATGTCAGGTCAAATCCTTTGAGCTTCAAGTTTAAACAGAATCAAGTTAAAATATCTGATATTCAACAACTGGAAAGCCTCATATAATTCAATTGATTTTAGCGAAGTTGTTTCTGATTGCCATAGATAATGAAAGTAGGATCAAGTTCTGTGTGTATTCTTTTTCATATTCTTTGAAATATACTCATTTTCATTTATCATTGCATTTCAATTAAAAAATTTAGAGAAGTGAAGTGCAGTTGTTATCTTAAATACTAGATTTAATAAGTTCTCTAACACTAAAATTTATCTTGAATTTGTAATATATGATTGACTTCAATGAACAATATTGCTTTAGATAGTCAGCAGCCAGTGTTATGATACTACCACTGGGATAAACATCTGAAAACTATAAATATCAGACTTGCAAAGATATCAGCTTTTAATTAAAGGCTTGGCCAAAAATGCAAATATGTTTGATTGCAATGTAAATAAGGATTTTTAACACTGCTGTGAATAAGAACCTCTCTCAACTGACATTTCAGCCTCAGAACAAATATGTGCTAAAGGTGAAAGAAACATTATAGATGAAAACTAAAAAAAGTTTTTTATATGGGCAAGTGGGCATTAACATTACATCCTCTTGCTGCAAACTTTCTATTTACAATGTCTTTTAAAATTAGACACAGTCAGTGCTCTTCTGATCTGCTTTTACATGCTTAAAATCCATTTGGAATTGACAGCATAGCTATTATGTTTCTCACAGCAAGAAGAAAAAAAAAGGCATGGTTCTGTTGTAACATTAATTAGAAAGTGATACTGTAGCAAACTGTTGAGCAATTTATCTTCTTTGTTCATTTGAAGACATGCAACATTGCAGTCAAATCACAAGACTAGTCTTCATTCTGCACAACTCACTCTTTTTTATAGTGATCTAATAGTAGAGTCTTTGGGGGCAAGGTAAAAAGAAAGAATAGGAGAAAATTACAGGCAGGAGATAAGAGGTATCTATTTCAAATGGACAAGTTTAAGAAAAATTCTGACTTGACTGTTAGAGTACACAGAGATCATCTAGTTTTGTACTTTGATGACATACAAAGTACATAATCATCACCCAAAATTAGGGATGTACCTAAGCATAGGTAATGATTGTGTTGTTTCTTTACTCAGATAATGGCTGTTTGAATCTGTGCTACTATGGCTCTTTGGACAACTTTTTAACAATACAAGTAATTTTTGCTCCTTTTTCTTCCTTTAAATTTTTTTTGCTCGATATCAGTAGAAAATGCATGATGTTCACTTCCTTGACAACCATTTGGTTTCAGCTTCCTCTCTTTGTTCAATACATGAGCACTGCCAATTGAGCACCATTCAAATTTTCTTTGTAGACAAAGAAGTAGAATTAAACATAGGCTGCCCAGGACAATCTAACTGCCAAAATTCCTAATTGTGAATGCTCTACATCAGAAGTTTTAAAACATTTAAGGTGCTTTGACAGTGTATGGTTGGAATATCCAGTGAAATTCTACAAATATTTATATTAGAAAAAACATTACTAGGATACACAGCAGTAGACCCCATTTGATTTTTTTCTGATTATTTCTATTAACAAGAAAAAAAACTTGCAAAAATTAAGTTTAATCAGAAAGACGTACAAAGGATATGGCAGACATTGTCTAATTCTTCAAAGCTTCTTTATTTTAATGTAAATGAACTCATGTCAGCATGAATATTAAACATAAAGTGTTTTCTGGAGAATTTTTTTTTTAGATATGAGTACATTTGCAACTCTTCACTAGTAAAAACAGACTTTTAGCTATTTCCTTATGAAGAAGTTTTATCAGCCTGCAATTTTGTTATTATAGAAACAGATTAGTTTTACAAGAGTAGCATACTTAAGACTTGTATAAAAGATCATAAAACATGCACTGCAATAGGATATTAACATGCTGGCAGAGAAAATGCAACAAGTGCTGTTTGGTTGGAGCAGTATATTATTACTTTATTTGCATTCCTCTTCATTTACAGAAACTATTTTTCAGTCAGAAGTTATATTTCCTTTAAATGAACAAATGTTTCAATTAAAATGTTTCCAGGAGAGGTTTGTGGGTTTTTTTTCATATGAGGTTTTTCCTTTGGGGTTTTTTTTTGTTTGTTTTTTGT
>JANRGV010000001.1:122606302-122623964 GCA_024734035.1 Alethe castanea
GTTTTTTTTTTTTTTTTTTTTTTTTTTTTTTTTTTTTTTTTTTTGGTTGGATGGTTGGTTTATTTTGGTTTTGATTTTGTTTTCTTTATTTTTTCCTGAGAAACAATCAAAAAATTCAGTTCTTTTCTATATGACAATTGTGTTTTAGCCTCTCCATTCATTTAAAATTTACATTGGAATGTTTACATTAAGGTTTTACTTTCCTGTAGTTTCCTCAAATCAGTTTGTACCAAAGAGTGCTTTTTAAATTTGTCCAGTAAGCATTGAAGCACAGAGTACCTAAGCCATATGGTATCAGCTCCCAGAAGGAATTACTGGCAGAAGCTATTAAGCAGAAAAATCTCAGAAATGAGGTCACCAATATTGCTGTGGATGAATTTGAGTATGCAAATGTATAGGTCTGGTTATCAGTACTGCAAATTATTCATTCTAGTTAATATTTAAGAATACAGTTGCTTTAGCTTTTTTATTGCACTGTTCTACAATACATTAAAGCCTTTCAGAAAAAGATCTGTAGAAAAAAAGAAACTCGTCCCCCAACAAAACCTCAATTAAAAATTAAAAATGTGCTTAGTTTTCTTTGTGAGATGAACATGATGAAGGTTCTTCTCTAAAAGACATTACCAAGTATAAAGTTAACACACTGGGGAATAACAAGTAGGCATGAATTAAGGTGCATTTGTTATAGCATTTAAGAGGTGTTCTCAGAATGGGCATAAATAAGAGATAAATCTATAATAATTCAGTCATGAAATTTGATTTCTTCCCTTTAACCCATGTTTCATAGGTGAATCTCTGAAGGTACAATGATTCATGAAAGAACATATTCATATATAGTTTATACTAGGCACACAGACTTTCAATTTATAAACAAGGGCTTTTATCAAATCACAGCCATTTATTCTAACTGTAGAAAATTACTAGAATACTCTGAGATGAAAATTACACTGATTAGTAGTAAAATATTCCATGATCATGCATGGTTTTATGAGTCAAAAGGGAAGAGGTTCTTCTGCAATGATCCAAGAACCAGAGATGTATTATCAAATATGAAGAAGTTACTGGGCTGCTTCAAACTTTAATAAAGTTCAAAGAAGCTTTCCCACCTGTTTCCAATGGTCTCTGAGTCAATTCTAAATTAAGGGAACATTAGGATATATTCAGAAAGCTGCTTTGAATAGTAGCCGTGGTACTTTCCCCATTCTTTTTTGGCATTTCCACTCTTTTTTTTCTGTGAAAATGAGATAGAAATTCTCCAGCGTTATCTGACTCACATGAAGACTGAATCTACCACCTATAGAGAAGGGAAAAGACAGCACATGACAAATATTTTGGAATGCAGTACAGGAGGCTCTGGGCTCCTCCTCTCTCTGGCTGCTGACATTAGGAATCTTAATGTCTCCAAATGGACAGGATGGCCTAGATGTCCTATCCTACTTTCAGGTAGTGTCAACTCAGAGATGCAAAAACAATTTATTCTCAGAGAGCAGGTTTTGTTCTTTCATGGAAGAGTGCATTGTTTGGTAACCTGTGGAAATTATTTAATTCAGTTTAACTTTGAGTTCAGGTCTACTCTCACTAATTTCCTACCAAAAAACCCCCAGCTGATTTTTAAGTCCTCTTTGATGGTCTCATGAAGTAGGCAACTTGGGCCCTCACTGGCTGGCCAGCTCCTTCAGACTTCATTATCAATTAATTATATATTCTCTTTCTCAGTCCACTCCTCTGACTCACTCTTAATATCTGCAAACCTTCTGCTAACTTAATTATTTTTTCCATTTTAAACATTTAGTTGGATATGGTTGAATGTGTCTCAAGGGCTGAGAAGATGCCAATGGGAGCTGAGAGCCTAAATTTTATCCGTACATGTCCTGAACCAATAGTGTGCTTTTGTGAAGAATTGTGAAGCTTGTGAAAATGTGAAAAATCATGGCCATGACATATATATAAAAATCAAATAGAATTTTTCTGGTTTATATTACCATTACTATCCATTACTATATTACCATTGTCTATCCAACTTATATAACTGATAATAAAATTTGGTGCACTGCACTGCCTTTGTTTAAATTTCTTTGTTCAGGCATACATAATATGTAATGTATACGTTTCCTCCAAAAGGGAAGGTAAGAAGCTACTATCTATGAGTCTTCCCCACCTAGCATTAACCTCATTTCCAAGCAGAGCCACCTTTTACTGAATGAAGGTGATTCTGTGCTATTTTTCACCCTGATTGATAATTTTTCTCATCCATTTTATGGCATAGTGACATTTGGAAATTTAGCTTTCCTATTATTTTGAAACTTTTGCCTATCACCTAGGGTTTATTTTTTATCAAGCTCCATGGGCTAGAATAAGTGTTTAGGATTTCAAATTCTTTGTTCCATAATAAGATTTCCAGTAATATATCTAATAGATTCAAATAGTAGTAGTAGAACAAATGTAGACATTTTTTTCTGTCAGAAAACATAGTTGCTATGTGTTCTGTTGCTTATGCAGAAACTGTTCATAAAGATGTCCTATTCCCCTTAGAGACACGTTTTCAGTTTTGCTTTAATTTTTATTCCATTTAGCAGTCTTTACTCATGTTCATAGCTGTGATGTTTTTCTGCTTTGGGTTTTTTTAAGAATTGTGGTGATTTTTCTCTTTTCTACTTTATCTGCTCAAATAATCAGCAATTGAAGTTTATGGTTTCATAGACATGTCTTCTGTGGTCTATAAATTTGACTGTTCCATAAAATTAGTAAGAAATTAGTAGAGTGTAGAATAAGGTTGAAATTCCTTTAAGTCAGATTTTCTACAGATTTCCACCATTATAATTAAACCTCTCTATACTTAATTCACATCAGGAAAGCTGACTTTTAGGGCTAGTCTTTTTAGAAATAACATAAATTTTTTTTAAAAAGGCCCTTACATTCTTTCATGAACTCAAAATATGAACCTTCATTCAAACACTACCTGATAAATTCTTCTCTGAGTAGCTCCTTGTGGATCCCTTCATCAATCAAAAGCCACATTTGTTTTTCAGTTATCTTCACTCAATAGCAACAGAATCATAATTTGCTATTTGATTTGTAAAGTAAGGATATGGGTGTTACTTCTTTTAATTAGAATTAAATGCAGGAAAGTTATATATACCCATTAAACTATGCTGGTGCACACAAACATGAATCTTCCATAGTTTTCAGGAATCATTAATATTTTAATTTTTATAATACATGGATTGACATTATTTAATTAATAATCAATTACATCTTTTCGCTCACAATAAGAAATAGAACTTTCCAGCATAACTGCTCCATCTGCAGTATCGAAGAAACATCCACTGAAATTCAACTTCATGAATCATTTTTCATCTATTTTTTTCCTTGATCAAAAGTTATTTACATAAAGTTGAAAGAAGCTATGGCTGCATTCTTTTCCTCATTTATGTCCCTTGAAAAGTACTTAGCTAGCATGGAGGAAATCATGGAATTATTTCTTTTTCTGGAAGGTAACTGCCAAGTAGGAGTACGACAGCTGCACTAGTATATCTTTCCACAGTTGTCAATTAAGAGGAAACAGATCATCAAAACTTGAATGCTTCATTTTATAATGATCTTCTACATTGTGCTATTTTAAAAAGGCAAGTGCCTCTTGACAAAGCTAAAAAATTGAAAGTGGGCTGAGAGGGGGAGTTTCTAGTGCTGGCAGCTGACATTGTGCAAAAAGTTTTTTCCAAAAGAAATAAAAAATTGTGAGTATCATTTTCAGTTTTCTAGTTCTCGATGCCAATTCAAATAATGAGCACTATAGCAGCATAGATTTGAAAAGTCTCTATGATGCTGTTTCCTGGAGAAATAAGGAGGCTTATCTTTGTTTCTCATAAGACATACCTTACAGAAGTTTCATAGACCTTTGTAGGATGAAAATAAGGACATTGGCCATTTTTGCTGTTCAGGACAGACAGCTTCTGGGTTGACGCTTTAAAACAGAAGAAGGTAGAGGAAACAAAATTGATCATAAATGATACTGAGACAACTAATAAACTAATACTATGACCACTGTTGTGGTCCAGCAGAGTATTTCTTACTCTGGGCAAGTGAACTCTAAACTTTTTATCTGGGGGAATCCTCACAGAGAAGAAGGCTGAATTTGTGCTGCCTTACTTAGAGCCAGATAATCCTTCATTGTATCATTTATTATGACACTGTGTTTATCTTGCATAAAATACTGATATTTTGTAAATAGCTGTAAGACAGTTTATAAAATTACTGTAAGAGAAGGTCTTCAGAGGGGAACTCCAAAGGGAAATCATAATAGGAGAGCATAAAGCCCATTGTACAAACATGAAATTACTGAAAATTTATTTGACACTATTCTTTTTGTTCCTCTTTTCTACATTTTATGCCCATGTCTTATCTGCCTACTATCTTATAAGTTATCTTTCAAGAATTCAAAATGTGTTTACACAATATTCATCAGTGAGGCCTAAAACATCTGAGGTCTCTAAATACATGCTATAAAAACTGTGATTGTTGACAATATAGCACATACTCCTAAATGATTTCAACATCATTTCAGAGATTATTTTTCTCTTATTTCAGTTTCATCTCTTTGCAAATTTTTCCCATTTTTTCTTTTTGTTGACATTATTATGTACATAAAGAAATGAAAAAAAAAAGCAGAGAGATACTCTTTACAAGTTATATAACTATTTCCAAAAGCACAGAAAATAGCACAAATTTAACAGCTAAATTGCGTTTTAAATCTCTCTGGTTCCACCAAATTACAGAAGGTAATACATACCAGAGAACTTGTGAGTAGCTTATTTTAAAACTTTCTTACTGCAAATTCAGGTTCAAATGAAGGAAAAATACCCAACAGAAATTACCTCAGAATTAACTGATAAAAAAGTTCTGGAATTAACTCATGATTTCTACCAGTACAGAAATATGTTGCAATTCACAAGGGATAGTTGCAAATTGCACCACCAAATGTGGCACAGAGTAGGAGAAGATAGGATGCTTCTCATATCCTTAGCCATGTCTTGAGACTGACATGATAATGAACTATATAATTATGCATAATTCTATACAGTGCCTAATAATTATAGTTCTTTTTTTTTTTCCTATCCTTTTCATGGTTGTCTTTTTTTTGCTTTTTAAACAAACTTTCTGTATTTGATTTATTTGCAAAGTATCTAAATAGTGCAATTTAAGTACAAAGTTTCAAAAATATAATCGCTGACCTCAATCAAGTTCACCACATATTTGATTTAAAAGGAAAAGAACACATTAAAATATGGATTTTTAAAGTATTTTTCAGGTATGTCTATGCTAATTTTTTACTTGAATGTGTCAGCACCCATATTGTGGCAGAATTTCACATGGCCATTATCCTCATTATCATTAAACTAAATTTATTTTCACAAGTTTTCCTTTACAATTAAGTTTTCTTCAGTTTTACCATTGAAGAGGACTAGGTTTTATTAATTTAATTAAAATGATGAAAGAAACCAAACTCAGAGATTTCTAGTTTAAATTATATCCTTCATGGTTTTCTCATCTATATTCAACTTGAATATGCTTCCCATGGCTTATATAATACAGTGGATCATTTTCATTAGATCACATCTACTTTAGACATTTTTATTGAAAAATATAAAGATTTTTTTTGTCTCCAATAATGTATTTTTTGTTTGGAGTTTATGAGTTCTTTTGATTTTAAACTGAATATTTGTGTGAAGCTATTTATTCTTAATCCTCGAGCATTACTGCTTGAATCTAGTTAGAAGGTCAGGAACTGCTCTACATCAGGAGATTTTATTAACCTTGGGCTTCTATTATTGACTATTCTGCCCTAATATTTTGATGTGGTTACATCTGAACACAGTAATCTTTTTCATTTTTTTCCTAATCTCTCTGCTAGGAGTCACTAATCAGTTTGCAAAGATATTTTGGCAATGTTCTTTTTTATGTAAACAATTCTTTGAACAGTCTTGCCAGGCTCTATGGTTTAGATCGAATTTTCTTCCTTGTTTTTCTGGGATATTTAAATGATTTAAACTCACATGCTTACCTTTGTATTTGCAGACCATACTAAGTGGAAAAAAAAGGCACTGAGAATATAGAATCTAAAATAATTAGTCTACAATTATTTTTTTTTTAATTTGAATGGAGCCTATTAGTTTGGATCACAAATTTGAAGGAGCACATTCATTGCAGGACATGTCAACCAGTTGATCATAGATATTCTAGCAAAAAATAATTGATTTTCTTTTATGTGCATATACAACCTCCACAGATTTTGAAGCCTGTTTTCACATAACAGAACAATTGCTCAATTTCACATCAGTTTGAAAATATATCTGACATTATCATTATGGATGCCAAGTATGATTTCTAGAAAAAACTGAGTAGTGTTCATGTCACAAATAAATAAAAAATGAACATAATCCTAAGAAAGCAATATAATTTATTTTTTATAATCCTGTGTAGTTGATGTCTCTCATCACTTCACGTGTATTTCTTTCATGGACCATGAGACTGTCCCAGAAATTTGTACAGTAGGAAATGAGAAGTAAAATCTTCCATCTACTTCTAGCTCCAGGTTAGGTATTTTCCTCAGGCTCAATCATTTTTTCAAAAAATTTATAAAGAATATAAAATACTTCTGTTATTAAAAAAAAAAATCATGTATAATACCATAACACTATTTTATAGTGTTATGTCTGTGAATCCATTTTTTCCCCAAGAAACCATGCAAAGAGGAAAAATGACAAATAATCATTTGAAGGATAATTTTACAAGGAAAAGACATTTTGACAGCAGTAATTTTGTCTTCCATTCTGACCTGAAATGTTGCTTGTATTTTGGTTTGAGAACCATCCACAACCCATTCATGCTAACAATATCTCGACAGTGAACTAGTTTGTGTCTCTGAATTTTTAAACACAGATATTCGAGGCTTACAATGGTGCATCTTTTCATCTTTGGTAGCTTGCTTTGAAAACCTGGGCTGCTGATCAGATTTGTGACATTTTCCTAGGTATGAATAAATCATCTGCCACCAGTTTCTGATACAGAGCTTCAAGTGATTAACACCAAAGTTCACATCTTACAGACATGTACAGAAGTAACTAATTTTATAGAAATGCAAGCATATGCATTTGCATTACTGTCCTGAGCACTCTGTATTTTCTCAATTCACATTTAATAGTTCTTTGTGGATATCCACCCAAATCCTACGCACTTAAATTTCTATTCCAACAATTTTCCTACTTTAGGTAACATGGTGAATTTTTGGCTTTTTATTTGTATGAAAAGTAAGAGAAATAAAGCTGGATGGACCTTTCAAGGTCATATAGTCCAATCTCATATCCTAGCAGAGGATCATGGTACTTTATATGTGCTCTTAATCTCTCTTTCCAGAATTCACACTCATTGTTTTTGCACTATCTACCATGGTCAAAAATATAAGACGTTATCTCATTTCATTTATTTTTGCAGATGGTTTTTTATCTGTTTGAAGACTACTATAGAATCATTATCCTTCTCACTTCTGAATAACTTCTGTTCTTTTATCCACTCCTCATCAGTGACATTGCCAGAGCTCTAGGCATTTTAATTGTTACATCTAAATTTCACTGAAGATCAGAGCCTCCAACTGAACACAAACCTGGAGATTTTGCCTACATAAGAGCAGCGTGTCTTAAAAATATCCTGCTATTTAAAAATCCCTAATTTTCCTCTGCAAAAGTCGTGTTAGATAATCATAGAATCTTTTCTTTGAAAATACTGCTTACCTCTGTTTTCTTAAACCTAAGTATTCTTGCCCACATGTAGTTGCTTGCACTTCTTGTTAAATAGCAATTCATTTTATGTAACAATTGCCACTTCTTTTCTGCTATGTCTTTACAGCTATTTGGGTTAATTGTTCTTATAGCACAGGACAAATAAAAGTTAATCGAAGTTCTAAAATGTTCTGGCTTCTAGAGTCTCGTTTTTTAAAAACAGACCCTTGTCCTGTCACCTGTCTCTGTGGCTTTCCATAAAAAATTGTTGATGTTACTGGTTTTATTCCATTGAGTATCTTAGGCACACAAAAATGAGTTTCATCAACCCTGGATTATCCAATGAATACCTAAGTTTCCTTACTGCTTTAAAAGGTCTTTTTTAAAGTGTAGTAAGCAATCTTATCAATTTCTCTATTACAAAAAAATACCAATGCAGTTAGAGAAGTTCACTTTTTTAAAGATAAAAGTGAACAACGTATTGCAAACTTTCATCTTTATAGAAACATTTTTAGTAGCTTGCAATTCTGCTGATCAGAAAAATTAGTGAAGACAGTTGTAATTTATAATTAGATGTTTCTTTCTTGTCTGTCACTGCTTCGTAATCTTTCCCATAAGGCTCATCTCTCTTCTATGCTCATTAACTCTACCTTTTCTGAAATCTGTTATTTTCAGCCTGTTATTGTCCTTCCTTCCATTTCTGATGGTTAACCATTTTCAGTGGATGTGGCCATTCATCAGCCAGCCTTCCTTCAGAATCTGCATTCTCATCCAGTTACTCCTGAGTGTTTAGAACAAAATCTAGACTAGGCTCTCTTTAGGTTCATTATTCTACTTGTATATCACTGTCCTGTTTTTTGACATGTTCTTTTTCTAGCAGCAATAGGTTTAACTAACCTAGAGGTTGATTTTTATCATGTTAGTGGCTACACAGACCTAGCTGTGAAACTTCCATCATATTCATTAGCTATTTCGTTTTCGTAGTAAATATCTAATTTGAACATGAGAATGAAACATACACATTCCCTGACCTTTGCTGTCCCCCTTTACTAATCTCCATATATCTTAAAAGGAATCTACTTTGTGACTTGTTAGCATTTACAAATGTTCTTTCTTAATATCTGTGGGGTAAAATTATGTGTCTCCTTTTTCTCCTCTGCCTATTATCTCTGAATAACAAAAGGCTTTTACATTTATGATCAATTGTATTGCAATTGGGGAAAAAAGTCTAAATATTTGGTTATATATATATCAATATCAATTAGCAAACTAGATATCATCATGGGAATGTGTAATTGGGCCATTTTCAAGCTTCAAGGACCACTTTGCTGATTGTCAATAAATCATTACAAATATAAACTGCCAATGTTGTGGATTGACTTGCTCATTAACAGGTATTATCATTAAATACTCTAACAATTAATCCTTGCACAGCTATGACTGTGCAATTCACACTGACTGATACCCTGTGACTGATGCTGGCAGCGTTTGATCTTTGCAGTCCGAGATCAGAGATATGAAGTCTGAGTGCTCTTGCCCATGGAGAGCTGGATATTTTCTAGCTTGCTTGTAAAATGGTGCTCACATTTGCTTCCAACATGGTTCAGACTATTTTGGAGAGAATACTTGTTTTGGCTTTACCAGGCATCCTTCTTGCTCACTCCGGAGGGTTATCCTTATAAATTTTTTACAACATATCCAGAACCAATATATCTTTTCATTATAAAAGACAAGACAAGCGAATGTGGTCTTGAAATAAACTTTTCTGTCTCTCCTAAATTCTTGGGTTATATCCTGATTTTACTGTTTTCACTTTTTCCTTTAGCCCACTTGTACAGGTGTCCCAAAAGTTTCCACATGCTTTTCCCTAGTTACATATTTTTTGTGTGTTTATGCTTCACTCTGTAACAAACAAGTTGTGTTTGTTTCTGGTTATGATTATTATCAGTGCTACAGTGTTACAAAATGTTTGTATGCTGTTCACAGTTGCAGTATTCAGGTAAGAAAATATCTTGGTTCAAGGAAAGTGAATAGTCACTACATCTTGGTTAGTCCACTTTGTTTCTATGGATGTAACTGCTTTGGCATCAGCCTCAATATTCCAGTAATCATACTCATTTTCTGACACAATTGTTTGACTATAATTTCTATAACAAATATGGTTACATGTCTATCTAAACATGCATATTCTGAAAATAAATTTTCGTTTATAATAATGCATATACCAATAAAAAGAAACCACTAAATAATCTTACAAAAATACCTCTAACCTTGAGCGGAAATGCATACTAACACTCACTACACTTGTTTTTAAAGATACTTTCAATGCAAGCATGAAGTTTTAGCTTTAAATTCACCCTTAGGATATTCTCTTGGCAGACAAACCAGGACACTTATACCATGGTTATTGCAAAGACATTGGATCATTTAAGTCCACTGCATAAGAGAGCAAGTCCTCAGGGTGTCTGTGTATTGTGTTTCCAGCTGACAGAAAACCTGACCTACAATGATGTGTTGATCTGGAAGCACAATAGCAAAGAGAAAAATTCCCCAAGGAACCAAGAATGCGGTTTTGTTTGATAGAGGAGAAAAAACTTAGACTGACATGTAGGCATTGCATTTTCTTATTACAGTATGTGATAAGCTTGTCCATGACAAGATACAGAATTTTCTATAACTTTTTCCTGTACTTGTCTCTCACATTAGCTTTTAGGAACTGGTGAGGGATAAAAATGTTAAACCAGTGGAAAAACTTTCTGTGATGGAGACAGATTTGAAATGTAATAGCAGGCTGTCCTGCGGACATTGCTAATGTGCTCATTGCTTTCCATAGCTAGGACGTCTGTGACTATTGCAAATGCACGGCATGTGGGTGTCCTTCAGCTGCCCATTACAAAGCATTTGAGCTTATTGCTAATTATCTCTTTTTCTAGAGTGTAAAGATAATGGCAATTGCATGCTCAAAATTCTCAGACAGTTTTCTATGTGTTTTTGGGGATAGTCAAATTGAGTAATACTTTGTAACATGGTTTGCTGTAGCATTCATCTTTATATCTTTTGGTAATCACCTGACATGCTCCTCAATCCAGCTAGATGCATTACATCAATGAAATAACACTTATTTCTGGTATCCACAGAGCTGAAATTAATCATGCTGGTTGAAGGCATATATTGTGTGAAGCATCTGTTACATTAATGATATTGCTTAGAATAAAACCCATAAGTAGATTAAACAAAAAAAAAACAAACCAAAAAAAAACAAACCAACCAAACAAACCAAAAAAAAAAAAGAAAGAAAAAGAAAAAGAAAGAGAAAAAATAGCCACAGTGCAAGGTTTAAGCCTATAATAACATTCCAAATCTTTCTTTCGGTATAAGGAAATTGTAAACAATTTCGATGTTTGAATAAAGTTAAAATTTAGTTTTGAAATAATTAAGAATACTTGCTTTGTTAGCCTACATAGCTTTCCAGAAATGTATTTTTCTACTTGTTTTCCCTTTCACGATGATAATTTCATTTTGGATGGTACTGAATAAATAATAACTATGCTGTGAATTATGCAAGGTAGTAAGGCAATAGGAAATGAATCATACATACATTTCAAAATTCTTATCCGGAAATAATTGCATGGGAAGTAGAATACTTTCTCTTAGCTATTGTATTAGTGACTTCTGTGAGCAAAATGACTACAAACCTCATTACTGTTATGAAATAATGTCATATAAAATGAAAACACCTCTATTGAGATGGTAACACTACAGTAAATTCATGCTGCTTCCTGCATAAGTATTCTTCACATGTAGTTAATATTATCACAGCAGCAGCAGTCCTTACTTTGATGGTATGTTTATTAGAGGAATAACTCCTCAAGTGGTATGTCACAAAGAATAGGCAGCATCACTCCCAGTCCGCAGGGACGGCAAAAAAAAGTTTCTGAATACATGGTTTGTTGTTATCTATGTGCATATACATATCTTTCAGCTGACTCTTTGAGATATTTATTATTTGGTAAACCAGAGCTTGCACACAGTCTGGCTTCAATGTGTGTGAAACTGTACTGCATGGTACTTGAATCTGAATGCAGGGTGAATGTTGCCCCTAGTGTTCAGTGTATGAAGTGGTGAAAAGTTCTTTCTATCCATTCAACCTGGGTTGCTTGCTTTACTCTTCCTCTGTGTTGATGTGACTCTCTGCTTGTCCCTGCTGGTTAGTAGCCATGCACTCATAAGAAATGCCTGGAGAGCATTGTGCCTGATGTCAAGAATTCTGCTACTAAATGAGAATAAAGTGAGTTTTTCAGCTACTCTGATCCTGTCAAGTTGTTTTGACAATATCATATGAAAAGTGGAACTCTCACCTGCTGAACTCATTAACCTGTCCTTTACATATGGCAAGTAGGGTCAAAACCTCAATGGGACTGGATTCCTAAGGAATATATGTGTGGCTATTCATTGGATACAACACATCTGATTTTGTCACCTTTAGATTGTTAAGTCATGGTCTGAACAATGCTTTAAATTTCATACCAGAAAGAGTTGTATTGAAAGAATGATAACATCAGCAAGTGCCTCCAGAAAATCAAGCCGACTGTGAGTAAATATTTACAGTGATCTGTGTATATTTATCTCATGTTTCCTACACACTGTAGCTTCTCCATGGAGGTGCAGGCTAACTGTACATTACCTTTTTGACAAATACAATACAATTTGGATGCATCATATTGAGTACTAATTTAATGTACAAACCAGTTCATATGCACTTACCTCACTGAATATATCCAAGAAAAAATTAAATAGCCACACAGGTCCTAGATTTCTACCATAAACCACATAAATCAGTAGTTGATTATATGTGAAAAGTAACAAGTACCAAGTAACAGTGTTAGAGATTGAAACCTGCAGTGGCAAAACTATCTGCAGCAACATATTGCAATCTGAAATTGTGATGTATCACAGAAACACAAATTTCTAAATTCAAGGCATTTTACATAGGAGAACTTTCCACCATAGCGTAGACAATGGTTTGAATGACTTGCCAATACATGAGTATCTAAATAAAATGCCAGACAGAAAAAGTAATTATTAAAAAGCATGACTTTGAACATGGTTTACCCTGTTGTTTGAAACTCTGTCATGCAGCTTTCACTAATTAATTAGTTAAGATTGCAGCCATATTCCTTTCATTTTCTCATTAGTCAATCTAGATCCAGTTTTAAATCTCCTCAGGGTTCACCACTACTAATGATTCATTCCATTTAACACAATGGCTTATTTTCTGTAAACCAGGCTTTTCTTCTCTGGTGAATTAATCTTCTAGCCATATGGGCAGCAGTGAAATAATAATAGCAAAGTTCTATTTTCAGCACAGCTTGTTGAAAAAACTTCAGTAGAGGCATATGTCAGTAAAAGGAGCAGTTATTTTGAAAACAGTTATTAAAATCTAGATTTCATGGAGTTTTTCATTTCCAAAGGTACTTGCTTTGTCATAAAAGCAGAAAAACTGCAACATGCTAAAGATCTATAATTTAGTACCCTTAGGAAGAAATAATTCTTAATAATTAAGATTATTTTATAATATATATTTTTCTGTATAAATTATATAACTAATGCTTAGACTATGGAAACAGTAAAACATTTCTTCAAAATATAATTTAACCATGAAATACTCTTCAGAATGGGACCTGATAAGAATTTAGAGCCTTCTTTCTTAAGTAAGGCTTCACTTTCAAATTTTAAGCTTTTCAAAAATTTGAGCTTTTGCAAAAACTCTATGAACTGTTTTGCGCCAATGGAGGAAATTTTTGCATAATAAGATAGCTGTAATGACAAAGTCTTGTCTCTCTGTTTCTGTTGAATAAGTATGTAATGGAATTACATGGACTGTGGGATACTTTTCCTAATGTAGCATATTACTTTTCGATATGTAAGTTTACAACAGTGGGAGTGTAAGAAAACCAGAGAGGCATTAGTAGTGACGGCATGGGGAAACATATCCCTGAACCATCATCTCATTACCACATTTACTTAGCATCAAAGTGATCATTCTTGAATAAAAGAGAAGGTGGAGCCAAAGAAAATCCAGTAGGACAGCTACTCAGTTCCTTGAAATGATAAATTTCAAATATTCAGCTCAAGTCTTTGTAAAATATACCCCTTTGTTAAATACACCCCTTCCATCTTCCTGCACAAGACAGGGGAAGACCAATTCCTCAAATGAATATCAATAAAGGAACAGATCGTCTTATGAATATCAATAAAGGAACATATCATCTTTCAGGTTAAGGAGAGAGATTCACAGAAGTATTTGAAGGGATTTACTTCTCTTAAAAGAAAAATTATTTTACATATTTTGAGAGAATATTGATATTCTTTACACACCATTCAAGGACACTTTTTGTGTATTGGTTCCTCAAACCTGTTAAGATTGGAAATAATTTTTTCCTGACATTTCACTTTGAAACTACTGCTATCCTCTCATGGAGCATATTTCTTATTCCTCCAAAGCCTCAAATTTCTATTACAATATAAGTAAGCTTCATAATAATATCCAAGGAAACTATTTCAAGTGCCAGAAAGACAATTAACTTCTCTGCTCTATTCTACCACCATTTTCACCTTAGTCTTATGAGATGTACTCTTCTGTAAAGAGGGTTTTTTAAATATTTTGTTTCTTGAGGGTTTTTTTTCCTTTTTTTTTTTCTCTTCCAGCTAATGACCTAATATTTCATGGGGCAAACTCTTAACAGAATAATAACAACATAAATTTTGTGTTTTCTCATGTATCATTTCTGTAACTGCACAGTAAGTTAAAAAAGCAATACAATTCTGATTTGAACTTGATAAGAATGATCCATTTATTGTAGTTATGGAGAATTGAAGAGAAACTTAATTTAAATATTTTTCTAGATTCATATTTGGCTAGTTTGGACAACACTTTGTAAATTTTCATAAACGCATATTTTCCAGAAGAGAATGATTAATACCAGAAAGTGGATAAAAATCCAAGAAAACATCCACATTCATCTCAAGCTTCTCTCCAAATTGCTTTTGGCACAAATCAGCATCAGGTGGAGTTACTGTAAACTGTTGTTTTGTCCTTAGAAAAAGGAGGAATTGAACAGACAAACATGAGAACACCGAGAGAACAAAGACACAGCTCTGCCCCAGCTTTAAATGAAGCCAGAGAATTAGTCAGAGGACACATGGGAAAAGAAGCCTTTGCTATGGCTAAGAGACTGATGCAAAGCTCTTTGAATTCACTGGGGAAGAAAGCAATTATGATATTTACTAAGCATTGCATTCAGCTCCTGGTGAATATCTGTCTAACTGAATCACAGCAGCATTTAACATCTTCAAGCTTAAATCCCAAATGAACACTTTGTAAGTGGTAAATAAAGACAGGGGTGGATTGCTCAATCTCCCAGCATTTTCAGCCCTAAAATCACACTACTTGAATTTGAATTCAAACCCTCTGTTTTCTAGAGGTCTAGCTCCAGAGCAGCAGAATTAATGTCCCCAAATTCTTCAATATTTCACTTTGTCATAAGGATAAATCTGTAATACTGATATTGTCTCCCAATCAATCTTACTGGAGTATAAGGGAGTGTACACCAGGACAAGGAGGCATAAAAAATTAAATTCACTGCATCACTGAGTCTATATATAAAAGTGGTGGTAATGTCACTGTCACTCTCATATCAACATTTTTTTGTTTTGTGTTATTTTAAATTGCAGTTAAAAATGAATGTGTTTTATTAAGGTGTATCTCACATGCTGATGTACAAAATAATAGGAATTTAAGTATTTTGCTCAGTTTCCTAATATACATAGTTGCCTGTCAAAGTAAACCAGGAGATTTAATTATGGACTCCTACATCTACAATACTCTGGAAAGTATCTCTATATCTTTTGAGGAGATTAAAATGACGTACATACTCCACAGCTTTTGCAGATTTCAAAACATGGAAGGAATATTTTGAAGATGACCATTTTACTTTTAATTAAAATCAATCAGAAAAATATTAGGTAAAAATTTGGACCAAGAAATATTATTTCTGCCTACCAGTAGTATTAGTCATTGTGACAAAGAACCTAAATTCCATGGGCATACTATATAAATGAAAGAATTATTGAAAGAAAAGGTAAAATGAATGAAATTTTAAAAAAATTACTATTTAGTGGTTTTATGTTAGTTGTAGAGGTGCAAAGAAAGATTCTCATCTCAGAATAAGTGCAATTATTATTATTTTTGACTGTGCTTCTTACCTGATAAAGACACTAAAATAGAAAGATATAAAGAATTCAGCTTTACTGCAAACCTGCTTTCACTCTTCTTGGAAAAAGGTGATCTTCAGACTCCTCTCGTCCCAACTAAACAATTAAAAAAAAAGAAAAATCAACCATTAAAATCTCTGTGAAATATTCTGTGAGAACCCATTGTCTATAAAATTCTCTTACTCACTTGACTGAGAAATACAATATCATTGTACTCTGAATCACTGCATGTCTCATCTAAGCAACTACCCTGATGTTATGAAATCATAGAAGTGACAATGAAATTAGTTCTTCATAAACAATTACAGTATACTGTATCTCATTTTTGATTTTTTTACTAGACTGATTATACAATATAAAAATTCAAGGCTTCAAATTGTCAGTTTTGTCACAAAACAGCAGCTATTCTGTATTATTCAAAGCTTACATGAGCTATGTGGATTTATGGCAACAATTTTGCTATCTTACTAAAATTCTCTAAAAATCTAAAAGTACTGAGAAAGCTTTTTTATCTTTTTTTTTTTTTAACAAGCAACTACACAACAGTACGATTCAGTTTTTACAGAAGAACAACAGATTTTTAACTTTGCTCAAGAAGACGCCTACACAATTCTTCCAGATTCTTTAGAACTGTAAAGACATTCATGTTACAGTTTAACAAGTCTCTCTTTTTCTACCAATAAAGGTGGAGACTCTCCAGAGTATGACTCAAACTCAGATAGAAGTGTGGAAAAAAATTACCTCTATTCAGTTTTAAAATCTGCTTTGAAGTTTATTTTAGCCACATCAAGATTTTTGTGCATTTTTCTTAGAGCTGATGATCTTTCCAACAGCTGTGGGTGTCCTTGGACATATACCAGTTAGAATTTACTCACCATATGCCAACATAGTAAGACAAAGTAGTATAAATATATGCCAAGCCATCTGCATTAAACTGCCAATAAAATACATATTTTAGCATGTAAAGCAAATTGTCATTTTTGCTATACTTTTATTATGTTATTTGCATAAGGTGTCTTTCATGAAAACACGTGTTTAGAAAACTAGTCAATTGCATGTAATTATCTTTAAAATACTAAATTTAAATGTTTGAGAGAAAAGTTACATTACTGCATTTTGAAAAATTTTCTTTCAAGGGTTTATTTGTGATTATGAAAATTTATTTATTTAGCTTTAAAAAAATCAGCATAAGAATGTATCTTATCTTTTATCATGAGATGTCACCACAGCAAGAGGAGACTATCCAATCTTGATGTCTGCATTGCAGACTAACTATTATTTGATAGGAAAAATACAGCAGCATCATGTGGTTTTACATCCACAGAATGTTCTATGTTTTGAGTGAAACTCTCCTGACTTCTAAACACCGTTGTTGATTTTCTGATGGTATGTCAGTAGTCTCCAAGCTTTTTTGGTCACACATTCCATTAGTAAAAATTTTCTGAGCAGCCCAAGTATTCACATATCTATATGTTTTTTAATATATATGTTTTCCATGCTCTCTACAGGAAAGATACACTGTGATGAGAATGTGAGGTTCTTTGCAGACAAGTGGTATTTTTCTGGATACTTTCCTGGCTGTAGTATTGACCAAGATGACAGTTAAGTATGGT
>JANRGV010000001.1:122628867-122704071 GCA_024734035.1 Alethe castanea
CCAAACTCATAAGATTACACATTTCTGAATGAGAACTTTTTTCCCCTCTCTCAAAAAATAAAATGTACCAGTGTATCTTTAAGATATTTCTCTAAAATATACTTAATTTAAATCTAGCAAGACATAGTTGTGCTTTTTTTTTTGTTTTGGTTTGTTTGTTATGAGAATGAGAGGCCTGCTTTACAGAGTCAGACCAAAAATTCAGTGTTACAATGACATTAGTGACACACAGCAGGTGTCCTGATTAACTGATATCAGTGGACCTATTCTTCATACTTCATATTTTTTCAGCTTTGACTCATATTTTGTCTTTCTAGTCCTCTATGAATACAAGTCTTGCAATTATAATTTTTTTGATAAATTATTTTTTGTAGTTTTATTTTTCTTTCCTTTTTAATATTTCTGTTCATTGACTACTGCTGTTAGAATTTATTAGAGAACTTTATAATACCTCCATCATATATGATCTGTAGACATCAATATTGTCCCTGGGGAAAACAGGGAGCTGATGGTTATTGACTTTGTCTCTCCAGTAATACATGACTTGTATCATGATAAATATTAAAAACTTTTGTGGCGATACTGAATTAAGTTTAAAGTGAAATTCCAAAAAGATGGAATAAACCATTAGAAAAAGTGGTGTTAGCTACTTTTTTTTCAGTATTAATTTGCTAAACTTTAGAAGATCATTAAAGCAGGATTTTCTCTTGTCAATGTCAAAGCTAGTTTTCTGGAATATACTCTAATAACAGAGGACTTAGATTACAAACAGAGTGTAGAACAGCATCTAAAGTCTAAGTGTGCAATATTGCAGCTGAACAACTTATATTTTTCATTTTAAGTTTAAAAACATCTGGGCAACAAAATTACTTTGAAATGTGACAAGAGTGTCCTGGAATTTAGTTATTTGCCTCCAATCTATTACACCACACAATGTGAGCTAAATTAAGGCAAGCTTGCTGTTACAGTTGCTATTTGTTCTGACACTAATCAATGAAATAGTGAAGCAGCTCATGCCCAGCACTTACATGAGAAATTATTTTCAGGAAACTGAAAGATTTCAGATACCTACTTTAGCTGTGCAGTACAAAAGTGAGATCCTTCCTAATAGACATAGTGTTTTGTTATATTCTATTTGTCCAGAGTAGTGTTATCAATGCCAACAGATGCACATGTACAGTTGAAATACACATAGCATATATTTTATTGATGTTAAGAGCAAAAAGACAAACTAGATTTCAAGAAACTCAATAGTTTAAAAACTGGGACATGACTCTCCAAATGGTCAGTATCTGAAGAAAAAATTCTTGCTCAGCCATTTAAAATTTGTTCTGCACTGTCACTTTGTAGAGGAAAAGTCATGTTCTCATTTGCTACTTGATTTTATTATAAGCTCATGTTAAAATAAGTGAAGAGTTTTTCAATCCAAGTTTAAAAATTATTTCAAAATTTAATGCTCGTTGACTGTAGAGATTGTAGATGACACAGATCATGATGGCTGACCAAGCAAATGCAATATTTTTAGTTGATAATGAAGCGTATATTTTTATTATCATGTTATTGTAAATAACACTAATTCTTAAAACAAAGTAGTGCAGACATATTAATTCCATCAGTCATCACAACATCTAGCAACACGTGTAACATTTCAAAATGTAGCTGATCAGCCTACCAGGCTCTTGTCTTTCCACAGCCATGGGTTGGACTCCGACTCTCTGCTCCTTCAACCAATGAGAGACAGGAAAGTACACACAACTGAAGAGAAACCTGATGCAGTGTTCTGCTTTGCTCCATGCAAACCTGCTAAGCAGACAGGGAAAGACTTAACTAAATGACAGTACTGTGGTACTAGCATCTGTCTTAGGTGATTGAATACAGAACCCGTGAATATCCACTTCTTCAGCAAATAGGTGATTATCCGTAAAATTACATGGACTGTTTACCTTTGGAGAGAAAAGCTAAGTCAAAGGCAATTGCTTGGAAGAAAGCCAAAATCTGCAAATCAGGTGGTAACTTTAAATTACAAGTACTTTAGAAACAGACATTGCTAATTTCTGTTCTAAATTTCCACTACTTAGTCTCTTGAATGCTGAAGATTTGTGAACTAATACCCAAGTTTTAAGCTACATGGAATAGCAGGGACTTTTCATTATTTTAATTTAAACAAGTGAAGGTCATTTAGGTAATTTTCCCCAATGTAAAAACCGCTTCATATTTCATGCTGCTAAAATATCTGGACTTTTTTTTCTTCTCCTGCTAATATTTCCAGTCTCTGTACAAAAATGGATTCACTTTTTGCTCATTTTTCCCTTAAGGGAAATTTGTTTTTATGCTTACCTCCCTTGGCCTTGTGGTCACATTACTTTTGATGCAATGAAATTCTGATATTCTGAGATATGACAGCAGAGGTATTTCTGTTCCAGTCATCATTTTAAGTATTCAAGACATATAATTTCAGTGGACCTATGGACATTGAGAAGATTCTATTTTAGTGAAAAAAATCCTCATAACTGAGAAGACCAACAGTAAACCTTCAATTTGAAAATGTGTATACAGATGCTTTCTGACTTATGACCTGGAGAAGAATGTATGATCCAGTGAGACATGAAGAAGAGGTCTAAAAACCAAGATGTTTGCTATGTTATCTTCATCAAGCAGACAGGAAAAATAAACAGAACTAATTTCTCCATTAACTAATAAGATAGGACATCCCTCCTCCCTCACAAAGACATTGGTTTAAAGTGTTTTATTACCATAGCCCAACTCAAAGTCACTGTTACAAAAAAGCTGCTGTGTCTGGACCAAAAAATGAAGAAAAGATACTGGAAAAGGGTATAGGATGCTGGTGAAAAATTTCTTATACAACCATCCTTGCTTTTCTTTTCCTTCCACCAGGGTTATACACAATATAAATAAGCTGATGAGATATTCATGGGTTTGCTGTTATCTTTCAAAGACAGACAAGTAACATATTGAAAACCTTCCACAGTATATATAAATATACTTGAGTATATATATAAATTTGTGAGTATTTTTCATGGAAACTGGAATTGTACTACAAACGCCTGATTTCTTTGCTAGTAGAAACATACTATGATGGATAAGACCATGATGTAATATTTGAGTAGACTCTCAGAGGTTAAAAGGAACACTGGAGCCAACAAAAATCCTTTGCTGGCCATTCACGTAGTTGTGAAAAAGAAGTATAGGAAGTATAGAAAAGAAATATTTTCTGAGAGCTAGGAACTCTTCTGAAACTTAGTCTTCTGCAATATCTTTTTTTTGTCTGGCTTGACCTCAAGAGGGAAAAAAACCGCAAACAAAATAGCCAAATACCCCAAACAAACAAAAAACAAACCAAACAAATAAAATCCTAAGGAAGAAAAAGTTGCTTTCCAAAGAACTTGATGTGAACCATAAACTGCAGCTCAGTGTCAGGTAGTGTAAAATAAAAGATTCCATACTTCAGTGTTTCGGAAAGCATTTGTGCTCAGAAACAATACCTTTGAAGCAAGGATTAGGACTTGTGCCATTTGAGAAGATTAACTGGAAAGAACATGCCATCTCATATTTGAGTTTAAAGTTAAACCCTAGAAAAGGACATTTTCAGTGATAGAAAGACAGGGGTTGGTCATGAAATGGACTATTGAATTACTTTCCTAACACTTTTTAAATTCACACTGGCTGTATAGCATGCACCCTTAAGCACTTAAGAACCATGAAGATAAAATCATGGTCCTTGCTTGCCAAATCTAACATAAATCAGGAAAAACCCTGCAGACTTTTTTCAAAGCTTCAGGAGAAAAGTAAGATGTAATGGAATTTTCCAGTCTTTACACTGAGTCAGCAGGGGCTTAATCTCATTGGCCTGAGGTACTGAACAAACTATTCCCCATGGACATTTGATGCATGGGAGAGCTTCAGAACATATGTGAGGATCCAAGGAAGGTTCTTGGCCTTTTGGTCAAGAGATTGCATTTTTGCTGTTTTGGTGTCTCAATCGAGGCTGACATCAAGCCAGTGCTTAGTAATTAAAACTGACTCAACATGAATAAGAAGAGCAGAAGTCTGTGAGCTTAGTCATTTGGAAAATAAAGAATGTTCTCTCCACAAGCTGTAGGCACACATACTACATAATTATCCTGTTCCTGCCATTACAGGATTGTTTCAAAGAGTACATTTTCCAGTGCTGTGCTTAATTTCTTCTAAAACCGCGAGCATGGTTCTTCTACAGCCTACAACAGCAGTTTTCTATGTCAGCAATAAGTGTGCTTACATTGCCTTCTATCACTCCAACAAATTTCTGCCCTTGAGCCTTCTAAAGAAAATGTTCAAAGGCACAAAAGGCTGCCAGGAATACAAGCCACTGAAGGCTATCACTGCATTCTAAAAGAGCTGTCCCCTTGGGTACCTCCTGGTTGACCTCCTCCTTTTTTCCTAATTTAATTCATTAAACACTTTTTTTTCTTGTTTTCTCTGAATTTTCTCTCAATTTTCTGTCTCAAGTCATGATTAGAATCAGATACAGTCTGACTAGTGACATGCAGAGTGATCACCAATTAGATGTCAAGATGAAATATTTTCAGAACATCTTAATCACCTCATATTTAAAAATGATATTTGAATATCTATTGCAAGTTTCTGTTGTCTTTTTTCTTTCATGTGTGGAGAAAGGAATTTGTAACACTTCAGAAGTTGAGTGAGTTTTATAACTTTTTAGAAGTAATTGAAGTTGTCTGCCATTTTAGAAAAGCTAGGAAAAGAAAGTAGAAACAAAAATATTGAATTTTATTTTTACTCTGTACTGATGTAACTAGCAAAAATAAAAAAAAAAGGAAGATTCACTCTGAGGATGAATTGAAATTGCCATTTGGGTTGAAAAGAAAGGACATCCATTTTAGATGATATTTTTGAGGAGGACGCAAATTATTTAAAAAATAATGTAATACTGCAACTTTCTAATTAACTTCATGTGATGGAGAAAAAGAAAAATTAAGTTCAAATCAGTTTATATTTCCTGTGCAATTTGAGGTACCTGGTGTTTTTTCTGACATAATAGTAAAAATATAGGCTTCATTAGCACCTCAAATGTTCTCTTTTTTTATTATAATTTGGTAAAGAAAAAAGGAGGAACATTCAATTTCTTTGGTTTGGTTTTAGATAAACAGAGAAATGGAAGAAGGTCACAAATTTCTAGTATGAGGAAAATAAACATGACATTCCATTGTGGACAAGACAATAAAATGATTTTAACTGATTATACAATCCATTATAGAAGCTGATAGTGCATTATATTTTAGATTGATTTATTCCATATATTCAGTAGAATTTAGACCTCACCACTAAGGAGGAACTTCAGTTTGTACTTGATATCCAATGTTGCTTGAGATGGACCATTTTTTCTGCCTAATGCAGGGTACAGTTGTATCCAGTGTAGGTTGAGAAGTGACTCTCTATACTTTCTTGTTCTAAATAGATTTAATGCTGTTTTCTCTATAGAAGAATACATAATACCTGGTCTACTCTTCCTGAAATTGATCAAAAACCCCAAAACATAGGACAAGTAAGAATTTATTTCTTGAGAACATAAAGAAAGGGATTTTAATAACTTCTCAAAACTTGTGATATAGATATTTTGGCTTTGTCAATGGAAAATAGTTTACAATGAAATAAAGTACTTGACAAATGGAGTGAAACCTCAAAAGTAAGACGGCTTTTCAGAAATCAATACTTGAACAACCATTATATGCTATTTACTGCTTGTTTATAAACCAATCTGTGTGCACAATTAAAAGCCTTAAAAGGCACCTGATAAAACATTTCTTCGTAAGAGTTAAAGTAGGGGAAAAATGCATTTGCTTGTTCTCAATCCTTTGTGGTGTTTTATCTTTTCAAGAAGCAGTCAGTCTTTGAAAAATGCCCTCAGTTTTTGAAACAAATTTTTGGGTTTTATCTAAGTGGGGGGAAAATTTTGTTGGGAAAAGAAGAATAAAAATATATATGCTCAAAGTAATAGACAGGATGCATGGTCCTTTCTAACTTTTGGAAGGATGGAAAATATAGGATAATATAGCAAGATTAATCTATCATTTAAATTGAAACATTATTATTATCTCCTTAGGGATGACTTGTGTGGAAACATGGATTTTCTGCTTTTAAATCTTAAATAAAGAATTATGTTAAAATTGGTTTGCATTTAGAATGATATCTTCAATTTATTTCAACCAGAACAGATGGCCTGGAATGATGTTAATGTGGATCTAGCTTTTAAATTGCAACTCTGATTGGAATTTCAGCAGTAGACTGATTATTTCAAAGAGAATACCAGAAAGAAATAGGCAGTGAAGTCTTAAAAGGGAAGTCAGAAATGTAAAACTTAATTTCCCAAATATTAAATATGATATATAGGATATTGTATTAAATTCATTACTATCTTTTATCAATAAAGATTAAGCAACATATTAGATAAGAGCTTTTTTTCCGAGTGTTTCAATCATAAATTAAGATAAGCAATTGCATGTCCAGAACATGTTTTGAGAGACAGTTTTCTGTATCTCCTAGAATAGTAATATCACCAGTATGGCAAAAAAATACAAAAATTACTGTGATAATCATTAAGCAAGGTGGCTTCTGACTGCAGTCAAACTGCAGCTGTAGACTCCACATCTTTTATGATAGGGACTACAAGATAGGTGGTAAATACACTTTATGCAAGCTCTTTTTTTAATTTTTGAAAGATTTTTTTGTATAAGAACACAGAATTTATGCAATTTCTGAGGAAGAGATTTTTATTTTAGCATTCTTATTTGCATTAGGCTGTAGTGCATGCCCAGTAGAATGAATAAAATAACTGCATGTAGCAAAACCTCAAATCTCAGCTTGTCTTCAACTGAGGCAAAATGTTAATTTCTAACTAAATGATAGTAACTTCTATTAGGGCCCATATGGTTGGACAGCAAGGGCATATACACTTTGCCTAAGCACATGCATCAGGCTCCATCTGAGATTACACAGAGGCACTGAACAGGCAGGTCTGTAGAACTCTCAGAGATCCTGTGTCACATATCTAGTATCACATGGACACAGAGCAAGTGATGGCAGATGTGTTCAGACGTCTGAAATGAGACACTAACAGGGATACAGACAGGGAGCAATAAAAGGAAAGGACATTATATTAATACAATGAAGGTGAAATGACTAGAAAGTAAAATTTATTATATTGTTGTTTTTCACCAAGCAAGTGCTAGCTTTCCACAGAGCAATAGACCCCTCCTCTTCCTTCAGACTCAGGGATAGAGGGGAGAGAGGCTAGGGTAAGGCATTGGCTACCTCTGTGTTTCTATCACAAGTTGGAATGCTTGTGTTCTCTGGTAAAAGAGAAATCCAAAAGCAATCAAGAGAGATTTCAGGGCCCTGGGATGACTGGTAGAAGGATCAGGAACACAGGCAGTGATTTTCTTGATCCTTCTGGTAACAAGGAATCATATTGATAGGAATAAAAAGATCCATCAGGTCAATGTGCGGCTCTGAGGTTGGTGTAATTGGAAAAATTTGGGAGGGGGGTTAATCATGGGATGATCTACTCAACACCCTATTGACACCTGATGAGATACAGCTATTTCAGAGGGGGAAAAGAGTTCTAGCACAGAAGCTAGTGTGTAGTAATTATGTCAAGATAGACATGACTGGCATCATCACCAGTCTCTTATTAAAAACTTTTCATGCCTTCTTTCAGTGAACTTCTCTCACACAACTCTGACTCCTTTCCTCACAGAGAGGCAGCTTCACACAGCACTGACTCTTTCTCTCCTCTCTGTAAGTTTCTTTCTTCCTCTTACATGACTGGCTAAACCCAAACGATCCCTTACCTGGCTGCCTAACCCTGTCTGTTCCTCACACAGTATCTTCTTACCCTATCTGTCCCTTGCACAATCATGTGTCCCTTAACTCCTTACAGCCAGCAGCCTCCATCCCAGACTACAGCACTCTCAACCTCCAGCTACAACTGATAACCAGCTATCCCACTCTTCATAGCACCCATCCTCATTGGGCAGGCAGGGCTGTTTCCACTCCTTGGTAATCAGTACAGCTGTAATTCATTGGGAAAGATTGCCTTCTGCACTAACCTTGCAAACTATTCTTCTACACTTACAGACTATTCTACTACACTAGTGGGGCTCATTCACAAAGATTTAAATTAGTTTGCAAGGGGGTAAGGAACAGGCTTATCAGTAATGAGCAATGAGATGGTGGGCCAAAACTTGAGAAAAGAGGACCCTCCGCAATCTGCTTCAAGAGCTACAACATACCAAATCTGAAATATTTCTACATTCATGCAGCATGTGGAACAAACACACTGAGCTCAAAGGTTTGGCCCAGTCCCAAATATTTGACATCCTTGGCATGAGTGGGATGAGTCCTGTGCCTGGAGTGCCCTGTTGGGTGGCTACAGGCTCTTCAGGAGGGATATGCTGGGCAGAAGGGGAGAGTTGGCATGCTTATTAGAAGGGTTAGAATGTATGGAGCTCACAGTAGTCAGTGCTGAGTTGAGAGCCTCTGGGTGAGGATCAAAGAGCAAACAAGTAATATGCATGTCATCATGGGATTGTACTAAAAGACCACCTAGCTACCTAGCTAACACTGATGAATTATTCTTTGAGGAACTAAGGAACACTTCCAAGTAAACTGCCCTTGTCCTTAATAGGGGACTTCAACTTGCCAGAAATTAACTGGGAACATCATGCAGCTGGTACAACCTGGGCCAGAAGATTCCTAAAAAACCTTGATGACAGCTTTATGCAACAGGTCCCAAGGGAGCTAACTCAGAATGATTTCCTCCTTAAACTATTCCTTGTCAACAGACCAAAGTGGAGATTTGTGCCATCTTGGCCACAGTGACCATGAAGAAATTGAGTTTAAAATCTGTGTTGACAGGAGGAAAAGTGCCAGCAGGACCTCAACTCTGAACGTGAGGAGACCTGACTTCAGGCTGCTTAAGGAATTAGTGAGTAAGGTTCCCTGGGAAAATGTTTTTTGAAGGTGCAGAGGCCCATCAGTGTTGGTCACTTTAAATATCACATCCTAATCATACAGAACAGGCAATTCCCAAATGTGGGAAGGCAAGCAGGCAAGGAAGAAGTGTTTGGACAATACTCTCAGGCACATTGTGTGACTCTTGGGGTGTCATGTGCAAGTTGAACTTGATGATCCTTGTGAGTCCCTTCCAACTCAGCATATTTTGTGATTCTCTGAAATCATATAAAATTTAAATCTAATTATCCTAGCATTTTAGCTTTTATTAAATTTGGATATGTGGAAGTAAACACAAGATATGTCAGAAAAATACTGAAATGCACCAAGCTATTTGCCAGAGATTCAAACAAAGTGGACCTTCTAAAAGTTTTTTGAAAAAGTTTACAAACTCCTGCCATTTACTTCGTAGGGTAAATATGAGAAGTAACCTTGAAAGCTGCCACCTTTTTATATTTATGATTGTATAAAGAGGAGTTTCACTGGAAGGTAAGTCTCAGTGAAGGAAAACAAGTTATAATATGTCAGTATATTCTACCCTTCTGTTTTTTTTTTTTAATAATCATATCTATATTTTAATTGCATTCTAAAATAAGAGTATGGAAGAGGAGTTGTGAATTTTACTCCTGGTTTATTGATAATATTTTGAGTGGTCATTCGTACAAAAACCTTCTGAGCTTACTATTTGATTAAACATCTTTCCCCTTCCTCAAAATGAATTGACTTATGTATAAGTCTGATGACCATAGGCAATTAGATTGTAATAACTCTAATGACACCATTATCTATAATATAAGAATATACCTTCTTTAACTAGCATGCAGGAAATGGGAGAAATTCATGATAATTGCTACCTTCCTGAATATTCTTTATTTCTCCTCAGATATCCACTATTTAGCATGTAGATCAGTAAGAAGTCATAGTTTCTCAGTTTGGTACTTAGAGAACTTCTTGTTTTGTAGTTAAACATGTGCATTCTGTGCAGCATTTTGTGAATAAGAAGGAATGGAATTATTTGCCATACATTTATCCAAATGGAATTGATTGATGAGATTCTGGCTTGATTTGGGATTACATCCCACATCTCTCCTGATCTGAAATGAAAGCAGACAGCAGTAGCTGTATGTGTGGCTAGCCACAAGGTCATTGTGCTACACTGGCAGAAAAGTCTTCATCCCACTGCATGTGGACAGTGAGCCTTTCGGTCTATTTAAGTACTATACTATATTATATATAAAAATAATGGGAAAAAAAGAGTAAAATTCTCTTCTAAACTGTGTATTCTGTCTAAATGAGATAACTTTCCTCATAGCAGCCATCTTAGTGCTGTACCCTGTATCTGTAGCTAGAAGTGTGTTGAAAACACACAAGAGTTTTGACTACTTCTGAGCGCTGTTCCCCTAGCATCATAATCCTCTCTCCAACACTCTTCACCCTCAGGCCAGGAAGCTGGGAGTGGAAAGAAGGTTGGGAAGGGACACAGCCAGGACAGATGGCCAAAGTGATATTTCATATCATATAGCATTATGATGATGATGATAATAATAATAATAATAATAGCTGAGAGAGAGTAAGGGGAGCATCTGTCATTAAGGTATTTGTCTTCTAGAGCAATTATTAGTGTTCTAATGTTGAGGCCCTACTTCCCAGGCAGTGGCCGAATGATGGGAAGTAGAGAATAAAAGTTTTCGTATGCTTTCCTCTTTTTGTGCATGTGATCTTTGCTTTTCATATTGAACTGCCTTTAACTTGCCCTATGAGCTCTTTTTTATCTTATTTTCCTCCCACCGTCCTGCTGAGAAAGGGCGTGATGGAGCTGCAGGGTGAGTGCCAGGCACCTCCATCCTTGTTCTTCAGATGTTCATTATCCTCACTGAATCATTTCTTACTGAATTTTTTTTACCTTCCTACAACAGCATACTTCTATCTCTCTGGGCCCTAACGATCAGATATTTCAATTTGGATTTACTTCGTACATCTTCAAGTATTTAAAATGGAAAAAACCAGAAAATAACAGAAGATAACAATCATCAGGGAAGAGCAATGACACTCACAGCTTTTCTGGCAGACTTGTTTCTTAGTCTGACTCAGTCTACCTGATTTAATTCTGGTTTACCGCAAATTAGTCATGTGCCATTTCCATCTGGAAGGAAGGGAGATAATTCCTAGTTTAGATGTCTTAGCAGGAACTACAAATATAGACGAGATAAAGAATGTGACCACAGAATTGATTTGCTAATGGTTCATCACTAATACAATCTTCCTGAATTTCCATAAATTTCACTCCATGGAATTATGCATGAGAATAATGTGTACTCATGGACTCATTTACTCATGAATTTGTTTGGAGGACTGAACTTGTGGGAAGACAAAATAGAAATAAAATGAGGAATAGAAATATCATAGTGCACATAATTGCATTTACTCCCAATTCACTGGCTTAATGTTGCTTTCATAAAAGCAATGATGAACTCATTTACTATTTTTGTGAATGAGTATTTCTGGAGGATTGTCATTCAGCATTAATTAACTCTGATCATTATTTTAAAGTGTTCATTTTTATTTCTTGCTCTTACAGTTAGCCATTTCTTGCTTTTTCGACATTTCTGATAGTATACTTTTAAAATATTTCTTTGCCTAATTTTAATATCTTCATCCTAATTGTGTATATTGATTTCTAACTGCTGCTGTTCAAGAGAGAAGATTAAATTTTCTTTTTATGAAATGAAAAACTGGAATTTATATGTGTATTTTTTCTTAGAGACATCAAAAATCTATAATGCACAAGGTGTCCTATTAATGATAAACATCATAACAAGCTCAATAACTTTCCACATAAAAGATTAAACCACTGGCCATGGTGAGAGTAGCTTTTGGAGCAAGGGGTTAACATTCAGAACCTTTATCACTGATCCTGGTCTTTAAATATGAGAACAGTCTGTCTCCTCACAGTTACAGACTTAAGTTCCTGGAAGAGAACACCAAGTCGTGTTCTTTGAAATGAATGCTTTCCTATGGATGGCAATTGATGAACTCCACCAGGATTAACAGCTAGTAGTACTAAGTGTCTATGGACTAATGTACAAAAAATATTCTTTATTCTTGATTTTAATAAAAAGCCTCAAGGATGAATAATTTGCAACTACATTTTTAAGACAGTGCATCAACAGATATTTACATGGGAATTAAACAGGGTGTAAGGTCACCTAATATCTCAGTTATCTGAAAATATTAATTATATTTGATATTCAAACTCAAATTCTGAGTTTTTTCTGGCTTTTTCACTAACAATATGTAGTTAAAGAAATCCTAGAAAACTAGTGCCTCAGAGGTATATGCTTTTTTCCGTGATTTTTTTTTCTTCAAATGAGACATCTTTAAATAGTAAAATGATGGGAAAGAATACAGTAGTCTTCTAACTGGACTCCAAGTTTAGCTGAGTGAAAAGTCTCACTTCTTACCACTTAGCAACAGGGAAAATTGTATGGATAAAAATGAGAATATTGTAAATGAGACTGAGAAACATGCTGTGCACTGCTGAATGATAAAGTGGTGGTTACTTTCAAGAAAAAGATAATATGGCTAAATCCTGTGCACAACTCCTCGAAAAAAGGTCAGTGCTTTACAGTAGATTTTTTACTTGATTTAATTTCTTAATTTATGTTTGTTCATTTCTACGGATATGCTTTTTGATTAATCAGCTAGGGATAGAGGACAAGTTCAACTCTTCCACTTATTTTTGATTTTAAATATTGGAATCAACATTCAAAACTCTACTGCTTGAGTTTATTGCTTGCAGTCTATTTTTAATCTCAGTGGTTTAATATGTTGTAGATTTTTGGTTTTCTTTTTAATATATATGAAGTTTTCTGTAACTGATATTCCACTAGAGAATAATGAATTTTTGGACCTGTATAATTGTAGAAAAATAAATAAGAGTGTAACCCAACTGATTCCACATATTCTTGGCAAAAAAATCCTAATATATATTGGGAAAACTGTATCATCAGCTTCTCATAAATTCGTGTGAGGTTTTCTCTGAGATCACGTCTTTCATTTGCCAGCAGAGAAACACAGGTGTGTTTCTGCACATTGAATAATGTATGCTTTATGATAAATAAAATCTATTATAAAATAAATTCTATTATTTAGAATTTATAACATCTATTTTTTTCCAGTTTATGAACGACATAAATGTGATCACATTCTCTAAACCATTAGAAAGTGCCTGAAATCATGCTTATGTGCAGAAATTGGATTTTATTGTATTGACCATTTGCTAAATATATTGACAAATAATGGATAAGAAAATTTAAGGAAAGATTCTGAGCCTTCAATATGATACTAAAGCTAAAATATTTAAAACAAAACAAAACAAAAAACCCCTGAACCCAACTAATCAAATAAGAATGTAAGATAGTTTAAACTTGCAGCTTCAATCTGCCTGCAGTCGAGATGAAGATATAACCTGCTTGTATAATTACATATGTTAGAATGTACACTTATTTTTGTGAAACACCTTTGAATATTCTTGTCCTTCCAGATTATATCACCCTACAGTGATATAATGAGTTTAAATAAGTGCTTTGGAAGAAGAAATGTCAGATTATGCATGATGAATGAAATCTTCAAATGAAACTGAGGTGCTCAGTAAATATGCTACTGCAATCTTCCATGTAAATAATTCAACTTCAGTTTACTAACATTATGCTCTATATCTCATTCTTAAGGTTCTATTTAATAACATGGATCCCTGAGTAAAACAGTACTCTTTTATTGCCCAAGGTAGTTCTTTAATTTTTCTTTTAGATAACATGTGATGGCAGGTTATGACAATTTGAAAGCTATTCTTAAATTTGGAATGCTTACTGAATTTTAGTTTGGGTAAAAGCTCACTGCTTTACCCCATTGGGATTTTGAATAACTAGATATGAAACTAAGTTTTCACATTTTTTCCTTTATATTCTGACATGTATCTGATTAGAATAACCAATAGAGTAATATTTGTCAAATGTTTTAGCAAACTGCAGCCATAATAGTTTCCATAGAAACAAGATTGAAAACTAAAAATAACATCAAAGTTTAACGTGTTCTGTAAAAGAAATTGGTAATACTACAGATAGGACATTGCATTAAAAAAGTACAGAAACCATTTCCTATTTTGTGCCAGATAGCAATAACCAATATAATGGCCTATTTTGTAGTATCATCTGTATATCAAGCTTCATCTTTATATTTGTGCCATCTTCATCTATTTGTAATTTAAATACATAAACAGAAAACTTCTTTAGTATTTTGCAAAACCAGAAATATGTAGTTGAGTTCTATTTAAAAGCACTATCAATATATCAGTCAAGGAGGAGGCATAATATTCTCTGAAATCAAAGTACCTGATTTGTCACAGTTCAATTAAGATTGCTGTGCAAAGAAAAGAGATTTTTGACCTGTGAAAAGATAACATTAATATTCTTCTCAAATTATAGGCACAGATACTTCTCCTTGAGAATATGAAAACATTTGGATTATACCTTTACATAATGTATTCCACACTTGTTTTAAATTTAAAGATTTAAGAAAATCTCACATTTTCTAATGAAAAAGAAAGAATACTTTCTTTTGTAACCTGAGTACAAAAAAGGTCAGGTTACAAAACATTGGTAACATTTTTGGGATTTTATTTTTGGCTTTTAATTAGAGAACATTGTGTTTGGAATGCATAAAGTACATTAGGAAACCTCCAGTCCTCCTAGTTGATTGAAAATGGATATCCGATGTTGCAAATTTGTAGTATTTAACTTTATTCCTATGACTAATTTATTAATTTGGTGAATGTTATATTAATTAGATATGTATATAATCTTACTGGAACACCAAAATACCCTTCTCAATATGACATTTTTTCAGCGTTAAAATTTTGAGATTGTTTAGATTCTTGGGCTATTAACAAATGTGGAATTGCATTGTACCTTTGACCAACACAGAGCAGTATTTTCTCTGTGGCTGCCCCAGCTTCTCAGAGGTTCCCTATTGTGCCCTTGCACAACAGATATGGGACTCTGCAAGGGGAACTGCACAATAAAGAGGTTCATCTGTGCTGGAGGTGTTCTGAGGTTACGTCATCCTACACCCTGTATCAAACTGCTTCCATCAAGAAAAAATTATGTGAGATGCCCTTCCAAAGGGAACAGAAGACCCAATATGCAATACTGGACCCACTCTGTAGGGCAGTTTGCTGTCTCCCTGAGGCCTGGGCTAAACATGGGAAGACAAAAATTCCCACTTTAGTACAGCCCTCAGATTATCCTGCATTATATTGATTTTCAGGTGGTCAGCAATGAAGTAGTAGCAAGAAGTCAGGGGACATGTGTGGGTGAATTCAGGGGTTTGGGACAATAGGTTAAGGATTGGGAACACAAGTAGTGTCCTTCCAGTTACAGGGAATGATGAAGGAAGAAACAGAAGGAGACAGCTAATCAATACCTGGTTCCAAAACTGGTGTTACTGGCAGAATGGGTAATGTGGCACTCAGGGGTGGGGTTTAGTGTTCAATTTGGCAGTGTTGGGTTAATGGCTGGGCTTGATGATCTTAGAGGTATTTTCTAACCTAAACGATTGTATGGTTTTACAGTTCTATAATTTTTAACACATGGTAAATTCAGAAAATGTTATTTAAGCACAAAAGCCTTACTGATTTCACATCTGATATCTGATACAAGAGCACAGTCTTGTCATAAGCAGAAGAATACAGCATGAGGAATTCAAACTACACTTTTCACAAGACAGTGAGGCAACTCTGATGGTCACGGAACAAAGTTGAATTGGCTTTTATTCTGGTTTGCATCTCTTATTCCTCAAGTAAAATGTTTTTGCTTTGAGTTAAATACATACTTGTGGTGAAATGTTTCTGTGATAAAGGGCAGTTGTGGGAGATCTCCTTTTGCCTTTAAAAACAGTTTTATATGAAAGCCTTCACATAATCCTAGTGTTTTACTGTTTGAGTCCTTATGATCTTTCAATATTTTATTCCGTAATGTCAATTTATGGCTTCACTGCTGTAGGGATTTTTTCAACACACTGAAAATTTTACATAAGAAACTGAGAGTTTTATGTTAGGCAGGGAGTCTAAATAAACTACTGAAAGACTAAACAGGTCATTTGTATTGAAGAGTGTTTGCCTACCCCATTTACATATGCAAATTTAAGATGTGAATAAAACTTAATTAAAAGTACTTTGTCTTTAAGTTAGTTTCACTTGGTGTTTATTCTAAAGACTGTTTTCTGTATTTCAGAACCAGAGAAAACTTTTTCATCCAGTCCAAAATGAGATTTTTTTAGAACTTTTTTGGAACATCTAAAAAAAACAAAGAAAAATCCTGGTTTATGAAACAAATAATATTTTGGTGTCAGCTGAATGTGTGATGTTTACAGCTTTCACTCCATCAGATATTTTTAAAAAATATTATTGTTCTTCAGAAGAAATTTCTAGGAGCCTTTTTTTATTGTAGAGAATAGGATGTCAGATGCTATCAAGCCTTAATGACCATGAGATGTACCTTACAGGCAGGATTAGTGTAGTTAAATATGTTCAGCTGCCTTTATTTTAGGATTTGTCTTGGTTACTTTTTGTTTGGGAATATCTGTGGTAAAAATTGTAACTGCTGGTTTGCTGTATTATTAGTCTTTTTTTTTAAGGAAATAGTAAGCATTTTTAGAGAGTTAATGTTCTAGAATCTCGCAATCCTAACTATAAGAACAGGTTTCACTTTTTTTTTTCAACTTGAAAATGAACCAATCCTTCCCTCTTCTCAAAAGACAGCTGACAGCTGTTTTTGTCTTGTCCCCATGAAAGATAAACAAAATGTTTATTTTCATGTTTCCTATATGGAAAAAGACAAATATTTGTCTTTATTTTGTAAACTGCATTTAAGTTTCAAATTATTTTCATATTCAGCATTACTGGGGTTTCTTTTCCTCAGAATCATTTGCTGCTTCACTACATGGATTTTGTTCCACAGTACATTTGAAATTTACTTCTTGTCTCTTTTCACACAAGCACCTACGGTCATTGTTTGTTCTTCAGGGCTGTTGTAGATTAATGCTGTGGAAAGTTGAAGAGAGGTTTATTTGCTATTGCAAAACACAAATTTCTTGAGTATATTGGCACTTTAATCTTCAGAAGGACTGGAACAGCTATGTCAGTCTCTTTATTATTCTAGTCATTATCTAAATGCTAATCTTGATGTTTTTAAGGGCATCACCAGCACAACTCATCGCCCACACACAGATGCACGTGAACACACACACACACAGACACGCACATGCACATAGATTCTAAATTCCTACATGGACTGGATAATCTTAAAGGTCTTTTCCAAACTAAATATTTCTATGATTCTATGTAATTGTAAATTTCAGCAAATTCAGTGCTGTGCAAGGGCTATTTTACAGGAACAAAAGAACTCTCCTATTTTAATGACTACTTAATTCCAGTCTCCATGGAAATATTTTGAAGGAAAAATCTCTCTAAATAACTGCCACTGGCTACTTAAAGGTAATGGAAAATGTCATGCGTGAAATTATAAAATGGACAGAAGCGGTTACAAAACTGACAAAATTACTAAAACGAGTTATTTGAAATAACATGCAAACGATGTTTTAGAGACCAAAAAAGTTAAGAAAGAAGGGGAAATATTTTTCTCTGTATGGATTTTGTAGCACAAAAGGTGATAGACAAAAAAGCAAAGGGGGAGTAATTTGTGCTACATAACTTTTAACAGTCAGATATCGCTATTTAAAAAAACCTGAAGGTTTAGTTTGAAAACATCTCTTTGTTGGCTTTTTAAAGGAAATGTATGTCTGTCTTTTGTTTTTCTGTTAAAGGATGCTTTGTATTTCATGACATTTTTGATTAAAGAAGGAATCTGAAAAGTGCACAAGACAAGGAGACCCTGCCCCCGACCTTGCTACTCACTACTCCTTTATGTTTAAACATCTTTGAAACTGTAAGAGACGCCATACTGCTAGAATTTGCCTGAATTTCTCTGATAGTGTAGCCAAACGATTAAACATCTATTACATGACTGTGAAAAATCAGAATAGTCTCAACAAGTAAAAGAATTGCATAGCAGCAAAGAACCTACGCTGCTGCAAGCAAGGTCCAGCCAGCTGAGGCCAAACTGCCCTGCTAAGAGGAGCAGTGTAGGAACATCTCAAAAAGATGCAAGGTGGGGTTTGCTCTGCTGCATGCAGGGTGAGAGTGAGGGACCCTCACAGGACCAGCTCAAAAGAGCTGCTGGAGCCTCTGTAGTAACTTGGATCAGCTCAGTTTTGTATGTGGTGTGACCACTCAATACTGATTTAATAAAGAACTTCTAGCTTAACGTTTATTCACCCTAGAAGTTTTAATATATATGTTAAAGATCTTACTCTTCAATAATTACTTTGAAAAGCATCTGGTGTACTATTATTTCCAGAATCTTTAAAAAACACACCTTAGTGGCTTCATAAGAGGATCCCCATGATGATGATTTTCAAGAGGAAACTATATCTACCATTTCAAATGAGTTTTAAATTGCTACAATTCTAGCAGGTTTGTTTATTTATTGTTTTTTCTTTTATTTAGATATTTTGCTGTTGAAATAAAGTTATTGTGGATTTTTTAAAACTATCAATACTTTTTTCTTTGTTTGATTGCTTTAACTTCTGGCAGCTGGCCATAGAGTTTTGAGTTTCTTAAGTGTAAAAAATCCAATCACACCGCATAGGGTTAATGTGCAGTAACTCCAGATATTTGTAGAGATGGGAACACCAAAATCAACCTTTTGAAAAAGCATAACATTGACTTCTTGATGAAATATAGTTCAGAAAGCAATAATTTTGACTAAGACTTTATTGTTAAAACCATCAACCAATATAAATGTGCCTAGAACAGTGAAGTTATGCTACTGAACAAATTTAGTTTCAGTTGTTTCTCATTGTAACAAACAGTCCACCTGGAGTGAAACTGTTAAGGGAAGATGCATCCTGTGAATCTTCAACTGAGCCAGTAGTGAGGGTGAGATCCAAAGGTGCAGATGTCTGTGTACACACAACCCTGCACACAGATATGGCCAGACATGCTGATCAGTACAACAGGACACAGTGAGCACAAGGGGCCAATCTCAATCCTATTTTCACCTGACTGGGACAGAGATTTACTACTCACACACACACAGATCTCCTCCATCCACAGGCATACCCACATTTGCACATTTCTTGGTATTAATGTTTGCTCTAAGACTGCCAAATACTCATCATCAGATCCTAGGCTCAGTCTTTGCTTTAGTCCTAGGATGAGAGCTCAATTTGAGAAAATGTGGGTTTCCTTCCATTCACTGATGAGTCCAGCTTCAGTTGTGAATCCTGTACCCTCCAGACACAGAGAGCACAAAGTAAAGTTACATAGCAAGAACTATAGACGTTTAACAAGGCAGAGCAACAATCTTGATGAGGTAGAAGCTGTTGAGAGACAATTGTACTGACTAAAGCATGTTGAAATTGTACTAAGTGTATTTACCCTTCCATTTCCTCTCCACTTTCTCAGATTTGTTAAACTACATTCAATTTTATCCTTCCTTTTCACATTTTCTTTGGAGACAAAATGAGATTAAAAGGCTCACTGGTTTAGGTAAGAAGGGAAATTTCTTACTGAGTACCAACATGAGCAGAACAGACTCTACTGAGTACCATGCAGCTGCTTGCTCACTCCCTCCTCACTCATCCCCCATGGGGAGAAAAATCTGAGAGAAAAGGTAAACCTTGTGGGTCGAGGTAAGAACAATTGAATAATTGAAACAAATGATGATGATGATGATGATGATTATAAGGGAAGGAAGAGAGTGTGACAGAACCCAAGGAAAATAAATGATGCACGATATAAGTGATCACCACCTGCTGACCCTAAGGAATGATCAGCACCCTTCTGGGTACTTCCCCAGTCTATATACTGGATATGATGTTCTGTGGTGTGGAATACCCCTTTGGCCAGTTTGGGTCACCTGTCCTGGCCATGATCCCATGCTCCCAGCATTTTCTGCAGCTCCTCACCAGCAGATTATGAGAAAGTGAAAAGTCCTTGAATTAGGGTAAACACTACTTAGCAACAACAAAAACATCAATCTGTTATCTATTTTATTCTCATCCTGAATCCAAAAACGATTTAGCTACTAATAAGAAAATTAATTATTTCCCTGCTGAAACTGGGACAGGTAGTAACAGCCTTGTAGAGCTGAGATTCTCCTCACCTGTCTATTCCCAAATAATGTTTCCCGTTACATATTCCAATAGGCAATACCAGAAGTTATTGCTTTCATTTTAGGATAAAGTCTCATAAATGTGTTACAGTTGTGATATTATTATTACTATTACTATCAACACTTACTTTTCTCCTTTCTCCATATTTTTAAATAAGCAAGCTACTTCGAGTTCAAAGAAGAAAAAATTTATTGCTGACATTGAGAAAAGGATCTCTGCAATTTTGTATGTCTGACCTCTGGAGAATATTAGGATTTCTGAGGGGAAGAATTTTCAAGTTCCTGCTTTGAATCCTACATAAAGAGGCTCAGCTCTAGGAATTGCAACTGCAATTCAACTGTCTGGTATAAAATTCTATATTCATACCTGCAAACAGAATGTAAATTTAAATTAACCACTGTTAAAACACAGCAATCTTAAATCCTATTGTAAATTGATTTTGGTCTGGGTAAGAATTGGACTTCTGATGAAATTTCACTGTCTGTCTCCCCAAATGTATTATACATTGAATTGTCATCATATTTGAAATATGAACTTACATGAAATATAAAATATTTCATATATTCTCATATGAATCATATGAAATACAATTGTATGCTTCTGTTTGTTTTACCAGGGGAATATTTTATGATTTGAAATTGCTTCTCAAACTTCCAACACAATTTCAGAAAAAATGAACCTTTTTATCTGTTTTTTCTTCACATCACATTCAATAAATATTCAATAATTTAAGTATTTATTCTATATTATTTTTGAAAAAGACCTTGACATCCCGTCTAACAGGAATAATCTATAATCATCTATAGAAGGAACAATTCCATTTTATGTGGCTGTAGGATTGCAACCAAGATCATCACAACTGTAGATACTAAAGAATGTGTTTTTCTGTTGTATTCTGACACTAAGTCACAATCATTAATTTTCAAAACAGATAAGGTGTTAGAGCATATGTTTTTACAAGCAATATTTAGTGAAAGCATTACTGAATACCACAGATCAAAATCAAGCTATTTCTGTTCACAAGAGTTTCAGTAATTTTGAGACTATATTACTGTGCCCTGCTGTAGTTAACAGAAACAATTACTTTGTTGATAGAGTCCTTAATGATTTTTATTTAGGCAACAGTGGAAGTGGCTTGTGTAAACCTCTTTAGAGGGGACAAAGCTACAGAAGAGATGCTAAAACTTGAACAAAATTGTTGTTTTCCCCTTTTAATTATAAAAAAATAACTTTTTTTTTTTTTTAGGGATACAATCATTTGTAACTTCAACATCTTTTTCTGAAATGTTCAGGGTGAAGGTAATTCCACTTTTTTTCTGTGTTCCTTTTTTTTCCTCCCAAACTAACATGAATATGGGGAAAAGAAGAGGTTTAAATTCTTCTGAAAGAATTAGTGAGTTTGTTCATTATTGATTTCGTTCAATTGCTTATGTCCAGATAGGCAGGTCACATCTACATTGTTATAAATTTGATGATTCGCAATTATAGTTGAATAATACTTCAAAGAAGGACAGCAAAAGGCCAGATGCTACAGTTTTATATGCTACATGTGCTATGTAGATCCATCTGTATCAGATAAATACAGAGTGTTTTTATAAAGCTATTTTTCTTCCACATGCTTGCTTCAATACTCATGTACCTGAACAATATACAACCTGGGCATGTGTGACAACTTGTTTATGTGTGTGTACCTGCTCTGCCCACTTTCCAAAAAAGGAATAGTTTAATCAGGAAACTTTGCAGCTGGAGTTCATGCCATTCTGCTCAAGTTGCAACAAGTCTCTGATTCTAAACCAAGAATGATAGGAAATGTTTACAATACTGAAATTTTATCCTATTTTTCTGCAAGAAAGGCAATAGAACAGGTCCTGTCAGGTTCTGAGCATTTCCAATAATTGCAGAACAACCTGTATGCTTGCAGTTTAAGAAGCAGAGCTTTTCACTGAGTTACAATGCCAATACTAGTGATATTAGTATATATTTTTTTCAGTGACAGAAGACATTTTCTTCTTAAAAGTTTGATAAAAGAAAACTGGAGGCATAGAGAGTATCAATAAACTCTTTCAGCCACAGTCTGAAGATAATAAGGTCTTTGGTGCATTAAGTTATTATACTTTTGAATATACATTCTCTTTTCCTTCTGTTTTCTCAATCAAGACATGCTTAGCAAAATTCTCAGGGGATAACTCTGAAGTAAAATGCCACAAAGTATAAAAACAAGTGAAAATGCTCTTAGTGAAATGAAAGTTGCAGTCACCATGTAACTGGATTTCTGAGCTTGTGGAACAATAAGAACTTTTATGTTCACATTTATACCACAAAATGCAATGAAGGATTTACAATAAACCAGGCTGATTGAAAATGGGTTATTGTGATTTTAAAATGAATTGTAACTAATTTAATTAATTTTATGCCAATCATTTTATTCTGTAGTTGTCAAATCAAGGAAATGGTTTAAAAAAATCTATCTCATTTGATATCATATTTTTTGATTGGTGTGAAACTTGTTAATATAAAATATCGTGTGTCTGGATATATCAGTATACAAAAAGGAAAATGGTATAAAATTCCAAAGCCTAAAAATCCTACCATGCTTGTGAATTATCTACAGTTGAAATTCATCATGTTTTTCACAAATTTGAATCAGATTTGAATTTCTAATTATATTTCAATTGTACTCAATTCTAATTCAATTATTAATGCAAACAAAAAATGATTACTTAAGAATTGCATATTCCAGAGATTAGCTGGTCAAATAAATCCACTAATATACTCATATTCATAATAAGTGGCACAATAAACTGATATTTAATTTGGCATAGCTTTTCTTCAACCTTTTTGTCCTTTATCTAAATCAATATTATCTTTAAGACTGTTGCAGTTAGATGAGAGTGTTAGTGTTGTGCATTTGATGTTATCTGCCCTGTTCTTAACAGAAGAAAAGATATCAGAGATTATCCCTTTGTTTATCCTTGGAAAAAAAGAACTTTCTTTTCAGCTTCATTTTTGTAGTCATTATCTAAAAGCTGCATTTCCTGGATTCCTTATCCAAGCTGAGAAATAGCTAAACTGCTGATTTTAAACTGTGAAGTATACAAGATTTTAAAGAAAGACTCTGCATTTTAGGTAACTTAAACCTTTTGGAATAACAATATTTCACATCAAAACAAAGCCATTTTAGAGTATGATGATGAAGTGTTGCGGGAAGTGTCTTCACAATAAAACCCATAATATCTGTAATTTCCAATAATTAAGATTTCTGCTCAGATCTGAAAGCAATCAAAGAAAGAAAGAAAGATGTCCATGCTTTTACCAATACTATTAATTGCTACCAGAAAAGAAAAACAGATTTGTTCCCATTAATTCTTTTTCTGTTCCCATTTTTCAAGTGTGTGTGAAATTTTCCTGACTTGGAAATCAGCCTTAGCCTGGTGTTCTTTAATAACTGCACAGAAGCATAGTTTATCACAGAAAGGTCTGTAATGACTAAAGTCATTACATTAACACTTTGCTACTAACTTTAGATATATCACTTCTATTTAATAATTCAAACAAAATGTGCTAAATAGTGATATTGTAGAGTCAGCATTTTCAGCTTTATCTGCAACACTCTGATTTAGGCAACCAGTGGCTTCCAGGAAGTACCATGAATATTAATTAAGTTTTCAGCTTGTGCTGAGACTTTCAATATGTTCTGTGTTTTGGGGAGGTATCAGACTAGTGCATTTATCCTCAATTAGCAGAAATGTCAGCTGGTGGAAAAAATGAGTATAATCTGATGCTAATCAAAATTTAATAATCCCTTCTTATTATAAAAGATTTTCAGTAGGGAACTGAAATCCACCAATAAGGTTGCTCAGCAAGAAAATACTTTTGATTAGAGAGAGTGATTTATGTATTATGCAAAATAAACTTAAGGGTCAGCAGGTTAACATACCATTCAAATGCCTTGCTATGCACTTTCAATTCTACAGAAGCTTCAAAATCTCACTACAGAAATTACACAAAAAAAAACCCCACAAAACATAACTCTTCATATTTTAAGGATATTTTTGTGTATTTGCTTGTGTTTTTTTTTTTTTTTAATCAAGTATTAGTGTAATACAGCATCCTGGGAGTTCTCTGCTGACCTCACTCCATTTATCAATGCCTTTTCCGTCTTGAGGGTCCAAAACTAGATGCAGTATTTTAGATAAGCCCCTACTGAATGCAGAGTAAATGAGATAGTCACTATGCCCAGGATATTGTTGGTCACTACTGCTGTCAGAGCCCGCTGCTGTCTCATGGTCAACCTGCTGCCTACCAGAACATCACTGCCTCTTCCTCAGAGTCCCTTCCCAGACAGCATAAAATGAAAGAATTACAAATTACTGTATCTGTGATAGTTTAAGTCAAGTCAAGCAATTGCTTTTACATTTAGTTAGGTTTATGCACTAGGTAGCCCTGTTTAATACATGGCTGTGATATCTAATATTTCAGTCTAAAAGTAATATAGAAGTTTAAAAAAAGGTGTATACTGAGCAGCTCTCCTTTCTTGTGTAAAGTATGTTTTTTCTCCATAATATGAAAATTAGAAATTTACCTAAAGTATTGCTTTTGCACAATAAAATTTCTATTCATACACTTCAACCCTACTGATCAATTCCAATTATATTTGGAAAAAAAAATCCAAAGCTAACATTAAGCAAAGAGAAAAACAATTAAAAATTAATTCAGTACTAGGAAAATTTAAGTAGCAACTCGTGCAATGGAATTTTGAACTCAAAAACAGTATTTTGTATGCAAGAATAAAGTCTAGTGCAACTTTCTTCCTTTAAAGTGTGAACAAAACATTTAGTGTTTTTTCTTTTGAGAATTATTCTTATTTGTTTTTTCAAACCCAAGAACACCTCTTTATTAAATGCGTGATGATGAAATATTTACAAAACACACACAAATGTTTAGGATCCATTCTGAAATCACTGTAGTACTGTTCCATTTAAAAAATCTTGAAGAAAAATCTTCGAAGTTTCTACTGCAAATCAATGCATTGCTGCTGTACTTTTAGTCAAGAACAGCAACAGAAAATTAGCTGTTTAGACATTTCTGTGGCATTTTAAATGTAAAATATTTTGTAGTTAAAATGTTGAATAAGAATGGAAGATACACTCCTTACTGGGTGATGTTAATGCTAAGCATTCATCACAGAGGGGATTTTCATTTTTTTAATAAATAAAAGATTGCTTACTAGGTAGTCCTGTGGAGATGACTGCCAGTATACTTAGAGAAACAGGCTCTCTTGAGATAGTTCTTAAATATACTAAGAGGTTCTTTTACATTTTTTTTTTCATCCTTAAGGGCATAAGAGAAGGAGTTGAGGAAAAAAAAAACCAACGTTAAATTACACCATATCTCTTAGAAGCCTTTGAAAGGAGTGGCTATAGGAGCTGAAGAGCACCAAGAAGTGAAGAAAAAAGCTGAACACTTGATTGCCAACCTCTCAAAAAGTAATGGAAAGTAAACTGAGTAGCGAAAACTGGTGAAAAAAGTTTAACATACTTTGTAAAATGTGTTTTTATAAACTTTTCTAGAGTTTGTCAGTTTCAAATCAAAACCATGAATGTTACTAATAGCCAGTACATTTTAATTAATAGCATGAATTAACATTTGCATTTGAATGTTTTTCTTTGTGTATTCTTTGCCCCTTTCCATAGGCCTCTGAAGTACTCTGTCTGGCCACATAGAAATATAGATGACATCTCTCTTTCCAACTGTACTTCTCTTTACATGACTCATTTCTCACTAAAACTGTTCTGTCCAACATACCACAATACCTCATCATGATGACTAATTCAAATATGTTCCAAAAATATCCTTTGATGCAAAAAGTATTAAAGCATCAATCAGTCAGTCTCTAATTGTGATTTATTAACCTTCCAGTAAATTCAGTGATTTTCAACTCTCATTTTCTTTTTCTGTCATAAACTAACTGCTACAGATCTGGTCTCTGAAAGAAAAATATGACTAATTTGAGTTTTTAATCAATGGGCACATATGTTTAATGGCTTCTACTATAAGTGGGATATCAAAAAATATGGTTCTTTAACTTCCTTGGAAGTTAAATTCCCAAATCTTTGTATTTTTCTAAAAAATATGTTTTTAAGTGGGCTTTTTCATAGAAAGAATGGGGGCAGATCCTTTTGTTTTACTTCACTAAGAATGTTGTGTAAATTCACAGAAGATTCCATTTTGATTTTTCTGTTTGAAATTAATTTGAAAGTGCTGGTTATACTGAAAAAAACAACCTGCTGGTTTAGGCTGGTTGAGGCATGCACGAGTTCCGCAACATAATATTTCATAACAATGTTCAGCTGACCTAAACCAAAGGAAATACCCAAGACCCAATGGGAGTAGAGATTAATTTACTGCGATGAATCTGCTGTCTTTATAGAACTACTCAAATGTGTTAAATGCACTAAAAATGCTTCTACCTCTTAGTGCCACTGATTTGAATTATAAACATCTATGGTGCTTCAATACCAATTATTTCTTTGTCTGAAACTGAAGACCGAAATGTGACTCACAGGGAGCAATTCACTTATCTAAGCACAGGTGGGCAGTGCTATGTGAGCTATTTTAGAGTTTCTGAGCTGATAGAGGAAGAGATACAGCCCAAGCCACCAAGAGATGGTCATACTTCTGCAGAGGAGCCAGAGTCTGGACTATTTACCCTCTGGAACTTCAAAAGACATTGGGCACCTCTGCTTGCTCAAGCAAATTTAGTCCACAGTCTTTATGCACAGCAGGATTTTGTTCTGGTAAGAGCAGGTGGCTCTGAAGATCAGCAGATATATTTAGTTCTCACCTCCAAGAAACAGAAAACAAAAACTAATATCTTAAAGACTCAGATATCACTAAAAAAGTGTTTTTCTGTTTTTTATAACCCAAGGGTGTATGTAATTTCTTTTTTTTTTTTTTCCTTTATCGATCTCCCATTTTGCCAAGTTTTTAGCTAACTTTAAGGCATAGATTTCAGGCTCATGTTAGAGATGAAACCAATAGCAACTGTTGTATAAGCTGCCAAAAGACACACCTTTGATTAAACTTGTCTCATTTATTATGTAAAAGATGCTTAAAAAGAAAACTATTATCCAACTATAGTACAGTGCTAATCTTTCAGAGATTAAAGGTCTGATCTAATTCACAAAGAAATCAGTTTAAAGGTGCCCACAGAGTTGAATAAGACTTGAGCAAACCCTGGAGATGATAGGCATAAAATTAATAACACTGTGAAATAGCAAAAAAATTCCTTTGTTCTGATTATATTTTAATTGTGACAGACTTTTTTGAAATGTTAACTAAGTGAATAGCAAAATATGGAAATTTTTATTTCAGCAGAGAAAAATTTGCCTGGTTAACTGAGAGGGAAAATATTTTTATTGACTGTTATGAAATGTCAACTTCTTTTCTAAAATAAATGTTTATGTATATACATATATACACAAAAATATATTAAAAACACCCTAACAATAAAAAAAATAAGTTTAGGACTTCTCTTTTTCCTACAGTAATAAAGGCTAATTACTATACACATAATTCATGAGTCAGATGAGTTATATGTGCCCCAGTAAAATTGAATGAGAAAGTGACAGAGACAGATAACAGACACCCTGGCCAAATACTCTTGACTGTAAGTGCAGATAAATTGTGTTTCAACTCCCAACCAACGAGGTAGTTAGAGACAAACTGTTGAACATTACATTTTTTGAACAAAAGTCAAAAATATTCTGTAATATATTGTAGGGTTCCAGCTCAGAAGTTTCTCACTTGAAAAATTTATATGAGATTATGTGATATTTATACCTATTGTCTATATCATAGACCTAATTTATCCCACCTCATTGGAGGCATGTAACTGAAGTATCTAGGATAAAGATGTAAATGGTATCCTTTGGTATCCTTTAAAATGTGGCTTAGCAAATCTTAAATATTTAAAATTGCACCTTTAGTTGATTGTGTAAATTATATTGATAATATCTCAGAGTATTCAAAACAAGGACTAGAAAATACCATTTGTATTATTCACCTTACTGAACATTATTAGCATGTTGTATTTACATAGTTTCAATGAAGTTGAAAGTTGATGAAAGACTTATACACATTGGATCCTCTCACTTGAATTAGATTTTGAATGATTTTTAATCAGTTTGATGCTGAGAAAAGACATAACAAGAGTAAGACTGAAATGAACTAGATGACTTTTTGATGACTTTTTTTTCTAGGAAAACTGTAGTATCTTGCTGGGGCATTTCACTCTTTTCAAACCACTTTCATTTTAATTGTACCTAAAGATTCCTAACACGTTGTAACATTGTAGAGATCTTGTTTTATCACAGAAACAGGATTTAACCTCCTTTTAGCCATGACTGTATTTGTCTTTTCACATTTCACACAGGAACCATGTTCATCAGAGGAGAAAGGTGACATTCCTGTTAAAGAAAGAGAAAGGTTTTCAAATGAAATGAAATCTTGGTTACAATATGCATTGTTCTTATGTTTTGCCTTTCTTGCATCCTGACAAATTCACTGTGAGTGAAGTAAGTAGAGAAGTTCAAATCATCTTAATCCTCCTCCTAACAGGAAATTTAATTAAATTTTAAAAATCTTTGGAACAGAGTTATTTTAAAAGATTTAACCCTAATAAAGATTTAAAAAGCTTTTATTAAGAGGTGACTCTTGGTTCTCTTCAAGCACAACACTGAGACCCTGAACTGTGATTTAACTATCTTTTCCATTATTGTGATTGCCTACAAAGGCAGATTACTTAAGTGTGGGGAAGGTGCAGAATTTTCATGCTTGCATATGTAGGTGTTAAAGCTTCCTTAGAATCAGATTTCCATAATTATACATGTAATGGTTATAGAACTGTCTCTTACCAGATCGAGTGGGTGGGCAAAAAACAACCTTTCAAGCATACAAAAGCTTATTAAGATTAGACAGGTTTTGGTGAATACATGAAACACTGTTAAATGGCAAGTGAGATTTCTCATCAATGTTCAGTAGAGATTTTCCTGCTTTCTCTAGCCATGCTGCAAGGGCAGAGAGCTCAGACAGTCTGCAACCCTGGGCCATGAAGCCACTTTAAGTAACTGTGGAAGGAGGGATTGTGAAGTTGTCAAAATGAATGAAACATCAGGTGAAGGATAAGGGTATAAATAACAAAAAGGCAAAACAAAGTCAGTTTCTCACAAATGAGGTATAATAATGTAGGGGTTTTTCTGCTTAGTATCAAGTAAAACTATGTAATAGAAATAACCCAAGCTGCTATATTTACATAATTTCAGGTATAAAAGTTATTTAGAAAGATGTATTTTTAATTTTGACATTCTAGTCCTTCAGGACCAGGTTTGGTATGACTGTAAGAGCTCATGGCTATAACCCACAAGACTCTTTCTTAGTTCGTTTCTTTGTTTTTATATTTTTTTCCATAACATTATAGATAATGACTTCTTGTTAAATACAGCATATAATACCAACAGTTGCAATGTAAAAGACCCCAAACAGCCAAATGCTTTTGCGAATTCTGGTAATCTTTACATTTTAGTGCAGTACTGTACCAGACTGCTCAGTTCCTCAAACTGGTGCTGGAGAAGAAAAGGCTTCAGGGTGACATAAATGCAGCCTTCTTGTCCCAGGGAGTCTACAAGAAAAATGGAGAGGGAATTTACAAGCATTTGTAGTGAGAGAACAAGGGTGAGGATGACTTTGAAGGGAAAGAGAGTAGGTTTAGATTAAATATTAGGATGAAAATCTTCACTGTGAAAATGATGAGGCACTTGAACACAATGCTGAGAGACATTCTGGATGCTGTATCCAATGTTTAAGGTTGGCTTGGGTGGGGCTTTGTACAACCTGGCCTAATGAAAATTGTCCCTGCCCAAGTCATAGGTTAGAACTGGGTAATATGTAAGATTCCTCCAACTCAAGCCATTCTGTGATTCTGTGATTGATGAACATAATTTTGATCATACTTTTGCAATGTGTTATTTAAAAAGTGTTAATGAGAGGAAAAGAACCACATTTTTATTTTTATGATTTTGAAATATAGAGCAATAAACACCTTTCTTTAATGTTTAGCAGTGTTGAAGGGAAAATATAAATCTATAACACACTAACATATGGTCAGTATTTGCAATCATATAGTCAAACTACACATGTATAATTTCCGTATGTTTTTAGAAAAAACAAATCCTGAAGCGCTTGTGTTGAAGTAATGCACACTCAGAAGTAAAATGGTTGCTTTACTGGTCCTGTAAGCACTGCTATGGATAGATTAATTTAGCAAAGAAAATGCAAAGTAGTTAGTCATTGTACCAATGTTATTGGCAAAAGGCGAGTACATTAAACAGTCATTACAGTTATATATAACCATACATATAACTATACATATATAAATATATATATAAACTCACAGAGTTTATTTAATGCATATTTTTTTCAAGATTTTTTAAACTAATTGATTAAAAGCCTTCTTCTTTTGCCTGTACACTGGCTGATGCTGAGTTTTAGCAGCCATGGCCATTCGACTTCCTTTACTGCTTATAGTTTACAATAGGTGGTTTGCTGTGCTGATCACTGGGACTTGGTTCTCTTCTCCTTGAGTATCCAGTTTATATATTTTAAAAAGACATGTGATATTCAGGAAGAGTCATTTAGAGCTGCTAAAAATGTTGACTGCTGATTCTCAGTAAATTAAGTCAGAGCAAATGCAGCTGACAAGACTTGAAATAAAAAAGTGTTCTTAAGAGGTCATATAAAATGTTCAGGTAAGACTCCTCCTTGTACACCAGTTTTCTTCCAGCTGAAAGTGACACAAAAATTTTTTAATAGTTCAAGTGTTTTAAAACATATAAAAATACACTTGGAATTGAAAAATAGATCTGCATTTTTATCTTGTTTTTTTAATTTACAGTTTTGCACTCCTGAATGAAAGACGTTTTTGATCAATTAACTTATTTAATTATCACATCTCAAAAAAATATAGAAATATAGAAAAAATATTGAACTGCACTTATATATTTCATACTGCTTTTCCCCACAACATTTCTTCAAAATGGAGAATTTTATTTTGTCATCTCTATTATTTCAGTTCATATACAAAAGCATTAAGAAAACAAAGGACATATGCTGTTTGTTTGTTGGTTATTTTTGTCTCCGAAGAATCTGACATATGTTTGCAATTTCATTGTTTCTCAAAATAGTACTGGATCCTCTTCTCTCTAGGATACATTTTGTATAGAAAAATGGCAACTGACCAGAAAAAATGTAAGACCAAGAGTGTGTATAACACAATAGCAGACACCTTTTAAAAGGTACTGATTTTCAGAGTGTACTTAATGATAGACTGAAATATAATTTAATCTTGATTTCAATATTATGTCAGATTTTCAGGAATCCTGTCAGCTCTAAAAAAGACAGGGAGTGGAAATGCCTCTGAACTAAATGTGATACTTATAAGGATTATTCCTCTTTCCTAAAAACTGACACAAAATTAGATTGACTTTTCAGATGTGCTTTTTGTCAAGTTTTGGTAATCTTCTACAATTAGATTATTTATGCCAATGTCCTCTGCTCTGTGAACAATAGTGCATGAATATATTTGTCCAATGTCTTTCCTATTTTCAAGTCAAGAATAAACTCCACAGCCTCATAAATATGATAGTTGAGTGCTCAGTTTGGTTTAGCCATGCCAACATTTTTCTGTTCAGATTCAACAGACCAACACTGCTCCATTCATGTGTTTTGTTCCTTAAGACACTGCTAAACTCTCCAAGGTCACAGAACATAAATGGCATCAGCCCTGAAGATGAATGGAATTTCTTGTAGAATAAGGTGCAAATACGCAACTTCTGACAGTAAGTGTTCATAACCTTTTTTATGAATCAATTAATGCAACATTACAATTAAATAACCAAAAATGTATACACCTCTGTGAAAAGGAAAAGCTAAAATAATTTTCCAAGTGACACAGAGTAATTTTTCAATAATCAGGAAGAAATTTATTAGGTGTAAAAACTACCTCTATTTCATACTAAATTTATTTTATATTATTTTTATTTTATACTACTGTTATTTTATACTAGCTGTATTTTTCATAATGGAAATTTTATGTAAAATTGCAAAATATTTGTCTGATTCTACTTTTCTGCTATTTTTTTCCATTTATTGAGTGCAGTATCTAGAGATATGCAGTGGTCTTTTTCTGTTACTTATTAATCTATATGGCAGTTTGTCTTTTATTATGTTTATACATCCTGCTCAAAAATGGGAATGCAATCCCATACCCAAAACAGACAATTTCAAGTAAAAGGAAAAGTAGATAAACCAGAATCTAAACCTTGCATTTCACTTTACCAGGTGAGATCATTTTAGCAGAGAATATATAGATTGTTCGGTCCATTGTAAGAATAGTTGCAAAATGGAATTTCTATCATCTGAAATAATGGATACTGAAGAAATTAGCACCTTAACCAGGCTTTGAGAGAAGATGGAGAGGTAGGTAATAAAAACAGAGAAACAACCAATAAGATTAGTAGCTGAAAAATTGTTGATGTCAGGTTTACCATATATTTTGAGGCAACTGCCACTACTACCTGTGATCAGTAAGCTAAAAAAGGGAGATAAATCTAAACTAAAGTAGCAGATGGTCCATGATCAGTAAAAAGTCATTTATTACAGAAACCTGTCTAGGTTTATTTCGTTGCCACTACCTTGTCAAAGTTCTGACAGAAATTCAACAAAATTTTCAGCACTTCAGTGAATCAATGATTGCAATGTTACAAAACTGGCCATAAGTTATACATTTGAAAATACACTTGTGAAAAATGGCAAACATTATGGAACTAATTTACTATCCCCAGTAATAAAGTGGAATGTTGATACAATTAATAAGGTGTAAAAGAGGTCTAGCTCAATGTACAGGAAGTCATGATGAATTAAAGAGCAATAAGATATTGCTGGTATGTCACGAATCATCACTGCCAATAACAAATCTAATATTAAATGTAAAAAGAATGACATTTTTAACACCATGTTTTTATGTTAACTTCTAGCGATGTAAGTGTAGAGTCAATTATTACCTCTCATTTGTAAATACAGTCTGTTATCTTCAGAGCAAGTTTGCAGAATTTTATCACCCATTACAAGTTGAAGTGGGACTTCATGTTATTTCAATGTGTGAAAAGTGTCAATTATTGAAGCACAGAAATTGACAAATTGTTCCTTTAAAAATTTTTAGGCTTTTTGGTAGCAAGGAAAATTTGATCTCTAGTCTGCCAGCATAAAATATTAAACTAAAAAGTAAATAAATAATGTAATTAATACAGAACAAGGAAAATGTAGTTCATAAACTTATCTCAAAGTTTAATACCAAATAATCATTAATTTTGTGCATGGGATTAGACTGTTTCAGGAGAGATGAAGCCATACACTCATTCAATAGTGATAAAAAAAGGCATGATCTTGTGCAGCAGCAGCAGATTATATATAGTATTAGATATCCTAACCAGATTTCGTCATCTTTCCTGCTTGAGACTGCATGCAGTAGTTTCTTTGGCCTTCAACCCCACAGAGGTCTAAATATCCCCTTTCTGTGGAGCGAAATAGTTTCTAGGAAGCAAATTTGACAAATTCGCCCTTATATATTAAGTGACTAGGTTAGTGGAATCCAAATTAACCAATCAGCACTTTATTCACATATGGGTTATGAATTTCCACACGCTTTTTTTTCTTTTTTTTTTCCTTCTTTTTCCTTTTGTTTTTTTTTTTTTTTCCCTTAAACATCCTCATGGAATGATCAATGGTAATATAATTTATTACTATCATTTCTCATTGGCTTAGCCTTGGCTGGCAGTGGCTACGTCCTGGAGCCTCCTGTCTGACTCTGCCAGACATGGGGAAAGTTTCTGGCAGATTCTCAGAGAAGCTGCCCATGTAGCCCACTGGCTACCAAAACCTGACCACATAAACCAAATACACTATTAAATAAGGATGATTAGTATTTGTTAAAAAATAACGGTTAAATAACAGTAGTAATAGAGAATTGTTATTGTGTAGGGTTGATGGGACACTTCAACTATGACTGACATAATCTCAAAATATTCAAAAAGTAGAATAAAAAAGATGACTTTATCGCCTGTGCAGATATCTAAGATATATTGCCTATATAAATTCTTTTTAGAAGAAAATACAGTTGTGTTCTTGATTAGTCCTACCTAAGAACACAGAAGCAGGAAAGCCCTCTACCAAATAGGAAGATAGAACCTAAAGCTTCGCAAATCTAATAACCCTTTTACCTTCCTTTGTAATCTTGAATTCAACCTCTAGTTTTCAGGATGCTTCCCCTTAGGGTGTATCTAGAGAGAGATGCTTAGGGAAATAAATTTCAAATAATTTATTGAGTTAAAGACTATTAGCTCCCTATTCAAAGATTAAAAGACATTCAAAATCAGAACTTGAGTTAAAGAGCTTCCAACTCACCTGGAAGTTAAGTGAATTAAGTTGAATAAAGAATTCTTTCCATGGGAAGAAGAGTCACAGTAAATGTTTCATGTAATATAATTAATCAATTTAAAATTTTGTTTAATTTGCAGGGACTTTCTTCATTGTCTTTTAAGACAGCGAGGAATTATCTGCATGGATCATTTATTAGACTATTTTATGAAATTTAGACTACTTCTATCTAAAAAGGGGTTCCATAATTAAAAGCAGCACTTCAAAACATTTATTAGAATGATTACGAAAAGTAATAACAGTGTAGGAATCTCTGCACATAGAAAGAATTAAATTGTATGATCTAAGGGAAAGAAAGACTGATTAAATGTATAAAAGAGAAATACTAGACTTGATTAAGTAGAAAAAAAAAAACCCTAAGAAATGGTACCTTTCATTCTTCTTATTTGTTTTTGCTTTCCTGAATCTGCATCTCTGCCCTTTAGCACTTAAATTACACTTACATATTTTATGTGGAGGAAAAAACGTCACCTATCTCCAAAGAAATCAGGTGTATTTCAAACCTGCAAAATAATAGAGACTATTCTCAGGAAGTGTCTTTCTTCTGACAGCTTAAATTGATGTTAGACATACATAAGATTTAAACTGACATTTGGTTTGCATAAGCAATTTCTGTTCATCAACTTCATCAGTATGAAATTGTTTACCTGTTGATAAAGATGAAACCATATTATTTATTTCCAGGACTATTTTTGATAGTATGATGTAAATATAATATTGAAATTTTCAATATTTATTTTTATATATCAAGTGAAATTGTAGCCTGCATTATCTTCCATTGAAATATAACAGGAATTTAATAATTAAGTTTTATTAATAATTATCTTATGCAGTGTAATTTTATTACTAAGTTTTTTCTGAAACAAGTAAAGACTACTGAGATACACTGTATTTTGATTCTATATTTAAAATAACTTTAACATCAACGTCCTCTTTATTTATTTTGGCTTTACATTAGGATCTAATTTTTGCACAAATTGTGAAAAAGAAATTTAAATAAAAATTGAGAGGTTCTGTCCCTCCAATTAGGCTGCTGTCATAGATTAAAAATTACCAATTTTAGTTTCTCTATTAGGAAAGAAATTTCCTAGTGATTTCATGCTATAAGGATTAAAACAAGTAAGAAAATAACTACCTATATATTGTCTGAATGACCTGAAGATTATAGGAAATTGCAATTTCCCTCTTCTGACATAAACCCATTTTTATTTCAGTTGGTGCAGTTTGGAAATTACTTTCATTTAAAAAAAAATCATATAACTGCCTAGTGTGTTCCATGAGTATTAAAAAATCCAGTAACATAGTAAAAACAGCTATTCAGAACATGGTGTAAATTGCAATAAGTAATACTACTTCTTCTAATACAGCACATTCAAGAGAACTTGTTAAACATCTTTCTTTTAAAGAAATTTTTAGCTTTTTTATAAACCAGAAGGATGGAACTTTCATAGAATTATATAATACCGTGAGTTGGAAGGTACCCACAAGGATCTTTAAGTCCAACTCCTGGCCCTGAAAAGGACACACCATGAGTCACACCACTTGCCTGAGAGCATTGTCCAAACAATTCTTGACTTCTGTCAGGCTTGGTGCTGTGACCAGTTCCCTGGGGAACCTTTTCAGTGCCCAATCACCAATTAAGAACTTTTGCCTAATATCCAACCTAGACCTCCCACAACACAACTTCCTGCCATTCACTATGATAGAATATATTTTTCTTTTCTGTGAATAATAAAGGAGTTCTTTGTGGGAAGAGGGATAATGTTGAGGGATTGATATTGATTTTCCCCATTGCTTTTGAACAGTCATACTCATTGAGGTCTTTGATTCATGCAACTAAATTTATCCCTAAAGAAGTTTTGCCAACATTTATCCCTAATTCCCCAGAGTTTTTTAATTAATCAATTAGAATTTAGGGTGCCTGTGTTTTGTTGAGATAATGCAGTTTCTTGGCATTCTGCAATAATTTCTGGGTTTTTCTTTGTTTTGCTTGTGCATTTATTTATTTTTAAATAAAACTGAATATTTTCAGACACAAATAAGAAATATTCTCCAGAAAAACAGCCCTCTTATTCCCACTGTTTTCCTAATCCTAAAAAGACTTGACATGGAAGATCTGTTATTTCATCTAGTCCATTTATGACCTCATGACTATTCCCTGAGTTATATCTACTAGCTATTTGTCTATTTTTTCCCAGTAACAAGGAAACTTTCCACACATACATATACACACATATATATAAAAAGTTAGGTTTTGTTTTCTTTATCATTAAACATGCCACTATTTGACTATTCCATACCTTCAAATTATATCATAAAAACAGCTTAAAATGTTGGAAAATAAGGCAAATAAGGAATAAGACAAAATTAAATTTTCCATTAAATGTGATTTTTCTACCAGCAACGGGTGGAACAGAGGAAGGTATTACTGGATGCTAGTGATAATTTTAGGATTTTTGATTTCACTTTTAGCATTTTCAGTCATGTGAAGAAGTTTTCCGTGTTTGAAAAGATAAATGCCTTGTATAAGTTAATAATTTGCTATGACAAAAGGCTAGACCAAGTTGTCTCTCAAATTTGATGTCTCACAATTTGATTTTTTTTCCCAACTACTTTTGAGTACTACTTCCAACAATTTAAGAAGTTTCATTCCTATGCTGCCAGTGAATTCATATCAGTGGGACTAGGCATTTATTTAAAAGGAGTCACTTTCCACCTGTTTGTGGAAAGATTTGAGTGTTTTGTCTGACTGCTGTATAACTAGCTATTTATAGGGATACACCTTATTATTTTCCACTCTTCCTTGTGCAGGTACTTATCATCTTCACATACTTGTTCAAATAATCATGAAGTAAAGTAATGACAATTAAAAAACACAAAAATGTGTTACATTTTTTCATTGCTTTACTATAATATTTATTTATTTTGCCAGCTATATATCAAGAGTGAAAATTTTCATAAATTTCCCAAATGCCATCAGATACTGTACCTAATCATCCACTTGGTAGAAAAATGCTAAATAAACAAAATATTGTATTTTGCGTATTGTAATATAATTAACAACAGGAATATCTGGGCTGTCCAATAAATAATTTATGCATGCAATAAGAAGGAAATAAAGTTGGAAGGATTTGATTCTGAATTTTTTTTCAAACAAAAGCTCTTCTCACGTTATAAAATCTTTTGCACTTGCAATATGTCAGACAAATACAGGGAAAAATTAATCCAAACCCATCCAAGAACAATCCAAGTTTCTATCAGATACACTTTCACAATGATAAATCTCTGCAGGCTATCATGAAACAAAACAATTTAGTAGTCTTCCATATTGGTTAAGTTTGACATATTTCTCATTTTACAAAGCTAAAGTTGCTTCTGGTTTCCCTCTGTTATTAAAATGTGGGCTTTGACTTTATTTAAAAGTATGATTTTTGAAAGCATCGTTAACACGCAGTTCAATAGTAAATGTATTCAGTTGGCTTGATTATGAATGGCTCCTGAAAGTTTTGCTATCTTCTTTCATGTAGGCTTAATTTTTCTCATATATATGAAATGCCTACAGCTAAATAATTTCAGAAAATCAAACACACCCATAGGCTCAGCAATTCAAAGGGTCCAAACGCCTATGGTGTCTGTAGAGACAAAGAATTTTTAAAACATTTTCAGAGAATTCTGGTAGGAAGAACATAATGGGTGGCCTTAACAAGAAGACAGCCCACAGGCATGGGGAAGTGATTATTCCCCTCTATTTCACTCTCATGGTGCTGAGGCAGAAGTACTGTGTGCAGTTCTGGGCTCCTTGATAGGCAAAGGACCAGGCAAAAGACCATAGGACTGGAGACCATTGAGTAGCAGAGACTGGAAACCAGGTTGAAGGAGAATATAATCACTGCCTTCAACACCTTGTTTTCTGATTCCAGGAATGGACCATTATCAGAGGTGCAGGGTGAAGAGGTGATTACAAGCTACATCAAAGAAAATTTCCATGAGAGTGAAGGAGATGAGTTTTCCATAGAAGAGTGGTTGTGCATAGAGTCAGAGGCCCAAGGAGGTTCTAAGAATTCCCATCCATAGAGATGTACAGAAATTGTCTGAAAATGTCCTGGACAACATGCTCAAACCTTATATTTTTTTGAGCAAGAGCATAAATTAATTGATCTCCAGAGCTGACTTTCAGCCTAAAACCTTCAATAGATATTTGAATTCAAGAAGGGCATGTAGGTTTTACAGAAGCTGATGTATAGATTAATTTCTGGGAGAACACCCAACATTAAAAGCATATACTGCATAACCACTCCACGGTTTTTTTTGTAGAACTTAGAGTATTTTATTCACAGACCTCAATCCTGCAGTTAGAAACCATAAGCTTCCGTTCTGCATCCTCGTCTCCTGAGTGTTAGGGAGAAACTGTTCTGCTTATACCAGCCAAAATGATGCATGTTATATTGAACCACAGTTATGTGTTTTCAGTAAAATTTTATTAATTCAGTGAATACCTACGCTATTTCAACAACATAAATCCTGGATCATTATTAGACTTTCTTTATGATGGCTTATTTCTTTCTTAACATAATTCTTAATTCTCCATCCTGATCAATACTTTTCAAAACCAAAATTAAATTTTTAGCGATTATTGTGAAAATGTCTCTGAAAACTTTTTTCTTTCTATAAAAATTAAATTAAATGGAAAAGAATTGCAAAAAATACATAGAATCCCTCTCTAAAAGAAAGATGAAGAGAAAAATATCTGAAAAAAATCCACTGGAAAATCACTTTGTCATAGCTTTACAATAAAACAGTGTAGATTATCTTCTGTCTTTATCTGACTGCAGTACAGAAGCCTTTGTTTCACTCATTTATTTAGGATTTTAATACACAAATGTCTTTTTTTATTACTGTTGTTATTTCAAAATGCCTTTTTTAAATATTGGGAAGGTACATTATCTTGTATATTTTCCTAGCTTTTCTCAAAATTTAAATTAAGGACTAAGACTACATGTTATATTTTTGGAAAATACTATTTACTCTTTTGTTATTTCATTTGCTTATGAAGTGTCATGCTTATGTATGGTGCTACAAAAGTAATTACCAGAATATAAGGTCTCATAGAGAAAAGCTGACACAGTGGGTGTTATTTTAATTCCAAATTAAATCTTGATTTACAAGCCTGGTTCATAATTTCTCTTCTAATGATTAATAATAGGTTACGTTTTACAGATAATTGTCATAAAAGGGAATCTAAACCACTTTGCTTTAGACACAGACAACAATCCTCACTTTGACAGGATCTTGAGGTTTGGTATATGCATGTAATGCGAAAAAAAAAAAAAAAAAAACAGAAAGAAAATAAAAAGTGAAAGAAGTGATAAGTAATACATCTGTCTTAAAAGTTTAAATGACCTTTCAGCTTAATAATGACAAGAAAGGTGTGCTGTAGAAGTTAATGGCGACTGCTGGGGAAAGTCAGTAAGCAACTGGGTAGGAGCAGCATTCCAACTGGGGTGAACCTACCACTTCTTACAATTATAATAGTTAATAGAAGATAATTTGAAAATAAGGAGGGGAATAAAGTTTATTACACTTTTGGGAAGTGGAAAGTTCTTCTGGCCAAAGCCCATCAGGTCACTTCAAGTTATCTGAAAATTAAGTATACTGATGTATACCGGAAACATTGTTGCAAAAATAGCTTTTTTACAGAGATTCTGTGATTTTTATATGAATCTTTTTAGTGCTTGAAATCATAGATTTTATCATGTACTCTATCTTCAAAACAGTCTTCTTTAATATAATCAGACAGTTATGAATTATTTAGATGATGATTTGACCCCCTTCTTCACTTTATAACTTTCTTGAACATGTTTTGCATTTAAAAACCATTCTCTTATGGCTGTCAACATTTGAATCTTGATCCTACATGACCTACTTGTACACTTATTATCACTACTGAGAGCAGTCCATGGAGTAATCTTGTTTAAGTATTCAGCAGTGTACAATAAAATATTGTGAACAAGTCTTATGACTTGATTCTAAACACTGTGGAAACAGAGCTCTCAAAGGAGGTTGACAGAAAAAATAACTTGGGAAATATAACCCTTATCTTAAGAGGTTTGCGGTACTGGGTCCTGGGAAGGAACACTGGATCATGAACTCTTAGACCTCTACTGTAACAGAAAATCAGAATGATAAAGAAGAAATGAAAATTACAGGAAGAAACCATTTTAAAAATGGATCAACCTAATTTTAAAACTAGCCGTGTTTTTCTCAACCTTTGCTTCATAAGGTTGTTCTGGGAATTTACCAGTCTTCATGTAGTTAGAAAACAACTTCTGCTTTCCATCTTCAGAGTATGCAAGGCTGATTATGTATATTTTCGTCTTGCCCTAATTAGCTTGTGAGGTTAAGGAGTTCATCTCAGTCCCTAGAGCACGCACTTAAACAGGAAAATTTTTTGCTATACCTTGCTTTTTCTGATCTTGTCAGCTTTATAGTGGTTATGATGGAAATGTAAGTGTGAAAAAATTGTCAAAATCAAATTCATTATTGGTGACTAAAACAGCATTGAAACACACCAGTCTTTCAGCTGTTGCTGAGCAGAGCTTGTACATTATAAAGGCATTTTATTTATTATAACATGAAAATGTAAGTAAAGGAAAGAAATGACAAGATCCAGAAAGTTCAGTAATAGAACAATGTAGAAGTAACAATATAAAAGCTGAGGACAAAATGACATCACTGTTTGAAGGATGGGTTCTGCCTTTGTGCCGTCATGCCCAACTAATACTTTTTAATAGTATCCTGATGTAGGTTCACTAGTATGATATATACCACAGTTTGAAAATACCAAATTTAAAAACTTGAATTCAAATGAAAATCAGTGTGATTTTTGCTTTGTTACATATAGGTGGTTTTGAAAAATCCCACATTCTCTTAGTGCTCACATTGCTCATCAAAACAAACCCTCTTGAGATTTCTTCTAGACTGTCTCTTCCCCTAAGTCTGTACAAATTCACAGATCTTTCATCTTGTAACTTATTTTTTTCCTATATTTTCCTTTTGTCTTCATGTTTTTCACACTACCTCATTATGGGTATTCCTTCTTTCCTTTTTCTTTTTTTTCTTTTTATGATTAAACACAGAATATCTGTTTCTTAGGAAACATTTTCACTGTTAAATCCTTTCTAAAAGTCAGTTCAGTTGCAATATACAAAACAGTACCAATATTAGTTTTACAACTCCCCAGTGCATTCCTTCTCTAAACTTCACAGTGTGTCCTCCTGACATCTTTGTTTGTCTCTAAGATTTTAGCTTCTTTGGGCTACAGATTGCCATTCATTCTGAGCAGCTCTTAATGCTTGACAGTTAAGGAATAATATTAGTTTGAGGTTTGGCTTCCATTTTCATGCAAGACCCACCATCTAGACAAGAATACATATATTAGTATGAGGACAGGGATTAGAGTACTCATTTGCGATCGGCTAATGGCACTGAAAAGTGATTTGTAAACCTGATTATACCTAGTGATTGATAATGCTTCATTTATTTCAAACAGCACAGTGCCAAGACTAAAAGAATCAGCCAACAAAAACATCACTTCATCATTTAGATAACTCATATCCACTTTTTTTTCCCCGCTTTCAGCTGTATTAAAATATTTTAAAAATAAAGTTTTTAAACAAAGAACATCATAGTTCTGATTCAAGGCTCTTCTTAGATGAAAATTATTAATGCCCAATAGAAATGACATTTTAGTTTTAGACTGCCAAAGTGAACTTTATTAGTATGTCATTAATCATTGTCTTGGAGGTGACACCTGGGGAAAATGATTTAGTGGAGATTAGAGCACTCAAATGCAACACTGAAAATATCACATTTATTTCCAGTATCAATCAGTCAATGAAGCACATATTAACAAAAAATGACATTTATGTACATTTAAATCTGTTCATAACAAAGTGCACTGCTTTCTATTCAGGAATGTATTCTGGTTTTTCATGTTTTATATTGAGTTTATAGTTTATATTAAAAATACTTTTATCAATGTAATCAGTTTAAAATGTATAATAAAACATATTTGAAAGATAATTGAAATTGGAAATTTGTATCAAAGAGAACCATTTGTTGGAAAAATAAGCATTAAAAAAAATCCTCCTTTTCATATAGTCTGTAGACATAGCTAATACTTAACTCCAAAAGTCTGAAATTCTGCTCACTTTTTTTAGACTTTGCAGATTTAAAACTATGAGTAGTAGCAGTAGTAGCAGCAGTAGCAGAGGTAAAATAATAATAATAATACCCAACCAAAGAATTTAAAAAAATATTTTGAGGGAAAAAAAAACCAAACAAATTTAGAACATCTCACATGGAAGAGCTGGCATCAAAGTAATGACATATTAATTCTTATCTTACAAAGGGCAATAGGTTATGAATAGCTCATTTAAGTAACGTGACTTGCACTATACAATAAAATTGCTCTCTTTTCTTCACTCCCTGTTTAACATTTGTCTGTATCTCACCTTTACCAGGCTCAGGGTGCCATAATTTATGGCTTATAACTTCCTTTCCTTTATTTTCCCTGGGAAATAATTGTTAAAACTTAAGATAGCAGAAACACTCTTTCTCAAAGTGTTATATTCTTTTTACTATAGGATAAGAAAGTCAGATGTTATACTGCTTAGGTTTTAAAGCATAAAATACTGTCCTGATGCAAAAATAAAAAAGGAAATCTGTTACTAAGGAAAAAAAATGAAGTCACCACAAATTAAAACCAAGTATATATGGTATTCACATTTATAAATTTATGAAAACCCCCACCACCAAAACCCCTCTGGAAGCATTCAATAATTTTATTTTAAATATTATTTATTTATGTTAATGAAAGTTGTTATCAGATTCTTAGTGGAAAATGTAAAAAATTCTCAGTAGTTGTGCTCTCTTCTGAAAATGGATTACCTCTCTATTCTCCCCTCTCGCACTAAGGCAGTGAGTAGAAGAATAAATTCTTGGCAATGTCAGAGAAACATATCTATAAATAACTGTATATAATAAATATTACAGAGGTGTACACTATTCCATAGTTACTACGACACAAATCTTATTTAAAGGTTGTGTGGTTTATGTATGTATGCAATTCATTCAAGGACATTGAAAATACACTTACAAATGGAGAATTTTAAATATAATGCTCTTTCAGAGAGAAATGGAATGTTCATTTTCAAAACGAGGGGCTACTATGGAATCTATAAAATATATATGATTCTGATCTCTTAGCATGCAGGAGCAGTTCAAGAAAGTGAGAATGAATTGATATCTATGACATCAATTTAGAAGGTATAGCCAAAAAATAACACTACCCATCTAGTTACTCTAGTCAATAAAAATGAGTTCCCTGGTGCTCCCTGGCGCCCAGTTATATTTGCTTTGCTACTCTTAACAGAAAGAATTGTCACCACACATCAGCAAATCCACAAAAGGAGCAGTTTGAATAACTAAAGATACAAATAAAAAATTTATTTGAGAAATAAATATTTCTTTTCTTCATAATGATAGATCCTTATTATCCACACAACTGCTTTTCCTCATGCTGGTAGCAGTGATACTATAGGAAATAAACATTTGTGCCTCAATGAGGGCTCTGGGAGTATGAAATGTCTAGATGAAAGACAATGAGAGAAAGTACTGGAAACTATAAAGAAAATTAGTTATTACAGAACTAAGTCATTGGGAGTGGAAGTTACAACTTGAAGTCTGATCTCTCCAAAGCAAATACTCTCTAAATATAACTGTCATTCCCAGATTGGAAATCACATGTTTCCTGTGCAAAGACATCTTACCACTGACAGCAGTGGTGTCTCAGAATCAGATGACGCAGGATGCACTTTAGGGAACACCAGCAAAGCTCAATTTAGTTGCTTGTCTTTTCAACCAGACAAAGGCTTCCCTTACTGCTGAACTATTTAGTCCTTCACTACTGTAGGAAAGGCAGAACTGCTCACAGATGTAATGTCTCTTCCTTTATATGGCATTGGAGTCTTTCCACCAGCTCCAAAGAGCCCATCTTGAGCAACCATTTGGCTATATTAGGGCTATAAAGTTTGTAAAGCAGAATAGTCTTAAATAAAGTTGTTTTATGGACATACAGTAGAGCTCAGAATAATATAAACGCTTAAGAAAGCACAGCAAACATTAGATTTCTCTACAAGTATGAAATCAGTGGTAACAACAAGCCTCTTTGGGTGTATGCTTCATTCTTTACAGTGGTGCAAAATGATTATAGAACCAGCACAAACAGAACAAAGCAAACAAAACCACAAACAACTGCATTTAAGCCAACACAAGAATATGCTTATGCAGAAAAGGACTTGTGCTACTAGAGCTGGAATCGACCTCGTAATCAAATTAAAAGAATCAAGAGTATCAGAAGGTACTCTAAGTATTAATATTTAACAGAACCTTTTTTGCTTGAAATAAAGGTTAGGAATTCACTTAGGGTACCATTACTACAACTGTGAAATCTAGCATGGATGGAGTCAAACTGTAGCTGGTTGCTAAGGTTGCTACAGCAACTTGTAAAGGTTGAAAATGAGGTTCAATGAAGTCAAAAGGCAGGACACTTGTTAGAACTATTTTCTTTGTTCATTTTCAATTATTCTACTAGACTGGGATATTCCTGATGTTCCAAACACAGTCAAAGTAAAGGCGTTTCATCTGTCTGTGGGATTTTGCTATGGGACTATTAGGTGTTTAATCCATCAAAATGTATTTTGTTATACTGCAAGCTGAGTTAATTTGATTTTTAAGTATTTATTAATATTAGTGAAGCAGTAATAAAAGGGTTGCATGAACTGTAACTTCAAAATTAGCTTTTGAAGGATTGTTGGAGTTGAATCCTGATATGCAAAACAGAGCATTTTGCCTTCTTGTTCTTCTCTTTGAAAAATTGTGTCAGGGTGACAATAATATCCTTTGAGATAATTAAACAAAGGTATTTTTCCACTTTCCTAGAAAACCTGAGAAAAGATAAAGTAGTATATTACTGACTTTTACATTTTCCTCTGACCCCTCTTTAAGTCATATTAATGCTTTTTGCACTAGTGTTCTCAAAACAAAAATGCCCTGATTTTCTTTTACTGGGAACTTCACCTCAGTGACTTTCTTCTTTAAATTTCAGAGCTGCAAACACTTGTTTTGAAAAACACCAATTCAGCAAAATATTGATTTATTATTGCCTTCCTACTTATTCCTTAGCTTTAATTTAGTAGCCATAGCTAGCTTTGACTGGTCTACTTATGGCTGATAACAGAGGGCATGCGTTAGAAGTGTGCTTTGCTGGTCCACAAGCTCTGCATTTGTATGGCTGGAAACACACAGCAGACAATGACAGAAAGCCAGTTCTGGTACAGTCATGGTGTGGTGACCTTTGCAATATGTTATCATCTGTGGAATATCCAAAGACCTTTCAAACAGTAATACTATTTTTGGAAAATGTACTGGAATATGTAATCCAATCCTTAACTGTGTTGCAAATAATAAGAAATTAGAAATCAGATCAAAACAGAGGAAGACAGGGCCACACCAAGCTCAAGAGAGATTTAGGTATGGCTGAACCAGCTTCTCAGGATTATTCAACTTCCATGAAGCAGTGATTAAATAATGTAATTGTTTATCAGTGTGGGAAGGTAATCATAGGTTCAACTCACTTCCTACTCTGTATGAAAGATTTTTCCTCTATTTTTTCAAAAAGTGAGTTAATCCACATCATATTTCTGTTGTCAAAATGATGTGCGTTAAAGTTACTGCTGTAACTTTCAATTCTGAATATGACCCTTGTGCAACTTAAAAATACCTCTTAACTTTGTGGTGACATTCCTTGGGATAAAAATTTCTATAAAGAGTGAGTCTCTGCAGGGGAAGATGTGGACATCTTCACAATGCAGATTCTGCTCTCCTTCCAGTTTTTCTGCTCAATAACTCTAAACCAAAATTCAAACATTCACATCAGCAGAATCACGTAGGCTTTAAAGGAACGGAAGCAGATCCAGAATTTTGCCCACAAATCATCCTCTTTATTTTATACACTAAGGAGTACAAGAATTGAAAATGAAATACTAATGTCTAAAAATAGCTTTTTCTCCAGTGTTGGCCACTTGACTTTGGTGGCATTAATTTTCTCTTGCTCACCATTTCATTAGTCCTCCTGCTATCTTAGAGGGCTAAAAAAAATCATCAAATATAGGATGATAGAGGATCATACCATTGCAAACCAGGGAAAAATTGACTGAGGTGTTACAGAAAGTAATTTATTTATTAGAGCTTACATTTTTCATTTTTCAAACATGTTAACGTCCACCAATATTTTAACTAGGGCATTTTTTTCTCTAGAGTCAGCAAACTAATAGACTATATTAAGCAATAGCATAAAAAGAACACCCGTGCCATAATGAGATAACAGATGATTTCCCAAATGAATATAGAAAAGTAACATATTGCCTACTTAATCTCTTTACCTTTTTGAAATAGTTAAGAAATTATAACAATGGTAGCTGAGAGGAGTGCATTTATTGGGACTTTCTTAGTCCTTTGATAAATTATAGGGATATGTTTTATTTTCTTTTGGCAGTTATAGTAAAAGAGATCAAAGGATGAAAACCTTAATATTACTTTGAAAAATATCATATGAAGATGTTTTTTACATCAATGGGAAGCTGTACTGCTCATGTCCTACCATCAGATCAGGGAGTAGTACATAGATGGAAAGGATATACCAAACACATGATAGAAAATCACTGCTTAAACCTTCTAGTTATATATGTATTTCTTGACAGTTAACAACTTGTTGAATGTTCTGATGATTTAGAACTTTGAACAAGTGGTTAATGAAGACTGCAAACATGAAAAGGAGTTCAGGCAGACAAGACAACTGTATAATCAGCTTCACACACTGCAAATGAAGTCTAACATTGGAGGACTTAAGGTATCACCCAAACAATTTCAAAATCTAGTAAGAAGAAATTGAAGGAATGCAGGAGGTTTTCAAATTATTCTGTAAATTAAAATGGATGGCAAAAACTAAGCCTAAAAAGTGCACAGGGTAGTACGCAGAAGTTGATAAAGAACATTCTAGAATATAAAATAGGGAAAATCTTGCCATTTTTCAATCACAAACAAACACTTATTAGAGAAAGGCAAGTACAAGTCCTTTAGCATAAATATTATTGAATTTTTCATTGTATTGATTCCTCAGAATAATTATGCAATATGGCTCTAAATTCCAGGAATCACTGATTGCATAGGACCTTTAAGAAGGTAAGTAATTTTTAAATTTCAGCACAGATTTTTTTTTTTTTTTAAACAGCAGTATGAAACTGAAACAGGGCAGGCCACTAAGCAACTGTGCTTCCTTCCTTTTGGTTGGAAGCCATGCAAGACTGGAAGATTCCAAATGATGATGTCACATTATCATACTTTTCTACTTGTGTTCCCATGTCAGGAACAAAACTATGAGGCCTCTCTTGTTGTAGTAGAAATTTGATATTTTATCTACAGTTAAATTCTTGTTCATTCTATGAATATTTCTAAAGAGAAGTCAGCCCTTAAATTCTGGGTTTGAAAACATAAATTGTCCCACTATAGTAACTCATACCTCAAATGTAACCTTGTGACATAATGCATCTACCTATTTATTATTTTCTTATTTTCTTTGGTTGTCTTCTAGAAAACGGAATTGCAGGATTTGACTGATAAGGAATTGTTTATCCTCTGTATTTGCTGAACATATAAAATATATTCCCACAGCATACTGACTGATGAATTAAAGGCTTAATAACACAATTTCAAATCTAATTAAACCTTTATATGTTATATGCATCTATATTGTCACAAGATTTACTATACTGATTTTTCTGAATGCCAGCAAGAGCTTTGTTATGTGTGCTTACAAAATACATTTTTAAATTAATTTAAAAATCACAGTAAAAACTAATATTTGCACAGTCCCAAAGATTGTGCACTAAATAATTCTTAAAATTAATTATGTATAATACATTTAAGATTTCCACGAAGAAGACCTTATTGAGATTAAATAAGAATGTTTTTAGTTTTTTGGATGTAGAGTGTCAGTACCAAGAGCAGTGGAGCTTCCACATTTAACATCTCTGAAATGTCAATACTCTGGGAATGAAGAGGCAAATGTTGCAACATTGAGACATAATGCAGCATAAATTGAAGATAGTTCATGACTTTTAATGGAGTTATGCCATACAGGGTGTAAATGAAATAATTTCAAGACAGGCAAAATACCCCTACTTTCTTGATAGTCTCCTTTGTCTGCATATAAAAAGATGATTTATGATAGAAATCTGGAATAGTTTTGAGCTAACACACAGAATAGAAAAACTAAATTCTTTGTGAGGGAAAACATGAAGCTCTGCAGCTGCTGCAGTTTGAGACTAGAAAGGAATTATTTTCGTAGAAAGAAACCTTAGGAGGTCACAGTCTATCAAGCTGTATTTTAATTAAAGCAAAAAAGATGAAGGTGTAGAAACATTAGTTTTGTTTTTCTGTTTGAAAAAAAAAAACTCACCAAAAGTACTTTATACTAACTAGGCTATTTAAGCTCACTTTCAGTCTCAGAAGGTTCAAATGAAATCTGTAAAATCTAAAAAAAATTAAAGATGATAAATAATGATCTTTCTAGCTCCCTGAAATTTTTTCACCAAAAGTACTCTATCACCTCTCAGAGTACCTGAGATTCTAAGCAAAAATGAACATGATTCTTGCCATGCTTTAGGAAAACTGCATATATCCTATTTCTGTACATCCAGAGACTGGATTGAGACAATACTTAACAATTGCTGACAAAGTGATTTGGAAACATCATGGACTTTTAAAAAAATGATTATTTTCAAAATTACTTTCAGTGCAAGAAACCATCTTCCACATATCTATGATCTTTTAGGTCACATAGAATAATTCTTGCAAATAATCTCTGTGTGTATGCATACATATGTACATACATGTATATGTATGTATATAATTGTGAACGTATTTCTGTGCACTCAGTCAGATACTTATACGTATATCTATTATAATTATATAAACATCTCACCTGTCTGATCCTCTTTAAAGCTCTTGGAAGAAGTTCCTGACCAACAGATTGCTATGGCCTCCTTTGTGAAAGATTAAAAATGTAAAATCTCAATATCGGTCAGCAGAAGTGAGAAAAGGAACAGCTCTGAGAGGCCTTGATCTAGCTAATAAAGAGCAAACACTAGCTTTAAGGCAGTCATAAAAGAATTCTACATGCTATAATATATGCTAGAGCTGAACACCATGAGGCAATGCTATACTGTCTGTTTTATTTGTGATCAAATGGATTCAGCAATGTGAGGTGGGCAAAATACAACTCTCAGGGAAATTTGCATTTTTTCCTCTCAAGTAAAAATTATCAGGATAAATTAAAACTTTATATAGAAAACAACAAACACCTAAGGAAAAAAATGGGTTTTAGTTTCCAGTTTTGAATTTTTCATTAAAAAGGTGTTACTGGCAAAACCAAAAGAAGACTTGAAAAATAATCTCCTCCAGAACTGGAACGGATTAAGTCCTTTAATCGAACTAATATGTCTTCTGGCTGAAAAGAATAGAACTCTGCCTCAGCTCATCATCACAAAAAGGGATATTTAATCTTTCTGTTATCAAACAGAGGTCTTAGAAAAAAAAAAAAATTCAATCTTAAAATCAACAAACATTCTTTGGTTACCTGTTACTGAGGCTGAGGTTATCTCAGCAATATTTATATAAAAGTAATTACTTACTGTCTTTTCTATCTGTATGAATGGTTCAGTATATATATTTTTTCCCTAGTACAAGGATAATTATTATGTGGTATCATGGAAAGTTTTTTATTCCCAGCAAACAGTTAGTTTGGGTCAAAAATATCCTATCATTAATGCATAGCACAGCTTCAATTTTACTGTGGACAAAAAGAATTGAACATTATTCTTGTAAACTACAAGGATTTCAAAGAGTTATTGTATCAGCTGAATTTGGTGTCTTATTTTCCATCAGCTATGGCAGATGCTCCATTCTAATGTGAATATTATGGTCCTTCTGAAAATATTTTTTGTAATAGTAAGAAACATTTAGAACATGCTGCGTTTTTTGAAATGTAGAGCTCAAAACAGGACACAGTGCTCCAAGTGCTGCCTGACCAGTGCAGGGCAGAGTGGGGCATTCATGTCCCTCTCTCTGCTAGTAATGCCCCTGTGAATGCAAGCCAAGATGCAATTTACCTCTGTGTCTGCAGTGGTGCACCGCTGGATTATGTTCAGCTTGTTGCTGTCTACCAGGCCTCACAGGTCACTTTTGCCACAGCTGCTCCCCAGTCACACAGATGGTAACCCACACTGGCTGCCCACTCTGCCAGTCTATCCAGGTCTCTCTTTAACATGGCTCTCCCTTTCTGACATGTTCTCATCACCAGCTGCTGACTTTGGTGTCGATTGGTGAGGATACTTCCACCAAGAATCACAGAATGTGTAAAGTTGGAAGGAATCACTACAGGTCATTGAGTCCAGCTTCCCAGCTCAGGCAGGGTTTCTAAAGCATGTTACTCAACATTTTGTCCAGATGCTTTTTCAATATTTCCAAAGAAGAAGACTACATAACCTGTCTGGGAAACCAGTTCAAGGGCTCAGCCACCTGCATAGTAAAGTTATTTTTCATATTCAGATGGCTAAGTTTCTGTCTTTTGCCTCTCATCCTTTGCTCAGCTCCACTGAGAAGGCAGAGACTGTGGGTTGAGATAACAATTTGCTGACAGCAAACAGCAGTGGAATAAAAACCACACAGTCACAGCAGCGATATTAATAACAAAAGTATACAAAAGAGAAGGAGCTGCATCTCGTCTGTGTTTGCTGCTATCAGAGCCATGTGTCAGAGGAACAGGAAGGGACAGGTGACACTGGCAGAGGGACAGAGTCCACAGCGTTGACCATGAGAGTCTGCAGCACTACCACAGCTAGCACCTGCCAGAGGGAGAGAGGGAGCAGACTGGTGTCTTTCCAGTGTGTGCTCACCCTTTTCTTTCCCCTGAAACCCCAGCGATGAATTCAGTGGTATAGAATGTCAACCTGGCCATTCCCACACTGTTCTAAGCTCCACCCCCTCTCTGCAGCCCGGACACCAAGCCCAGAAAGTTCTAAACAAATATTAAAAAAATTCTGAACAAATATCGAATTTTCACAAGCATCTGGATAAATCTTCCAGAAGACAAAAGAAGTCACTATTGCCTCAACCTTTTTGTATTTTTAATTTGCACAAATATAATCAGACTGTGTGACTTTGTTTCTGAATAGAAGAGACAGACATTTGTAATTCTAGTAGTGAAAAAAGCTGTTTCAAGGTCAACAACATATGTTCATAAATGTATCTAGGCACTTTCTTTGATCTTGCCATGAAGTGCAGATTCTTGTGACTACTGTGAAGAGTTTCTTTCATCGCTTTGGATATCTCAAAGTAGTTCTACTACTTGAGTCTGCTACACTGCTAGGCCATAATCAGTCTTATTCAGGATTTTGTCAACTATTAAAGTTTCAAGGGCAGATGCAAAATGTTCAGAGCACTAAGGAAAATACAAGCAACATAATCTATTCACTAGGTTTTACCCTGATGTTCATCAGTTAGCAATAAATTTTAAAACATGATCACAATTCCTTACAAAGTCAATACAATAATTGTCATCAATAACTGTAGATTTCCTAGAAGCTCACTCTAGTTTGTTTTTCTCTATTCACATACATATCAATCCAGCACACTGCTGATTCTGAAGGGTCGTTTACTAGTTTCAGAGCAGTGACTTCTTGCTTTAATAATCCCCTGGAATCAAAATAGGTTTTTCTCAAGGTCCTCATGTGTGACCCTTTTAAACATTTATACACTGTAATCCAGTCCTTTTTCATCCTTGAAAAGAAGAAGTGAGAGCATATTCAGCATTTGAAGTCTTTTCTAATAGAACTCCTAATCCCCAGATAAATCTTGTGACACACACATACCCGCCAACAGTTTCTGTCCGAGGTTGCAAACAATATGCCAGAGCTGAGCCTTTATAAGCTGTGCAATTGAACCATTACATGTCTAAAAACCCAACTATCCCATCTGCTTATGTTGAAATCCTGAAGTCCTTGCTGGACTGCTTTGAGGAATCTTTATATAAGTAATACCAAAGATACCATTACTGTAATCTTGCATGACAGTAGTTTAAGGAATAATAAAGAACAGGTTGTTATTGTATCTTGAATATCATATATACCAAATTTAGATTTTGAGCATGGAATTATAGAGCAATGAATAAAGACAAGAGTGTAGAACCTGGCAGAAAATGTAGGAAAATTATCTTAATTATATCCCAGAGTGAAGAGGAAGAAATCTTTGTCATCAATACCCCTTAACCTTCTTTAAAGTACTTAGGATGCTGATGACTCAGTGCAACCTTCCCCCAGTCAGCAGCCATCAATCCAGGCGCCCAGTGGAAACATGGAAAGGCACAGAATACATGTATAATAGTTTAATGATGATGTCATCTGGAGTCTTTATGTAGTAGTATTATTTCTTTCTTTTTCTCTAGTAATTAAATCCGGTTTGAAAAGAATTCTTGGATTAGACTATTTTGGTTAGATTGTTATACATTATTGTGTTTCTTTATAAGGTATTTTCCCATAGCCTACATAAAATGCCCATTTTGAGACCAACCAATTATGGGGATTTAGGCAAATTGAGATGTAGTCTGGATATAAAAAGAACAAAGAGCCACAGGGATTTAGACTAGAAATCTCTGATAAACCTACGTTCCTGGAAAGCTTTCAAAGAGCAATAGAATATTTCCCAATAGCCTAAATTATGTAACAGCTTTTCTTCATGCTTCCTCCACTGTATATGCGGTGTGAATTCTGTCTGGCTTCATTGATTAGATCATTAATATTATATTTAAAACAATGCTAAAAACCCAAGCACAAACAAAAAAAGCTTATTCTAAGGTCACAGAGGTCACAATTTTTACACATCTTAGACTAGGGTTTTTATATATTAATCATTATAATTCACTTTAACAAGGTGACAAGTTCAAGAGTAGCTGAAGTATTCAGAAAGTTTAATAAGTGTATTTATTCCTTTTGCATTCTCTGCATTTCTAATCTACTCTTTCACACACTGTTTGCAGTTTCAATTAAAAAACTGAAACATTGGAAAACAGATTAAAAACAAATAAAATAAATTATTCTCTTTAATTGCCCCTTGATGTTATAATTTAATGGCAACATGTACCATTAGTCTGAAAAGCACAGACTATTGTCTGTTGGAGTTATGCATGTAGGAAAAAGAAATATATTCACTCTGAAAAAAAATATAAATTGAGGAATGCTGTAGCCAGTGTTCATCCTGGTACAAGCAGCAATACAGAGAACTGATTGTCTCTTTCCAAAACTGAGCTGCTCAAAATAAATTACTTTTTTTATTCCTAAATCAAGCCAATATGCCCAAAGTCAAATATATATTTATTGAAGTTCTCAAGTGAAACCATTTAAAGAGAATGACAACCTAAAAAATGTTAGATAATGGAATGGAGCACACTGAAGAATACAAACACATATTGCAAATCTGTTCAAACAGCTGGTTTTATTACACTGCAGTTCAGCCAGATGAAGGCGAAAAACTCATCCAGATTAAGTGAGGCCCCATTCAGGCAATCCCTGAGATTTCTACCCTCTTAGCAGGGGCAAACTGAAAACTACTGCAGTTCACAATCTAAGTTGATGAGCACCATATTTCAGTTTAGTCTAATAAAGTTTTTGATGTTCTGTAACTCTGTGTAGACACAACTACTCACCCCATTCCCACAGGGTAAATACAGTACAAAGTAGGGCAATTTATGACATTATAAAATAATTTTACCAAAATAAACATGAGTAGCATCATAATTTTTAATTAATATTATTTACATGTAGAAAAGTATAAATTATTTACAATGTAAGAGAACAGAGACTCAAAAAGTAAACAATTAGAGAAAATAATGGGTTTTAAAATATTTTTTTCTAAAAGAGAAAAGTTGATTACAAATTTTAGTGATTTGCATTAATATAGGATGGTCTTCCTAATACATGATTTGTAACACTTCAGATGAGGAATATTAGAAATATGTAGATCTCTTCCTTTTAAGAAGCACACATTCTGCTTCCATAAACTAAATGGAAGTACCTGGTGATTCAGTTTCAGGGCATGCTGTTACTCATTAGTCTTTATAGGAAAGTTCAAGCCCGAACAGAGTAAGTAGCAGAGTTGTACACTGCAGATCCATTTCATTTCAAAAAACATCAATTATACATATCTTTTAGTCCTAGTCTTTGAACAAGGTATGGCTGCAAAACATAGTGATATTATTCATTTGTAATGACACCTCTTCATGTTAGAACTATTGGCTAATACACAATTTAGTAATCTAAGAATGCCATGAAATCAACAAAAAACCTCAAACCTGACATTGAAATTTCCTAAGCTGCCACAAATTTCTTGTGGTATTGGCAAGCATTTATGAGAAACTATGGAGGGGGAAACAAGAGGCAACATAGGCAACATATTCCTATCAGAGCCCTGACTATATATTGAAAGAAGGGTTTCCTGCTAAGGACCTATCAGTCTGTATTAATTAGTTCCTTGCCCGAGGAAGACAGATTCTTCATTTCCATGATGTTGAAGTATTTCAATTCAGAGTATTTCTAAAACTGAAAAAAAAAAAAAGGCAATAAAAAAGTTTCATATTTTATGGCAGCTTGTGAATACCGTCTGATGCCCAGTCTGCAGTTCTACTTCACAATACTCCTACAAATGAAGGAATTATAGTAGACTTTCCTATCCAAGGGCCAGAGAACTTTCTCTAGGTGAAAATTAAAAAAGAGTATGTGTAAGCTATGTCTTTTGGGAGAATAAGCAACTGGGTTTTTTGTCTTTCTGGGACAATCAGCAATCATATGGAGTTCAACATGTGCCAGTACCAGATTCTGCACCTGGAATGGGGCAACCCTGATTGTGTGTATAGTCTAGGGAATGAGAGAGTGGAGAGCAGCACCATAGAAAAGGACCTGGGGGTCCTGGTTGATGGCAAGTTGAATCTGAGTCAACAGTGCCCTGGTAGCCAGGAGAGCCAACCCTGTCCTGGGGGGCATCAGGCACAGCATGGCCAGCTGGGCAAGGGAGGGGATTGTCCTGCTCTGCTCTGCTCTGGGGCAGCCTCACCTGAAGTCCTAGGGAAATCTTTGGGCACCACAATATAAAAAGATCAACTATTAGAGAGTGTGAAGTGACCAATTAAAGATGATGAAGTGTCTGGAGGGGCAGCCGAATAAGGGGTGGCTGAGGTCACTTGGTCTGTTCAGGCTGGAGGAGACTGAGGGGATCTCATTGTGGTCTTCAATATTGTAACAAGGAGAAGCAGAGGGATAAGTACCAATCTCTTCACTCTTGTGACCAGTGACAGGACTCCAGGAAATAGCACAAAGATCAGTCAGAGGAAGTTTAGGTTGGATATCAGGAAAAGGGTTTCCACTAGTGTTGTGTATAGGGGCGTGTTGCCTGGGGAGTCTGAGTCACTCTGCTTCGTAACACACCAGAGGGTGGCTGAGCACTGGAACAGACTCCCAGGGAAATGGTCACAGCAACAAACCTGTGTGAATTCAAGAAGCATTTAGATAATGCCCAAAGGAACAAGATGAACTCCTTGGGGTGTCCTGTGCAGGACTAGGAGTTGGACTTGATCCTGATGAGTCTTTTCCAGCTCAACATATTCTATGATTAACCACATGCCAGTATAGCTGGTTTAACAAAGACTTAATAATCAGAGGTTTTGATTTTCTGAATATTTTTCCCAACATGCTACAGATTCAGGTTATTTTCTTTCAGACAAGGTTACCAGGTTTTCTAAATAGTATACACACTTATTAGGCTGGCTGAACCTTAATCTTTGTCTATAAAGAGTAGGGACTTCTGATTATTTTTTTATTCTTCTTGCAATCATACTCTCAGTCTCTGAATACAGCCATGCCTTTTGATGTTTTTGATGTAGTTTCCAAAAAAAGAATTAAAAAAGGGAATTCAGTATACCAAACTATGCAGCACAATATTTTGAAGCTTAATAAAGAAACCAAAATCCACTAAAAGGTCATTCAAGCTATAACAGTCTTTATCTGAGTTAGAAATATTTTTCTCTCCTTTCTTTTAACTTTAATAGTACCTTAGACTGTGTTGTTTGCTTTGAGTGGAATTCAAATGCAGATTTCCTGGATACTCAATTGCTTTATAAAAGTTGTATGCCTATTTGGTGGGGAGAGACTCTCAAAAGCAAAATAACCATATTAAATTTGTTCTTTCTTGAAGAGAGAATACTATGTTTTAATAAATAAATAGTCATATTTTATGATGAAGCTACTCAAGAAGGAAAATGTAAAATAAATTTTAAATTGAACCAAGATTTAAAAAATTTAATCCAGGGATCCATTCTAGAGTAGATACAATCAGCAAAGACATTTTGGTCCCTATACCCTTTAGCTGGGATGTTGATAAAATGAAGTAAAGGATATACTCTAGGCTTTTGATGTCTTCTATATTCTACACAGTTACTACTTTGGGCTTTCATTAACCTTACAGGCCACAAAATGAGCAATGCAATAGCAGTTCTTTCACATATTTCAAAGGCTCAATTCTCCTTATGTGCATGCCAAGGTACCTAGTCTATATCTAATTCCATTGCTCTCAGTCAATATTTAGAGTGAAAAAGGAAAATAGTGCTCTAAATGCATGGATAGACACTTGTATGCACATTGTATGTAAAATTCTCTAGGAAATTAGCTTTCCTTCCATGCACAGTGAACCCAGGACTGACAAGTGGCATGAACTTTCTTTCCAGAAAAGTTGTTCCATGAACTTGCCCTGAAACCATGAGATGTTACAGCAAATAAAGCCTTAAGTCATTCATTTGTTGAACTCAATGCTCCAGCAATGTCATTGTACCTTGTGTGTTAGCCAACTACATACGCAGATGCTCACAGCACTGTTTTGGACTGTTTCAGTCCAAACTTTCAAGCTGATAAAACTGCCTAGCAGTCACATGACTTAGGAATAAAAATTGATTACTGCTTTTGAACTGGAAGTTCTCTCTGCACTTGTAGCCTTGCCTACAATTCACTATGAAATACCAAAATATATGACTAATTAAATAAAATTAAAGTGGCTAAAAAATAAAAGCTTTTCAAGGTAAAGCAATGCAATAGTATTATATGTCAATGTTTTTTGTTGTTAATTTGCTTTTTAACTTGCAAGATTCATGAGGTAGAAGGGACACAGCACTTTTCTGCTCAAACGGGTGATAGAATAATATCATAAAAGCAAGGGATTGTAATAAACTTGACATGTAGAAAAAGAAGGAAGGAACATGGTGATTTTTCAACATGTCAGCTTGACAGTCAGGTCTTAACAGGCAGACAGATTTTAGCCCCTATGTTCATATTATTATTATTATTATTATTATTTTAATAAGGTGCACCTCTAAGAGGAACACCACTGAATTCTGGGAGTAGGAACTGCATCTTTCTGCATCTTTGCAGTTCATGAGACTGCAGCATTAATTTATAGATTTTTTCTTCATAGTTTTCTGAATTTCTCAAGTGTCTCTCTGCCCTTCTACACAAGGGAATTGGAACACTGTAAACAGAGTTTTGGATATCTCTCTGAAATTCACACTCTAGGCCCAATTCTTCATTTCTTCATTTCCTTCCCCCCCCCACCCCCTTCCCCCATGTGTGGAGTACAGCAGCAGGAAAAAATATTGTTCTCAAATGCATGGGTGGTATGTGTGTGTGTAGTAGGGAATGGGGTTTAGCTAAGTGTTCAGGCCTTTGAAAATTCTAACTCATATTCAATTTCCTACATCAGCTCTTATTCTCAGCAAATTTGGCACTTAAATACTGCGGTCACACTGATTCTCTTCTGCAACTGTTGCTGTTATCAGCTCTGTATTGATGAGAGAGGAGGGCATTTTTGGACTCCTATTTCTAAACATAAAGCTTTGATAGCAGCAGTTTTCTCCTGACTTTTGAACTCTGAGATGCAGGGAGCCAGAGAGAATCAGCATTGCTGGAGCAAGCTGAATAACATGTGCTTTTCTCTTCTGTGGTTCAATGACATGATGCAAGAAGACAAGACATCAGGGCTGTAATCACCACTGCTTTTTGACAGCCTGAAAAATGCTTGAAATTACTCTAAACAGAACACATCTTTAACTGGCATGTGACAGAGTCTTTCTATTAAAGTTTACAAAATACTGCTCATTTATACAAGCTGATAAAAAGAATAAAACATCCATTTCATATTTTTCTTTTCTGTCAAGTACAAGAATTCATAATGAACCTGAAAAAAATGTGACCTCTGTGTGAGTAAGGAAAGCAAATGTGTAAGTTTTGTCTTATTTTATATCCTGACTTTCACTTGAGTGGGTATGAGATTTTAAATTTACAGCTGCATACCTACATTTCTAGGCCATTAACTTACTCACACATGGCACACAGTGTGATTCTTGAGGCTCTTGGCCAGGGCTTGGGCTTTGATTATATTTGTGTGTCCCTTCCAACTCAATATATTCTATAATTTTATGATTTACACACAAGTGATAGATTTTGCCTGCAAAAAAGCCCACATTGAGTACAAACAGAACACAATTACGATTAGATGTTGTGGGGCTTTTTGGGGATAAGTAAAGCCAGATTTATTTAACACTATGACCTGCATCTCCTCAGAAGTGAGACTTACACAACCTTGCTCTAAAATGGCTAAATCCAATGTTTCAAAAAAAAAAAAAAAGGGAAGTAATGAGTCATGCTTAAATTATGAGAAAACTTAATTTGGAAAGAAGTATATTAAAAGGCTTTAAATGTAGATTTATCCACAAGTGGGTGACTCTGGTTTTGGATGCCTAGAATGGTAAAAATAGTCTCTAATTGTTATGGCATGAGCTGTTGAGTACTGTATTTAGTTCTGAGGCCCCCAGTGTGAGGAAGATATGGACCTATTTGTGTGGAACCAGAGAAGGCCATAAAGGTGATCAGACACTGGAGCATCTCATCTTTGAGGACAGGATGAGAGTTGGGGGTGTTTATTTAGAGAAGAGCAGACTTCCAGGAGAGCTGAGAGTGGTCTTCCAGTACTTAGAAGTGGCCTACAGGAAAGATGGGTAGGGACTTTGTTTTGAGATTTGACAAATTGTATTGTAATTGTGACTGCTAGTACTTATACTCAATTGTACTGAAAAGTTTCTGCTTCCAAGTCTTTAAAATAATTATATAGCTGATTATATGGATTCAAGCCTAAGGTTTTTGTCTAATTAATGGTTTCCTAGTTAATGGCACATTTAAAAGTATTGTATAAACTTCTGGAAAGGTTTGTCAGGTTAAAGGGTTTGAGAAGGATTTCTTTTTTTTGTGAATTCATGTTTATCAAATCAAGGGCTTTTTTTTCCTTGTCTCATGCTCCACCAGTGAAGAGGTATTCAAAAGAAACTGAGAGGGAGCACAGGTGGAACAGGTAACCCAAGCTGACCAAAGGGATATTCCACACCACAGAACATCATGCCCAGTAAACTGGGCGGAATTACCTGGAGGCATGGCCAATCTGAGTTTGGGGAAAGTGTATGGCATTGGGCAGGAGGTAGTGAGCAATTGCAGTGTGCATCATTTGTTTTTCCCTTTTTATAATAATTTTTATTATCATTTACCACTATTACTGCATTTTATTTTGTTTTGCTTTCCACTAATGAACTCGTCTTAACACAAAATTTTACTTAGATTCTTCTCCCCATTCCACCATGGCAGGGAGGAAGAGGGGGGCACTGAGCGAGTGGCTGAGTGGAGATTAGTTTTTACTTGCGTTTAAAACAACTGTGCATTTTCTGGCAGCCTGTGGATTAGATGTTCTCAGGCAGATTGGTTTGTAAAAAAAAGTGAAAACCAAAAGTCCTCTTCAGAACTGTATGCTGTCCATCTGCTCCCATGTTCTACTTCTTCTTTTATATCTTTCCCTTTGTATAATACCCAGTTTGTAAGGTTGTCTACATCACTTGCTTTTTCTAAAACATATTTTCATATAAATTTGTCCTGGCATTATTTAACTTAGACTATATGTAAAATTCAATAAATAATTAAAAAAATAAGATATATGCACAAATGCCTTGCAAATACTTTTTAAAAAGTATTTTAATTACTCTTACTTTGATTATTTGTTTTTATTGCGTGGCAGGAAAAGGTCTTTTTTTTGTAGCAGTAGTCTGATATACTACTTTTGATGACAAAAAGTAGTAATCTAAAGTTTCTATCACTTAAAGCTATCAGTTGTTAACAGTTATCAGTTGTTAACAGTTGTTCTTCATGAGACAATATTTTAACAAATCTTTAATCTTAATGGACTTAAGTTTCTAATTTGGTTATACTCTTGTGTCTTAAAAGAGGAAATCTTCTAAGCCAAGGTAATGAATCTGTGATAGTGGTTTCCTAAAATGTATCAACATCCTTATTTTAAATTATTACAAAGAAATTAAAGTTTAAGGACTAAAAATATAGTTTTATATTATGAAATCATTGCCTCACTGAAACACCGATGTGATGAAATAGAAAAAAAAATTCTGTTCTTTTCTTCTTTAATTTACTTTAATATATTTAACTCTTAAAGATGCCACAGAATTGGCCAAATATGTTCCTGCAAAGCAAAGGGTTTTTTTGTTAGTTATGTAATTAGAACAGTCCTCTATTAGACAAGTGGGTTGTCAGATACTATATTTAACATTTCCTTATTTAATTCACTGAACTAATAAACGTAATGATAAACCTAAGTTTATATTTTTGAGCCTGAACTCTCTCTGTATATGCTCAAAAATCTGTAACTTGGAGCTGGTAAGATGTTACACTCAGGAAAGAAATCTCTGACTGGGATAGTATTTAACTTTCTCTATAGAAGGAACAAATTTTTGTGTCACTATTTGATGTTACTTTGACTGTGAGAGGTACTGTTCCTGATTTTTCTGGTGCACCTATATAACTAATACTCTACTTATGACCAAGAATAGTTTTTGCTGAAAAGTCTAAAAGCAGTCACCGTGCATTTCTTCTCATTATTTGGGTTGTGTGTATTACACTTATTAACTTTGAAAAGTCAAGTATCTGATCCTTTCGGTTAGTCAGGTTTTCCATCCTGGTTTCTGAAGCCTATTTACTAATTCATTGACTGCGGAGGCTTTTTTTCTTAGATGCCAAAACAATTCTGAAAAATTTCCAGGCCATTGAATTGTCTAATTTTTGAGTGACTGTACGCATACATTGGTACATATAGTGCTGTGTCTTATATGTGATATATGTATGTCTAGATATGTAGATTATTTTAGATGCAATTAAACAATTTTTGCAGTTTACTCCTAAGTAATGGCACCAGTTCTTTGGCTAAAATCTTGCATGTTGCTACTTATTCCTGTACTTTCTCACTCAAAGTCAATTTATTTAAAGTATTTTTTAACTGTCTTGAAAAGTTTTAGTATGAAGCTTGGACTACAGGAAATATGAGGACAAAACCCTCTAACAGCTTGTATTGTTGTAGCAGCTGCTTGTAATGATGCTTATAGTGAAGAAGATGGAAATTGTATTCTTCAGAGGGATCGTTTCAATTTTAATGCTTAAAATGTAAAACTTGAGTCAATCCTCCATTTCCTTATTTAGCTATAGAGTCTAATATTAATCTTGAGTTTAAACAACGTTAAAAAAACATGTCTTGGATATTATATAATCAAAGTATCATGCACTAATCAACAGAAAATTAAAATCTAAAGAAATTGAAAATGTTCTGGAGTATATATACTGCACGCTGCTACTGTTCATTTTAGTCTTTTGTTACCTGAATGAAATGGAGTATGTTGGAAGACCAGAAAAACTGAATAGGTTTCATCAAATAACAGAAGAAAACAAGAGGAACAAACAATAAAGGGGCAATTTTCATATTGACATATAAAACGACAGATTAAATTGAGGTCTTTGATTTAGCACTTACTTCAGCCTGTGCATTCATAGGAAAACTATTAGCTTGGGGTTTTTTATTTCTAAGAGAAGGCTTTTGCTGTAAGAGAATGAACTTGAATAAGAAGTAAACCAAACTATTTTTCTCATAATGGAAGTGACTCTTCTTCTTGACTTTCAGTAATATGTATTTTTCAGGTGATCGTAGCATTCAGAGTGGTTACTGTATCTCAAGATTGTTTTCTTATGGGTGAAAAAAATAGACACCTTAAAAAATCCCCGCAAATGGACAAATAAAGGCATGATAGGGAAAACAGATATAATAATCATTGATGAGAGATAAGAGTTTGTACTTTGTTAAGAGTCATACATATAAATAAAGTAGTTATGCTGCAAGATCAGCAAACACTCTTGAAATATTTTCTTAGAAGCCTGCCAAGGGAGATGGGATCATTCATTTCCAGATGAAATTGCAGTTGGCAGGAGGTTGTATTTTCCAAATACAGTGCTGGGCTTCTGTGGTGAAACACTGGCTCTTTAGAAGATGGTTGCTTGATAAGAAGAGACAAGATATGATATAGTTTTTTTATTTATTTTCTTTAATCTCTTAATACACTAAAATGGACAATGAAAAGAGCAACATACAAATACAAAAGAAACTCCTAACTTGATGACAACAACAACAATTTTAAAAGTACTATTTTGCAAAGAGATAATGTGGGAAAAAAAGCACTAAATAAAAGAGAATTTCATGCCTTTGATAAAATCTTCTCTTTACTAGCAATTGAAAATACAAAACTGATAAATGTGTAGTATTGAAGACAGTTAAAAATTGGTCAAAGTATTTTAGATGGTTATCTGTAAGTCACATTGATTTCCCTGAGAGACGGAATGATCAGTTTTCCTAAAAATTTGTCCCATATGGCTAAGAATCTAAATACAGACGTGACTTTAATCTGAGTTTCCAGATATTTTTCTAAGTCCTCTTTTATTTTATTTTCTGCATTAAATAGATTTCAGATGAATGGGCACATACTCTAAGTGACGTTTTGAAGAGGCAATCACTGAATCATGTTAATTCAAAATAGCTATCTAGGTCTAGTTTCCTCATAGGTATTTCAGGAGTAGTATCCTGTCTACCTTGAAAACTGAAACGAAATTGATGAACAATCTTCTAAGCTTGGAGCTATCTTCTTTTAAATACGATTTGTCAGGCTGTGTCCCAGAATTCAAGAGAAATTTTCAATGTAAATGCAGAGTGCAGTAACACTTCTGACACATATTTTTTGCTTCTACTTGACCTCAAACTGACATTGAATTTACTCAGGTGAATGGGGGCATTATGTATCTGAGGGTAACCATCACTGATGACAAATATAGTAAAAAAGATAGGAAGGTTTGCTACACAAGAAGCAAATATAAATTGGAACTGCATCTGCTGCGTAGCTGGTGGGAAGTGATGGGTGAGAATTTATTTCTCAAAGTACATTAGGCACTCTAGAGTATCCCTGGTGACTTTAGAGCTTTAGAGTACAAATAAAAACTTTTGGGCTAATTTAACTTTTAAAATAATTTTTTTCTGAATTTAGATATTTTGGTGAGTATCTGTACCTATTTTCAATGAAAACAACTTTTAGATGTATTTTTTCCTAAGTAAGTCTTTGGTCAGAATGTCACTGCAAACATGCACCTCAAATAGGTATTCCAGTAGTGAGTGGACGTTCACATTTATAACTAGAAGAAGGAGTTATCAACATTAATGGAAAACATAGTTTTGCTCCTTTCTTAAATGAAGTTTAATTAGATAATAAGTGGATAACTTCTGAATAGTTGGTATCTCCTGTAAACATGGGAAGTTTGAATTCTGGGAAATTTGAGCTTTAGTTCCAGATGTCAAAGGAAAGAGTTCCACTTAGTTCTGTAAGCAAATAAATAAATAAATAAATAAATGAAAAAGGTGGGGGGTGGGGGTGGAATTTTAGATGTGTTGTTATATTTCCAGAATAAAGTTGATTTCCAAAAACTTCTTTGGTGAATATGATGGAGGCATACCATCCTTTTCAGACAGCATTCTGTATAACAAAGTATTTTTTGCTGCAATGACTAAAGTAGATGAAAAGAAATCCCAACTCTCTCAGTCTTTGAAAAAACAACAGTTACTAGAATAGAAAGAATGCTTGTGAAATTTACAGAATCTGTTCTAGGAAATCTACTAAGAGTTTAATTTGGGAGGTAACTATGCTGTGTTTTCAGCAGTAGAGGATGTCACAATTTTTAAACTCAATTGTAGGAAATTTCTGTTCTCCTTATCCTCATGCTATCTCACCCATATCTTTTTACGTAATAGGCAAAGTTATGCAAGCTTAGAGAAGCAAGAAAATGGTGGTTTTTTAACTGGAGAAGAGGAGTAGTAGCAAATAGCATGGTAGCGTTTATTACTTGAAAGTCAGATTACACATTGAAGACTAGGAAGAAGTGAGTAAGATAAGTATAGTGAGAGAAGGCACTGAAGATCAGTATATAACTTCCCTTCATTTTTGTTCTAGAAATTATGTCTTTTACAGAGCAATGAAATCTGCTAAAAGAAAAGGGCCTCAGGGAAGTTTTGAGCCTAATTTAAATGGAGTTGTTTTTCAGGCCATTTATTCTCATTCATATTTTTTTAAACATTTAATGAGTCATTCTAATTCTAATTATATTTAAAATATGGATTAATAACTTACCCTGTAAGCTTCTTTATTCTTCATATATTTGATCATTGTAAAAGAAATATATATACACATATTTGTCACTTCCAGTTTATTATAATACAGCATATTTCAGTGTGTACATTTTAGCAAAAGAACAAACACTAACAAATTTTCACTTATATGATCTGATTCCTTTCATGATTCATAAAAACATTTCATAGTCAATTTTTCTCAGTTCTAATACTTATTTCTTTCTAATATTCTGCTAACAGTGTTGATTACAACACGGCATTTCTTTTCACTGAGTATGTACCATCTCTTATCCAGAAAAGACTCATAATGTTTTGCACTGGTTTTGGCTGGGGTAGAATTAATTTTCTTCACAGCTGATCGTATGATGCTGTGTTTTGGATCTGGGCTGAACACAGGGCTGTTAATATACAGATGTTTTTGTGATTGCTGATTGCTTGCACAGAGCCAAGGTCTTTTCTGCTGCTCATACTGCCATGCTGGCAAGGAATTTGGGGGTGCTTGGGAGGTCAGGAGGAGACACAGCTGGGACAGGTGACCCAGCCTGACCAAAGGGACATTCCAGACCATGTAGCATCATGCTCAGTGTAGTGAAGTGAAGAAGGAGGAAAAGGGAAATGTTTGCAGTGATGGCATTTATCTTCCAAAGTGACTGCTACATGGGATGGGGCCCTGCTTTCCTGGAGATGGCAGAACTACTGCCTGCCCATGGGAACCAGAGAATGAATTCCTTGCTTTGCTTTACATGTGTGCATGGCTTTTGCTTTTCCTATTAAACTGTCTTTATCTCAACCCATGAATTTTCTCGCTTTTGCCATTCCAATTCTCTCCTTGATCATGCTGGTGGGGAGGTGAGTGAGAGGCTATGTGGGGCCTTGGCTGCTGGCTGGAATTAGACCAGACTGACAAAGTAAATTATATTTGTGGAAGGAAAATAGATATTGTGATACTGCTTTTTTACTGAAAAAAGCCTTTCAAATGGGAGTGATTTTAACTTGGACTTACTTTCATTATATGAAATGGTCATGGTGTTCATGAAAATCAGAGTATATTGTACAGTGGCAAAAGAGTAATTTCACGTTTCTTTAAAGTGTGTTCCAGGCCCAAGTCTCTTTCATGTACAGAGCTGCTAGCTGCTATCAGCTGTTCTGATTAGGGCCTTTTGTGTGTGTGTGTGTGTGTGTGTGTGTATGTATGTTTCTGTGTGTGTGTGTGTGTGTGTGTGTCATTCACATCACAGAAGTCCCCAAATAATAAAATGTTTTCTTCAGCTACTCCATGTGTGAAAGGAAAAAGATCACTCATGTTTCTTTCAATGGGTCATTTAAAATTGTTTTAGTTTAAATAAATTGGAATTTCAGGATTACAAAATATAAGTCTATGCTGGATTTTTTTAAATCTGTCAATAATTTATATGATTTACAGAAGATAAATACTCACAGTCAAAACTCTTAAAACCAGTAGTATTCCCAAGAAACACAAAGAGAAGGAATTAACAGAAGACAATGAAGTAAAAATCAAGAACTACCAGGAATTCATTGAGACTAATACTCATAGATGGCATAGATGTAATTTCAACTTGAGGAACAAGAAGCAGAAAAAAACCCTTGCTGTATCTGTTGAAAGAAGGTAGGACATCACGATTTTCCAATGTCTTTCTGACATCTCTCACAAAGAAGTGCAAAGCTGTGGTATCTAAAAAGAATAAGAAGTTTCCTTCCTTCTTCTTTATATCTTTTGACATTTTGCTTCTCCTAACAATATGAAATCTATTCAGAGATTTCTTTCTTTTTCAGCTCTACTAATTATTCAGCCATCATCAGCTATTGTTCATAAATCGTTTAAAGCAGCAGGGAGTCACTAAAGCAGATGCTTTGATTTCTTTCTAAAATTGCAGGTGTCTACACAGTTCAGCAGTCATTACTGTGCAAGGTCACTTAGTGATGAGATGTAAAGAAGTGTGGGCTGGGAAAGTATAGACTGAAGAGAATAATGTCTAAAAACATCTCTCAAAAGCCCTATGCTTCAAGGTGCAGAGCATCTCCCAAAAGACAAACAACTTCTATTTAAATGAACCTGATTTAAGACTGAATATTTCTGAGGATACACTCAGAGGGTTCCATAAAAAATGCCTTGTTTCAGAGTTGATTATTTTGCATTATCAAAATGGTGGTTTCATTATTTTCTCACATAACTTACAAATTTTTGTTTCAACTAGTTTTAGTTTGAGGGACAATGCAATTTTATTGAGGAGTCATTTTCCAACCAAATGGAAATAGTCATTCTACCTCAATAATTAACATGATTGTAGAGTACCTAAATTTTCAAAAATATTTGGCAATGTTCATATACGAGGACCTACCTTAATCTAAACATTGCTGTATTTTCTAAAATGCTGAGCCCAGAGGCTAAGTGCTAAGCACCCAGTGTGTAAGAAGTGACTAGTAGTCCACATGGTGAGGTGGATCAAAGAAAAACTTATTTCAGTATCTGGCCTCTGTAAGATTTTCAAGATACATTTTGACAAGCAAAGTCTGAAGATATTAGCAATTCCTTTCAGAATTTAAGCTTTATCTTGTCATAAAAGAAATACAACTATAAAATCCAATACAAAATTTCCAGATTTGTCAGCCATTTTGTCCTGCTTTAAATTTGGAATATTTTGGTAATATTATTTCTACAGTTGTTTTCTGTTTTCTGTAGTTCTTTTTTTTTTACTTCTACAGTCTTGTATGGCACAAAACTACAGTATGGAATTCAGTAGAAGCAATTTCCCCATAGAAGTTTCACTTTGGAAAGACAAGACATGCATGCGTGCCTGAGACTGTAATTTTTCCAGCTGAGCAACAGAAAGAGATACTGCCTACTACTATTGCAGGATCTTCTTGAATCCTCAATATAAAAATAGTCTCTCTGTGCAATCGTCTTAGATGTGCTTTTATTTCCTTAGTCTTGTACTGCCATACTATTAGTAGTATTTATTCTATCGTTAAAACTAGATTCCCAGGCTTTCAATAAGCATGGGTGAGAATTTTAGAGAATTCATTTTCATTTTTTTTTCCCTGGGAAATTCTAGAGAGATGAAAATTGTGTTCAGGAAGAGCGTAATCATAAAATAAAAGAAGCAAATAAACTCTCAGTAGGCTTTCTTTCACTCAATGAGTAAGGCATACCAATATTGGGAGTTTGCTCTCTCACATCAAAAGTTGGAAACAACTCTGTAGTTAATTTCCATTAACTTAAGTAGTTCATAAATAGAACACTCTCAGAAAACTAAAAAGTCTTAAATATAGTTCTGTTAACCAGAATAAACCACAAGTGTACATTAATTTGATTATTTCATTATTTGTGTATTTTTAGATGGAAGAAAGAAATAACATATGCACAGGAGAAAAAGATACTCAAAGAGATGGAAATTTTGGGTAAAAAAAAATAAACCTATTTTAAAGAGTGTTTGTTTTAAAATATATTAAAAAACATTTGCTCAATAACTCAATTCTGAAAGCAGTTTTTTAAACTATTGCATATTTAGGTTTTGTTTTTTTTTCCTTCTAGGTCAGAACAGACAGGTTTTCTCTGACCTTAAAGTTTGCATATAGCCTTTTAATAGATAACATCAGTTGTTGGTGAGATGCCTTTACGGATCATATAGGAAAAGAAATGTTGAACACAAAAAAAAGAAGAAAATGTTTGATTAGTAGCAAAAAAACTATTTGTCAGAAAAGACTGCATTTTTTTATATTAAGCTGTGCTGAAGCAGCTTATTAGGGAGAGAATTTTAGTTTTCAGCTTGAATGATGACTTTGATATGAATATAAAATGACTAGAAGCAACATCCCCTAGTGATTCTCAGCATTGCTTGACATATATTTTTCTTGACTTCTCTCATCTTATAAGAATGTCCTATGGAAAAGTGCTTTTTTATAAACTATTTTTTCTCAACTAAATGTCCATCTGACTGAGGAAATAGTTAATTCCAAGCATATGGATAATTGACAATGACCTTGATGATTAGAGGTTTCCAAGGCCCATCAGAAAAATTTCAGAGAAATTTAAATAATTAAATTGTAGGCATGTGTTAGTCACTGAAATTTGAGTCCAAGGTACATTTTTTGTATTACATATTTTTACACATAGATAATCTATTTCTTCTATACATATCTATCTTCCCCTTAATTTTAATTTCTTTTCACTCAGCCATGCTGGTCTCTTGCTATCCTTTCCTTATTTATATTCCAAAGGATTGAGAGCTCTTGTACTCTGTGGAAAGAATCCTTAAAGATCTGACAGCTATATTCTTCCCCTTTATTTCTGAAAGCAGCTTCCCAGGGTGTCCTATTGACTAACTCCTTGAAGATCTGGAATTTTGCTTTGTGAAGGGTCAGGCTGCTGAGTTTACTCTTCACTTGACCAACATCCCTCAGATCTGTGAACTCCAGCAGTGCATTACCACTGCAGCTTCATCCTCTGTACTTTTCCTCAGATCATAGGAAGGACAAAGTTGGCAAGTCAAGAGAAACAAAGCAACTCTCATTCTCACTGTTCCGTAAAATCTATCTGTGTACCATAAGGCTTTGCTTTTAGAGAGACCATAGGGATGCTTCAGTTAGGTTTTCAACATGACTTTTGGAGTCTCACCACTGTCATCATTGCAAAGGACAAAAGAACTGAAGAGAACTGGAGACTCTAGATTCCTAAAAAAGATTGCCAAATAAGAGAGGCAATCAAGAACAAAATTAGGTTTTTATGATATATTTTATGATTCACATTTCACTTGCTAATTCATTTACCAAAAAAAAGGTGTATTTTTAATATGATTATATAATGATTGTGGAAGACAAATTACATGACTAACATTTTGCATCACAAACTGTGCATGGAGTTTTGAAGGTGTTGAATATTCAGAAAATAAAATCATGCTGTCAGCTCAAATAAGGAGGAAACATATGCTTTAGGCAAAAACAACAAAGGACATAGTGATGCTGTAAAGTCTATAGGAATAATACATTAGTTACACTGATGAAGTAAAACCAGCAACAGCTTAGTCACAGTCATTTTAATCTAAACCCTTTCTGTACTCTTTTCTGTCTGAAGAGAATTGTCTTGGTAAATTCATTTGAAAATACTAAAATTTAAAATAAAGCAATGTTTATGTCATAGGAAAGTTAATATAACAAGTAATTTTTAAGAGATATCCTAAAGAGTGTTTAAATTTATTTTATAGATATACAGCATCTTTGCATCTTGAATCCATGATTTTTGCAGTCAAGAAGAGAGATTAGCCTCTTCTTATCATGGAAGGGCAAGATTTAAAGGGACCATGGTGGGTAGTCTTGTTTAAACTCCCTGCTCAGGCAGAGTCCTCCTAGCACACATGGCATAGGATTTTGTTCACGTGGTTCTTGAATATCTCCAATGAGGAAAACCTCACAGCCTCTCTGGGCAGCCTGTTCCAGTGCATGGTCACCCACACACAAAGAAGTTCTTCCAGATATTCAGGTACAGCTTCCTGTGCACTAGTTTCTGCCCATTGACTCTCATTCTTTTTTTTGTCACCACTGAGAACAGCCTGGCTCCAGCCTCTGGAAACCCTCCCTTCAGATACTGACAGGCATTGATGCCCTCTAAGTCTTCTCTTCTTAAGGCTCAACAGGTCCAGCTCTCTCAGCATTGCCTCATAAGTGAGGTGCTCCCACCCCCTCATCATCTTCATAGCCCTCTACTGGACCTGCTCCAGGAGCGCCATGTCTCGCTTGTCCTGGGGAGCCCAGAACTGCACACAGCACTCCAGATTTGGCCTCAGTAGGGCTGAGTAGAGGGGCAGGATCACCTGCATTAATCATCTGCTCTTCCTAGTGCTCCCCAGGATACCATTGGCCTCCTTGGCCACAAGGACACACTGCTGGCACATGGGCAGCTTGTTGTCCACCAGAACTGCCAGGTCCTTCTTTGATGATCTGCTTTGCAGCAGGTCAGACCCAGCCTGTACTGGTGCCTGGGGTAATACCTCCCCAGGTGCAGGACCCTGCACTTGCACTTTGTTTAACTTCAGAATATTCCTCTCTGTCCCTCTCTATAACCTGTTGAGGTCCTTCTGAACAGCAGCACAACATTCTGGGTGATCAGCCACTCCTCCTAGTTTTGTATCATCAGCAAAATTGCCAAGGAGGCATCTGCCCCTTCATGTAACTTACTAATGAATAAATTATACAATTTTTGGCCTAGTGTTGAACCTTGGAGGTCACCACTAGTAACAGGCCCCAAACTAGACTCTGTGCTGTAACTCCCTGGGATCTGCCATTGAGCCAGTTCTCAAACCACCTCTCTGACCACACATCCAGTCCTAAAACCATCTCTCTGTCCACTCATTCAGCCCATACATCCTGAGTTTGCCTGTAAGGATGTTGTGAGACAGTGTCAAAAGCCTTCCTGAAGTTGAGGTAGACAATATCCACTGCTCTCCCCTTATCCATCCAGGTAGTAATTTCATCATAGAATTAAATCAATCAAATTGGTCAACCATGATGTATCTTTAGTGAATCCATGCTGACTATTCCTGTTCACCTTCTTGTCACTCATGTTGATAGAGCTGGCCTCTATAAAGTGGTACTCCACCACCTTTACAGGGGTAGAGATGAAGCTGACAGGCCAGTAGTTCCCTTGCTCCCCCTTCTTGCCATATTTGAAGACCAGGGTGATGTTTGCTTTCCTCTAGCCCCCAGACACCTCTCCTGATCACTGCAACCTTTAAAAAATGATCATCACTGACAGAGCTATTGTGTTCACTAGCCCTCTCTGTTCTTGTGGATGCACCTGTGTAAACAGATCATCCAGTTCCTCCTGTTTGTTTCCCATACTGCATATGTTGTTGTACAGCTTCATAGTAGTATTTGATTACATCAATATCCCAGTGGGATGCAAAGATATGCCCCATAGTCCTGTAATCCTTTTTTTGCCATAGGTGTCCCCTTCCCACACCTTATCTCTGTCTAGCCTGACCCTGTCCCCAAACCCCTTCAAATCTAGATTAAAGCTCTATCAATGAGCCCTCGTAACTAGCTCATGACCCCTATGTTTTCCAGCTCCATTCTTTATTATTTTACATATAGGTCAAGAAGAGATTAATTACTTCAATAATTACAGGCAATGAACAAGAAAGATATATGGCCTTTACTGAATACATCTTTAACAGAAATGTCTTCATTCCAAAATTTGGTCATTTCATATGTACTAGGACAGACTATTTTAAAATATTTAAAGATTACAATACCCCAAATTACACATTCATTGCTTTCAATACTGGGCTTTTAATGTATTAGTTTTTCAGCATAGATCTGCTCACTAAGCAGCTGAAAAATGTTTTTTACATCAGGCATTGGTCTTTGTTGGAATGAAGGAGTTATTATTGCATGGTATAAACACAAATAAACATCTGTTTCTTTTGTCCTTATACAAGTAATTAACACAAAATCAGGAAGCACATTTCTCACAGGAGGAATTCTTGCAACCTTGGTGCAAATGAGATTTGCATTCTGACATTGCAGAGTATTTTTTTCTAAAATTCCAGATAGAAAAGCCTTGCACCAAAACCAGAACAAAATGCACAAGTAATAAACTCCCTCAGATTATATGTTGGCATGTTTTATCATAGATTATCAAAATATCATTGCACATTGAAAGAGATTCTTCTAAGTGCTACCACTCATCACTTTACAAATTTCCCTAATACTTTTAAAATTTCAGAATGTAACAGATATCAGAGTATCACTGGGGTCAATCTTTCTCCATTGTTTGCATTTTTAGTGTTCTTCCCTGGATAAGGGATTACTTCAGAAATGCTCAGCACCTCTTGTGAAATGCCTAGCTTTCTCATCCAGATGTAGTGCCTGTGCTTAATGTTGTGCAATGCCCACTGTAAGATTAGAGAGAGAGAGAACAACAGATATATTTTACTACAACTGTAGGTCTCCACCCACACAGTTCCTTTTTAATTACATCTTATATACATTATTTATCATAGCTAGATATAGGTAGAAATAAAGCACAAAAGCTTAAGCAGAAGGGAAAAAATGGGGAAAATACACATAAGGTAAGAAAAATGCTTTTTTCCTTTTTTAACTACCAAGTGTTGTCAAGTATAAACAATGAGCTAGTTGCCAGGTCCCAATGGCCCTGAACATCCTCACCTGCTTTCTGGGCTCAGTCTTGTTTCCACAGGTTTTGCTTGAGCCATACTACATATAGATCTCTGTCCATCTTTTTTCCTCACATTCTTGCCTTGTTGTACCTTTCCTGGGAGGCTGCAAGAATTAGCAAGGTTTGGTTTTAACCATTATTGGCATTCTTTAAAAACTTCTCTGAGAGTAATAGCTCCTAGCTACGATTATCCTATGTGGTGTGATTGCAATGATTTGAAGTATTCTTTGCTATTATATTTCCTTTAGAAAACTAGCAAAATTGGCATTAGGACATTAAGATATTAATATTACAAAAACATTAGTATGAATTACAGAGAGGTGGTGGAGAAGAGAGAGGGATGGGAAGAAAAACTGAAGAAGAGGAGGAATAGATTAGTTAGTAGGTCATAAGTGCCTATAAAAATTAAAGAGGTGGGAGCAAAGAAGATGGGATGGAATTATTTAAAATTACTAAAGGTGATAAAAGCAAGAGCAATAACCTGAAACTCAGACAGGAAACAATAATTTGCATATTAATATAAAAAATTGTGATAGTGACGTCAATTAGAAAAAGGAATAATTTGCTGAAGAATATGGTTCTGCTAATACTGCCTAAGGTGTCAATGAGACTAACATAACACTTTCCCACATTAACAAAGGCAATCTTTTTACAGAAGAGTGAAATGAAGATAGAGTTGATTTGCAAACTACTCTTCTGTTGTAGTATAACCATGGGTATTTTTGTCCAGAAAAGGAAAGCTTCTTTGTTTTTTGTTTGATTTTTAAAAAATGTATTTATTTTAAATTCCATTTCCTGATTAATATTATTCTGTGACACTCTTTACAGCACACAGCTCCTGTATTTTGTGCTTGATGGTCCCTCTTGGATATTTATTCTATATATTTTATGATAGTAATTGTAGATGATTATCCTGCTTGTTTTTCACTTAAGAAAATTTGAACTATATTCAGTTCAAGTCAGTACACAAAAATCTGATTTTCTTTTCTTTCTAATTTTTTTTAACTTTGGAAGTTAAATATGAATCTTCAATAGTTTTATAAATATATAATAATTTACTTATTTGATCGCAAGTAAATACACTTGAATACATTGTTTTACCTTCTTATCAATGCCATGATGGTTTGTTTTGTGAATCTGTTTAACAACTCAAGTAATAAAATTTCTGATTATATTTTGTGAATATACTGCTTCATATTGAAATGTTCTCTCTGTTTTGAAAGTGTATGTCTGTTGGAAAGGATGAAACTGAAAATCTTACAAATATGAATGCTTAGATTCTGAGAATATAGAAACCATAAGCGAGATTGAAATGAAAGCCGTCTTTG
>JANRGV010000001.1:122704171-122731786 GCA_024734035.1 Alethe castanea
TTCCCTCTCTCTGCCTTTCTCTTCTCCCTCCGTCCTGCTCTGGGCTGCGGCTGGCAGCTCTTAGCAGGACTCTCTGTGCCCACGCCCTCACAATAAACGCAACATTGTAACCATCTTACACAGGGCTCCTGAGTTTGTCCCGGACGCTGTCCCCCGACACTAAGTAACCTACATATGTCTCTGCCAACTTCACCAAGATTAAATTGGAAATGAAATTATGTGTTAATTATGAGCTTATTTCTGAATTATTGTGCTCTTTTTATTCACTAAAAGTATATTTTCCTAAAATATTACTTAATAATTAAAGTGCTTGGTTCTTTCAAGAAATCATAACAGTAGTCTTTCTGTGGAAGAGACCAGACAATAGTAAAGCATAGTAAGCAATGCTTTCAGTTAGAAAAGTAGATTGCCTTGAGAAGATTTTTTCAAACACAAGAAGGTAGGCATGAATTAATCCATCACATGGTCCCTGGTGAGTAGGTTATAATGAAGCAGTACAATGAGGTAAAAATGAATCCTAGAATTTCTGTTAATAGTTGGTTTGAAAAGAAAATATATCAGAAAGGACTAAAGGGTCAAAGTTTCATTACAGTACTTTCATGTCATCACCAGAAATATTACATCTGGGTGTGTAATGCTTCAAGAAGTCACATAAACCTGATTATTTGGCATCATATGTTGTGGTACATGGGAAAGTGCTGCTAAAATGCTCCAGGAATAGTTCCTATGCACTTAATAAATTCAGTCTGTAGGAAAACCTTAGCAGAAAAAATGTAGTGGAATTTGCCAGTTACATCTGGTGAAATCCCCTTAATGACATGAAAAGTTCAAATAGAACTGACTTTGTTTATATGCATTTTTTTAACTGAACTAAAGTTACCTTGCATGCAGGTATCCAGTTTTAATAGCTTAGCTGATTCATGGATATATTTAATAATATGGTCATGACAGTTCATATGGATTTTGAGCCTTAATAGGAACAAAGGGTAAAAAAATAAAACAACAGCGATTTTAGGCAAAAGACATGTTCAACAAGAAAAAGACACTACTGATGATAATAAAATATACTAAAAAATTATATGAGACACAAGATATGCAACCTTGTCTTTTTCAGAGAGCTGGAGCTCTCTTCCCAGGACAGAGGTTATTGCACCAAGCCTGCCAGAGTTAAAGTGCTGACAGCTCTCTCAAGTACATGGTGTAATTCTTAGGACTCCTCTGTGCAGGACCAAGAGTTGTCCTTTGGTGTTCCTTGTAGGCCTGTTCCAATTCAGGATATTCTGTGATACATATCAGACCAGAGCATAACTTTTTTTTTTTCCTACTTATATTTCCTAAGAAGAGATGTGTCAGAAAGCAGCTATCAGAATATTAATAAAATAATTAGGTCACATGACTTGTCTGTATGTGAGTGAAGGTATTGAAAATGTAACCTAATTCAAGAACTGTAGGATAAATAAAATGCCTACTGCGTGGACTTTACTGGAGATCTTAGAAAGAAAAACATATGGATTGGATGTTGTCCTGATTTTGACTGGGACAGAGCTTATTTTCTTCTCTGTAGCCAGTACAGTGCTGTGTTTTTGTGTTCAGTATGAGAATAAAATTGATAGCACGATGATGTTTTGGCTGTTGCTAAGTGGTGCTTACCCTAAGTCCATGACTTTCCAGGTTTTCATACTCTGCCTGTGAGCAGGTGCACAAGGAGATGGGAGGGAGCACAGCCAGGACATTCCATAGAATGTCATCCTTGGTATATAAACTGTGGAGAATTACTGGAAAGTGAGAGATGGCATCAGTCAGCAGATGATTACCAGCTGTAATGTGCATCACTTATTTCACTTGGGATTTATTTCCTACTCCTCTTTTAAATGTATTAAAATTATTTTTATTAGTAGAAGTAATAATAATGTTTCAATTATTAAACTACTCTTATCTTAACCCACTAGTTCTATTTTTTTTCTTTCCTGGTTCTCCTCCCCAGCTCATTGGTAAGGGAAGGGAGTAAGCAGCTGCATAGGACTTAGCTAACAGCTGGGGTTAAACCATGGCAGATGTTTGCAAGTGGTGTCATAAAGAATCAGTTCTGGAAACATTTTGAAAATGTCAATGATGATCAAACTATGAAAGTACAATGAAGGGTATTTCTGACATGAATTTTGAATAATCTATACATAGTACAATGAGATAACCTATCTTGGAAGCTGCGGTAATAAGGATGAAGTAGATTGTAAAAGTGTAAAGTTCAAGGTTTATATATTTGAGATTGTTAATGAGAATTCAGAATGCAGCTGCAATCTAATCCCTTGTAAGTAAGGAAAAATATAATTAATCACAAAAGCGATGCAGCTATGAATGAGGAGAATTGCCAGTAAAAATGGTGAAACATTACTTTGGAAGAGAGTTGTTTTGCTTCTCATTCTAAAGAAGTCAAATAACAATTTTTTTTTTGACTGAAACTTCTGTCATTACTGCACTGCAAGGCAGAAAAGGACTTAATCAAAATGACAAAATAAGACTAGAAAAGTAGTAGAAAATATATAACACAAAGATGCCTTGACTGGGAATATAAGAACACAGTACTTGTAAATCCAACTTCACATCCTAAGAAGGAAAACATTATTTGTTGTAAATTTAGTTTTGCAATGTGCTGAACAATGAACTCTCTTACAAGAGTGATATGTATCCTAAAATGTGTTTACGTAGGCCTATTAGCTAAGCTCTGAGTTTACATAATTTTGTGTCCTTTGACATAATTTTTAGCTGTTACTTTGATAACTATATGAAACAGTAAGATTAACTCAAAAAGGCTGTTAAAATGTAAAAACTCATCTACCTTTAAAAATTATTTCTTACTAACTCGATTATTCTTGAGTGCAATGAAATCAGATTTGTGTCATAAATACAGAATTAATGAAGAGAAAAGATCTATTAATGAGCAAATCATCCAGATTCTGAAATACTATAAATCATCATCTGAGACAGATGTGTTTAAATATCTCATTTCAATTTGTTTAAACTGCACTGCCACTATATGAATGATTAAATCCATGAACAAATAAAATAATGAGGGAATTTACTTCAGTAAGATCAAAATCACTAGGTATGAAATGAAGACTATTACTTTCTTAAATACAAATTTGATACCTCAGTAGTAGGTATGTATAAAATTTCTGTTACTATAAAACCTATATTTCAATGTAGTGCAGTACATGTCAAAATTTATACAAAATTAGGTCATAAAATCCTTTCAAGTAATATGTTATTTTTGGTAGCGTTCAGATGTTCTGCGAGACAGAAATAAGCAAGAATCAAGAATTTGTCATCACTATTAAATAAATCTCTTCCTGAATACAAAGAAGAAGAAGTTTTGTTCTGTTTTATATAACAGTAAACAACTTTTGGAAGTCTGCCAATTTCCAAATTGATTATTATTGAATATTTTAAACTCTAAAAGCAGGGTCTCATTTAAGATTTTGTTTGTGTGAGTGCATAGAGCCAGAGCGAGATTTCAGTTTTGCTAGGTTGCTTAGGAAATAGCAATATTTAAATGTGATTGTGCTTCACCAGCAGTTTTTCAGTTCACATAGATCAATATGGACCAAATTGTGGCATTACTACTCCAGAAAAATATTCACTAAAGTCATAAAGTGGGAGAATTTTGTGGTAGATTGTGGCACAATGACAGAATCTATGGGAAGTTATAGCAGGCACTGGAAGGCAGTTAGAACAATGAACTCCTTGAACTCCAGTGATGGAGATGAGATTAAACTTTGATATTCAATGCCATGCCAGGTTTTCACGTAAGGTCATTAACTATTAATCCTCAGAAATGAGTACTGACCTTAATACTAATATGTGTGGTTTCACTATTCTGTTCATGAGCATAACTGTACCAATCTCCTTGGCTATTTGATGTGTGCAAGAATAGTAATACTGCAAAATGTGATGCAAAGTAATTTATTAAAATTCAATAATGTCTTTGTAATTTTCATGATGAACCTATTTTAAAGTCTGCATTCAATTTTAGGAATAAATATAAAACTGAACAAGTTGAAAATAGATTTCTAGTAGTGCTATTCTGCTAAACAAATGGACGAAGATGACATTATCTAGATAAATTCAGATGCCATATGTCATAGAAAGCTTTAAAAAAGGGTTGCTCTTTCTACCCATTTAATAATCTGAAATTCAGAGAATATGAGATTTTACGTGATTTTCCTAGAAACAAATATATAGGTAACTCAACTTTCCAAAGTCTGATATGATTATAAATATTTCATAAGTAAATAAACTGCAAGGTATTTAATCAATATATTGCAGAGAAGAATGGCTTCATGCAGAGAGTTATGGAAAACTTTCAATAGTGACAAGTTTTCATTTATCATATTTCCTTTTATAGACTATTCTTCTGTCAGCAGGAGGTTCAAATTCAGAGTTTTATTAGTTGCTTTGAGGTCTCAGTAACATATTCTTAGGCTGTTTATATACAAATATGCAACAAATATGAAGAAGCAAAATTATTCCAGAGCTCTGCTGTAGCTATGACAACCACCTTCCACCGTACTTCATTTAGATAAATCAATCTGACAGCTAATAAGAATGAGTTTTAACATATTTTATTCATGATGGAATTTCCTGAATGTTATTTTCCTGGGAAAATGCATTAAAAATTGTATTATTTCTCCATTAAGAGAAAGGATTTCTACCAGAAATACTGTGTTCTCTAACTTAATGTTCAATTTTAGTTCCTACATATGAAGTTTAAAATGCATTGTGTCTTTGTTCTTTGTTTTACTCAGCTGGGGAACATGGACTTTTGCAAGAGTCTTAGTTCTAGTGAAACAATATATTTCAAAGTAGCTCACCAACTTGCCTTTGGTATCTCATTCTTCTCTATCTTCTGATATAAGTTTTACATGCATATTTTATATATAATCAGGGCTCAGAGAGGCAATAACCAGAGCAATTTATAAATTTAGAAATTTAAAAATATGCTGTGAAATCAGGTCCCTGTTAGTGCTGTTCAGTGACAGTTTACACCTATTTACTTCAGCATTGCCATCATCCCACTTATACATCTTGACAGTCCTTTTCCTTTTGATGATACTGATTCTTCCCTGATGCCACAGAAATTGATCCCTGAAGGATACTTACCCAGTAGAAAAAACCTCTTGGGGTGGGGGGGAAGAAAAAAAAAGGGAAAAATAAAACAGAAAAAAGTATAGCATGTACCAGTTTCAGACAAGACCTAAGTTTAGATTCTTAACTTGTTCCCCATTAATACTCTCAGAATAGGAACATAGTTCAATACTCTTGAACTCCTGAAAGTCTCTGAAATTGCAAACTTTTTCCTTTAAAGTTTTATTTACTAAATATGAAAATACCAAGAAACTCAAGACTGCAAATGACATTTAAAACAGAAGGCAACCCTCCCAGTGACTATAACATACATTAAAAATGTCATTTGATAATTTTTTCCTAGTTTTTAAGAATATTGGCTTATTATCTCAAAAGCTACGACACAGGTAGAAAAATAATGTTAATATAATGCAGAAGTACAAAAACACCTCTTGTTCTCAGACAGAAAAATAATTAGATATTTTTAATATGTGCCCAAAGATGCATTCAGGAGCAGTGAATGCTTATTATTATTTTAAAATATATCATTACAAAGTACACTTAAATGAATATCTTTAATAGAACTTTGAAAATCTTCATGATAAATTCAGAAAAAAAGATTTAAAATATTACTTTGAAGTGAAAGGAAGTTCTGAAACCCTCAGTGCCTCACACCAGTAACTCAATTTGGCTTTGAAATAGAATGCATGGTAAATATATGATTTACAGCACCTTAATTGTTCAGACTTTTGTATCAAGAGCCTGTGTGTGCAAATCATAAACCACAAAGTTTAGAACTAAAAACCTCTTTAGTTTTGTTTTTTTTCTTTCATCTCCAAGAAAGGCAGTATTATCTCAAAACACTTTACTAAAATATATATTTTTCAATTGTGTTCAGTCCCTTTGAAGCAGGATTGAGCGTCGTCCATGTTTCATCTGATGGCTTTTGAAAGTTTGAAACAATGTAAAAGTTTAAGAAATCATTCCAGTTTGTATTATAATTTCAACGTCGTGGCTGGCTTCTCGTACCCACCCAGCTTCTCCCTCAATTATTCACCTCAGATGGACAAAATAAGATGAAAATGTGTAGAGATACAGGCAGTTTAGTAAAGAAAAAGGCCAAATGTGAAACCGCATGAGATTAAGCAAAAAGATTATTTTCTACTTCCCATCAGCAGTCATGGTCCAGCAATCTCTTGGTAAGTAGGGCCCCAGTGTGCTTATTGATCTCTTACTAAGACAAAATGCTTAATAACAAATGTCCCCTCTGTCTCCTCCTTTCTCTGAGCCTTTATCGACTGAGCACAACACTCCATGGTATGTAATATGCCTAGAGTCGACTGTCCTGGCTCTGTCCCCTCCCAGCCTTTTGCCCGCTCCCAGACTGCTGGCTTTTGGGGTTATGGGAATGTTGGGGAGACCGTGCTGAAGCTGTTGAGCAGCTCTCAGCAGTGGCCCAAACACTGTTGGTGCTACCAACACCATCCCGGCTACCAATACAAGGCACAGCGCTTGGGAGAGCTGCTATGGGGAAAGTGACCTCCGTCCCAGTCAGACCCTGTGCAACTTCCACCCCTGTTACAGATTCTCTAAGCTTTTTTTCTTTAGAAAGACATAGCTAAAAAGTTCTTACCAACTTGTTTTTTATATTGTAAATTAAATAAACTTTAAATAACCCTGCAAGCTTTGTGAAAGCACCCTTTGTGCTAAATCATTTATTGTATCGCTGTGCTCGTTTTGGGTGAGATAGAGATGGTTTTATTCACAGTAGACATTATGGGGCTATGTTTTGATTTTGTGCTGAAAAAAGAGTTGGTAATACAGGGACATCCACACTACCACTGATCTTACACAGTGACAAGGGTTATTAAATATATACTATTTTTTTAAAAGGATACAAATTTCAGGTAATAGACATCTGAAATATTCTTATATCATTCCCAGTTCTTTTCTTTTTTTTTTTTCTGGGAAAAAGTAAATATGTGTGATAGTTGCACTTACAGTCTTTAACATTCAGCTAGAGCAAATCTAGTAAAGATTTCACATTTTTTAGACCACCAGAAAAATCATTGTTTAATATAGTGCATACGTATCCTTTAAATTACCTGCCCTTGTACTATAAAAAACATTTGTTCCAATCTCTGAATTGCTGAAATCATGTTTTATGTGAAGACTACAAAGCACTGAAAACCTAAGTTTCCATAGCAATTGTTCAGTGCCTCAAAAGACTAAACTGGTCAGATTTTTGTTTTCAGCCAAATTGAGTGTATTATTCAGTCATTAACAGTTTTACTCATTTAAGGAACTCTGAGAGAAACAATTTTTTTCATAATGCAGCTCTTCTTCCAAGTATTTTATTTGAATATTTCAGTTCACAGCAATTCAGAACACATTTTATCTCCATTTTCTTTTATTTACAGAGTTCTTATTCTGAAAATTATGATCTTATTTTAGTTTTGTTTCTCTGAAATTTAATATCTTCTCTGTACACACATATATAAAAGCAAGAATGCAGACATATAAATGTGTTGTCAAGATGTGTATATATGAATTGAAAATAAACATGAACATTTAATTACAGGCATGTTTCACTAGGTTTCTAATTTGTAACACTGGGTTTGAATTTATTTATTTAAATATAGGTATTTTTAACTACTCTAAAACCTTGCTTGAATGATCTAGTTATACAACAGCTGAAATAACTGACATATTTGAGCAGAGTTCTCAATTGCAGAACTGTTGTAAGGAGAATTTTGTGAGAGGACTTTAAACTTTTGTTTTGAATCCTTTTTCTCCACATTGTAACTAATATTTTAAGTTTTTCAGGAGGATATGTTTAGAGAGAGAGATGAAATATTTTTTGCACTTATTTTCAATAAACATGATATCCTGAGCAGTGCATTAATGATGCTATTCTTTAATTTTTGGTTGCAATAAAAATAACATAGGATTGTATGCTATTCATTATTATTTGTAAACATCTCTAAACATGAGGTCTGCATTACTACTATTACAATGATATGATTGGAAGTATGTGCATAGTGCTGAGGTAAGATGGCTCCTGACACCCCTGAAACCCCTTTGCCAGGCCTGCCTAATCACCAGAAGTGATATATTCTTAACCAAACTGTTGAAACTTTAGTTGATGTCCATGCTATATACTTATCAGATCTTGAGCAGAAAGATATGTTTGTTATTCTTTCATACCTAATTAAAGTCAAAATTTAGTATATGCAACAGGACATTTCCTGTCAGCCGGGTTAATTTTAATACAGGGAGGGGAGTAGTCAGTGACATAATCTGAGATTTTACTGCAAATCCTGAACACATTCTAAATGAGACTGTCATAAATGTTCATTTACAATAATCTGTCTTTGTCACTGATTTGTCCATGCTCAAAATAATTGGGTTTTGTGACTAAAATAAGTATGTTTCAAACAAAAGCATGAAAGTGCAATTTGCTATCGTGATACCTGGAAAGAGATTAATTTTTGTTGCGAAGAGTAAACCTCAGTTACTAAGTCAGTAGTTTGCAGGGTTTTTTTTAAAGAAGTGCATACATACTATGATGAGTTTTCATGAAAAGTTTTCTGAGGAAATAATTCTCTGTCATCCAATTATGTCTTTGTGACATTTTCTTTAATTTTTAGGAGAATTTTGGTCAAATGCATCACAATAACATTAATAATATGAAACTTAATTGCACAGCAAATCCCCCAAAATACCTGACTAGGCAAAATTTCTATGCAAATGGAGAAAATATTTCATGGAGATGACATTATTTCAGGACTAGAAAATGGAGATGTCAATTATACGAAACGGTTTACCATACCTCACACATGAATTCCTTTGACAGAATCCACTTAAATACATTATATGTAGAGGGAAGCGGTAATGAATGTGAAATGTATAACTAAAATTTGAGCCTTGTGGAATTGAAGTAAGGCAGAATGCAAAAGCCATCTGGCACTGAGACTACATATACTTGCTATTGCTGTCTTGAAAACGCTCACTGTCAAGAAAAAATTGCCAGTTTAACACCAGGGACACATCTGGATGGATGTAAGTTTAGTGAGAACTGGTGCCATTGGACAGCTGGGAGATTATTCATAAAGAACAGGTTGTCAGAAGGCAATGGAAATAAATTAAAAGGAAAGACCACCTTATTCTGCTCTTTGTTGAATACTGACTGAAATCAAGACATGCATGAACTCAAAATCTGGCCTGTAGACTCTAAAAGAGAGGGTTGTCAAAAAAGATGAGCTGTCCTCAGGTATAATAGCAAAATTATGGGAAAGCAAAGACCAGGACCTCAGCTTCTCCTTATCCCCACCCCTCCAAAGTCCATCCCTGGATTTTCTCATGAGAAAGAACTGCTGGAGTTTCTGCTGAGGCATGAGGAAAAAGGTGACATTACCAGAGAGGTCTCAAGCAATATTCAAATTTTATTAGTTCATATGTTCAAATTTATTAAGACTTGGAAACTTTTCAAATGCCACATAAATATGTCTTTAAGGCAGATTTTGAATATCTGAAGTTCAGAAGCATTCTCAGAAGCATGCTGATATTGTCTTAAGGCAGGAATTTTTATGAATATTCTTCTAAGATTTCTAGCCCATAGTAATAATATTAACTGTTGCCTGGGAAATAATACAGAAGAGATACAGACAGTCTGAAAACAGTGATAAAATATGAATGCATACAAGAAATAAAAAATAATTTAATAATAGTGACCAAAAAGCCAATGCAGAGACAAATAAAAGTCTTTAGAGCTGTTCAAAACTTGTCAGAATTTATTTTTTTCTAAGGAGCAGCTGTTTCTTAGAAAATATGATGTATGAATTCCAAACAAAGGGTCAGCTTTCAAAGCTTACTGAAGTCCCACTAGGATATGGATCATTCCAAGAACTAAGTAAGATTACTGTTAGGAGAAAGGTCAGTCCCTAAAGGGCTATCTGTACAAGACTGTGTTAACACAGCAAAGCCTCTGCAGTTCACTGAGTGCTCACGGAACCAAGTATTTCTGTAAGTTTTTAGTTTGTGAAATATCTGGAAGTTTAAGATCTGGCATATACATGCAGTTCAATTAATTAATGAATTTTTTTTATAACTCTAGTGATTGATCATTTGAGTTGTTCTATTGTGGCATGTTTGAAAATGAATGGAGGTCCAACATCTTTTCCTCAATAAAAATCTCTACAAATATATGTGAGCAATTGCTGAGCACATATTTACTTTCATAGTCAGAGCCTTGCTAGAGTATAACTTAAATTGTAAATTGCTCCAAGATATCTTCAATATGAAAGATGTCTTATAAATCGAAATTGCAATCTGCTTCTGCTAAAATGAACATAAATATTAAGTCTATATATGGTAATTCATATACTATAAAATTATATTGATCCTGTTTATATTTGGGTTAACTTACTTCTGGCATGAATCTGAAAAGAAATGTCCCTGAAGTTGTTTCATTAAACTGCCATACAGTTTCAAAAATAACTAGCTCAGACTCGACTGGATGCTTCATCTTCTTTTCAACGTAAGTGGTACTGGGAGCGAAATGCTGAGGACGTGGCAGAATGATACCTGTTCTCTGAAACAGGACCCACGATAGCATTACAAACTAGTAAACACAGATTTGGAGTTTTTAGAGTAGAAGATTATTATAACTTTCACATACTTTGTTAAATTCACTTGGCATTAAAAGCAAGAATCAATTTGTACAGAAGCTTTTAGAACTTACTGATTTAAACACAGTTCATAAATGATTGCAAGAAACTTAGTTGCCATTGATGATAGTTCTAGGAAGTAACATGCTTAGGAAAGTGGTATTAGAGCTGGGGTCAAATCTGCATTGGTTATGTATTTCATTCTGACTATTTAGGCAGTAGGAACTGCTTTTTTGTATTTAGGATGTAGCCTGATTTGATTTTTAAAATATTTTTCTAGACAGATTTCCATTCAGAGGCAGGAGGAATGTCAAAGAATAGCTGTTGACAATTTTCATAAACCAAGACTAATCATTTGGGGTTTTTTTGCTTATTGCTATCATGTTTTAATGCTAGGAAAGGTTAAAGTTAATGGGTTTTGCTGCATTACAATAATGTACCAATTACAAATATAACAGCTCTTGTCGTCTAGCAGATCCTCACTGTTGAAGATCTTAAGCAAAACTTAATGTGTGGGACTCTCTTGCTTATTAAATATGCATATACTTTTCAGAGATTCTTAAAGTCTTTCAGGACAATGCTAAATATAAGTGTTGAAGACTAAGTGAAATGCAGCACCTATAAGCATAAAAGAAAAGTAGAAAAGACAAATATCTTGGCTTAGTCTCATCCAAAATCTTTGTCTCTGATAATCCTGGAGACACATAAATATTGCCTTAATTAATTATATTCTGGTTGCACAATTGCCCTGCACGATCAACCACATTGTTTACATGCATGTAGATAGTCTAGTTTAATTCTGAAGAAATCAAATTGACTTTTAGTTTACAAGAGGGGTGAGAGCTACAGAGACAATACTGACTAGGAGTATTTTCCTCCTCTGTTCGGCTCTTATGAGCAGAATGAACTCAAACAATTTATTGTCTGTCAAGGTTTAGGAACAGCACATGGTTTAGGACCACCTTTAGTGCTCCCCCTAAATTGAAAACCATGAACCTCTCCCCTCACCCCACCTCTGGTGGAAAGCAAAAGGCAGAGATTACAGGTTGAGATAAAAAAAAAATACTCAAAACTACTCAATACTCAACCCAGGCATGCCCACTTTGCTCCAGGCTTCACTTTGTCATGGCTATGGTGAAAATTTTGATTCTGTCTTTGCTGAAACGAGAATGTTGTCTTAACCTGCCTTACCATCCATGGCACTCACACTTTTTAGGCCACAATATCTTGCATATACTTCTCTGCCTTCCTTCCCTATACTGTAACCAGTGTCACAGGTACAGCTTTCACAACATCTAAGCTGGTGCCAGTGACAGCAGAGAAACTGCTTAGGGCACCAAGGAAAACACAGCCAATGTCAAAATATAGCTAAGAGCATAGATACATCAACAGATTTCTTGCTTGTAAAATTTGAAACCATAATGTCTAATCTGTAAATTCCAGCATAGAGATGCACTGGATGTTCAAATTTAACACCACGTCTTTGGAAAGCAGTGTGTACAAATGCCCTATTTTGAAGACTTTTATTAAAGCTAGGGCATAAAATTTTGCATCAAATCATAGGGTACTCAACACAACATCTTACTGTCTCTCTTCTCTCAGTTTAGATGGACTGTCTTAGAAGTCATAGCAGGTTAACAGTGGCAATCAAGTCTTATATGGGAACCTGAGGATGTCACATTGGAATACAAATCATTCAGGAGAAATTACATGTCTGTGTTCATTCCTGCTAAAGGACAGTTTTGTCTTGTTTGAAAACAGACCAAGGTCAAGGGAGTAGTCATCTCTCTTGAACTACATTTTTGGGGAACTCAAATATGAATTCAGATCCTTTTCTCAAATCAGGAAAGATACGGTTAACATAACAATTAAGTACTGGTAAGAACAGCTTTATAAACCTTAGGGTTACAACAGTTTTGTGAAGAAAGGGATAGAAGGGAAGGAAGCATAAAAGTCTCTCCCTATGCAGTATTGAGGACATTGATACTCTTAGGCTCTGTCACAGAAGTGAAGGAGCTGTGGTCATTTCAGCTCTCTTTTCTGGTAAATATATTTTCCCATTCTTTTAATTGCCTAAAAGAGGGAGGAAAGGGAGACAACAGGGCTGTAGAAGTGGAGAAGACTTACTTTCCTGTTTTATCTGAACATTTTTTCACATGCCACCAAAAGAGAATGGACATTTGGTAGGCACTGCTTGAGGAGCACATGGAGTGGGGATAGGAACAAAACAAAGTCAGCACATGTTGCCATACTATAGACTTCAGCGACCAATGAATGAAGCAGCTGATTGAGAGTTGTCAGACATCACTTAATGAGACCATGTGACAAGACAGACAAGTAAGAAAGCAGGAAAAGTTCTGAAAGTTATTTGGTTTGGTTTTCCATTTTTGTTTTGTTTTTGATCATTTTACTTAGAGAGTTTTGGGGTTTTTTTGGGGGGGGTGTTGTTCATAGTTTGGGTTTTTTTGTTAGTGTTTTTTTGTTAGTTTGTTTTTTGTCTTTGTCTTGTTTTGGTTTTGATTTTGGTTTGTTTGGTTTTGGTTCTTGGATTTGGTTTTGGTTTTGGTTTTTTGTTTTTTGTTTGAGTGGGGGTTTTTTGTTGTTTTTTTAATTTTGGTTTTGTTTCGGTTTTCACAGAGATGTTAGTACATATCTATATTTATATGGTTTGGAAGCAACACACTGAGATTTCTATGTCCTAGTTAAACAGACTTAAGGCACAGACAAGTTTGGGTATCAAAACTAGTTTCAGAGGAAACAAGACTCTCCAAAGCTGCTGCAAGACAACAGTACTTCTGCCATCTTGAAGACGAGGAGATACACATAAACCTCCTACAAGATCCCACTGATAGATGCATGCACCAGGTAGGAATCGTAATGAACCATGAATGATTTTTGGTAGTTTTTAGCTGAATTCTAGTGGTACATTAATGATAGTTTATCTACTGTTTCTACTTCAGCCTGGTCATGTTTGTTATATCTTGGCCATGTGTCCAAGCTAACAGCCAAGCATATCTCAACTAGTTTGGTAAGATGCTGAGAGAGAATGAATTATTAAACAATGACAGTGGCATTGTAAGACACACTGCTTTTCTAGAATGTAGGTAACACAATAGGTATATTCACTCCTCACTGCTGTTCAAGCTGTCACAAGTTTGGTGAAAAAATTGCAGTGAATTACATCAGAAAATACTATCAGTATGTAGCCTGATCACACAGTGATCTATGGCATAATAATATCAAGTCTACAATTTGTGTTCTATATATGAAACATTAGTCCCTTGATGATTGCTATTTATAAAGTAACTTAGAATTTGGTGACTCATTTATCCCCATCCTCTCTAGTTTTTCTATATATAGTGGACATAACAATAGAAATATTCATACCACTTTTATCAAATTAGTTTAGTGACTATTCATGTACACTTTTAGCTTTCTCCTTTAGGAACTTGGCTCAAATAATTAGCTTTAACCATATGTTATGATGCTCTGTTAATTGTTGTTTGAAAAGGTAGCCATTTCACCTAGGCAGTCCTATTTGTGGACTATGGTAACTGCAAACACCCAATGACAGATAAAAATTCCAGATTTTATTTCATTTGGTTAAATTAAAGGTCAGAAGGACACTGAAGCTACAAAGAAAAGGGGTCAACTGCTATAATACTAATCGTGGCTGTAACAGGTTAATTTTATCTTCTCCTAATCAGATATTTCCTCAATATTTGTCTCATTTGTCATGCACCAGAACAAAGGTAGTGTTAATTCAATACTAGAAACCATTTAGTCTTTGGGAAAATATTTTAATAGACCTCCAAAGATATTATTGACCTTCTGATGTGTAATATACCCTAATTATGAGTCCAAAAATTGTTGGTGATGGAATCTGCAATACCTTCATGTCCCTTGATGGAGATGACTTGTTAAAGACACAAGTATCTTGTCCCCAGTTAGCACTGAGCTGATGTAAACATATTTACATTTATATGTAAATACATTGAGGCACATTAAGAATTAAGAGCAGTTGGCTAGAAATATTACGTAAATCATACCATGGTCGAATCCTCCCATGATTTACGCCCATCACTCTTATGCAGAGGATTCACTGTGTGCAATCATGATGCTATTTTGTCTTCTGCTAACAAGTGAATAAAATGATCAAGCTTGTAACTGTTGTCAAGAATGATGAATTTATAAGCAATAAATGTTCTATCACTCTTATTGCAGTTTTGTAGGTGCATGCATCAAGAATAGTCACAAGATTGGCCTTTAAAACCAGCATGATTCTATTTAGATTCCTCTGTTTTCTTACTTGTCTTATTTCAAAGTATTTTGGCAAAATTAAGATTTAGGATTTAAGGGAATCAGTGATAACTGTTAACAGCAAACAGTGCTGACCATCTCTGTACACACTTCATCCTGAACTTTAAGACACTGAAAATTTCTTTCCCTCCAGTGGTGCAGGGGGACCCGTGAATGCTGGTTACAGTCAGTTCGATAATCATTGTCTCTACTGCTCCTTCCTCCTCAGGGGAAGGACTCCTCTCACTTTAGCCCTGGTCCATTGTAATATCTCTCCCACAGGAGACAGTCCTCAATGAACTTCTCCAGTGTGAATCCTTCCCACAGGCTGCAGTTCTTTGTGCACTCTTTCAGCATGGGTCCCCTATGGGATCACAAGTTCTGTCAGCAGATGGGATCCAGTGTAGCCTTGTCTCTCCATGGGCCCACAGATCCTGTCAGGAGCCTGTTCCAGGATGAGTTTCCCATGGGATCACAGCCTCCTTTGGGCATCCACCTGTTCTGGATCTCCATGGGCTGCAGGTGGGTCTCTGCTCCACTGTGGAGCTCTATGGGCTTCAGGGACACAGCTGCCTCACCATGGTCTGCTCCATGGGCTGCAGAGGAATCCCAGATCCAGTGCCTGAAGCCCCTCCTGCCCCTCCTGCTGCACTGACCTCGATGTCTGCAGAGTTTTTCTCTCACATGCTCTCAATCCTCTCTCCTGCCTGCAGTTGCTGTTATGCGGCAATTTTTTCTCATACTTATCCTATCCTAGAGGTGCTACCACTGCCACTGAGAGCTCAGCTTTGGCCAGTGGCAGGTCCATCTGGGAGCTGGCTGGCATCATCTCTATTGCACATAGGGGAAGCTGCTGGACACTTTTTACACAGCAATGCCTGTAGCCTTCCCCCTAGCTGAGCCTTGCCTCACAGACACAGTGTGCTAGAGAAACCTGGGAACTGGCCCCCTCCCTCACATTCTGCTAACTGAAGACTGAAACTACCAGCTATAGGTCTCTTCGAATAGGAAGGATCTAACAGTATATCCAAGGCTTAGAAACTTGGAAGTTTTTTGTAACATTTTATACTATTTTATTAATGAGTTATCTAGAACTTGAGAAATTTAGATTATTCTACTGGTAAGATACTAACTGGAGTAAGAAACTTTTAGCTCCATCTATTTGGTGTGTTTCCTTTTGCCCACTATAAGATTTTGAGAGCAAAACCTACTGCTGTCAGCCTCAAAGGGTTGCTTTTCCAAAGGCTGAAAATCCTAGAGACCTTTAGTGTAGGTTGAATAAGGAATAGTGTTTAAGAAACGTGAAAAGAGTTTTGTAGGTTTGAGTTTTTCATGTAATGTAGTGTGCAGAGAGAGATGTAGATTGCATCTTCTGATGGAAATTTAGAAAGAAGTCTTTCTTCAGGAATAGTGTTTCCATACCACTGAGAACATGGTGTTTTATTCTGCCAGTGTGCAATTGCTTACATAAGCCTCAAAGAAGCCTCTCCATTCTTTGAATCGTATCCCCGTAGGCAGTCATGTAATATAGATGTAGAAGGATGCTCAGGAATAATTTCACAAAACACTCCCATAAATATATTGAAGACCCTTAGTACAGAAATCAAAAATGCTTCAGTGTACACAGAAGACAGCAGAAACACAAAGAAGTCTGGGCACATGTCCTGTTTATTACCAGCGTAAAATTGGTGTCCTATGCAATTGTTTATTGAGCTGCCTCAGTGTTCAGATCTTATTTCTACCATAAAGAGTGGATTGATACAAAAAGAGGTTATTTTGGCATTCTTAAAAACTTCAGTCTTGTTTATAGTGAAATCAGAATATATACTTCAAAGAAAGAGATATATTTTCCCTTTCAGTATAGATATGACAACATAATCCCCTGAGTGGCTTTAAGCCACAGCTTTGTGTGGGTTTTGCATGAGAGCAGCATAGGAAGAGCAGTTACCTTCTGTCAAAATGCTGTGGGAGGCAACTTCTTACCAGTGTTTGTCATGTCTATGTCTACTAAACTAAACTAAACTAAAAGTTTCATGTATCTTCTATATAAAATCAAGAATTTATTGTGAATATAACTGAAATTTCAAGTCAGGAAAATATATTTTTTCTGATCTAAGTATTAAAAAATAACTGCCACAGAGAAAAGGCCCCTACAAAAAACTACTAATAAAATTAAAATTATAATGTGCAGTCTTCTAATGTGCAATTCTTCTATTCTTTTTCTTGATTTTACTCTCACTCTTCCACACCTCCTTTTGAGGTGGATAGTTTTTTGGCTAAGTTGGGTTTTAAGGCTCATTTTTTGTTTAAGATGATTTGGTACCGCAAGAAGTTATAAGCCTCTGGAATACTTTTGGGAAAATATAATGTTCAGAATCCATAGGCTGCTTTCTTCATTGTTCTGCGGCTGCATGTTACATGTGAATTTACTATACATGGTGCTTTTTGCTTATGTTATATACTTCTTCATTGCTCTCCTTCTTACCCCTAAAACTGATTCTGTCTTGGTCCTGGTTTGTAGTCCTTTTACTGACAATTGGTGAGATGTGCATTGCCATGGGGTCTCTACTGTCAAAATTCTGTCCTGCCTCTTATCATCCCATGCATTCAGTGCTCACTTCTGTGTTCTGTGCCATCACTTCACAAGACCCCTGCTGTTTCTCTGGTATTGCATTGTACTGTATTGCTTAACACTATATTATTGCACTAGTGACATAAATCTGTCTTTCTGCCTTGAGAAACTGCACATTACAGATATCCATATCAAACTGCACTGGTGTAAGGCAAAATGAACACAATAAACTTTGTCACACAGTCAAAACACAAGCCTTACTGTTAGACAATCACAGAATCACAGACATGGGATGTGACCCCAAGCCCTTCTCCTCAAGGTTGTTCTCAATCAATTCTCTGCCCACATTGTGTTTGTGCTTTAGTTTGTCCTGATGCCTGTGCAGAACCTTGCCCTCAGCCTTGTTGAATCTCCTGGGGGCTGCATGAGCCCCTCTCCCAAGCCTGACAAGGTCCCTCTGAATGGAATCCTTTCCTTCCAGTATGTCATCTATACCACACAGCTTGGCAAACTTGCTGAGGCTGCACTCGATCCCACTGCCCATTGGGTCACCAGTCCCAGCTTTAATCCCTCCAGGGAGGAACACCTTTCATTCCAGCACACCAGTCACCATGTCCCTGTGATACCAATAAGACCATAGCCCTGCAAGCACGTCTCCAGCTCCTCTTGCTTTTTCCCCATTATATATATGTCATTATAGAGACATTTAAGTTGGTGCTTCCATGAAGTCAATTTACTGTGCTGCTCTTCAGATGCTCTCCTATTGACCTGCAATTCCTCTTCATTTTCTGGGCATCACTTTCTGGCACTGGCATCAAACTGGTAGGAGTGAGATGGATTGAGATACTCCTCTCCAGCAACTTGCAGATAAAATGGGCAAAAGAAAGCTGCTGGCAGGCAATGAAAAGTTCTAACCAAGCTAGGTAATCCCAGGCCTTGAAAACTCAGTACTCAGCTTATGGCCTGTTACCAGCCAAGGCACTACTGCTCTGCAGTTAAAGCCTTCTCTGAAAATTCTCTTCTCCTTGCATTTTTAACATTTGGTACTTTAACTTCCTGGGCATGCTACAGACCAAGGAGCTGAAACTGAGATCTGAAATGAAGAAACCTACAGTGTCTAAATGATGGATAAAAGTCACCTAGTCCCATCTAAGATTCCCTCTGGCCTTTAAGCTGCCTTTACATATTTGAAAGACTTTTGTAGGTTTTTGTATCATATATTGCAAACTCTGTCTACATGTCCTGGACAATCAGTGCATTTGAAATAAGATTATGTGTTTTAGCAAACAAAACCATTAGTGTTAGATGTTATCTGATGTCACAGAATCAGTGGAGCCTTCCCTTGTATAAAAGGATGCTGAAGATCTCTGTAGTGAGACCTAGAGGTGCACTGACTGCTCTCAGGGAGTTTAAACAACTAACTCTTGTATATTTGCTTAAATTTGGGTGTTGTTCTAGTATTTGAGGTGAGCTGCCTCATAAGAGAAATCAGGAAACTTATTTGATTTTCTTTGCTTAGCAATGTGGTCTGATACAGGCAAACTCATTCCATCTGCTGCATTCATCCACCCCAATTGCTACTTCTAATTCATGTATTTTGAGCATTATTTTTCTCTTATTAGGAAAAAAAAAGCACATCTATGACCCTGTTGCTTCAGCTAGTTTATACTCTAATAAATATGCTTATATTTACAGCCACTACTTGTTCTTTGCAGCTCATGTTTACTGCTTTGCCTCTCTCTGTTCTGTAAGACTCATGCAACCTCCTGAGAACAAAGAAAACAGCAACATGCAACAACTGACATACACTTTGATTAAAATTTCAGTAAGTTCATTAGGCAAGAGATATCATCAAGTAAATTAATGTTAATGAGTAAGTGCTAATATACCTATCAGCCCAACTAACTTGGATAACAGTACTTGAGTTAGAGCTAAACTTTCTCTATATTTGGTTACATTTTAACAGTTGCTTCTTTATATGTGATTGTTTTACATTTTGTTTACTTTGGAACAGCAATTTCTCTTAAACAAATTCACAGAAAAAAAATCAACACTGACATAGTCTTTTATCCTTTTATCTATTTAGTAGTATGTGAACACATGAAGTCACAGATGATTACATATGAAGATTTATGACAGAGCACATTTGAAGCTCTGTAGTGATATCCATTGATTTCAAAGGATTTTGGATCTATCTGTATATATTCGTGTAAGGACTTATATGAAAAAGCTGGTTGTCTTCAAAATCTTGAGTAGTTCAGCTGTTAAGCCTTAGGAATTCTTATTTATCTTCCAATCCTGGGCATTTTTTCTCCCATCTTTCCTACTAACAAGGAATTTCTGCTGACCAAAATCTTTGTTTCATTTATGTCTATGGAAGATACTTCAAAGCAACTGAATGTGCCAGAATTAATTCCATAAGGACACTTTGCTGCTGTTACTCAGTTCATCCACCGAGTGATCTGTCCACAAAACAAAGTGATAAACACATTCAAGTCAGGAAATATAGTATCTAACCTAATGTGTGGCTGGACAGCTTCTAGCTTTCTAATTCAGTTACACTCTATCTGGATAAAATATTGGGCATTAATCCTGTCTTGTACCTGGACTTTCTTGCTTTCATGATTTGTCTTCCTCTTTGGTCTTCTACACTCTAACCTGGAAACAGAGCTTGGTTAAAAATGTTAACAGTGAAGATAATACCCAATGAGAAATTTACTACCACACTACACAAAGAACAGTTTTAATCAACCTTGGAAAATTACATTGCATCTCTACTAAGGAACATCCTCAAAATCATTATAGACTGCAAAAACATAGAGATTGAAATCTCTATCTTTATTTGGTTCTTATAGACTCAGAACTATGTTTGTAATAGTTTGCATTATAAATAATTATTTAACATTTATCATCACTATAAAGGAATCAGATTTAGGTGCTTCAGAAGGCCAGCTTTATTTAATCATTCTGAAGGAGAGTTGGTTTATTGTACAACTCAATTAAAAAGTGGTGGTGAATCATACATAATTTCCTTCCTTACTTATGTTGTCCTGCATGTTGGCTTCTTACTCAGTGGCAAGGGCCAATTCACACACTGAGGTATTCCTTTCATTTGTTTACACAAACAAAGGAGTTAGATGGTAACCCACAAAAAAGCTGGCCCCCAGATCATCAAAACCTGACTTTATTTATACATGATAACAAATAAAGACATCACCAGTCATTTATTGCAGCTTACATGACTGTTTCATTAATTAATACTCAGAACTCAGTTTGCTAGCTACATCTGTCACTGATCAATGAGTCAGTGGTCATGATCCCCCAATGCTGGAATTACATTTTCTCCAGTTTCTGCTCAGTTCTGCTGACTTCATTCCTTGTGGCTCTAGTCCAGACAGCCCATTTTTCTTGGGATTGTTCTCCCTTTTCCTTAAAACAAAAGATTAGTCAAGTGTACAACATTCACAATGCAGTTGCTTAATCATAACTGTCTTGTTGAAGATACTGATTAACAACTTTAAAAAAAGCCATTGCAAATATGGTTCAAACTTTGAGGGGTTAAATATCATATAGATTGCAGGTCACAGAGGAATTTATCTCAAAACAGCATTTAAAGTTTTGAATGTATCATTTCACTCACAGTGGGATGTGACTAAATACACTTAGCTTTAGTCACATAAGCTCAAGTTCTCTCCTCCTCTTTGGAAGGACAAACTTTTATTTCCCTAGCAGACAATATTCACGTTTCATTCTCCCGCTCTTCAAAAAGGATGTTTGTGAAGATCTTATTGGTAAAACTAAGCTATGAACCTACAACACTATAAAAAATACCTCTCTGTCTCTTCTTTTTACTTACATATGGAGATTTATGTTCATTGCAGTTTGTAATATTTGTTACTGAAGATAAACTGATGAGAGACTTATGTCTAATAAAATATGACAGAAAGGAGCTATGTTATCCTGAGTTTTCAAAAACTGTGAATGAAGAAAAGTATTTTCATTTTATTTTAATGGACTTTTGCAAGGATGCATTCTGATCACTACTTTCATGTTCTACTAGCCTCTCCTAGAGCAATGTCAGCTGTCAGTTGAAGCCAAGGTAAAGCTTCAACCATAGAAAGGACCTGGCAAGTCATCTGGGATTCACAAGACAAAACAATGGCATTTTGAGAACTACACTTTCATGTCTGTTATTCTTTATCCTTTATCCTTTGCAATGTCATTCATTACTCTCTGTAACTTTTCTGCAGATGAGATCAGCATCTTCCAAGTAACTGTTGTGTCTCTTAAAATTAATTGCCCTTATGTTCCTTCCTGCTGCATTCCTTCTACCAGATTTTTTTCTTCTCTAATCTCAAAACAATTTCGACCTATCAACCAATTTTGGCCAAGTGGTGGGAAGCTACAAAGAATGTTTGGCCAGTTAAGTCTGGGTAATCTCTGTGTGTGGAGTATCTGACCTTTATGGTTGGTCTGCTTTATTACAAGTGCGCTGTGCAGAAATAAAACAGTCAGCCATGTTGGACAACAGAAATTCAGGAATGCAGAGGAGTTAAACCACTTCATCAGTTCAGCTTCTGCAAATTTTCAAGTATATAGATGGATTGCTAGAGCTCAGAGGAGGAGAGGTTTTCTGCTTTACAAAATGTAGTGAGATTTCAATGTTCCATTTTGCAAGGGAGAGCTGAGACCTTTCAAAGTTTTGTGACACTTTATCCCCAACAGAAGCACTAGAACTGTGGAACTGAATAGAAGAAAATGATTTCCTTTTAATGTGTTTACATTGCTATGCAAAATTCCTGGGCAATTAAAATTTTCAATTTTTTTTTTTTTAATTATTATTTTCTCTGTACAAAATTAAAAATCATAATTAGTAGAGATATTTAATTATCTTGCAACTTAACTCATCTTGAAGGAGTTTTATTATCAGGAGTATGAAATATGTCAGATGCTTAAAAGAGATATATCAGACAGCAAATAGATTTTGAACACTTCGCAATACTGGTGGTAGGTTTTCATGGTGATACAGCAGTTATCTTCTGCTACCTCCTTTAGAAAAAGATAATACTGCTAAAAATAAACAGCTGAACCATATGTTAAAGAAAACTACACTTTCCTGGATGTCTTCAAGCTACTGATGACTTTCAAAAAATTTTATCAGCACCTGAGAGCTGTGATATTTGCATGTTGTCCTGTTGGAGATTGGTACTGAAAGAATTATAGACCTGACAGCTAACACATAGAGAGTTTTTACCTGGTTTCTCATGCATCAAAAATATATCTTTCAACAATTTGTCCTAGGGAAAACATTTTTATGCAATCACATATTTTAAAAGGAAATAATTTGGAAATTGATGCCACCATCTGTCTCATTATTTTTTTTCTGGATGTGTGTGATAAGTAATTTCATTAGGTGAACCTTTGTAGCTAAAGGAGACAAATGGCCTCAGGATAATATTTTTTTCACTAATTTAAATTCTTAAACACTGGAGACCTAGTGGTAGAAAAATCTGATCTGATGTGTTAGGTGCAAGTGTCTAGAAGTTGACAACAGACAATCTTAAGTCTTCCAAGTGAATGATAATTGAAGCTTAATAAAAATCAAAATAAGGCATACAACATTTCTAATTAGGTATAATTACTTATATTAACAAAACCAAAATTATGTCTATATTATATCTATGGCTTTACTTCTAGTAGCAGAACAATTGCTATGGACAAAAAAAAAAAAGGAAAAAAAAAGAAAAAAAAAAAAAAGAAGTAAATTATCATTATTACCAGAAAAATATCATGCTATGAAGACAGAAGGTGGTTGCCAGTCCCTACTGAATATTGCACAAAAAATTAGCTACTTTTTCTTTTGGTAGAAAATAAACAAGTATCTTTCCACATGTTCAGTGTATTTCATACATGCACAATAATATGTATTGAGTAAATAAAACAATGCAGATTTTCCACAATCATCCCCTCACACAATAAATATTATAATTAAAATCATAAGGCATTTGATTTAAGAAAATCAAGCAATGCAGTTCAAGCACTGCTCTAATAGCATGTAGACTGAACCTAATTCACTGCTTTTTATTTTCTTTAGCAAGTAATAATTCCATTTTTTCCATATGCTTCCCTACCGTTAGACAATCTAATCAACTATGCTTCAGAGTGTGATGTTAAAAGGGAAAATAACTGAAGATTACAGGGCTGATACAATGAAGTAGAAGACAGTATATCTGATTTCGCCTAAAGCTTAGTTGTCAGTGTAATGTTCTTTCCACACATATTAAGTGTACATATAGAGTTGGAAAAGAAAGACTGTAGGCTCTACTTAATTTCTACCACTGCCTGAGACCAGAGAATACTCTTGAAGCATTTTGCAGGAATAGATAGGGGAAACTTCCATCAACTACAAGGGTTTAGCAGTGCCTTCAGTAAATGTTTCCATTGCTGCTTGTTTGAACAAATACTTATTAAAATGTCCTTAAGTCCTACATCATGGGAGCAGAAAACAACAGGGGATGAGAAAGCCATCATAAATATTTATATCTAAATATCTAAATATCAACAGCCAGTCCATAATTGGTGGCAGTACCTTGCATGTACACCATGCCAGCAGATCAGCCCTGGCAGAGGAGGATCATGTGTAAAGCTCTTTGTATAATCAATTTTGTTGCTGATACCTTTCTGTGGTGGTTTATAATATTTACAAATTCCCAAGTGAATTACCTCATTGAATTAAAAGTATGTTGTAGTTCAATTCCAGTACTAGTTCAGCTTTGGTATTCTTGCACTTGTATTTATTCACAGCCTCATTTCCACATGGCAAGATGTGCATGGGCTATATTTATTGTCAACTATACCATGCTGTTCTACAATGTGCAACTAAAATTGACTTCAGGTAATGAAGTCATGACATCTGCCTCCATTTGTTACAATAACCATTAATTACAGAACTGCAGGAATTTGCTCTGGCTGAAGATTTGTGTGGATTTTTTCAAAGGAGCATGTGTAATCATTGTTAAAGGCTAAAGAGATTCTCTAGAGCTAGGAATTAAATTCATAAACAAACAAAATAAAAGAACAATTCTATAATACATGATAACACAAACCAAAATAAGACATATTTTGTGAGTTATATATGATGTTAATATTATGAGAAGATTAATGTAGTTAATCAGATGAGCTGTATCTTAATGTTATAAAAAGATATGGCAGATATACACATGAAGATGTATCTATCTGCAGAACATAACATCTACATGTGTCTTCAGTTCTTAATTTAATTTTTTTTTAAATGGAAATCATAAATATACATGCACATTTTTATTTGGTAGCCTTTTAATTTCCTTTCTGCATATGGCATTAATCAAAACTTATTTGAATTGCTCTAAAGAAAAGAAAAAAATCATTGACATAGCATTATCTTTGAAAACAATGAATTTTTTTAGGTGAGTTGAATACTTTCATTTGCATTTTTCTTATATTGTTCTGTAACAGAAAGTCGATATAGTAATGGACTCAAATTGTTCCATAGTAAGCAATTTAGGCTGGCACAAATGAATCTCAAGAATTTGAATTTTAAGATCATAATCAAGCTAGGGTGCAAGACTCTGCATTCCTGTCCACTGCATAATTATATATTACTAAAACTACTGAATATTTTTATATTCTTGTTTTGTAGCAGAGCCTGAAGCCACACAGGCACAATACATACTGCAATGTGCTCTCTCCAGAAAACAAATGAGTACATATGTGTATATTTCAATCCGACACAACTGCCCTTACTGCATATTCCCACTGTTATCTGTCCTGGCGAAGGAAGACTGTCATGGAAGTGCAGCACCAAGCACACCATGAAACTAATTTTGGGATGCAAACGAATCACGAGGTTGGTGCAAATTTTCCCTGACTTTTGCCAATATTCACGGTCATTAACAGTTCCAGATTTTAAACAATGAAAATGCCTCCCCCACTTCCCTCCTCTTCCTGAAGCTGAATCAAATTTTATGCATTTTGGGTCCTGCATTGCCTCAACACTTTCTTACATCCTTTTCCTGTCTGGAATATAAAAAAGATTTTAGAAGATTTAGAATGCACATACTTTACTTTTAATGCACTCTTTTACATTCTTCCTTTGAAATGCCCATGGTTTTTATATAATACACTATTAACTTGCTGTCATTCCTTTTATGTTCAAATTAATGGGATTTTTTGTACATGCATCCAAATTGTTTAATATTCTCTGATAGAGATGCTTTTAAATTTTTTTTTTGTCAATACGGATGTAGAAGTTTTCTAATAGTAATTTCAACAATGACAATCTTCAATATTGCATAGAACCAGTACTGTATTAAAAAAAATGAAATATTTGCTAGTCTTCCAGCTTTTGTAGATTTATTTCAATGAAGAATTAATTTCTCCAGATCTAATAGACTAATTTAGTACTTCAAAGCATTGTACTTAATATATAAGACTCATTTAACATGCACTAGTCTTTTCCTAACAATGATTAATTATAGGGCATATAAAATTGGATCAAACAGTTTTCTTGTTCTTTAATTTCATCTTTATTCATAGAAAATGCTGCTTAACTGCTTAACGGTTTACACCTACTATCTATTTTTACACTTATAAATCTGTAAAAGGAAAGTTTAATTCTTGTCTCTTGTTAACCTTCTTCATTTAAAATATGGAATGGAAATTCTGATATTTGCAAATGAACCTACTACCTACATATATTCTCATTAAATACTAAAGTTCCCTTTTAGCAAAACAGAGTATATTTATTGCAATAAAAATAATAATAACGACTTCATTTTATGACCACACAAATCTATCCTCAAAGTAGCCTAAGAAACTTCAAATTAAAAGGGAAATGATATACAAGAGACGAAGAAGAATTTAAAGGTAAATTTTAGTGGCTTTCTTGTACTTGACCCTGAATGAGATCAGGAAGATAGGTAGCAAAGGTTGGTCATTACGCAACAAAATTTAGCTGTGATCCTGTCATACCAAGTTATTCTTCACTGTCCTTAAGACAAGCTAAAACATGAAATCAAGTTAAAAGGAGAGGATAGGAAAAGTCTGAGATACAGCCTTGCGATGCAGTGGATATAACAAAGGACCTGACATTTAGCATGGTCAGATTTTTACATTTTACTAAGTTTGTCAGATAGTCTATATTTTTAAAGAAGAATGCAAGTAATATATAATTATGTATATATAGATAAAATATATTAGCTGCAGAAAATGATAAATATTCTTTGTGAAATGGAATTATCTTCTGAAAAACTTCTGAAGCTTATTTGTTTTACATCACATTCTTTCTTTCAATAAAACCTCTTCACTAGGATGCAGTCAATCTATATAGTTTCTATATCAGTTCAGCCTGATCCTGTATACATTTTTTCATTTTAGGGATTGAGGTACTATGACAAATTTTATTTCTTTTTCCTCTTGTTCATGATTGCATCACTATGACATAATGAATAATTAAAAATTCATTTACATAATTAATAACTTAAAAGTCTTACTTAATATGCTACCAAGACACAGACTCTTTGTTAGGGAAGTCAATATTTCTGCTCCATCTTACAAAATAGTCTAATTGTAAGGATGTCTGTAAGTCATTCTAAAGTAGCATTTTAAGACATTAGTTATGACTCTGAATGTGGCAGATAACTTCTGATGTGTATCTATGTGCTTCCAAACATTCCAGAATATGTATAGTCACTAAAAACCTGTCAGGAGATAAGATGTTACACCCATTCTGATGGTGAAAAGTTTTTTTCAGGATTTAATAATTTTTAAAGTTTTTAGGAAAAAAGTGAGCAATGACTTAAGCAATATTAAAAAAAAAAGTAAAACCAATATAACTCTGCAGAGCAGCTGTGGCTTCCCCTGGAGCCCTGGCAGTGCCCAAGGAAGTGCTGGACAGGGCTTGGAGCAGCCTGGGAC
>JANRGV010000001.1:122733337-122797844 GCA_024734035.1 Alethe castanea
CTCTTATATCATTTTGAGAACCAAGGAAGCATATTTCTTTGAAGAGGTTATATGATTATAAAAAGTTCTAGTTAGATTGAGAACTAGAACTATGTCATTACCCAAAGAAGATATATAACATTTTTCTCATAAATTTTATAGTTTGTTGTGCAGTATTTTAAATTCTAGTAGAAATAAGATATAATACCTCCCATAAGATTTCCCAGTGGACAGCTGAGATATTTTTCTTGGTTTCTGAACAAATCAAGTCCATTGTCAAGGGTCTCATTATTTTTTGATCAATCTACTGACAAAAGTGGTGCTCTAATATGATCAATGTGACTGCATTTAACTCCCTCTAAGCAGAGATTTTTATAAATAAAAGTCCATTCAGTTCTGGATCAGACTTCGCTTGTGAAAGGTTGGTTTTTTCACAGTGCAGGTAATATTTTGTCTACATGAATTTTTTATTTTTTATCTGTTTTGCTTTTTTTACCACTTTACATAATATAGAGATTATGTTTAAATATTGTAAAGTTATAGCAATGAAAAAGTACATGGTAATCTGTTGGAAGTTGCCCTGAATAACATTACTGGAAGAACTAAAGGAGCTCTAGTCATTTTAGATTTGTGAAATTATTAATTTTTTGTAAAAGCTTTATCAAACAGTATTAATTTCAGAATGAAAAATTATGTAACACTTTTTCTGGCAAAAATACTACTTTGTGTAGTCCTATTATCTCAACCTCAAATTCTCAATCTCAAATTACAATCTATAATTTTATATAATTTATTTGCAATACATTTTTCATTTTCCCTCATGGCATTTCTGTGCTATGACTACATGGTTGTACCATGATTTGCACTGAAATTTTTGGCTAGTGGTCACTCATAACCTCATAATTAGTTGTATTTTGATATCCTAACATGTGAAGGGTAAATCTTATGATATAAAACCGGAATTATCTCCCTGATCTTCAATGGGATTATAATGTACATTAACTCATGCACTATCTATATACTAATATGTATAATTCTATGTACTAATATATACTAATTCTATAGGAAACCATATGCATTTCACAGAAATGGGTGCCCACAGCAGCCCATCTGTTCTGTGCACAGCAATAAACATTCAAGCACATGTAGGGAATGTTTGAAGCTGCCTGAGCCATCACTGCCATTACTTGCTCTGTCTGTATGAAAAAAACAACTTAGATAGAATGTGCACTGTTCAAAAGTGCATTTTGAGAATCAATAAAGCAGGTACCTAACCATTCTCTCTATGCAAGCAGCTGTGGGAGGGATCCGTTTTACCTGGGGTGAGATGCTGGCAATGTAGATCTCTCCACATCAAGCCACCATCACTTCTCTTGACATTACCTGCAGAGAAAAAAAATATTTTTAGAACACAGCCACAGCCTAGCTGATCTATTTGAGGAAATTTTGTACTCGTTTTATATGCTGACTCAGACTCTAGAAATGGCTACTTGTGCCTCATGATTACAAAGGGCCTTTTGCTAATTAGTTCAAGTATCCACACTTGTTTAGGGAAAAATCCATTTCCACGTCTTGTATTCCACCTTTGATCCAGACTGATTTTTACTCACTAAGATAAAAAATACTATTCTTTGTGGAGTACATATGCGGGGATGGAACTTGGTAGTTATAGGAATACTAATTCTTTGGGATTTATCTTCAGGTCTAAAAATATATATAAAGAAAAAACTACAAAAACTTAATCTATATTTAGAATATTTTATTTGTACAAACATAAATAACAGTTACTTTTTCATATAAATTTTCTCACTTTTCAAATTTTGAGATTTCTGAAAGAATAACATTATAAATTTTAAATCAGGAATAAACACTTGAAGAATCTCTTTTAGGAGTCTTTATGGATTTATCTAAATAGGTGTGGTTATGGCCATTTTCTAATTTTTTTTAACATAATTTTAAATTTAGTTTTCCATGCATCAGCTTGACTTCTAGCTGTTCATTGTTGTTAAGAAAATATACAGCTTTCAATCAAATGTATGCTATCTCTGGTCATACAAATTGGTATATTGCACATTTTAAAGTGAGTAATTGTATTTTTGTCTAAACAAAATGGAAAATAAGTAAACTAATTTCCATTTTTCTTTTTTTCAGAACACATTTGAATTAATGAACATGGTTTTGTTGCCAGTGGATTCCAACAGCAGATCACTATGGTAATGATTCTTTCCTTCATTTTTCTGATAAGCAATAAATAATGTTCATATTTTATGGCCAGCTAGGAAACGCTATTACTTTATTTTTTGGTGCTATAAATATTTTGTACTTATGGCAAAACTTCCACAATCATTGTACATGTTATCATTGTGTATTTGTTTAGAAAGCCAAAAGGAATAGCTTTTAGAGTTCTTAAAGTAGTGACATGGCTGACAAAAATAATTTTTAGATCAAGAAGGTATAATGGTCCTGAGTGACCAATCAGTAACATATGTCCCATAGCCCCTAGGACTATGAAAAAACAAAAAACAAAAAAAATCTTACTGGGATGAATGAACAGAATGGCTGCATATGAGAAATATGAAGTACTCATAATAAGGTCTCAGCTGAAGTTTTGTGCCCACTTCTTATCATCATGTCTCAAAAAAAGACATGGAATAAGTGAAGAGAGTCAAAAAGGTTTTTTTTTAATGAATAAACAGCATTTAGAAAACATGATCTATGAGGAAAGATTGGAAGAATTGGTATTTAGCCCAGAAATTACAAAAGGGTGGAGAAAAGAAATACATGTTCTTTATTCAAAATGCAATAATCTGTTTTTCATTAAAATGGGGTAAATGCAATTAAACTATCAATAGATGCAAAGTCTTTAGTATATGTAAAACAAACTGTTTCAGATAAGTGTTTAAAAATCAGAATCTTTAGCACAAAGGAAGTTAAAAGATTAAAATTTTTTGGGGAGTGTAACTGTTTTGTGTCAAACTAGCTTGAAAAAGATTGCTATGTTGGTTATTCAACACAGACAGGAACATGACTTCTATTAATTTTTTTCATTTCTAAATTGCTCTCATGTCCTAAAATGTTAAAATTCTTGTGGAACTACCTAAAATGTTCTGTCTGATTGTTCATTATAACTTAAGCTATGGGAGATAAAATAGGCAAAATTTAAAATGTAGTATTTGTTTATTTGAGATAGTATGTTCCCATTTTCTAATGGGAAATGATGCCTGATGATAAATGGGTTTTGTTGCTTTGTTTTGTGAGAGTTGCTATTTGTGGTATCATGTTTCCTTCAAAATATGTTTTCTTCACTGCATCCATTTGTTGAAACAATTCAGTAAATAACTTCTACTATCAGTTCTTTGTCTCTGTTGCATGAGAATAAATTATGAACACAGACCACTGTTTTCCGGTCCTACCTATTACTGCCCAGGTGTTTATATCTGCAGCACTTAACTGTGCAGTGGATATGCATCTGCAGTCTAAAGGCTGCATCTCTTTAAGTCTTATTAGGAAACTCACATTCTTCTCCACGGATCAATGCTTAATTCAAACCTCACTGTTGAGCAGAATGATCATCATATGTTATGGTTCAAATCAAGGTCACCTTTGAATAATGCATATTGAAACTGGGTTATAATCTTTCAGGAATATTTTCATGTCTTAAGAAATGGTAACACATTTTATTTCTGGAGAGAAAAAGAAAAAAACAGAAAATTATGAGAGAAATATAAATTTCTTTTACAAACCAACCATACTTTTATAGTAAAAGTTTATGCATTCTTGCCAGAGTATTAAAGTTAACCCCTATTTGGTCCAACCAGAAATACTCGGAATGAATCTCAGATCTTGATACATGATTTAGGTGACTTAGAAAGAATGAAAGCATGCTATTACATTGTTGGCTCAACAGTAAGACATATTCTATCTCCCCTGGTTGACAGGTGCTATGCAGCTTCTCAACTGTAAAATGCCATCAAGTTCTCCTCTCTGAAAGGATTTCAACAGAGCCTTGGCTGGGTCCTTTCCCTCTGGTCCTCCCTCCATTCCATCTCCCTTAGTGGGTGCTAGTGAGAATTTCATCCAGGGAGCAGCAACTGTGTGTTACCCTATAATTTCTATATAACTTCTCGTTTGCCTCTAATTTTACCTCCAGCCATCTTTCCGCAATAATGAAAAAAATGTTTTCATTCCGCACGATTTATTTTTTATCTCAAAAATCCTCTGGGATTGTTACTAAAGAAATCAGTGATGACATGGCATTTTTGAATTGAAATATATTCTGAGGCCTTAACTTCTCTGGATAGAAAGATTGGACAGATACAGTCTTCAGCATAACCATGAACTACATCAGGAATATTTGGACTGTGAATTTTATTTCCCCTCTCATACATTTTTCAAGGCATTGATGCTTTATTGATGAGAAATATTACCTCACAGTATATTTACTTCCCTCTGCTTTAGGAAGTTTAAACTCAACTAATCATCACAGAAGTTTGTTCACATTTTTTAAAAACTCTCTGAACTAAAAATGTGGTTTTAAAAGTTCTTTTGCCATTGGGGAAATAAGCACCTTTTTGACTGAAGACTTGAGTGAACAGTTTTATGCTTCAGCTTCTAAAACTATGCTAAATATATGGGTCAAGGATTTTATAACAATGAAGATTAAAATCTCATTAACATCAAGTTTTAAAGTTGCCTAGTCCTAAACTCAGAATAAAGAAAAGAAAAATAGTAGATTTAAAATTGTATTTATACCTATGGATATTCATGTTTATTCAGATATATTTAATTCAACAAATGAATAGATGTTACTTTAATAAAACAACCACTCCCTAGCATTTGAATTTCTTGCAATACACAAAAATAACTTGCAATAAGCAAATTCAATTCTGACACCACATTCTACCATTAGTTCATAACTAAATGACCATATCGTTTTAAATATTATAGACCCAATAAGTTGACATACTACCTGCCAGAAAATGAGTAGTTGGCTGATTCTATGTTTAGTACTTATTCCTTCACAAACAACTTAATCTCTCTGACCTATTATTTAATCCCAGTTGTAGACATTAGAGGTGTACAATCTGTAGGATGCAACTGAAGTCTATCATATTTCTAAAGCTACTTGGGAATAATTTTGTGAAAGGAGAAAACAAAAAGTTCCATAAATGACCTTGCTCCACGGAGGGGAGAGGAAGGAGTAGACTTTCTGTTTCTAATGGAAGATAATTCCATTTAGAATTGCAGAATAAGAAAGCCTGGTTTGTTTTCTTTTACTGCATTGTACCAGCAAGACATTGCTTTACTAGCAGACTAACTGATTTCCCTTTTAGCTAATGCCTGAATATTAATCAAGACTCCTTTGTGTTTTCTAATTTTTAGTGGTTTCTGAAAAGCTGTGTTCAGTTTTTATTTTTGAAGTACAGTTTGTCAGGTTAGTGTTAGTTTTCCAAATAATTTGATTTTGATGGCAACAAAAATAACAAGAGTACATTTTTATACCATAATATATAAGTGGAATTAGCTATATATAAACAAATATTTCATCCAAATCATGTTATGTAATTACCAGGAATTTGATGTTGTCATATTGACACCTTTTGAATGGAATAGCTGTTCCTAAAACATCTAGTGAATAGATCTATGAATTGAAGTACTGACAGGAAATTTTATGACAGGGATTAATATTAGAAAGAAAGTAAAATATTTATAGTGATAGCTAGTAGGGAGGATTTTCAGATTGCTGATCATTAGAAGAAATCCTAGCATGAAGCAGAATATTAGTCTTGATTCCTGATTGATAAATCCCATTGTTTTCCTGTAAACATTATACCATCCATACCAAAATTCCTAAATATATCCCAAAATGCTTGTGCTACTCAAATATTGAAAAAAAAATAATCTGCTTCTTAATAAATATTCCACTAAGATTAGTAACATATTGGCATTGTGAAACAATAAGAATTGGTTCAATAATATATATATATGATTCCCAGTTGTTTTATTATTCCTTCAGAATTGAAGAATGCACAGTATGAGAGTACAGTATTACTCTTACACCTAGAAAAACACTTATTTCCATCTGATTAGCTCTGATGAGCAGATTGGGTATAATACTGAACTATCTAAATTCATTAGTAACATGTTCCTTTTTCCAGCATGTACTGGCTACATGAGGGCTTGAGGAATAATAACAGTCTTGTCCTAAGGCCTGTGTGGAGTCTGATCCTGACAGTCAGCTATTTGAACAGTTCCTGTGTGACAACTTCATTGTCATGATTGTGAACTCTGCCTGAAGCACTTACATCCAGAATACATGGAATAGTTGAGACATTAATAAGACTTACCCAACTGCTAGGATATAGCACTAGTATATTTTTTTTATTATTCCTACTGTGTCACATTTGCTTTGTAAAAAATCATCTGTCCAGGCACATAAACATACAGCTTAGTAAAACAAAGGTGCCATGCTCAGAAACTGATACTCTATGTATCAGTTGACTACAGGGACAACTGTGACTTTTTGACAATATTCAGATATCATCATGTCTTGTCAAAGAGGATGAAGCATCAATCCGAGTTCATAATGAAATAAGATTACCCACTGTACTTATAATATCACTGGTGGCTTGCTTTATCTAGTAGCAAAAGGGGGCCAAAAAAAGGACATTTTGATCTCAGATCTTCATTCAGGTTCTATTCACTTAAAGATTTAAATGCCTGTGTGAAATATGGCAATCCTAGAAGAGAGGAATGGAGCACTTCTCCTGTGAAGAAAGGCTAAGATTATTGGGATTGTTCAACCTGTAAAAGAGAACGCTTCATGGTGGCCATCCATAATCTGAAGGGAATCTACAAGAAAGGTGGAGAATATTTACAAAAGCATGTAGTGAGAAGATAAGGGGCAATGGCTACAAACTGAAAGAGCATAGGTTTAGGTCTGGTATTGGGAAGGTAATCTTTACTGTAAGAGTGGTGAGGCACAGAAACATACTGCCCAGTTAAGATGTGGATGTCGCATCTCCGAAAATATTCAAGGTCAGGTTGGATTGGGCTCTGGGGAACCTGGTCCAGTGAAAGGTCTTCCTGTCCATGGCAGAGGAGTTGGAACTGGAGGACCTTTAAGGTCCCTTTCAACCCAAGCCACTCTATGATTCTAAAATTCTAAAATTCTAAAATTCTATGATGACTTAAACAACAAAAATAAATATAAAGCAAATAAACACAATAGTGCTGGCAAAATGTGTAACTATGGATAAAATAATTATGAGAGTTTGCTTCTTGTTTTGTAAATTAGCAGTACATGGATTTTGCTCGCTACTAATTATAAATAATTGGAAGTTGAAATTGATTTTACCATGTGAGGAAAGGTTAGGGTCATAGAAAATAAAATATATCAGAAATTCAACATAAAAGAATGAAATAATTCTATTCATTTATAAAAATGTTTAAATTTTAGCATTTAATACCTTTTGAATGCTTGACTTTTTAAACTAAATGTCCTTTTAACATTGTGAAGCAGTGATATCTTAGTTTTGATTGATGATGTCTTTTTGCATGACAATGAATAAAAAGTTCTGTAGAGTATTATTCCTCCTCAAGAAAATGAAGCTTTTGCAAATAAATATTAATGATTTTTTATTCTAAGAGCTGTTTGTTTCATTTCATTATCATAATGAAGAACAATATTGTAGTGTTATTTTTTAAGGTGACCTTGCAACATCATTTACAAAACTATCACAGCAAAATAGTTTTCTCTGTCAAATAGAATATTAAGCTCTCAAAAAAATTAGGATGAGAAATTATTGGAATCAGGTTGTGTGCTTTAAATATTTCACCCATAGAAAAATAGTTAAATGTGAAATAAAAATATACTTTCTTCTAAGACTGGGAAATTGCATAAAATTACTAAGGCAGGCTTTTTATCTGGTCGTTATATTTTTTCCTTGGAAGACCTTCTCTTCCCACTGTACTTTCACATAACAGCAAACCCTTACATTTGCCGAGGTGCACTTCCAAAACAGTGAAGTCAATCAGCCAATGCTACTACTTTTTACACAAACCCCAGCACCAGCACTTTTCAGCAATGCTGAAACACCACATCCATGAGATGAAGGTGTGTTTCACATTTGGCACAGCAGTATTAACTCCTGGTAACTATCCTTAATTCTGAGTTTTCCCTTCATTTGTAACTGATAGAAATGAACACAAAATGAGAGAAAGCCTGACTGTGAATGCTAATGTGACAAAATATGTGGTTTAGCTTCACAGAAGCTCATATGGACAACAGTGTCCAAACATCTTGAGGCTGGCATTCTGGTAACACTTTTTTGTGACCTCAGCAACCATGAAGTACAATCAGATGAGTCTAGAATTCCAGTGAAGTCAAAGGGAATCTTTCTTTCCCATTGCTTTCAGTGGTTTGAGGATCATAACCTGTGTTCATACAGTTCATGGCTCAAAGTCTTCTCTAAATTCCTTCACATAAATCTATAGCAGTGGAAAAAATATACATAAGCAACTTGAAACACAATTTTTAGTAGTGTGATGAGTGTAACCAAAATTTTCAAAAAGTAGAAAGAATTTAATACTTAGACCTCACATAGCTTTGACCTTTCTTTTTAACTTTCGAGGCCAAGCAAAAACCCTGGCTTTCTATAGTTCTAATGAAAGTTACATATTACAAAGTTCTCTGCCGCAACTCATAGAACTCAAAGTCTTAAAAGCAATAATACAGTTGATCTTGAGAAAATTGTATGTATTGTGTTTACTGATCAATTTATTTTTGTGCTCTTCCCAATTGGCATCTAATTCCTAATACTTCATATAGTATTTAAGGTTAATTTTGCTTCAGCAAGCATAGTTTTCAGTACCACAGGGTGCTGATAATAGCAACCATGTAGTTCAAGGTATTTCAAGGCAGTGTTTCTGCAAGAGAGAATGGAATGAAAACAAAAACAAATCTGTGCAGGACAAATGTCATGTATCTGAAAGGAAGATGCTTTGAATACTAAGTTTTCACTGAATTCACCTATACAAACATTCTTTCTTAGTTCAGAAGTATTTCTTAATAAATTACATATTTTCAGATTTACATAATATTTAATTTTGTAAAAATCTTTGAGCTTGCTACTGTGACAAACAATCAGGAGATGTGACTGAAAAATCCACCAACAATTTGCAGTGTTTATTAGCATACTACTTGCATGCTAATACAAGTAGGATTACTACAAAGGTAAATAAATCTATGTTTTGCACAGCTTTTTTTTTTTTTCTTGCCTGATGGAAGGCTTTTAATTCAGTCTAACTAGAGGGAAGCATGGATTTTAATATACCTTTTTAGACTGGCATCACATGGTAAAGTCTACAAAATGTCTACAAAACTGCATTAAAAATTATCCTTCTAATTTTTTAAAATATCCTTTTCTGTAAAAAAATGTGTATTTCTAACATGAAAATATATATAAATTGTGATTATATATGATATTACATTTTCAAATGTTTTTAATATCCATACCACTTTGTTATTGTTATAAAAAGAGATATTGAGTGTAGAGTCAATGTTATTTTGATAGTTGGGTAGGTTTCGGGTTTCGTATTTGTTCATGAGTATCCTCTGCAATGTCTTAGCCACAAAATTAAAATATATAATATTTTAGCCTTACGTACTTATTTCTTTTCATTTTTTACAATGCATATCCTTCCAGAGTAAAGTTATCTCCAAATTTAAAAAAAAAACCCTTTTCTTAGAATGTGGTGTTGTTTCTGTGAGCCAGAGTGTTAAATATTTGGATGTATTTATATACATGTGCAAGTGCATATATATATATATACACCTGTGTAGAGACATTCATATATATGTATATATATATTTAAAGAGGGAGAGTGTGAGAGAAATAAAGCAAACATTTTTTTCACATCCTTGCTTCTGAAAACGTGTACAAGTTTAGGTGATAAAATATTTGGAAAATTCTCAATGTATTTTTTCTTCTGTTTATAAGCTTTGAGACTCAATTATTAGAATTACAGTATAAATGCTGAAGAAGCGTAATTGACTGCTGAGATAACTCGTTCTCTTTTCATTATTCTTAATAAACACAAATGGCATCTAAATTGTATTCGCCCAATTATGTTCCCCAAGAGAAACTCTATAAAACCCAATTTATATAACACAAAATGTATCTGCATAATTCATTAAATAACCATAGCACAGTCAGTAAGATATACTACCAAATGAAATCCTCATATTGCACTCCTCAAAGTCAAGTAAGGGGGTATAATTTTTGAAAATATCCATGAGATGAGGCTTGCAGTAGCATATTTCCTTAAAAGTTTAAATTCAATCTTTGTGAAAAGAATGATCCAATGAGTAGATAATGACTTCTTTCAGCCTTCTGTCATATTTTTTAGATCTGAGCATATCTCCTACCATATAAGGAGCTTTATCTGTCAGTTGAAGCAGATAATAGCACAATTTGCAGAAAAAATTATTGCATTGGTTGCTAAGCCATTCTCTGTCTCATTTGGTCACTAAAGCAAGCAAGGGCTCAACATCTCAAGACTGTTTGGGTTTTAGCAACCTGGGCTTTCAATATGCCTAGACAGATTGCAGGACTTTAGTGAGGACACATACTTGAAGTCTTTTCTCTAGCAGAGGAACTCTCAGTTTTTACCTATGCTAACTTTTCTGTTAACCTAAAAGTCCTACTTTTTTCCTTAACAATAGGCCAAATGCAGACAAATGGAAGTTCAAAATAAATATGGCAAGACTCAAGTCTTGAGCACAAAGAATGAAAATCAGCTATCCATATATTGATGCTCCCATTGTAAGGAATCTCATTCAACTGATCTACCACATTTGCTGTATGCAAAATAGTGTATGGGTCCTCAATTCCAGATCCATAATTAAGACTATTTCTTTCTGCATTGAAGATGGGAAAGGCATCTTGAGATGAATGAAAATCTTTTCAAGGACTACAAGTATGAATGAAGTCTGTGCTGACCATCTTTGAATTGTTTTCCACACCAGACAGAAATAATGAAGGGGAAGAACTATCACCGGTTCCATCAAAATAATGTATTTTGAGTTTTATACTAGAAAGCACAGACCACTAACCTGTTTACTTCTAAAGAAGTTGGAATATGCAAACAATCAATGCGACATGGGTTTTGTTTTTTCTTCCGTCTGAATTCCTTAATGTCGTAATGAATTAACATCATAAAGTTTTTGTGACAAATTTTCAAAAAAGCAGGTGACTCTACAGACAAGCATAATTTTTAAATTTCATCGACCTTACTTTGCCAGAATACTTTCCTGTGTTACCGAATTGACTAGATTTGCTGTAAATTTTATGAAAATAGAAAAAGACATAAAGTAATCTGACTTTTTAAAGGACACTATTTCACAGATTCACAGAATGATTAAACTTGGAAGAGACCTCTGGAGGTCATTTGCTTTGATACCCTCTGCTTATACTTTGTCACCTAGAGCTGGTTGCCCAGAACTGTGTTCAGATTGGGCTTGAACCTCAAAAACTTGTACCAGTGTTCAGTCACCCTTAAAGTAATGAAAAAGTGTTTCTTGATTACCAGATGGAATCTCTCATTTGTCAGTTTGGGTCTCTTTTTATGTCACAAGCCACCACCAAAAATATCTTGGATCTGTCCTCTTTGCACCCTCCCTCCAGGCATTCATATACATTACTGAGATCCCCCTTGTCTTTCTCTCCATATAACTCAATCTTCCCCAGTAGAGAGCTGCTTCATTCTCTTAGTTATCATCGTGGACTTCTGTTGGAGTTTTTGAAGTTTATTCATGTCTCCTTGTACTGAGGAGCCCAGAATGGGACCCAGCACTCCAGGTGTGGCCTCATCAGTGCTGAATAAAAGGGAATTGTCACCTCCCTTGATCTGCTGCCAATACCTTGTCTAATGTAGCACAGGACACCATTTCATGCTTTTACCACAAAGTCACTCTGCTGTCTCAGATTCAACTTCATGTCCAGCAGGACCTCCAGGTCCTTTTCTGACAAGCTCCTTTGCAGCTGTATATAACCCAGCTGTGTATAACCCCAGCATACATTGGTGAATAGAGTTGTTCTTCCCCAGGTGCAGAACTAGACCTTTCTTCTTGGTGAACTTCATGTCACATCTGTCAGCCCATTCCTTCAACCTGTTGAGGTCCCTTTGGTTGGTAACACAACACTCTGCCTTATCAGCTATTCAGGTATCATTTTCAAACACAATGAAAGAATTTGAAAACTCTTTAGATGCTCAGTGCAGTTTTTCAATTTCATACATTAATGTGTTTTTTTTTTAAAAAGAGTTGTTCTTTACCCAAGAAAATAATCTTTTTGTTTTTTAACCTCTGAAGCAATTTTGAGAAGTATGACTCTATGAAATTCCATGCCAATATTAAAACAAAAGACTTCAAAAACGGTAGAGTAATGAAATAAATTAAATACATTATTTCTGTATTTATCATACTAACCTGAATAGTTTTTATTTCAAGGATGGCCCCTTATTTTGGCTTCAATTTTATCTAGATTTTGTACAATTTTTCATGCCTTCTAGTACTGTTAAAATACTGCTGGACACTAAGAAAGTTAACTCCCAGAAAGGGAGTTTTTTACCTCCTAAATCCTTCCTGAAGTATCCTTCATTATTTTCATGCCTGTCGTTTCTTGCATGAGTTGTTTTTTACTCCTGGCCTCACTACACTGAAGGTATGCTGCTTATCTCAAAGCATATTTTTAAACCTTTTAAAGCCTGTTTGCCAAGAAACTGTGGGCTGCTCTGTAAGTTCTAATAGATGAACAAAATATTCTATAATTACACACTGAAATGGTTGATTACAGCACATAAACCCATACTCTAACATGGGAAATTGACGCAGCATGTGTATTTCTCCGATTCGTTATGTGCTCATTCAATTCACCTGGTCTGCAAATTCAATCTCACCTAGTCTGCCTCAAGCAAGCAGGGGTAAAACCTTGCCTGTAAAAATGATAATGCATAATAAATTACATAAATTTGTGGATTTCATAACAGTAAATTCTAAGCTGTGATAAAATTAATTTGTAATTATCAACTGGCTCAAATTAAGGATAGGTTTTGTTTCTAGCTATCCTTTGAGACACCTATGTGAATGTTCACAGTTTTAAAACATCGTGTTTATAGTCTTAAATCATTGCATTAAAATGTGCCAAAAGAATTCCCCATCTTATAAGACTGTTTCTTGAATTGTGTTTTCAAGTCATGATTGGTTCTGGAAATAATTGTTTTAATTTTAAAAAGTTAAAAATATTTATGAACTATAAGAGAATTTAAAAATATATTTCTTCTATTTACCTTCTTCTTCACATCCTTCATGAGGGTTACAACCTGGCAGAATTAAACATTTATATGAAAACTCAGGAGTGATATATTGTTAAGAATTTGCACATCCTATATTCATCTTTCTGATTAATCAAGTCAGACAGTGAGTTTTTTTGCTTAAAAGTATGCAAACATTGTATCAGTGTTTGCCAGTAGCTATATTATTTCATCTAATATAACTTTTTCTTGGTCTATCATCTTTTGGAACTATATTTTCTGGTCTATATTTTCAAAAAAAACTCAACCAATTATTTTTAGAAACAGTCACGGAAATTCACTAAGTCATGGTAATGGTCAGCAAACACATCTATCTCACTATATCTTTCTTGCAGTCTAAATCTGTGGAAGAACAAATTCTAAGGTTTTGCTTTTTTTTTTTTTTAATGAAAAGTGGAATGAAGAAAAAAAGTTGTGGGGGTTTTGGGTTTTTCTTTATCAAGCTTTTGTTTTCTGCCTACTATAGAATAGGAACAAAACACCTGGTAACATTAATTTTGTTGAAGTGTATGGATGAATTCCTTCTAATCTTTTTACATAAAGAACTTTTTTAAAGTATTCTGGTGACTTTTTTTTTTTCTTCTTCTTCTTTCTATTCAGTATATTTTTGTTCTCCAGGAAAAGTTGGATCAGAAATTGAACATGGCATTTGAGTAGTGGTCACACAAATGGATTATCCAGACATACTATACTAGGTTTTGTCCTAATAGAGAAATTGCTAGTAAACCAATGCAGAGGACGAGTGATCCTTGCAGAAACATGGTTTGCAATTTACTTGTACACTGGAAGCAAAAATTAGCATCCAAAAACTTGGATATTGCAAGTAAAGGATTTAGATTAATTTACTTTGACAAGGGAAGTTCCCTCAAATAAAGTGTTCTTAGATCAGAGTTAATGGATATAAGTTGTGTCTTCATAAGTCTTCTGTAAATTTATCTTCTGGTGCTGGTTTGTTTTTCATTATGCCTTAGTATCTTTGCTCCTGAGTTGGAGTTGTTGGGTTTCAGGTTTCTTTGTTTGTGTGTTTTTGGTTTTGTTTGGGTTTTTTTGTTTTTCATTTCTTGCATTGCATAACCCTTAAATAAGATATGGAAGAATGCTCTGCATTTAGGAAACAAACAAAACAAAAAAATACCCTACAAGCCTATATCATTTATGAATTAAAATAAATAGAAGCAGGAACATGGAGGACTCACTAAACAATCTAACCTTGGCAGTACAAGCCCTTCAGGGAAGGGGAATTATAAATTCAGGAGCTTATTATTGTTCAGCAGAATGTGTATGTAAGAAGAGGAGCAGAAAGAATTACATAAAAGCAGAAAAAAAGCTACAGTAATTAAAAAGTTGCCAGAGAAACTATGATATTTCACCCCTAGAAGAAAATCAAAACATAACACTTATTGGGATAAATTCATCTGGGGATTAAAAAACTCAAACACAAAATGTTGTGAGGAAAAAATATTCTGTTGTGTGATCCCATTACATGAAGAGGAAGAAGATTTGGTAGGTACATACCAGGTAAGTATACCCAGCAGCTTCCAAAAACTCCTTGTTGTATCAGCTGTTTCTTCTCTTACCAATAACTGTGCTAGCTAACCACTTTTAGCAACTATAGTAATTTTATTACTGACGTGATCACAAAACTGTTCTGGTTGGCAAGAACCTCTGAAAGACAGGAGCTATTTCTCTGAAGTCAGATCAGGTTGCTCAAGTTTAACTAGACTCCATCTGAAATTTGAAGATTGCAAAACCTCTCTGAGCAACTTGTTCCATTACTTGATCACTCTCACACAGAATGTTATGCAAATGACATACATGGATGTGATGATATGCAGGGTGTCTATGCAGGACTTTCTCAGATCAGATCACTCAGCAGTTGCAAAAATGTACTACAAATTTAAAGAGTTAAATATATTTAACTATCTTCATATGGCATCCCACATGGTTTATAAATTACCAGCACAACACAAAGTTGTGGGAGTTTTGTTTGCTTGATTTTCAAATTAAATCTATTGCTATGTTTGATAAATTCATGAGTTACACTTTTGCAATAATCTTTTCAATAATAATGGCTCAAAAAAAGGCATGAATGCCCAGTTTATCTCCATGTGTAGAAAGTGTTATGCACACAGATGATAATATTTAATGTTAGCTCTCCAATTCTCATCAGAACAAGGAAAACAAATAAGGCAAGATCAGCCCTTGAAATTGCAATGGACAGCCTCTATGCTATTGCAAATAAACAGGATTAGCAGAGATCAATGTGTTTTTCTTCTCCCCAATAAAATGTGTAGGAAAGCCTAGTGGGGCATTTAGGCTTTCAGAGAAATGCATAAGTCAAAGAAACAGTAATGAGAAATGTATGACTTACTGAAAGGAATTCAAAAGGCCAGACATTAGGTATGATCACAGTTTAAAAAAACCTAAGCATTAATCACAAAGGCCAAGTGCATTTTAACAAACTTTGTACTAAAGTTGTGGGGTTTTTTTTCCTGTTATTAGTCCTTGAATGGCCTTAAATTATTACTGAGGATGTTCTGGATCCTTCCAATTCTTAAATCTAAGTGCATCAGTTCTGTGAACAGCCCTGCTGCATGCTGCCAAAAGCCAGAAAGGAAACATCTTTTATAGTCTTCCAAAAATATTTTGTAGCCTGCAACAATACAGGGAAATTTATTGCATTGTTTTCTGTTATCTAAGGGTCATATCTGGAAAATTAGAGACAATTTCATTTGAAAGAAAAAAAGTTCCAGTCTTATGCTGGAAATATCTCGTCTCTAAGAAGTGATAATTTATACCACTTTCATATGCCGTGGTGTGTTTTCTCTAATGATAATATGTGAAAGCATAGGTTATTCATGTCCACAAAGTTCTGCCAACATTGAACAGAAAATGACATTGACATTTTGCAGCTTTCTGTTGCATAAGCCTACAGCAAGTTATTTCAAGATTTGATTTACAGAGGAAAATATGTGAAAATGTGTATGGTTTTCAAGGTTTCCAGTATGAACTGGCTCGGACACACTGATCCTTTTCCAACTATTCCTTTACTGTGTATGTACAGATCACTAGTGTTCAGCAAATATAAGATTTTTATAGACTCAGCTATAATTTTTCTACCTGTTAATATGAAATCAAAAGACCTCAAAAGAATTCTTATTTGATACAACATTGAAAAATGTTAGGCTGAAATTCATGTTTAGCAATGGGAATTGTTTAGACTATTGCTCTTTTGCATGACATTTTTCAACATGTAATTGCTGAATGTATTAAAATCCATTTGTATTATGACTGAAGAGCCATGTATGGAGATAATAGGAGAATTATATGGCAAAATTAGGCCCCAGCTTAAGAGTTGGGCCAATCATAAAGTCTTACAAGTCAGGGTTTTCCTATTACATGATATCCTCATATTAACTAAAGAGAAATTATTGGTCAGTTGCACATCCAGACAACATATGACATACAGAGTGATGGTGAGAGAGAGTAAAGGCAGAGCACAGTGATGGAATGTATGAGTCAGAGGCCTGGCTGGAGTGGTGTCTGAGCCAGAAATGGTTGTCTGAGTATGATGCTCACTGTCTGAGCTTTGACAGATCATCACATTGCACTGGGAAATGCTAATGGAAGGGGAATGAAAGGACTCAGAGTCTGACTTCTTACAGACCAGCTGCTCCTCTACAGAGAACTCAAAATATATTTCACACACTGCTGTATCTTGCATCTCGAGCAGTCTTGCCATCAAAGATTTTTCATGCTGCTAACAAGGCTGTTTGCAGAGTAGGGAGAAAAAGATAAAAAGAAATAGCATTTTTTACTTGTAACCAAGGAGAAGGAATAGACAGGATATGTTCTGGGATGCACTGGGGGAGGTAAGTCTGTCCCTGCACCCCTGTACCAGTCACAAGGCCCCCACACGGAGCATTGCATCCAGCTCTGGATTTCCCAGGAAAGGAAGAATATTGGCCTGTTGGAGAGAGTCCAGAGGAGGGCCATGCAGTTAATTAGAGGGATGAAACATCTTTTGTTTGAGGAAAGACAGAGAAAAATGGGATTGTTCAGCCTGAAAAAGAGAAGACTTCAGGGTTCCAGTACCCGAAATGAGTCAACAAAAAAGACGGAGAGGAACTGTTCACATGTAGTGACAGGGCAAGGAGGAATAGCTTGAAGGTGAAATAGACTGGATTTAGATTAGATATTAGGAAGAAACTCTTTACTATGACCGTGCTGAAGCACTGGAACATGTTGCCCAAAGAAGGCGTGGATGCCCATTCCTCAAAGTGTTCGAGGTCAGTTTGGGTGGAGTTGTGAGCAATGTGATCTAGTGAAAGGTGTCCCTACCCATAGCAGGAAGGTTGGAACTAGATGATCTTCAAGGTCCCTTCTTACCCCAGGCACTCCATGATTTTATGATCTTTTTGTATGTGTGTTTACACCTCTGACTAGTACCTCCTTCTTTCAGTTCTCTCTCTCTCTCTCTCACTCTCTTGTTTGGATTCATCATTTTCTTGGTATGTTCCATCTGATGCATGGAGGGTTGTTAAAGCATAGACCATCAGAATGGGAGATTGATCAGAGAGAAGTGTTTGTTCGTTCACTGAAAACATAATATTAATTGTGTATAACAATTTCTTCCTTGGGCATCGGACTCATGATATTACAGTTGTAGACAGTTCCTAACATCCATGAAGATGGTAGTTTTCATGAAAAATAGCAAAAATTGAACTGAAAATACATCCACTAGTAACCAGAAAGACAGATATTCCAAGAGGGGTATTAAGTACCTGTAAAAAAGTTTGAAAATCTAGGCAGAAATATTGAAGTCTATTTATCAGCATTGTTAAACTGGTTCTATTAGGGACACAAGAAGAAACACCACCTTATGAAAGCAATAAATTAGATTTCTTTTTTTAAAAAAAGAACACAAGAAATCATATTGATACATAAATATATAGTTTTTCTAAATAAAAACAAGTAAGTGTAAAATTAATAATGATATTGTGTTACTTTTAGTTTGTGAAGGCAATTTTCCACTTTGGAGGGAAGGAATATTTCTGTAGCAAGCTTATTCTTCAAATTGCAAGGTTTTAATTTTCCCTTCATATCTGGAGATCTCATCTGTATTAAACTGAATTTCATTCTATTATTCTGAAGTGCACTGTTTTTCCAGTATCATAAGTATTATGCAAAAATGGGGGGACGTAAGTGGGCTTTTTTTTTTTTTTTTGAGAGCATGGAAAGTGACTGGAAATATATATATCCTCTTGTATTTTAGCTACAATAAACTAATCATAAATTTCCTTCTAAACATGAACTTAAACCTACCAATCATCTCTGATTTAACAAATAATATTTCAGCAGTTCAAGACTTGCTGATACAAGGAGTCTTTAGAGTGTAACTAACTACCTTGCCTCTAGATAACTGCCTTTTTTTAAATATCAGCTTCATCTCAGAAGTAATTTAACTTTTGTTTCAATTTTCCACTATCTTTCATTCATGTCTTTATCAGTATGTTCTCCATTTTTTACTACTTACAATAATAACTAAGCAGTCACTAATTTTAGATGTCTGTTAAACTATAGATATATCTGAGGTATACCTAGGAACCTGATTTTATTAGGTGTAAATCGATGTTGCATTGAAATGTAAACTCAATTTACATGAACTGAAGGTCTGTTAATTATTTAGGACAAAAACTGAAAGGACAAACCCCAAAATTTGAAGCTAAGTGCTTTTCTTAGTTGTAAGGATTACCTCCACTCCTACACTGCTTTTTCTATGGTGAACAAAAGGGTCATCTAGCAAGCACTGTTTACATTTTCAGAAATACATGCCTGTGATAGATTCAGACGTGACCCTGGATGTCAAGAGGCAATATGTGCTGTCAGGCTGCCCACTCACCAGCTTCCCAGCATATTCACCAAAGCATGGCAGGGTCCCCTTTCCCCAGAGGAAGTGCAAGGGATCACAGAAAAGGCTGCTCCAGTTTGCAGCCAGCTAATTTAAATTCACCTCACCTATGTCGGCTTAGAGGTGAACAAAATAGGTAGCTTGGGATTTGCCCTGCATTCATTTATAATTTATGTGTTTTGCTATTAGAAAATTGCTAGGTCCTTTCAGAAAGAGTACAGGAGTGATTCCTGATTACACCCTTCCCACAGAGACTCTACTGTGCAGTTTGTTCCATTAGGAAGTGAGAGAGAAGAGGAATAGCGTAGTTGGAGACACAAGTCTCTTCCAGGTTCCCTTCATTCAGACTCAATAAAAACAGAACCAGACTCTTTCCTTACTTTCTGCTGCCATGTAGGTTTCCTTTACTAGGAAAAAAAACACTACAATGGAGTCCTTGGCATTAGAGTACTTCAAAGGAAACAAACGTCTTTGCTTTATTCTATAGAGTGAAGTTTAAAGCAGTAGCTTAGTAATGAGTTTAAGATGCCTCACCAGTAGTTTTGATGGTTTACTTCAGTAGTAACAGTTGATTCTCAAGAAGCTTAAACAATGCAGAGATTCTTTCTATTCAAAAATACGTAGGACATTTGCAGAAAAAGACCTATATAGATATTTGCTCTTTGATGTAAAGCCAGCATATTTGGAGAAAAGATATGTTCTGTTTTACATCATTTTAGGGTAGGAATTATCTGAAGAATTTATTGAAGTTACAAAGAACTGTTTGGAAATATTCATTCTATTTTTTTTAACTTCCTTGCCTAAACTTTTCATTCATACAGAAAGTTGTTTATAATAATTTAAAAACAAAAGGAGAAGTTTTCATATATATTAATGAAAAACATTACTTGATCTCCATTTTAAAGGAAAAAAAAGTTTTCCATATGACTTTTGTACTGTCCAGAACTGCACCCAGAGCTCCTGGTGTGTCCTCACAGAGGAAATGAGGAGAGGAAGCCACTGGCCACCTCTGCAGCAAGAGAACATTGTTGGCTCATGTTTAATTTTGTGTCCAATAAGATCCCCAGGTCCTTTTCTACAAACCTTATTTAAAGATGGTTGACCACTCAGCCTTTACTAGAGCATGGGTTTATTCCTGCCTAGGTGCAGGACTTGAGATTTGTCTCTGTTTAACTTACTGAGATTCCTGCCTTCCCATGTCTCCAGCCTGCTGACGTCTAAGTGGCAGCACAGTCATCTTGGGTATCAGCTGCTCCTGCCAGTTTAGTGTCATCTGCCAACTCACTAAGGATACAGTCTATCCCATCACCTTTATGTGCTCTGTCATTAACGAAGATGCTAAGTAGCACAGATGTCACTATTGACCCCAGGGTACACTGCTAGTGACCGGCCCCCAGCTAGACTCAGTGTCACAGATCAAAACCCTCTGAGTTCAGCAGTTCAGCCAATTTTCAGTCCACTGTACTGTCCATTAATCTAGTTCATATAAAATCAGTTTATCTATGAAGATATTGTTAGAGACAGTGTGAACCTCACTAAAGAAAAGATAAAAGTTTCACTCTTTGGCTTTCATCCACTGACCTTGTCATTTCACTGCAGAAGGCTGTCAGGGTAGACAGGCATGATTTGCCATTCATAAATCAATGCTGACTACTCTGGATTACTTTCTTGCTATGAATATATTTACAAATATTTTCCAGGATTAGTTACTCCCAGGGATAGAGATGAGGCTAAAAGCAGTGTAGTGGCCTGTCTCTACCTTCTTGCCCTGCTTTGAGCTAGGGGTGATATTTTCCTTCCTTCATTTCTCATGAATCTTCTCTAGTTACCATGACTTTTCAAATCCTTAATCAATTTTCAAACACAATCAGAGTGGCCTTGTAATAAGATCAGACAGCTCCCTCAGCAGTCAAGGTTTATCAGGGCCTATCCCCACAACTTCTGTGGAGGTTGCAGTGAGGTGGATGTTTGTCTCTTTTCCCAAGTAACAGGACAAGAGAAAATAGCCTCAAGCTGCATCAGAGGAAGTTTAGATCTAAAGAAAAATGTCTTTGCTGACAGGGTTGCCAAACATTGGAACAGTCTGCCCTAGGAAGTGGTAGAGTCATCACTCCCAGAGGTACTGAAAAGATGTGGCAGTTAGGCATAAAATAGACTTGGCAGTACAGGGTTGACAGTCAGACTTCATGATTTTAAAGGTCTTTTCCAAGTTAAATTATTCTATGACTTGTATATGGCCAGTTTGTTTATGTGCTCCTTATTTTGGTCCTCCTGAACTGAGGGTAAATATTTTTTACTGAATGAAGTGCGTGAACAGCTCATATCTCACACTGAGACTGTTCTCCTTAAGACAAAGTGTTGTTATCTATTCTTAGAATCACAGAAACTTTAAAGTTACATTGTTACAGTAGAAACAATGCATTTGAAGTGATGGTCTAAAAATGCTCATCTCTCGTATTTAGGTCTTAATACCATAAGAAACAAAACTCCTCGGGTCTTACTTCACCATATTCTATAAACCAGCGTATCCATCTAGGTTACCAGCTGTTCCCTTATCAGAAGATTCTTTTCAGCATCCCTGATGATGAAGTATGGCTTTATTTTAAGAGTGTTTTTCACCACATCAGACCCTTGCTTTCTTTTCCCTATTTTTTATATTAAATGAAGTCCAAATATCCGCATGAAAATGACAAAAGGTAAGATTATTTTGCTGAATTTATTTTGGAGAAGTTCACATACATAGTGTTGCAGTGTCAAGGCTCAAATAAATAAACAAAGTTGTCCAGAACAGACTTGATTTATAACCACTTGGGATATTTAGGCTGTATCAAGTTTTCTTCTTATATTTGATGTCACATAATTTATCATGACTACAATTATCAAGTCTAGATAAAGCTGTACACAAATTGTGTGACTTTCAGCCATCAAAATGCAATAGTTTTATCTATTAAATAATAGTGAAAGACAAGTTTGGTCTTTACAAAATCTGTTTGCTAAAATCCATGTTGTCTGCAGGACTGGATCACCCGGTTATGAAACAGCCATGTAAAGAGTTGGACTAGATAAACTCAGTAGTTAGACATCTATCATCCCTCTGCTTCAACAGACATTGGAGTGAGGGGTAAACTTATTTTGTAAATTGCAAACATTTTTCTCTCTATAGAATATGACCAATGTGTCACCTCAGCCAGCATCTTGAAGGAAAAAATAAAATCAATGTCATATCAGCAAATATTTTTTCCACAAGGATATAAACCCCATGTGTATATTTGTAAGCAAAAAAAAAAATTTAAAAAAAGACTTAAAACCAAAGTATAAATATTTTATTTTCCTTGGGAGAAACATTTATCTCTACACTAAAGGATATTATCCTTAAGAAATCTTTATTTAGAAGGGTTTTGCCTTTATTTTTCTTCCTAATTAACTATCCACCAATGCATAAATCTTGCAATTTTCAGATGGGTTGCAGATCATAGGCACTTTATTAATCCCACATCTCTGAAATTTAGACTGGCTCTTTCAGAGCTTCTTTTACCAAGGACAGAAAAATAGCAGCCTAGTAGGAAACACTGCTATTCATTTTTATATTCTCAAATGCTTGCTCTGCTGAAATAATGTTAAGCATTGTATCTTTTTCTTCCCCCATACCCACCCCACCCCCTCCCCTTCAAAGAAAGGAAAGCACTTCCTTGAAGAGGAAGTGCTGAAGCAAAGAAAATTTGCATGAATGTTTGAAGCAGTCTTAGCCTCTGCTGCCATTTGGGAAAATAATCCTAACTACAGATGTTTAAAGAAGGTCAGCTTGGTGGTATAATGCAACATGAAAAATAGTCTGTAGTCATCATGTTCTTTGAAATCCGTGACATGATTCAAAAGAAAAGGGTTTTGCTTGTTTGAGAGAAAATGAAAGGTTGTTCTCTCTCAAGCTTTTATCATGACTCCAGCCCTGAACTGCTGTGGCCCTTGATAAATAACTTAATTTCTTCATTTGAAAAAGAAGACTTTTTGGGATTTCCAGTATGAAAATATTTTTAATACATTACTACAATATCCTGTGGTTTGTTTGTTTTTTGGTTTATTAATGCCATTTTAATCTATTTTATAAAATGTTTTCTTTTTAATTTTTTTCCACTTCCCAGTGAGAAGTGTTCATGATGTTGAATAAAATCACACTCAGATTTTCCTCAAGAATATTTGTCCACATGAAGACCTACTGTTTCATTTCAAATGATGGTAGAAGGTGTGTGTGTGTGTCTGTATGTAATATCCACAAGTTCCCTTCCTAACAATTTCTTCTTTGTCTCCTGCATGTAAGTTTTCCTTTTGAAGAGAGCAAACAATATAATGAACAAGGTGACCTGATCCTTTTCTTTAGGACAGTAAACTGAAATTACTGGTAAATAAAGTATCCTGACATTAGAAGGCTGTTACTTTTGCAAAGATCTGTCTGTGTTTCTAGGATATAAATTGCATATCAAATCAGCAGATGGCTTCCTATATATGATGGCATAGATAGGTATCTGGATTTTAGGATTTTAATATATCTGATCTTAGGCATCACTCATTTCATGAAAAGCAAAACTTCTAGAGAATGAAGAACTTGACTGATTGTGAAAAATACTAGACCCTCTTTTCACTATCTTTCTATTCGCTTTGAGATGCAAACAATGGTTGCAGGGAGGACTACAGGTCTTGAAAAATATAAAGAATTTTCTATTTGCAATAAGTTCTTGAGGGTATGCAGACAAAACTGAGATTTCATGCTTTACTCCTGTTCTTTTATTTTTAAATTACTCTGTTCCTTGAGGGTCAGAAAAGGATACTTTTTGTGTTCTCTAAAATCCCCAAAACCTCGCAATTTCTTTGTAAAAGGGTGAGACACTCCAGTATTTTAGTAGACTATCATTTTAAGATAAATATTGATAACTTAAAAAAAATCACCTATATTTAAATTTATTAAATATATTCACTTAATTCTTGAGTAGTAAGGACATTAAAAATGTGTTCACAAAGCATAAGTAGCTTCCTTCATCTACTGACACTGTTAATGAGTTGGGAAATAGAGTTTCAGACATAATTGTCTTTTGTGTTTTCTAAAACATTTGGCATTCGTACCTGTAATCACAAAAAATAATCCCTCTCTGCAATTGCAGTTTGGAATTTCACACATGTGACTGGACAGGGTAGTCAAATTTACTGTATGAGGATGCATTAGAAATGCTTCGTTTTCGATGCTGATGTTGTTATCCTTGAATTCTTCCCAGCCCTTTGTGTACTTACCTTTCATTCCAGTGAACCTGAAAGAAGCCCTGTGCAGTGGAATGGTGCCTATGTAGAATTCTCTATGCACAGAGTTTTCCAAACCACTCACAACTTCTGTGAAATAGGGAGGAATGATTCCCAGAAAAGCTATTGATAGAAAATTCTGTAGAGAAGAGAAGCACTTTTGCTTGGCAAAAGACTGAAAAATTGGATTGACAAATAGTGGTTTTTTGTTTTTTTTTTTCACTAGATGAAACTCTGTTTGGAAAGTGCTGGATGATTTTTTTTTTTTAAAACATTGAATTTTACCTTTATTTTATTTTAAGGGGGAAAAATACAGCATAAGCAGTATTGTGAAGTATTTCAGTCTAATGTTTTGAGACAGGTGATTTAGACCAAAGACCCAAGTTAAAAAAAGGTTAACTGCTAAATATTTTCTCCTTAAAGGTGTTAGGGCCAAAGAATACACTAAATTACTTTTAGTGTTTAAGAAGTAATGGTAATTACACTATTAGCTTTTTCTTTACAAATGACATCAGTTTAAAAGAAATTGATTTATTTTCTTTTAAAATAGAATTTCATTGCAATTTTTCAGCTGATCTTTCTCGTATTTCTGAAAAAGAATTGTTTCCAAACACACTTTTTAAAAGTAAATTAATGCTTTCAGCTCTGTGTGTTTAGCTGAATCAGCACAGGTGTTGCTGAGCTGATGACACTTCCTGTGTACTTAAAGAAGCTGAAATCCAGAACTTAATGATGTCTTCCCTAATCTTTTGGCAAGTGAAGCAATAGGTAGACGTTTTCCTAGGCTGCTGTGGTACGAAATTGAAATAGTATGTACCTATTTTCCTAGCACTATGTTTGTGCTAATACAGTTTAAAATGATCAGTAACACTTACCATTTCCCACTGTTTATCAGCCAGCTCAAGACAATTGTGCAGAGATGAAAAATCACCATGGAAGTTTCCAATGGAGCACCAATCTCTCCGTGACATTTACAAAGAGAAATAAATGCTGTGCTTTTTTTGAATGATAAAGGTAAAGAAGAAAAAAATGCCTTTTTTCAGTTTCCTGTGTTTATCTTGTCAGAAATTATTTCTGTGAATCATCCTCATCTAACAGCATTTGGGAATAAGAAATCTATTACTGCAAACACAGAAAATTCAATAAACTGGGCTGAATTTACTGGACTTGGAGCAACATCTTTCTTTTTCTCACACATCACTGCCAGTAAAACCATTTACCAATAATCTTAGGATTTGTAGTAAAATCCTAAAGTTATGTATCCTGAATCTGTCTCAGGTATTGGTATGTCAGCTTTATCCTGAGTGTGGTTTCGAATTTGTAGTCATACCTGAGTATGGAATAGCAGCCATATCTTTGTGCTTGGATATTGAGACAAATTGTTTAAGCACAGTGGGCATCAAACCCATTGGAGAGACAAGGATACCCCAGCAGTAATGTAATTCAGAAGTTTGGCTCCTTCGTGTTAAAGTGGGAGTGACACTGTGGAAAACTTGATCTAATGTGCCTTGCAAACCAATGCTTGAAGTCATCCTTTCCTCACTTGATCTGTGGTATAAAGTATAACTTTCAATACTGCAGCTAGTTATTTTGCGTGCAATCAGGATGAAGAGTTGTCTTTACAGCAAAAAGAAAAATATGCACACATAGAAGAAGTTTTTAAATTTCTGCTTTTACAAGGATTCAGATAGAACACAAACTCCAAAATAATTTCATTCTACCCTTTTTTTCCTATTTGTTTCTGAATTCATATTTACTCCATTGTAGCCTGCCGTTGCAGTCACAGTTTTTCCATTAACTCAACAGTGAAAGGTTTGAGGGCTTGTCAGATCTTTTCTGGATTTACTGAAAAGTAAATATCCTTGAGCTTATTACAGCTGATTTTATTTCATGGAACAAATTGTCCATTAGTTAGGTAACTTTAACCTAAGTTCAGCTTTGTGAAATAATCTGATTTTGCTCTATAAAAATTATATCATATTTGACAAGGTTTTAAACAAAACTTGAAGGTCAACAAGAGAAGAGAGTGGTCAAACAGACTAAAACCACAAAAGTGGAATTACAGCTAAAAGAGAAAAGAAGTCCAACAAAACTCTCCCACACTTTGTTTTTGTTCCATACAGTGATACAGAATTATTCACAAATGGAACCAGCCTTATTAATGATATTTGGTGATGCCCATACACTTCTGCACATCTCCATCTAGGCAACAATGGCTTCATTCTCTGCTGGAAAGAGTCAATATGAACCATGGAAAAGCTGTTGCTTTTCTTTTTTCTCCCAGAAAATTTGTAGGCATCTGCATTACCAAATGCAATGTTTATTTATGACAAGAGAATCTGGGCCCAAAATGGTTGTGTGGACTCATTCTCTACTATTTTAACTTGGTTTTAAAGCAGAGGCCATAGTGCTATAATGTAAAATATTGCCTTCTAGTTTTGAGGGGGATTCTGTCAAAAAGTGATTATTAAAGTAGAGTATATTGCATTTCATAACCTGCAGTTTGGTACTATAACTGTTATACTTCATACAGGCCCCAAAAATAAAGTTTTGGGTGAGGAAATAGGGATTTTTTCAGAATATAGGTATTCTCTTGTGTATTTTTCAGCAGAAGCTCTGAATAATGCTGTCTGGCAAGATTTTGTATTTCTTGACATTTAACTGACCTGGCTCCATACATTAATCTGAAACATTACGTCCCAAACTTGCCATGAGATTTGGACACCCCAGAGGTTTTGTGTGCAGATGTCATTAAATACTGTTTTCCCATGGTTGCAATTTTCACTTGATATTTAACAATGGAGAAGCCCTATATGGAAGCAATATGCTTCATTTAAAAAAATAAAAAGTGTTATTTTATGTTTATAGAACTGGAAATATTACTGCAATATAGAAGTGTAAAACCAGAAAAGGCAGACGTAAAAACAAAAAAACCCCTTATTTTTGAATTATATAAGCAATAGTTTATCATTTTGAGGGTAGGCGGGGCTGTTTCTCGTTTATTTAAAACTGAGATTCATTTAATCCCTTCCCATCATGACACTTTTATGGACTGAGATCTTGTCCTTATGCAGATTTTTTTCAGAACACGAAGTTCTGGTTGCTAACTACTGTAGCAAGGTCTCAAATGATTGAACGTTCAAGTAACTTAAGGAGCCTTTCTTTTGGCTGCATATAATATATGTAGAATGTCAACTTGAATTTGATGAAGAAAGAGAGACTTTACAGTTATGATTCTGATACTTCTATTTATATTTCGCCCTTAAACACACTCCACTAGAAACTACAGCATCAAATCCTTAATCAGAGCAATTGTTGAACAGTGGCACAATAAACAAAATGGAAGCAGTAAATCATATTGGGTAGAAAGTCAATTGAGTTACAGTTGCAAAAGTACACCGTACACATTCTACAAGATGTACACATTCTATGCTTTTTGCAGCAGTCTGAATTCAGTCTTATTCACATGACATAGAGACTGCAAATTTACAAAAGCATATTTTTAATCTTACCTAGAGATCATGCATGATGTTTTAATAGTACAGAGAGTAACCTTGCCATTTTTCTATATTTTGACATTTTGGGGATGATGGCCACCACAAAGGTTATTAAAAAAAAAAAAGCCCTAAGACTTTCTTACTGAATTTTTACTGTAGTTCTACAAAATGTTATTGGAACGAGAACTACAAGCTAGTTACTTCATAACAGTAAATTTATAAATATATTAGTGATCCTGCTTCAGGCAAGTTTCCTTATTTGAAGCTGGAAATCTGAGCTTCTATTCAAAATTGTTTCATAGTCATAACTAGAGGCAGTTTCTTTTTACATTAAATTTGTGTAATACTGAACATTTTTCTATGAATGTTTATTAAAGAGTTGAATTTTTAATACATTTTCAATAATGGTCATTAAATATCTGATGCTAAGCCTAAAAGTTTTTGTCATTATCTATACAAATTTTTTCTTTCCAGTATTTCCAAATGCATTTTTTTGTAATATTGTGAATGTGTTCAATTTTGCATTGCATATTTAACAACCTTAGGGAACCATTCCCACAGTTTACAGGCATGTTTCTCATGCATGGACAGTACTGCTTTTGAATTATTTCACTGACTGGAAAAAGGCTGAACACATGGATTACCTTTGGAATTAAAAATGTCTGTATTATTCACTTCTGAAAAGGAAAGTTAGGCAAAATTTTGCACCATTCAACAACAAAATTGCATAGGAGAAGATCAAGCATGATTGAGCAAAGCAGCTAGAGCTACATAATAGTACTACCAAAGTTTCATATAATTTTAACTATGGAAATGCAGTGTTTCATTAGTTTTTAATGGAAATTTGAAGAAAAAATTGTCGTACAGCTCAGACACTTAAAGCTTAATGTCAGATTTTTCAATTCAGGTGAAGAAGAGTCATCGAATGAAACCGGTTTTTTATCTACATCTGTCGCCCTGTTTTTTCAGATCAAGTTTTGATATCTCCTAAATTGTGTACATTAATTCTGTTTTTTGTAAGCTCTTTTGATCAGGAAAAATAATTGGAAATGTTCTTTAGGTGTTTATGAGCTGCATCATGCTTTTGAATTTCGAAGAATTTTTGCCTAGCTTGCAGTACAAATATGTTTGGGCAAGATCACATCACAGTAGGGAGGATGCTGTAAGGAGATAGTTTTGTTTATCTTCTACAAGTCTTATTTACATATAACTAGAAGTTTTTAATGCAAGAAAAAATTGATGGGTCCAAAACTTTCTTGTCCTTTAGAAGGGATATTGCCTTATTCTGCCATGTATCAATTTTCTGTTCTACAAAATATTCTGTTATTACCTCCAACTTCAGCAGAGAATAATTATTTCTTATTGCATCTTTTATTTGTAACAGAGCATATTGATTTAGCAGTAAGGTCAATAAGGTCAACAAATGAACTTTATCTTCCTTCTCCCCCTGGAATAAGTGCTCATGTAGCAGCCTCTATTCTCAAAGGGTCTCTGGATACACATGTTCAACAACAGTTTCCGTTTTCTTTCATCCACTTTATTAGTAAAGTGGTGCATCCATCCATTCTTTCTTGTTCCTTCATTCATTAGCTTGAATGTACCTCTTAAGTTCTAGACATGCAGATGTATGTTATACCTCTGAAGTTCTAGACATGCAGATGTATCTTAAAAGATTTCTGAAGTTTCCTTTGTCTGAACTGTGAAACAAGCAGAAGAGATGTGAGGATTCAAAGATGCCAAAGCAAAGACAAACCTTTTTGGTGCCAGTTTTCCCCTTAAATTTTTCTAATTATATCTGGATAAAAGCATCCAAATATTTTTTTAAATTATTTCAGGCATTCATGTCTTCAGAATAAGTCTTTTAAAAGATACATAACCTTTTCGATTTCTTTTTCAACTTGCTTACATCATATCTGTACTAAGGAGACTCCTCTGTCTAAATTTTACATTGAAGTAACATGGCTACACCACTTCTCCTAAAGACCGAACAAAGATAAGGTCTCCTCTTGAAAAAGTAGCATTTCTATGGTCTAGCATTGCTATATTTTAGGGGGAAAAAAAGCTGGAAGTAAAAATCTTGTTTTAAAAAGATTTTTTTTTATGTGAAGGATTATGTATTTTCATTATATTACAACTTAAAGATAATAATAAGTGTGATTAATTTTTTTCTCTTACTATAGCTTCATTTAAAAAAATACATAAAATAATATTTTTTAAAATCAAAGAAAATAAAGTCTTTAATTAAGAGAATATTTGTTTTGGAGCAGTACTTCTGAGGTAAGAAGTCCTTCCCAGTATTAAACCTTATCCTTATATTTTCTGGTAATTTCAAAGCCTGTTTTATATTGTATTTCCATAGCATATGATTTCCTGTTTTGCCTTTTCCCCCTCAGTTTCCATTTCTCTTTCTCCCTCCTACTCCTGGAAAAATGTTCTCCAGCTGGACTGTCTAACAGATCTGTTTTGCATCCCAGATATGGTTTCCTCTCTCTCATTCTGTCAGTCACTCCTTCTTTTAAATTCAGACTTCTGAGCACCAATGTTCTTGTCAATCTGACAAGTTATTGGCACAAAAATATCACATGATGATACATTTTATTGTATTTCCAATAATTTCCTCTTAAAAGGGAACTGATGGTAGGTGTTCAGAATAACTCCAATTTTTCATTTTTCTCCTGAGTTTTCTAGGAATCCCACCTAGAATAAAAGTCATCCTCTGTGATCTCTTCTTGGTGTCTCACTTTAAGGAAGAATGGCTTTTTCTTTTTTATTAACTGCTTTAAGTGATCAATATTATCTGTATCTTTCTGATTATATTAGTTTTTTATTTTGCAATATTCTAACAAAAGTAGCAATTGACTTGCTCCTCACTGTCTCTTTGTGTTAAGCAACATGTTTCTATCTAGGATATCTAATTATACATTCAACTTAATTCTTTTTTTAATGAGATTTATAGTAGATGCAATCTAATTTCATGGTATTACTTCTGTATCAATATGAACTTCAGAAAACTATGTCCATTTTTATGTGTTTTAATATATTTGTTCCTCCAAAATGAAAAATACATTAATTCCTTTTCAAAAGCCCTACTAGATTTTTTAAAAGCTAACAAAATTCTAGACTCACTCTAAATTCTCAAAGTTATTAAAATCTGGAATGTTTCATCACATCTGGGACTAGTTGAGATAACTATTTTTTCATCATGTTTTTCTCCAAATCATAATTTGATGGATTTGCCTGAACATTAATTTGAGTCCAAATAAAAATTCAGATTAAAAAGAAAACTCACCCATCTCAAAACTGCACCAGTTGGTTTAGGGGAATCCATGTGATGCAAAATGCTGAAATCTCATAGTTTGATTCCTTTCTGGCCCTATGGAGATAGACAGAAAGAGCAAACTTACTTTACAAACCAGACATTGTCCAATGGGACCACTCAGACTTATTTTTTTTAAAAACACCAACAAGCCAACGTACCAATGAACCAACCAGCCAACCAACTAACCAACCAACCAACCAGCCAACCAACTAACCAACCAATCAACCAACCAGCCAACCAACTAACCAACCAATCAACCAACCAACCAACCAAACAACCAACCAGCCAAGCAATCAAAATCAACCCCTAATCCCAAGGACAATACAATTTCATATTTCTTTAATAATATTATAAGGTTGTGTGTTCCTGGGAGTTTTAAACTAGTTGCTAGTAGCATGTGCATTTTTTCCTTGAATGTCTATGTTGGTTGTTCCAAGCAGCAACCATGGATACATGATCAAATTATTGACTTTCTTGATTTGGACTCCTATATTATTATGCATATTAAAAATGCTTAAATATGTTTTCAATTATGTCATACCCACACAAACTAGGAATTAGTTAGATCAGATTTAAGCAAATATGACCTATGTAGACATCACTGCTAAACCAAGGAATGTGGAAAGAGGATATGGATATTTGGATAATCGAAAGCAGAACAATCAGATTTCATAAATGTAGGTAATAAGTCCCAATATTGCTATAATAATAAAAATTTGTCAGTTTTAACCTAGTTGATTAATAGGTCTCTCTGCAAGATAAAGTTAATATTATATCCAAGGGAGACTAGCACTTATTCTCAGTGTGGGTTGCAAGTGAAATGTCTAAAATGTAAGGGAAGAAATGCATATAAATTCAAAGTCAGTAAATAAATAAGTACTTTTGTTTTTTCTCTCTTCCTAATTCTGTAGGATAGTTTAAATCTCATGCATGAAGCGGAATGTGTGAAATTATGGAGATGCTAATAGAAACTTGGTAGAATAAAAAAAATGAAAGCTATTTGACTGTGTGAATCAAACAGGTATTAGAAAATTGCTGTACAAACAATCATGTATTATGAATTTAAAAATAACATGAAAGAGCGGAGAATTTATAATAATAATGCTAAAATTACTAAATATATCATTGTTTGTTGCCCTGGTGAGAAAGTTAGAGTGGATGGTGCATTGTTGGTCTGCAGAGTACATGATTAGAGTGGGGGTGAAAATTAATAGTTTTGGGCAGTTAGATACATATTTTGCCAGTCTGATACTAATGCTGCCAGAATTTTCTAACAGGAGGAGAGTACAGCAGATAAGCTTGCTGTCTTTCTGTTTTCTGAGTAAAGAATTTGGGAGTAAAGCACTGCCTGCCTTCCATTTTTTTCGTTCTATTTAGACAGTAGTTTCCTAACAGAATCAACTATTTTTTAGAAAGGCTTTGATTAGAAGATGACTAGCAGAAGTGCTAGCACAACTAATTAGTATAACTAATTATACTACTAATAAATTGAATACTGATTAAGCAGCAGATTGTTAATGTTATGTTCTTCTATGGGCAGACAGTTACAAAACTGTGTAAAAATGAAGAGGACTGAACAAGCTTTTATTATTTGATAAAAAGTGTCATGGTATTGAAATTGCTGAAGAAACATTGCTGAAGGAAGCGTAAAGGTAATCCAAACTGAGTGATTTTCTGCCTGCAGTGCCAGGGCTTCCCTAGCTCCTGAACCAGGCACCTGGGAACTAGGAATCTCATGAGACCAAGCCATCAGTTTCCAGGGTTCCAAGGTTGCTATCAATTAACACACTATGAATGAAACACAACAATATAATAAAACTAGTTTGAGATCTGGAAAGAAATCTTACACATCCTTTGAAATAACTCAGTTTTAACCAGCTGATTCCAATGATGATGAAAACAAAAGTAATAAAGGACAAAAAGAAGGCAAGTTTAATACTGTAACCGTCTCTAAAACCAAAATGTTTGGGGAATTTTGTTTTTCATGGGCTTAAGTCCTTGTCTTAAACTCCACACAGACCAACTGAAAAGTTAAACTCTGTATCTCAGATTGCTGTCAAAACACTTCTTGAACTCTGACAGGCTGGAGGCCATAATGTCTATGGGAAGCCTGCTCCAGTTCTTACCCACTCTCTCAGTGAAAAACTTAAATCCCTAATCCTGCTCATCCTATATTTTTAAACAAAGACTTAATTTCAAATGTGCAGCAGCTTCAAATTCAGACATATAACAATAAAGTGAAGAGATTTTTCTCAATTCCCCTGTTCAGATTATATAAAACAAACTTGTCTTTGGGTTACTTTATGATGCTGAATTGTATCCCCATTCGTCTGTTTAGCCCAAAAATGAGTTTTGCACCTTTAAAACTAATCTGAGAGTGAAGGGGGGGAGAAGGAGAAGTGGTGGAATGTCTGAGGTTATATTCCAGACATACAGATAAGAGCTTCAGCTTTCCTTCTCACGGACTGTGTTGTCTGCAGCATGGACAGACAGCAGGAGAGCTCCTTTGCTTTTAGTTAGTTTTTAGCTGGCTGAGGCAGAGAAGTTCCCCAGACTGACTTTTCTTTTTCTTGGAACTGTTCAAGCCTGCTCTGGACTGAAAACCCAGAAGAGCACCAGGAGATCACACCTGTGGCCCACCAGAGCCAGGACACAGCATTTTCCAGCACAGGAGGGATGAGAGAGACTGAGCGAGCTGAGCTGTACCCCAGGACAAGGACTTTCTGAATTTGCCATCTCTTCAGAACAAGTGGTTTTATTGTTTAATATTATTTTTTAATGCTTGTGAATACTTTGCTTGTTAAATAAACAGGGTTTTTTTCCACTTTTCTCCTAGGATATCTTTTCCCAAACCACCTGAATCTGCTTTCTAGAGGGTCCCCTTTGGAAGTTTCCTCCCAAATTTGGCCTCAACCAGGGCAAAACTGAAAAAATCCAGCTTGAATACCATTTTATGCAAGGCGAGAGTTTTTAAATGAGAAACACCCATATACAGGAAATTATATAAATTAATCCAGAATGTCTCTCTTTTTTTGACTTTATGTTTTTGATGTTCTGTGTAAATAATAGTGTTATATTTTTCTAATTGAGATATTTTCAAAACACTAAAAATTATTTAGACTAAATTATTGTTAGATCAACTGAATTTCTATATATCTGGTCTGAGCCACATTGCAAGTAATCAGCCTATAAAAAACAAATGCTAATTTGTTTTGATCCCTCCACAGAACCATATGCTGAAATATCACAAAATTGTGCTACAGGAATTTCTACCTTAGCTCTTACTGTTACAGCTGAATAATCAATATTTCAGTGCTCAGGTTTTGTTCCCTGCTTTGTTTTCCAGGCTATATATCCCTTTTCAGAAGATGATGTTTCCTGAAAAATAAAGTTATTGTGAGTTCTTACTGAGTTTTTATTTTTTTTATACATTCTCATGAATATCAGTTGAACATGTTACGTTAAAAATTGGTAAATATTTTTGCATGGCCCTCTCATCATTTGGGACTCATACTCTGAAAATCATTCTTCAGACTTGAAACCTTTATGCATTTATGCCACTGTGGAACTACAATAACCTCAAGATATCATCAATGTTTATTACAGTCTAAGTCAGAAATATGTTACTGGACAGAACTCAAAGCACTTTAAAGAAAATTCTCAGAAATATCAGTAATCTGGGATTTGCAAGAAGAAAATAATAATATCTGAGAAATCCTTAGAGACCTCAAAGAAGAAAATAAGTTGTTCTGAGTAAAATAAATTCTTTCATATTCATTTTGCATCTTCTTAAAAATTCCAATGCTGTTTTAAACATTTTCTTAAACAAATATATGTCATAACATCTAAATAATAACTCACAATATGCTTGGGATGGAGTTTTGTAAGCTATCAGCTGTCAACTATTCTGAAAATACAAGAAATGATTGAACTTTCCTTTTATTAATATAGGTCTCTGAAATCATTGCTACAGTCTGCACTTCTGATGAGAAATCCCAGTTTTGCAGAACTATTGACAGTTTCCCCAGATGCATCTCGTTAGTTCCAGGGTTTTGATGCCTACTGACCTGTTGCTGGAATGGTGTCATTGGAGTCCAAATAAAGATGAGCAGAAAGGACAGTAATATAACTATGGTCTTATTTGAAAACCGTATTCATCTTTAAATCCAGTATAATTAGGCTTGTTTTAAGATTGTCTTTCCTTAGAGGATTTGTGCCTAAGGGCCTTCAAGTAACTGGCAAGGTTGATTAACTACAAATGAGAGAATACTTCATAAATCAAACATTAAATTCTGTTTTATAATTGCTATGAGATTTTGGACCAGTTATACTGTTTATTATCAGAGAATGCACAGGAAATAATGTCTGGCTCATCTCTGTTAAAATTGAATTTCTGAGATAGTATTCTTAAGATTAAAAATACTATATTCAAATAACAACTCTTACCAATGCTACTCATAGCTATTTAATTTGTTAAATATTTTAACTGACAAACAATTTAACATATAGTACTGTCTATTTTACTCTTAATATGATGAGCCTTACTGTCAAAATTCTGATTAAACTCAGTCTATCAGCCACTTTTGAGATTAGTTGTAATCCATGTGCCATCCTAACCAAGATTAGGATAATTACCGCAGGACTTAAGCAAAATATTCTGTCCCTTGAAGCAAGAACTTATTCAAGAAAGCAGGAAAGAGCATCTATTTAAAATTTGCTGATGAGCTAGGCTGCTTCTCACAAGAAGTTTTCCATTACCAGTGGAATTACCAAAAGTATATGTCCAAATTTCTCTTTCAGTCACAGCAGACTCACCCATGTATCAACTGGTAACACTAAAATGGGTAGGAAATATGACCTACATTTCATTGGCCCTGCAAAGAGAAAATATGAAGGCAACAGTGTATTCTCCTGGCATACAAGTCAGCGTGTTCTTCATTACTGTCAGAATTTCTCAATCTGGACTCTGCTGCCCTAGAGAAACGCTTAGAGCTTCAGGACCTTGCTTAAGACACTACTTGGCAACATCACAGGATGGCACTGTAAATAATATTCAAAAACATAACTTTTAATTTGATGTTGCTAAACCAGGCTTTCTATTCCTGGCCTGCTCCAATTTTCATCATCCCTCATAAATCATCTTTGCAGCCAAGCTCAACTCTCAAGGAGACATTGACTGAATGAATAATTCCTTCCAACATAAACAACAAAATTAGCTATCCCTTCACAAAGTTTAACACATATAGGACATAAAAAAATCAGAAACTGGGGTGAAAACTTTGTGTTTGAGCTCATCAATACAGTGTAAGAAAGCTGTCACATCCCAAATATCATAAAGAACAGGTAAACACCCAATTACTTAAACTCCACCATTGAAGGGAAATACTATTCCAAATTTCTTTGCCCAAATCTCAGAGCACAGCTGATTGCAAAGGCTTTGTTTCTTAATTATTCAGCATACTTTTTGGCTAATATTTTTTACACCCCTGGGCCACATCTCCTGGGTACAGCTCTTCCTATATTGCATGGGAATTAGACCAAATAGATTATATTGGAGCAGTGCACGTTGGACATCTTGTCCTTAGAGTTGTGACAGGCTTGAAAGACAAAAAATACTGTATTTCTTTCTCAGTTATGGAAGAAACATTTGGGAAGACTTGATTATGACGAAAGTACACAAAAAACAGAAGGTGCTAAAGCAAGTGTCCTGAATGTTTGCATTTACAGTTCTTGAGGAAATGAAGGACATAGTTGCTGAATAGGTATCATTTGCAATGGTAATGTTGTGTCCCAGTTCATATAGCCCTTCTTTCAGCTTTTTAAGAGGCATCTGACCCACAATTTTCATTCTTCTCTGTGGTATTGCTATTCTTTTCACAGCTGATATTGCATATATGTAAGAGATGATCCTTTATTGTCATGTAATTATTATTACTGTAAGAATCTTTACAGAGTATAAAGAGCCAGAAAAAGCAATGTACCTGCAAAGTGACCTTGTGCTACCATATATTAAGAATTTATTACATTGTTCCTTTTCACTAACATAGATTTCGTCAGAGCTCTTGCTTTTTAGCAGTTTGTTTAACATTAGTTTTGTATGTCACTTGTTAGAAGAACCATAATGAGGTATGGTCAATTAAAATAAGGACAAAGATGTTTATTAATATGATACTTTAAATCAAAATTATTTCATTTTGTTAGTGACAGTTTTATCATATTAGCTTTTATCATCTAAAATTCATGTGTGCACATTCACACACATCTGCATGAAGAACTAGTAGATTTTCCATCAAATTTTGCAAAAAAACTTTTGTACATTTTATTCTATTTGAAGAGAAACCTGACACTATTTAAAAAAAAACTTGCAGGACTGCTTCTCATTGATCTGATAACTATTTCTCAGATTTAAAAATTTTGCTATTATTTTTGAGCTGAACTCAAATATTTTATGGGTACACACCAAAAAGAACTCAAAAAAAGTAAATTGTAATACTTGATCACATGCTTTGGCCCACGGCTTTCTTTCAAATCATGCTGTTCCAGCAGGTTTCTTGTGATTTTGTCCCAATACTATCAGCAAGTGAGTGAAAGTGCTCAGGATATCTTATGGCCACATCCATCATCTTTATTAGCCAAGTATCACTGACAAAAGACTGTCACAGAAACTGATTTAAAAGCCGGGGAAAAAAAAAACCCCTGATGTAAACAACAGTTCTACACAGCAGAGAATCCACATTATATAAAATGCTTTCCCCTCCATATCCAGAGACTTGCATCGAGCCTTACCTGAAGCTGTATTAGTTATTTCTTGCCTAAAAATGGAGTGATTGTTATGCCAAAAAGTTCTATTAAAAAAAGAAACCCAGACAAATATTAAATTGATAAAAAGAAAATTGCCTCATTAATAGTAGAAAAAGGGCTATTTATTTTACCTCCAGATATCTTAAATAACGGGTGGAAAGTTGTTTTGACTGCTCCATATTTTAAATCTCTGGGGACCATGGTAAGAGCTATACAGAGGGAGAGAGATCCTAAGGAATTTCTGGATAGGCTGCAGAGACAGAGTTCTGTTTTGGTGTAGGATTAAAGTTTGGGACATATATGCATAATTCATTATTAGATGCTGCCAGAGGCATATTCTATATAGGTAGGTGTAGATTTTTCATCTGTTTATGGATGTCTGAGTCTCTGCTTGACTGCAGCCAGGGCTGTGATAAGACTTGAAAAGGGTTATTATGGTGGTTATTTAAATCTCACTTATTCCAGGTGGATCTTGGAATGCTGAAACCTATGGTGTTGAGTGCAGTTTCTTCCAGATATTTTGAGACATCTCTCTCTAATAAATGCAAATGCTGAATTCCAAAATTCAGACATTATTTACAAAACAGACTTCCTAGTTACAGGAAGTCTTTTTGTTAGGAAATTTCAGAAAACAAACAAAAACACACCCCTGGAAAACCTGTCCTTAAGCAGTTGAAAAAAATATTTCTGAGAATTTCAGCTAAAATATGATGCCACTATGAGGAAAATTAACAGCATCTGTGTTTGTCTGCATTTATAACGAGGATGTGGTATCAGCAGATAGGACAGCTCCGACAGCCAAACCTTGAGGCTTTGAAGTCAAATTTATACACTGCTGAACATCAGAGTCATACCCTGATGATAAATTCACTTTAATAAACAAGTACAACAAAACAACATAGACTGTTGTCTCCAAATTTCACCTTCTATTTTTAGGAAGGAAGAACAATAGTATTTCAAAGTAATGAAAAGAAGATATGGACCTCGGAAATCACAAAATCATAGAATGGTTTGTGTCAGAAGAGACCTTAACGATGGTCCCTTTCCAGCCCCCATAACACCTTTCACTAGACCAGGTTTCCCAAAGCCACATCCTGGGCTTTAAGTCCAGCGATGGGGCATCCACAGCTTCTCTGAGCACCTGTTCCAGTGCCTCACCACATTCAAAGTAAATAATTTCTTTCTTAAAAGATCTTGTGTAAACCTATCCTCTTTCTGTTACCCCTTGCCACATCAACACAGGCCCTTGCAAAAAGTGCCATTCACCCTAGACCCGGCTGTTTACCCAGTTAGCTCAACTGAGGGAACTGATATTGACAGTTGTACTACACATTTGGTTGAAAATGAATGTGAGTAATACAACTTTCCTTAGTTAATCATAATGATATTACCTTTAAAAGTGACTTGTGAATTGGGTGCACGTGAAAAAATCTATAATGTTTGCAGTTTTGTTATACATTCACACAGACACAGATATATATATGCTATTCAGGATGGTCAGAGGGGCTATGGTGAAGCTACAATTTAGGCGTAGCCATGACTTTCGTTCAGTAAATTATGCTACCCCGTGAGGCTGAATAAATCATTGGGGACATAATACAGATGCTACTGACTGGGCTATCAAGATTCATCTTTTTTCTGTCTTAGGCATCCATACCATAGAGGCACATCTAAATATATTAAACTCCACTTAGTAATAATTTAGATTTCTTACCTTTCTAATGAAAGCACACTTCAGAATTGCTCTCTGATGCTCAAACCTCTTCTAATATCCAGCTTTACCTTCACTATGGACCATTGGATTAAAATGTGCATACCTAAATTTAAGTAAAGAAAAAGTACTTAACTTTGCAGATAGCAACGCAATTTCCTCAGGAAGCAGCTGGCTCCTGGGCTGGTAAATACTCTCCCCACAGAGGTATGGTGTTCACTGTGAGTTAATATACCTGACATGGGGCAGGGCAAATTAGTTCCATATTTCTCTACTCATAGTGCTATATGCCTTCAAAATGTCTGGGTATCTCTGCCCCGTCCTGAAGATATTTAAGCCTATTACCAAAGCTTGAAATACTTTTCATAAAGCTGCTGGTGTTAAGCAAAAAGTTTTTCACAGACAGCAATATTGTCTGTCTAAAGAACATTTCCTCTATCAAAAACAAAACAAAACAAAACAAAACAAAACAAAACAAAACAAAACAAAACAAAACAAAAAGAAAAAACAAAAAAACAAAACCCCCAAACCAAAAACCTAAAATAATTATACTCAAAAAGAGATCTAATAAAAAAATATATGACAAAAGAGATGCAAAAATAGAAGAAAAAAATATTTGAAATGTATCTGTGAATCTGTTCAGGCAATATATGCTTTCTAGAACTTGAAAAATGAAATTCAAAAAGGCATTTAACAATGCAAGATAAACTAAGTCTTGCTGAAGAAGAAATGTCCCCTTGACTAGGCAGACTATAAACCTATGTTGACTTCTGTATGAATAATAAAACCTTTTATGAGGAAAGAAGCACTTTTTCCATTTTATTCTAGTTTTGAAGGGCAATAAATTCTAAATTGCACTGATTGATAACTGTTAGACAAAAAATTAAAAATCAAATAAATATTACTAATGTATTTCTTCTAAAGCTGTAAAGTGTTAGTTAAATACTTTTTCAATGGTTATAGCCTAAAATCAAAGATATATCTGTTTTCTATGCACACTTTTCTTTGGTCACATTTGTCTGACTGTAGATAGAGTAGCATTTTGTATAGCAGGGACATTGGATCTCTATTCATTGGGAATATTGTTTGCTGTACAGACTAATGTTCTAATCTTGCCACCATATCTTTGTAGTGTCTCTTTTGGATATGAATTCATAGAAGTACTGAATATGTATCCTAGACCTCACACACACTTAGAAGTGAATTTTTTGAGTAATGAAGAGAAAGGATAGATTTTTAGGTTTTGTTGTCAGTTTTATCTCTAGCCTGACTCTCTTCTTTGCCGTCGTCTCTGATTTCTCTGATGAATACACAATAAAGCCAGGTCACTGAAAAGTCTTCTGCCAGATCACCTATGGATTTGAATGGAAGAAAATGGTGTGGATCATAATGTGGTGTTATAAAGTATGAGTCATGAAGATATGATAACAGAAACTGTATTCCAAGCTCTGCTCTAAGTTATTTGAATCAGCACAGCTGAAGTCTCAGTATTGTCTCATTTCAAAAGTCTGTTCCACCACAGTATCAGAACTAAAACTTCATTTTAAGGTCATCTTCAGTTGGATTTACTCACATGCATTTCCTGAGATATAACTTTAATACCTAACACTGTCTTACAGAGAAAGAAATCAAGTAAATATTTAGATGTGTAAAGTTAATGATCCTCAATGTATTTAAACACATTTACATATCAGAGTAGGTACTAAGGTAGTAGCATAGATGAGACTAAAACCAGACAGATGAATGCAACACATATCACTAATAAAGTGCATAGAAACCAACTTTTACATTAATTGCAAAGCTTGTCCTTTTATTTTTATTTATGAATCTACCTAAATTTTAAAAAAAGTCTGTTTAACTAAGAACTTATTTTCAATATTCTAAACAATTCCACAGTGGAAAGGGAAAACATTTTGAAGGGTTTTACAATAGCAAGCAGATATGTCTTTCTTTAAATTACTTCAATTTAAAACTCTACCTTACTTTTTTTTCCTATGTTAATACCAATTATTATAAAGTGCTTCTCCCAATAGTCATCATAATCACAAATCACTCTATTTCCATAAATTTTAAGGGCCACTGTAGTTTCCATGGTATTAACTTTTTCTATATTTTATTTTTTAAACTACAATTTAAGTTTACTTCCATTTCTGTTGCCATCTCTTTCAACAGTATATTAATTTTGTTATCATTTTACATAGAAGCAAGATTTTTTTTCTATATTTTCATTGCAAAGATGTAGGAACTTCTCTTCAGGCCTCAGAGAATGCTATAAATTTGTTGTATCTTCTATGATACCTTAATAAACACCCAAACTTGATTTATTATTTGAAAAATTTGTTGTCCAAATTTTGTCTTCATTTTGAGACAAAAAAAACCAGTTTCTGTTAACTCTTATGTTAAAGAAATTGTATTCCTTTAAGGTATCATTTAATAGTGTAGTAGGGTTTGGAAATTTCTTGCAATTCTGTTCATTAATTTGTATTATGTTCAAACCATCTACTCAGTGAAATTATCAAACACTTACAACCAGCAGAGATTTCAGCAGCTCACAGATACTGCAGCTTTCTGTCATTTCCTTTTTCAGAGTTTTAAAAAGTCACTTAGCTGCTCAAGACAATCTCCTGTTTCTTTACAGTTCCTTGCAGCTATGACCAGGGAGATTTCTTCTCACTTACCTGTCAGCACAAATTTGAAGGCAGTGACAATAGTAGTGAGCCCAGTCCCACTACACTGCAACCTCTGGTCTTGCATGGGGCTGTCCCTGCTCAACCAGCCTTGAGCTTTCTCCAGGATCATGCCTTGCTTTGACAAATGTGGAAGGAGAGCACACGGGAAAAGAAGGAACAGAAGAACAGAAACCTTATGGCACAACAGGAAATAAAAAAGATTGTTTTGTCTAGACAGGGAATATAAACAGGTGAAGAATGCATATGGTTACTGTCATCTCACATAGAGCAGGAAGGACAGATTGAAGAGGTATTGCAAATAAAAGCCAATGTCAGGTACAAACTGGCCATGAATGAGTTCAGAGGTTAAAAAAAAAGTTATAATATTACTCCTAAATCTTACACTTTTACTGCCAGATTTCATTATCAACAAAATTTTCAGTGCAATAACCCCAGGACAAAACTCCTGAAGTTTTTCTTTAGATTGAAGATAATTTTTGGATGAAATTTGTATGCTGTGGTGCTTGAGATAGAAAATCGCTGAACTGGCACTACATGTCTTCTCTGCTTCTATATTCCCAAATAATCTCAACTGAACTCTCCAAGTGGTATAGGACGAATAGAATTTTTTCTGTCATTTCACAGGGTATTTTAAAGGATAGATGGTGTGGTTTGAAAGACTAACTCTCAGTATGGCTGGCACTGGGAAGATCTGAGTGCCATGAAAAAGTTTGCAATGGTCACAGACCTGCAGAACTGAAAATGTCTTCAAGTAACTATGGGAAAGACATTGTTGTCTTCTTTGGTTTTGTGAACCCTTCCATGCACTTGAGGTTTGATGTAACTTTGTTTGCCCTTCATTCTTGAGGTTAAACAGCACATTAAGCTTTCCTACATAATTTTTCCCTGTGGTTCATTTGACTCATTCAGTTTGCTCAACTCTCATTTGAAGTATAACTGCCAAATGAAAACATAATTTTTCATTCAGTCTTGTAGCACCTTGGAAGGAGTCTTCAACATTGTTTTACACCTATAAATTTTAAACCTGTATGAGAATTAGTTCACTCCTAATTTTCATCTGACATCCACTTTATAACTCATTTACTTGTTCAGTAAACACTTTGAGAAGGGATATCTTAAATATTTATATAATGCCTAGCACAAACTGTTCCTATACCCAGTTGTAGGCTCTAAGTCAACTGAAATACACATAAAGAGTTTGTGAATGACTGTTGTTTCTATTATTGCTAATGGAAAGCATGCTTCAAAGTGATTTAGAAATTTTAAAACTACCTTTCTCCCCCAAATTGACTAGAAATTTCCAAGGTCTAAGCTCTCCAATAAGACCTACAATAATTTTAAAGATAGGCACAGAGTACAGAGAGAAACTATTCCAGCACACTGGATAAATACTTCTGCATGCCTGATGTCATGCTCATCGAGGTAATTTAGTTTTCACAAATTACCATAACATTGTATATCAGTTTACTTTACTTTCTCATCTTAGAGCTGCTGTTTTCCATGAAAGAAATGGATAGGCAAAGTTCTTAAACAACATGACAGACTAGAAACAGAATCCATAAAGCTGGAAAACACCTCCAACATCATCAAGTCCAACCTTTGACTGAACACCACACAGCCAACCAGACTAGAGCATAAATTGCTGTGTCCTGTTGTTTCTTGAACACTTCCAAGGATGGTGACTCCACCACTTCCCCAGGCAGCCTGTTCCAGCTACCGTTTCAGTGAAGAAATTCTGACCAAACCTCCCCATGCTCAACTTTAAACTTTGTCCTCTTATCCTGCCACTGGTTGCCAGGGAGAAAAAGCCAAACCTTTCCTTGCTACACCTTCTTTTCAGGTAGAGAGCAAAAACGTGTCCTCAGAGCCTCCTTTTCTCCAGGCTAAGTAGCCCCAGTTTCCTCAGCCACTCCTCATATGGCTCAGTCTATAAACCTATGAATTCAGTTTACCCTATATTTCGAGAACACTTCATCATCTGAAATAAAAGTGAGAGCAGAAGTGGCAGCAGGGAGATCATAATGAACCAAAAATTTAGAAAGAGCCATGTTTACATTTTCTTTGAGTTATTGATATGAGCCTTTGATTTTAAAAAGAAAGAATATCTTACTTAGCAAAAACGTCTAGTTATTAATAACGGAGGAAAAATAAGAATCTAGAGAAAAATGGCTTTTTGATAAAGTTGTCATTAGTTTTTTAATTTAAGTGGTTGTAGGTTCATCATGGCAATGTGACTTAAGGACCTATCACAATCCTTATCTTCTAATGTCCTATTTTTGTAAGTTTTTGTCACATTATTACTGTTATTTGAAAGTAGAAGTTTGCATTTAATTGCTTAATAAGTACTCAGTTGTAGAGCATTTTTAAAGATTAACGACAGACTGACAGAGGTTGATTACCATTAATATAGTCAAGGCTATATTGCACAGAACCAAAGTGGAATATGAAGTTACAGGAGATCTATTAATTTCCCTCTATTCCCCAACATTGTGACTACATTTATATATATATGTTTGTGTGTATATATGTGTACACATGTACATACAAATAGGCATAAAATTGTTTTCTTCTAGCAGCAGTGCAGTTATCCCAAGGGTGATGACAGAATGTAGATTTGTTTGCCACCTGTGCCCTGTACTACTAAAAACTCTTTAATCCCACTAGAAAGAGGTCTACAGTAGCAAAAGTTAAAATACCAGCTCATTAATTCTGTCTATTGCTATAGTGCAAGAAAAGAAAATTAAAAATAAAAAATTAGTGGGTGTGGCTTGAAGTGTTTATGAAGTAAAATTCATCATAGATAAGGGAACTTTTACATGGTAAAAGCAGCAGAATGGAATGGAGTTCCACACCTCTGCAGTCACTCCACTGTAATCTGAGCACCCTGATTAGTACCAAGACTGTCTTCAAGTCACAGGTTTCTCTTTTGCTCTGTGTTACATAAATCAAAATTGCAGATCAGGACCTTAAGACTTCAAAAATCTGTTTCTTAATAATTTCAAACAGCAATATTCTGTCTATTCCGTATGTTCATCAGGTATTGGAAAAAATCTTTCAGTAGGAAAATTTCTTCCTTGTGGCACCAGAGAAAGATTTAGGATTGTGAAGTTAAGGTTTGACAAGACAGAGATGGACGCGTACAAAGTTGCTTTATAAAGGTACCAAAGACAGTAATTTTCCTGTATCATAGTGATTTAATCATACTGATTTAATCATACTGATTTTTTGCATATTATACATAATGTTTATAAGAGAATGTATGTATGTATATATACAAATATATATGGTAGGTATTGTCCTTAAATCTATACAAATATGCAGTATATGTTATACTATTTGCCATGATTATACTACAGTAGTGATAATAATTATTATTGCATAAAATTGCAAAAAGTAATGCATTTATTTCCTAAAGTTTTTTGCTCAGTCTCAGATCTATTTCAGTCATAAAATCTCCCTAATACAGAGTTATTTTTAAGTTTTACAGACTCTCCATTGTGAATTACTTCATTTCTAGATCTGTATTTCACTAATTTAAATATAATGATATGACTAATGATTTCATGAGGACTTTTAGGCAGAAAATGATGACACCAGCCATCCACTTTAGCCAACTAAATGAGGTATTGTACTGCTTTCAAGGCAAAGCACCTGGAGTGCTCTGCTCCTTTTATCCCCGTTCCTAAGCTTTCTGGATTAAAGGGTTTTGTTCTAACATGTTTCATTTAAAAACAGGTTTTAAAGCTCCTAGTGCAAAATTTATTACTGAGATATTGGGGTCTAGCCTTCTTCCACTATTACAACTTCAAATATGCTAACACTGAACATAATTGCAATGAGAGTTTGAAGGAAAAAGATCTCTCAGTTCAGACCTGGCACAGATTGACTCTCACAAAGGTGTATTTCTGTTAACTTTCCCAGAGACATTCCAGATTAACAGATGTAGAAGTGCTCCAGCACAAAGGAGATAACTCCTATCAAACTCAAAGGCTTAACCTCTTGGTTAAAGTGATGTTAATGAAGGAGTCAAACTGAGCATCTCCTTTTCCACTCTCCTTTCATACCTGTGTTGGGTTAATGTAAAAATAATAGTAGCTCATTATTCTTTCATGTAGAACAGTGTATGCCCCCAATACTACTTTTGCTTGAACATAGCTGTACCTTTTTGACTGAAATTTTAGTTTGAAAGGGTGTTTGAGGTATTACAGGCCCTTTGTATAAGCAAAGGACAGACGTAAGGGGACTTTGTCACTCTAGGTGAAGTTTTGTTTGCTTTCATAACACTTATGCTGGCGACCACCTAATGACATCAGGACTTTACTGTGATGGTAGGCAGTACACATGGGCAACTACAGCTCTGACTGGCACAGGGGTGTCTGTCCTGAAAGGGGCTCTAACTGTTAAGGGAGGGGGTTCAAGGGGCTGAGGGTGCCCCTTGCTGGTTGCCTCTAGCACCCCAGAGCCTTCTCTTCAGAGCTGCACCACCAGCCTGGCCCCTGCCCCATGGCTGTGAGGCCTCACCTGTGGTGGTGCAGGGTGCCCCATGTCCTTCTGTCCTCTTCAGGGCAGTTTCTCCAGCCTGTGCTTGCTCCCTACTCCCACACAGTGTGAGCTGCCTTACTGTCCTCTCTGAGCTGGAGCGATGCCCAGCTTGGTGAAAGGGCAAATTTTGCAAGGCATTAGTCCTTCCTGCAAAACTATGTTGATGTAAGAGTGTTCAGGATTTAGACCAACACTTCTGCTCACAGTGCTCAGACTTGTGATCAGCCTATGTTTGGCTGATTGCCTGATTGCTTATGCAAGGAAGGTCTGGAAAGATGGGAGTAGCATTTATTGTAACTTTAAAAGAACTTCTACTTCCACCAGCTCCGACAGAAATGTACCATCTTACGCTGCTACGTTTCATTCATACAATGCCAGCTTCTTTGTGTTTTTTTCCACAGTGACTTAATCTTTCAGTTTCCTCAGATAAAAGTTTTCAATAACAGTGTTGGCATGCAGATGATGCTCCAGCCTCTGTGCAGATGGTGTGTTGAACATGAGCAATGGATGCACATTCCTTGTGAAGCATGGACTCCAGCACCACTTCAGTAACAGCACATGCAGAAGTAGTAGCAGCATGTTTTCCCAGAGAATGCAGAACTGAAGAATGCCATTCTCTGTCTCTAGCTATTCTTAAATACAGCTCCAATGTGCTCTCTTACACCTCAGTCCAGCAAAAACTGGATAGTCCTATTTCTGTATTTTTGCTGCAGTCAACAATTGAATGCTTTATTCTGACAGAAACTAAAGTAAACTAACCTCAAGGTACAGCCACAATTAAATGTACCAGGTGATCAAAAATGGGCCAAACAGAATACAGAGATATTTTGCTGAACCAAGACTTAGGATTTTAATCTTAAATTTTCTGTTAGTGTTTCAGATTAAAACAGTATTTCCACCATCTCTTCCATTCCTGTACAGGAGATAAACACTGGTATAGGTATCTCAACATGTGTCCAGCAGCTAACAAAATAGCTTGTTAGCACAACAGGCTAGACTGAGAATTCTTTAAAAGGAATACCTTCATGAATCACTAGCCTTCTAGAATTAGCAGTCATCCTCTATTATATCCTATATATCACAGCTTCAATGTACTTAATGTTCATCTAGGCTTAGTTTATTACATCTCCTTCTGTTATTTTCTGAAGTGCAGCTGCTCAATTTTTATTTTTTTTTTTAATGAGTTCCCTAATTTACTGCAGAATTCTCATTGCTTCAGTAAGTCATGTATTGTTGATTTCTGTCTGCTCTTTTGCATGCAATTCATCTTCCTGTAGCTCCATTCATGATCTATGAGGCAAATGATTTCACCTGTCAGCTTGCAGTGTCTCACAGATCTGCTGAAAATGAACACATGGAAGGCTGAGGTGAAGCAGCAGTCTGTGATTTTCTTGATTCTGGGCTATATCTAAGCTGTGCACAATTCTTCTCCATTTATATTGAAAATTGTTGTTTCATCCTCTGGCCAAATAAAGCAAAGTGTCTGTATGAAGTGTGCATTTGCTGCTGTGTTGCATGCAGTGTTGAAAATCAGCAAAACCAGACATCTTTCCTATATATAAAGCTTTCAGGAATATTGCTGTGCTAAATATAGCTGAAACACAGAGCTCTGGATGTGACAGTCTCAATACAATCACCATGTTTTAGGGGCTACATCTGAGAGCTGTTTGTGTTTAGCTGGAGAGCATATGGGTTGCTATTTCAGATACTACCAGTGACATGACCATGTGTGTTTATGTATACAGAACTAGGTGAAAATGTTTCTTTATATTCCACAAACCTATTTTGAAATGATTTACTGAGTGAGTCCAGAGCTATGAGGGAACAGATTCTTCTATCAGAATAGAGAAAACATTGTTTATAGGGCACTGCTGTGTATTTATATTCTTGTTTGACCATTTATCAAGCTGTTCTGTAGTAGGTAGATGTTCACCACAAAATTCCCTTAATCTTCTTTCAGGACTATTTTATTATTTTATTTCATAAAATAATTATATGCTCTTTGAAATAAGACTAAAAATTTTCTTATTCCAAATCCCCTCAGAGTGTCCTACTCTCCTTCCAGATTCTGGACAGAAGGACTTGTGACTCTTGCCTGACAAACATTTTACTGACGACACAAAAGCCAACACAGTGTTCTTTTGGGCTGCTTACCTTATTTGAGTACTTATTGTGAAAAAAATTTTCCCATTGGCTGTCCTGACCATGATTCTGGCTTTTTTATTTTTGCTGGTGGTGGTGGTGAGTTTTTTGGTTTTTTGGTTTTTTTGGCTTTTTTTCCCATTTCAGTTCTGAAAAGTAATTTTTCTGAGGATAGAAATTTTTCTACATGGCGAGCAGCTTTTATGGCTAGGTAAAGCAATAAAAACTGCATTACAGAAATGTTGATTTGCCACAGTTATATTTTGAATACAATCAGGCAGATATTTTGTGGTTTTACATAACTTAGGCAATATATATGTGCACTGTATGTCTAACACTGTGGCATAGATTTGATGGATGCAATAAGTCATAACTCTGATACCATCTAATGCCTGGTGTTTAAAGAGACAACCACTCACCACTAAGTCTCTGTCACACAAGATCTGCTATATAGGTCTAAATATACCTGTCTGTGCTTATGGCACTTATCTGCGTTTTTCAGGGAGATAAATCTTGTCCTTAAAATACAGAGTTATCAATACCTTTTGCTACAAAGTGACACAGAAATACAAATAGCACTCTAAAACCTTTACTGTGATTGATGTTTATTGCACCTGCCTACTGCCAAGCAAAATACAGAAGTCATTATTTTCTTGAGTACTTTTTCAGTGTTATTACAATACTTAAGCATATATTGAATAAAAAAGTGAAATTCATTTTTTAGTACATGATGCTAAGATATAGTAATGGATTTAGTAATGATGAAATAAGATTATTCTTCACAAATTTTTATTTTTGATTTGCTGCTTTGTGTGATCATGCCATCTAAAAGTCACATTATAAATTCTCAGCAGTCTTAACCAGCTCTTTAACCCCCTGCACAACTCGAAGTCCTTCTTGTCCCATTGCTCCACCCCCCTAAAATTTTGTTGAATAGAGAGATTCAGTTCCTTGTTCTTGGAAATAAAAATTGTGAATACCCTGTGATTATCCATTTCTTCTGGTAGCAGCAAGTTAGCCAGGACAGGTACGTACAGGAGAAAAAATTGATATTTACCGGTTCTGTCTCTACGTAAGAATGTTCTGTGAAGTATGGTGTGGTGCATTACAGGGAGTTTTGAGGCAAAGTAACACAAATCTCTAGGGTACCCAGGTTCACTGTTTTAGCTATTTATGAACAATCACATTTGAGCAGGATGATTTGTTGAAGTCAAAACACTTTTCAGAAACAGTCAAGAGACGTTTACAATATTTTCAGTGTAAAGGCTTTGATCAAGAACAAACACTTGGGAGAGAAAGGCTTGCATCAAAAATTTGCCCTTTTCACAATGAAGAAAAAAATTTTGACATACTTCAAGTTAGAAGTGGCATTTAAAAGGCTTTGTCTTCATGCCAATATAGAATAAAACAATTCTAGAACTTGAAAACTGTTAGTAGACCAAAGCACTATTTTCTAGAAAGCTCTAATTCTTGCTTTTATCTAGAATAACTTTAAGATTTAAAGATATTTAGGTGTAATAACACAAAAATTGAACATTGATATATTATTTTCTTATACTATTTGTAATTCCATTTTTCATTTCAAACATTTCTTAGAATTTATCAAGTCACTGCATCTTTTTTTTTAAACAATGTTTATTGCTTTGGTGTATATATATTATAAACAAATATTCTAGAACATTGAATGACAATTCAACCATACAATTGGACAGATACATAACCTAAATAATCACTGCTCAAATAAAAAATCATGTAAGTAATGGTTTGTACCATTCTTTTCTGGTTTTTCAGTCATTTAGTAGATTTCTTGTAGTTCTGTACTGGCTGAAATCCATTTACTCAACTGGGTGTTACTAAGTCTTTAAAAAATACATCAGAACAGTCCCAGCTGAATGTAGCATTTAGTCATCATTGATTTCTGTGCAGGGATCATCAAAATGGGTGCACTGAAAAGATCAGAGTTTCCAAACGTTACCTAGAGTACACAAGTGTACAATTAATGCTAGTAAAATGAAAAAGACATTTCAAATGGTCTTCATAGTACTTGTAAAAATGCATTTGAAAAGAAAGGAAATCTGATACAGTCACATTTCCATACAGCTTTTTTTCTTCTATTTTTCATCATTTCACGCACCTTATTATCAAAAAATTATTACCCTTATTAAAAAATTGCGATAATGAACCTTGATTTGGACTTGCAACAGGGGAATGTATCATTCAATTAAATGAAGCCCTAAGTAGTGTTTTTATTCATATTTATCTTGATGAATAAATTTACTATTTTTTTCATCTTGTAAGAGTATCAAGAGTCCTCAGTACCTATTGTGGAACCAGTTTCATGGATGTTGCTTAAAAAAAAACCCCTACAAAATATGGAGTGGTAGTTTGGGAAAACAAAATCTAGAAATCAGACACAAGCTATGCAATAAACACTTTTATTGATCTCACCACATACTTGGTATTTAATCTTGCTAAATAGATCACTCGTATAAATTTTATGAGTCTATATGAAATGGTTTCATTTTTTTCTATATATTATTTAGGTCCCAAAAGTGTCATTGTAAAGATGCATCAAAGAAATAATGGATGATGAGAGATTTCAACCATAATGCAGAGACACTTCAAGCTCATATATGTGAGAAGGATAACCTCAGGTATCAAGATCTGGGCAATTCAAAGATGAAGAGCAGGTGCCATGAATCTGCTAAAATCCAAGAGTAGCAGCTACCTTTGCTGTTTGATATCAAGTGAAACAATCTGAATCACAGTTTTATTATTGTGTTTATACATTCTGCATTAGAAATCCACATAAGAATGAACAGCAGTTTTTTCATGCCAACATGCCTGAGATAGAAGTTTCTCTCCATGTCATTGCTGAATTTTTATTTTATTAAACAAGTTACTTAAGAAAACATAATTGTCAGTCTTAGCCATTTAATCCACTCCAACACCTAGATACTCATAACAGGATCGTACTATAGGAAAAAAGCTTTCCTGATCTTTGGAGTTTTGCCATTCTTAGACAGCCTGGTTAATAGATGTTTATGCTTAATGTAGAAGTCTCTAATATAGCTCTTTTAAGTGATCTTTGTTCCTGAAAGATTCAGAAAATTTTAAAATAAATTTGATTAATACTGAAGGGACACAGGTATGTAAGATGTACGTTGCAGAATGTGTCCACTTCTTGTCATCCACTCACTTTTCATTTTCTTCCAAATGCATTGTTCCACTCATAAAGCAAGACAGTCAGGGAAAAGGAGAGGGCTAGCCTTGAATTTTAGACACTATACTGTAAGGATAGCTGGACATCTGTTTTGTAAGAACATCTGGCTAAAAGGCCAAGAAAAGGAACAGGAAAAGAAAAGAAAAAGGACACACATTTAGACTCGTGAAAGGAGCAGCAGTTAATGAAATCTGCCAAGGTTGCAGGTTCAATCCTTGTATGAGCCATTCATTTAAGTGTCAGACTTGGTCATTCTTCTGGGTCCATTCCAACTCAGACTATTCTGTGATTCTGTGAAAACCAGAATTGCTAGATGGGCTGGTAAAGGCATGAGGCCTCTGGTGACTTTGGGCAGATCAATTACAACTTTGTGATAGGTTAAAAAGGAAATTAGAATATTCTGGATGGTGTGAAAGAGAAAACTTACTGTAGGATATTTGAGGTGGATCACTGAAAGTGTGAAAAACTTTTTATCAAATGCTTGGAGGGATTATGAGAATTTCCTAAATTTACTATAGACTGCTTAGGAGAAGGATCAAATATCAGAAAAAAATGGAGACACTATTGTAGAAGTGAGTCTCATATAAACAAATTGCACTTGCATGAGTCCTGCCTGTGGTCATGATATGGTTTCTCCTCCCTTCGTGGTAAATTCCTGTGGAAGCAGTCCTGGGCCAGCCTGGAAAAGGGTAAGGGCTTTGTGTCATTTATATAAGTGTTATTTGTGTGCATTTGATGCATCTAAAGGCACTGCAGTCCTGGCTACACTTACCTACTGCGGTCAGTCATGTCAACTTGCATTTGTGTGCTGGGAAATATGCTCATCTTTACTACTGGCTGAATCTTGTATAGAGAACCACAGTAACTTCAGATTTCCTTGGGGTCGTGAGATTCATTAGGTTCAGGGGTATTTTAAGGGCATAATTTAAGTTGTCATTCCTTTTTTTTTTTTTTTTTTTTTGAGAAATATTATAACTATGATTACACTGAGGATTATTTTTTCAACATAGCAAAGTATTTCTACAAGCAATGCCATACATATTAAGGAGCAAAAATGTGGTTTTGGGCTTACTGTTCCTCTTTTTGTTCTGTACATTTTTTCAAATTTTTAAATATGATCTTATTTTCCCTTATTGCAGGGAAATTTCCCCCGTTATTTTGTTGTTATTTTGTGACTGTAGTGTTTCTTTAAAGTAAAATCTAGTTCTTTCCTTTTCCCATTACATTAATGCTAAACTAATGACTAAATAGAGCCTTCATATATGTAGGCATAAGGAGACATACTTCAAAAATTTTTGCATAAATGTTGTTTTGTACAAGTGACACAACAGAATTCCTTTTCAGAACATAATGAATTGGGTGTTTTTTAAAATAGACATTATGTCAAAGGCTTTGTATAAGTTTATATATTTATAAATTCAGAATTTTGCATACATGAGAAACACCAGAAAATTTTGTTTGTGGTGACCTCTTTTCCTGTTCCTATCTTTCACAGGATTTTGGTCCCTTTATTCTCATTTTTCTACTGATTATTACAATACAGAGGGATTATATTCTGCTGGCAATCACTCACTGATGAAAAGGAGGTGATGGAGTGTGCAGTGTAGGCAGTATCTTCTCAGGAGTCATCTCATCAGAAACTGTGTTTCTTATTTTTATGTTCTGTTACTTATTTTCATACTACTTGGTGCTGCATAGAGACTGGTAATTTACACTTTACCTTTACCTGGTTATTTTTGAGTCTTTGCAATTTGTTTTCACACCTGGATATAGATTCATGTATGCCTGTCAAAATTTATATTTAGGAAAACCTCATCTTTGAATCTTGTATTGTTGGGTGAGATCAAATGATTTCATCATAAATTTGTGATGCTTCATCTATAAATGTGAGTCTACTTTGCTACCATTTAACTCTGGCTTTGCAGAAAGAGAGAGGAACATTATATATGTTCTTATATAAGAGCAGAAATTTCTGAATTATTGATGTGATCTGAAGCACTTGCTTGACTGAGTTCACCTTTTTGCTGTATCTTTCCATTGTTGTCCAGCATTTCATGGGAACAGTGATTTTGGCTGCAAAATTCATTATTGCATCATCATGATTTCTGTCCCGGACAATGTATGATATCCATAATACAGACAAATCCAACCCATACTAACCCATTTTTTGTGTGTTAATGTGAACAGCATTTTCATGCTGTTCTAAAGAAATCAAAACAAATGCTGAACTTCTTTTATATTAAAATGCATTTATTTTTGCCATGTTATAAATCCATTGAGTATTTCAATATTGCATAAACAGTGTTTTCTGTTTGGTAATTCCTATAATGACCTGTTGGTAGAAGTAAGCTACAGAAATACAGGTATCAGATCTCTTTATCTCACTTATTCACTTAAAAATCAAAAGATTTAAGGACACAGCATCAAGATTTATACCTAAGACAAGACAAGTTATATTCTGTCTTCACATGAATGAAGACTGCATATCGATAACATCCTGAAGTCAGTTGCAATTTATAATCATTATTGTTGCAATTCTAAATTACAGTCCTTACCTATGAAATCCAACTTGAATACCATTGCTTTTTGATGTAGAGAACTGTAACCTAGGCAAGCCAATATCATCTCAGAGAATTCCTGTCTGAGTGGTTATAGGCAATATTTTTGAAAGCATGCAAGAGATTTAGGACCTTTAAGTTGTTAATTTTCATCAGGATTAGACTCCTAAATCATATAAATATGTTGCCTAAAATAGCTTTACCATTCAAGACAAGCATCCTGGCAATGCTCGGTTTATTTTTTTTTACAATTTTTTTCAATTCATTTAAATAAAAAATCCAGGGGGGGAGGGGAGGGGGGTGAGGGGGTGTGGGTGGAGCTTAGATCCGAGAATAATTAGTCAGGGATTTCTTAGCAGTCTCAAAGCAATAGTATGTGTTGAGTCAAATGAGACTAGCAAAGCATTTTTTTGCTACAACATAATAATCCAACCTCAAAAGGTCTTCCCTGTAAGCACAGGTTGGACTGACATACTCTAATGTCTTGTTTCATATAGAAATCTGATTAATGTCTAGTATTGTACTAACCTGTAAATTTTGCTAATAGCTAGTGAGAGTTCCTCCAATAAATTAACCTTTTGATCTCTCCTTTTAGCAGTAAATCTCTTTATAAGTAGGATTATAAACATTAATTTAATAATATCACAAGAGTTTACATTTAATACTGCCAGAATGAATGAGCAAGCCAGTTTAAAAACATGGAACCCCTTGACTGCACCGCATCATTTTGGACTAACTTGTTATAGCAGAAATGTATTCTATATATTTTTAAACTGTACCAGTTCTATTGAATTTATTCAATTCCTTTCAGGTCATCTAATCTATAAACCTCTGTTGACATACTTAAAACTATTTACTTGAACTGAATGATAGAAAAATATCAAAAAGTGTTGTTCTGTAGAATTCAATCTTGCAGGAGAGAGCACAGAGTGTTTTCCATAGTGTAGTAGGATGTTTATAAGAGTAAGAGGGTCATCCCTTAACTCTGTTCAGAAAGTGTTATGAAAAAAAGTGTCAACTTGTGTGTAAAAGACTGAAGATAAGAGTATGTGACAAAGCAGCTCTCCTGTTAATACATAACTCTGTAGCAAGAGAAATACAACTAAAATTAAAAAAAACCATTCAACCCTATGTTCATTTAGGTCTATTTAATTTGCCAAAAAGTCCCACAGTGCGACTGTTGAAAAACATAACCAAACAATGAAAACAAAAATAAAACAAATATATTCTAGTGAAATAACAGTAATGCAAAGCAGATCTCTTTTCGCATTTAAGCAGAGATGCCAAGATTACTCTATGTGTTTTTTCTTCCATGGAATACAACAGACAGTGCATCATACTGGATGCCTAGTGCAGGACTCATCCAAGCTGTTTTATTCTTTTCCTTTTATCTATTGCAACCAATTACTTTAAGAGTAAGGCAAGTTAGGGAATGGAATAGGACAGAATAAAGAAACAAAACGAACAGGCAAAACCCACAAAACATCCAGCCTCCCCCCAAAGTCCCATATCACCTTCAGTTCCCAATTGACCCCAGAAAATTATTTTGCAGGTGTTATTTAGTTCACACTGTTAGATCCCATGATTCATGCCTTTCATAACTCCCTGTGCTCTTGAATAACTCTACCTCACTTTTTTCCATAACTACAGTTGCCAAGAACACACAGTATTCCCTAGGAATAAACTTGGGTCAATACCCATGGATGAAAACAGAAGGCAATCCAGCAAAACCATGACTATCAGAAAATTTTCTACTATTATCTTTAATTCTATTTTTTCTTGAATTCAGCTAAGAGTGTTCTGATTTCAAAAATATTTTCCTTTTACATTCTTTTAACACTGGAAAAGCACATTATACAATTAAAAATAATTTAGAATACATTTCCAGTCCAACCTTGAAACACAGCTTCATAATAAATTTGAAATACTAGTCTTTAGCTCAGTTTGAACTAAAAAGTGGGCACTGATGTCCTGAGTTATGAACTTTGTTTTTCACAGGATAATTCCTCAGGAGCAGCAGGAGTTCCTCACTAGAAATGAATCATAAGAACTGCATGAAACTTCAGCTAGGGATGGATAAGGAGCCAACCAAAAGCTTTAATGGAAGGGCAGGGATAGGTGACATGATGTGAGGGTCTGCTACAGGTCACCCAACCAGATAAGATGCTTTAAAGACAGATAGGAGTGGACTCATGTCCACAAGCCTTGGTCCTCATGGGAGACCCTGACATCTCTTGGAGTGGCAACACAGCAGGAATTCCTGGAAGGCATTGCTGTCAATGGAGAGAGTAGCTATCAAGGAGAGGTGTTTTTTTGGACCTTGTTGTCATCTACAAGGGTGTGCTGGAGGGATTGTGAAGCTCAAGGGCAGCCTGAGCTGCAGTGATCTTGAAAGGGTGGAGTTCAAGATCCTTCGGGCAGTGAGCAGGGCATACAACAAGCTCATTAGCCTGGACTTCAGGAGAGCAGATCTTTGCCTCTTCAGGGATCTGCTTGGTGGAACACCATGGAGCAAGGCCCTGAAAGGAAGAGGCGCTGTTTTGTATTCAAGAAAAAAGCTGTTTTGTATTCAAGGAACACCTTCTCTGAGTGATGCATCCTTACAAAGTCAGGAAAAACCACCAGATCACCTGCATGGATGAACAAGATGTTCCTGGAGAAATACAAACCCAAAAAGAAAGCCTACAAAGGGTGGAAGCAAGGACAGGCAGTCTAGGAGGAATGCAGAGAAATTGTCCAGGCAGACATGAATCAGATTTAAATATGGCCTGGAATGCCAAGGGCAACAAGAACAGCTTCAGTAGATACATTGGCAAAAAGAAAGACCAGTGAAAATGTGGGTTCTATCTGTAAGAACACCATATACTTGTTTATTCAGGGTATGGAAAAAGCTGAGACCTTCAACGACTTTTAGTCCTTGATCTTCAGCAACTAATGCCCCAGCCACACCACTCAAGTCACAGTCAAGGGGAGAATGAAGAACCACCTGCTGTAAGAGACCAGTTTCGAGACCATCTAAGGTGCACTAGTCCATGAGACCTGATGAGCTACATTCATGGGTCCTGAGGGAACTGTCAGAAGGAGAGATTAAAGCATTTTCCACCATATTTGAGATACTGTGGCAGTCCAGTGAACAATTTACTGCAAGACTTTCACAGGATCAATGTATTCTGGCCATAAAACCAAAACATAATCTTTATAATGCCTCCCTCCTTCGTATTTCTTATGAAATTTCTTCCAGATATTGCAAAGTATTTTCTTCAGTATAAGATCAAATATTGATTTGTCTTGAACTTGTTTTAAACTTACTGATTAAACTGTAATAAAGATAAGTAACCACCAAAGCAGAATAGTTAAAAGTAATTATAACTTAATGTATGGTATCATATCTGTATTTATGCACATGGAGAGACCAGAAAAAAGTAGATATATAGAAATTCTGTCACGTGTTATTTCATACAGATGCATGTTTTGTCTTATCATATTCTGTGAAGAGTGACTAGGTACTGGCTGTAGATTCTTCCATCCATTAATCCCTTATACTAGCATACCAAGAAATTTAAATTTTTAAGTTTTTAAAATTTTGCCACTTGACTGAATCATATCCTGATGCTTTTTCCATTTAAAAATATTTGCATGCCATTGGTGCCTTATTGCTAGCAAACATCTTCCTCCAGAAATTTGCCAAGCATTGTCTTTAACAGATTAATTCACATTTAAATAAACTGCATGTGAAAGGTTCATTAAGTCACAACTACTTAAAGGTGTGTACCCCACTTCCCAGATCTGCACTATCTGTATAAGATAATTCAAGCTACAAAGTTAAGACTTTGTCCCAGCTGCTCATTTCTATACAGTTTACCATTTGCACATGTCTAATGTTAAATATGTGCATGATTTAGTGGTACACTAAATGTTATGATGAATGGAGTCCTGCTTGTACTATGGGCATAACCTTCCACTTCAGTTATTAAAAAATTGTACCATGAAAGGGCTTTTTTCCTACCTAGTAAAAGAAGGAATGGAGCTGACAGACCTTGCATTATGGTATGATAAGAACCTGGCTAATTATATTTTCACCTCATAACAGCAATTCACAAGCAAAAAAAAAATTACCTTTACTAAACCTCAAAGTGTAACTCCTGTAAAAATTAACTACATATACAAGGAACTTTAGATTGCAAAATGTTTTTTTAAAATCTTGTAAATTTGCCAAAAAGACCCCATAAAAAACCCCCTAAAACCCCACCAAACTAGATAGGTTTACACTGCTAAATAAAACTTTGCAGCACTTATTTCTTTGTTTTCTCAATGAATAAATGATTCCATGAAAGAGGAAATTTTGGAACAGCCACAAATCTTCATGAATTCATGTTAAATTTGTGAAATTAGTTTGGCTAGAAAAATATGTGAGAGATAAAAGTAATGCAAGGGGAAAAAAAAAAAGGTAATGGAAATAAATAACAACAACTGAGGACTGCTTCAGGGTTTGCTAGCACCAAAGTATCTGAGGAGGAAAAACTCCAAGCACTCTACTCAAAATAGTAGTAGTAATAATAATAATAAGAAGAATAGTAGTAGTAGTAGTAGGAGTAGTAGTAGTAGTAGTGGTAGTAGTAGTAAGGAATGGGAAGCTTGCAAAATTCAGAAATTAGGTTCAAATTCCTATAGACAGAAAAGAAAGCAATTTTTCTACATTCCAGAAAAAAGACTGGGTCACTGGAGTAAAATGAAGATAGTTTGGCTGGAGGTAGCCCAAATAATTGTGTGCTAAGGTACTGCCAAGTGCCTTACATACCACAATGGCAGGTGAGAATTCAAATTAAGACTCTGGAGGAGGAAACACATTATCTGGGCCCCTCCAGGGGACTCTCAAGCCCAAGTGTTCAGGTGGGAAATGTCCTTGCTTGGACATGGGAATATGGAGCTGCAGCAGTCTCTTCTTACCTGGTTCCTTACTGGACCCCACATTATATATTTCCTCCAAGAGATATCTTCATTGTTTATACATATATGTATTCCACACAAAATGTTTTATTTGGTTCTATTTGTTATTTTGTGAAATGCAGGTGAAAGAACTTTTTTTGGGGGTAAGAAAAAACATCAAGCATGTTTTTGTTCTTCTGTCTCAAAAAATCGTTAGGTGTCCTGATCCCACTCATCATTTTTATCAGTCTTTTAAATCTATAGATCTGTGCTTAAAAGCAGGTTCTGGAAATTTCACCTGTTGTTTATGGAGTTTCAATTTTTTTCTTCCAGTAGGATGAAAAATCAATTTCTAGAATTTAATTAATCAGTTGTGTGCAAAATCATGTTAATTTAACAAATGAGAACATTGTTTCACTGTAGGCTGAAGTCCAACATTGCAGATAAGCACTGCAGGTAAATCAGTCTGATCAGTGTCTAATTGCTTATGACCACGGCTTTACCCCTAGAGCTGCAAGTCCACAACCTACTTTAGTTATAACTCTTATTATTATAGCTAATGGAGGAAAAGTGTATTTCTTTAGCAGTTCCAGTGTTTCCAAATGGCTCTCAGATGATATTGTCAAATTAACACAGATCATCACAAGGTTATTTCTCTGTCACCAAGGCTAAATGTCTTTTACAAATTCTTCTGTGATGAAAGTGCACTTTGTTCAATTTTTTTTGATATTGCATATAAATGCACTTTTCCATTTGAAACTCATATTTTAGAGCACACATAATTTTACAGAGAAATTGCTCCTAGAGAATTTTTTTTTCAAGAATCTTGGAGACTTTTTTGCTTAGAATATGAGATTTTACTTTGTTGTATTTGATTTGCATCAGCCTGGACTGCATATTGTTTCTCTCAGATTTTTGATTTATGGGCTAGAGCACTGCTTTTTTATGAAAAAAATTTAATTCTGCCTCTGCTTAGGCAAGACACTGATGTGCATATTTAACTTTGAATGTCTTTTATGGGAATTGTTTGTAGTTTTGAGGAGGTCTGAATGTTTCCAAGCATTGTGAAGTGTTTCCTTTTTAGCTGTGTCTGTCACCTCTGGGCTGCCATGCAGGGAGGGGATGCTGGTGTGTGACTGAAGGTGAACGTGATAGTATGTCTGTGTTAACTGCTGATAGTAATGTTTTCACACTCAGCCTAATGATCAAAGAAGACTACAAGGAGTTGGAAGGCAAAATGAACTTATTGTAGGCTGCGAATTAATAACTGAGGGTAATCTCTTCAGTTATCTCACTGTAAAGACTTTCCTAAGGATTCAAAGAAAATACATAGTTAGAGACAACTGTAACCTTCAAGAAATGATGAATTTAACCTAAAATTAATATGAAAACTATGAACACAGAGTTGGGAAGGTAAGACAGATGTGGTGAAAATAACACCAACTTTGGAAAAAGGTTGAAATTTAGGAGAATGAAGCAGCCTGGTTTCTCAAAGCTTCTGAAGGCTTATGAGGTATGTTCACTGTCAAAACAAAATCAGGAGGGCATGAAGTGTTTGCATTTCAGACAGTGGGTGATCTCATTTTAAAAAATCCCAGTTATATCTCACAATCTGATCTCCCTTTCTAATAAAATGAGTTCACATTTCTTCTGGCAATACAGGCAAATACCCTGTGCCTGCTGCTGCTGCACGCACTGCCCTTCCCTTGTGGCTGTTTGTCTGCAGTGCCTTTCTCCTTGGTGCCATCTGCAATTCTTCATGGCCACAATCTCTTATGCAGTTGCCTTGCAAAGCAGTGGCAAAGATGATTTTGCATAGCACTTAAAGTATAATAAGAAAGGCCGCTAGGGGATATAGAATGTGTATTCCTGCAGCTCTGAGATGATGATCATTATGGAGACAACTGCTTTCAAAACTCGTAAAAATGAGAGTTTATAAAAAGACAAAATAACATATCTTATACTTCTCACCCTGTCTACAGTATGCACTGTGTAAGCAAATAGCACATCTGGCAGCTGACATACATTTTTGCTCTCTTTAATTATATGTATTTTCATGAACAGGAAATGTCTGATTGCAGCATATACATCTAATGACGTGAATTTTAAACCAAGTATTTAATACTTTGTCATGAGAAAAGCTTGCATGACTGATTTGTAATGGGTGACACCCCCAAAATACAAGGTCTATTGAAATTTGATCTTGCATATCTAAATCTGTTGTCCATGCAGAGATAGATTTGCAAATCTTGCAGACATTGACTGCCTGTTTCATATGAATTTAACTCTTTCGCCTGCATTAAGAATCTAGTAAAAAAAGGCAGATTTTTTTTTCCATGTATTTTGTGAAACAAAAATAAAATGTTAAATTTTGAAATCTAGTGCTATTTTGCTTTTTAGGCCACATATTCAAACCTCATTGTCTCACTTACATAGTAGCACTTGAATTATTGATATGTAATAGAAAATATTAACTTCATAAAACCTAATTGACCACATAATATAAAAGATAATAAACCTCTGTGTTTATTAACTTATTCTGAATTTTGGAAAAAAAAGTCCAAAACATGTTAAATCATTGACTGGCTAATATGTTTAGACAGTTTCTGGTACAGAAAAAGAATGATTTAGAAACAGCTTATTTATTCACTCGGTATTGTGCCACATAGGTATATTTTTACATAATGGAAAATTTTAAATACATGGATATACAGCAAATTGAGTCACAAGAAAACTATGTAAAATGATCTGCAGAAGGACTTCATATAGAGTACTGTGATTCAACAAAGATAGAAAGGGACAGGTTCTTATTTTTCTGTTGAGGGATAAGTCACTTCCACTTCAACTGCCATGACTTTTAATTAAGACTTCCTCCTTGTCTCTAAAAATAATTTTATAATAAAAATGAAACTATCACTTTAAAAATAGAGTCAATCCTTTTTGAAATGTAAAATTCTAAAGCGAAAAGTCCTTAATCTGTGTTAGTCCCTTCAAGAAGTCACTGGACTCTGGCTAAGAGCTGAACCCTGGGATCCTTGTGTAAATTCATGCTGATGTCAGTGTTACTGATGTCAACTATTACAAGTTTCCAGAAGCAGGGAATGTTTTATTAGAAGAGAATTGACCTTTGCTTGAAAAATTAAGACCACCATATTTATCTCCAGATTTTCAACACATCAACCACTAAACAATGTAATTATTATTATTTATAATTTTGATACAATGATAGCAATAACTTTCAAGGTCTTGTTATGTTCCATAAACTTCATACTCATTTCTAAAAATTGAATTTTCTATTCAATTACTGGTAGACATCCCAGTTCTTACTGATATTCCAGTACCACAACAAATACCAATGTCAGTGGAAGATCTTATTTCTCAACCCACTTCAGAATCAGGGTCATTAAAGACATTAAATCCACCAGTTGAGTTATTAATATGGTATTTAACATAACCAAATTAGGGCATCAGATTCAAGAGCTGGTGATGATATTGTTGTCTCTTAATTTTTTTATCAAACAAATTAACTTCAGTGTTGAAGTTGCCCAGGAAACCAAGTCCTTATTTTAAGATATGGCCAGGAACCAAGTACTTCTACTCTTTTGTAATTTTCAAAATAATTCCCCATAATCTTCTTCTCCATTTTGTTCATTTGGTTTTTATTATTCTTGGCAGTCTTTCCCAATATATTATTCATTGTCTGCAGGTGAACCACATTTGATTAAGATCTTATTAATCCTGCATGCTCTAATGGCTCATTAAAATCCTTGTCTCCCTGCAGCACTTAGGCAGCAGCATTTTTGAGAAAATTTTGTGTTACACTGAAGAGAAGACTTGAAATAATCTATCTTGCTTTCTCTTTGACAAATATTAACGATATCCAAGGAAGGAAAATGTAAGGGCAATTGAGAGAGGGAAGAGAAGAAAAGACAAAGGACTATACTTTATATAGTTCCATATGTGAAGGCCATGTGTATAGCATATCTACATATCAGTCGTTCTAAGGATGAATAATTTCAGGAATGCTTCAGTAACCTACATTGTGGACTCAAATTCAGGAAATAGACTAGGAACATAAAATCCTGTATTTTAGTGAAAAGAATTCAAAGTTCCAGAAGAAATCAAACCAGAAAAGGTCTCTTTAGCTCAGTATTCTTTGTATGACCTTATGTTGTACCCCTTTTCTTAGACAAGCATAAAAGCAAGGCCAAGTGAGGTTTAAGACTTCTCTTGGTATACCCTCTGTTCACTAGCCTAGTTTTGTGACCTGAAAATTGCACTTAGCCAACCCCACTTTGTAGTGATCAATACATCCCCTTAATTGAATAAGTTTTAAACTACTTTGAATCAATTTATATTGCTGGTATCAAAAAGCTCTTTTGACAAAGAACTTCACAGTTTTATTAAGAATTGTATCCAAATGCATTCTATTTTTCTTTAATTGTGTTACTGAATTATTTCATTGCATGACGATAGGATAGAATAGAATAGAATAGAATAGAATAGAATAGAATAGAATAGAATAGAATAGAATAGAATAGAATAGAA